>CAWUFW010010270.1:0-712130 GCA_963921515.1 Calotriton arnoldi
GACACACATGCCACAAACTAAACGCACACGCACGCACAGTCAGGGGACTGAAACCAGACTCACAGGGGATGGGGCCCTGGTACACACACACGCATCCACGGGCACTGCACAGTCCTCAGTTGCCTCTCCCTCCAAAGCACCCTCCCTTGCCTCACCTGCAACCCCAAAGACCCAGCGCCTCTTCCTCAGTGACCTCGGCCTCTTCCCTCCGATCCAGCTGCCCCAGCATCCAGGGGGAAGAGGAAGCCCCCACACGGAGCAGAGTGCCCCTCGCCCCGGACACCCTCCCCAGGCACAGACAGACTGAGGCCCCCACCCGCAAGTCCCCCGGAGTGCTAAGAGCAAGACCCCGCCGCCGCCCTGCAGCTCAAGCACCAGGTCTCCTTCCTCCATCCCTCAGGCCCCCACTCCACAGGTGCCCCCACCACACCCTGCCCCAGGTTCCCCCACCCACAGATATACCATCCCCAAGAGGCTCCGGCCTTCTCCCCTGCCACTTGCTCTCCCGGCACCACACCCCCGCTGCGCTTGTCTGTGCCACTGATGTGGTGAGGGTGTCCTCCCCTCTGTCCAGCCCACCTTGCCTGTTCCCCATTCTCCTCCCCTGGTGGTAGGCACTGCAGTGGAGTCCACTACCACCCTGTCTGACTTGGGCACTGCAGTGGCGGACCTGTCCACTCCATCTGCAGGGTCCACTGCAGTCGTGCCGGCACCCACAACATCTGAGCCATGCCCCCAGTTGTGCCGGCACACACCATGTCAGACACCTCCACTGCAGTTGTCAGTGGCTCTTCAGCACCAATCACCCCTTCCCTGCTTCCTCCTGGTGAGCCCTGATCCTGTCCCTGCGGTGCCTGGCCTACCCCCCGGTTGCCCCTCCTAGTGGATTGTCCCTGGTTTTGTGCAGGCATGTGTAGGGTGGCATCTGCCACTGTCACCCACTTGTGACTTTGTTGATGGACTGGCCATTGGCCTTTGTTTATGTTCTACCGGACTTCTACTTTTAATGCCACATATGCTGAATAAAGCAACTTTCTGTTCTCTAGTGCTTTTGCTTCTGATGTACATGATGTTGATGATGCTAACAATGCCCTTGCTGCAGTGATGGTGATATTTGGTCTCATGATAATGAAGTGTTACTGTGCAGGAACCCATGTGGTCCAGGGGGAATGTGTCCTATCCTGTGGTGTATCCATGTCATCCATAGCAGCATCTGAGGGTGTCATGTGTTCAGTATTTGGCAATGGGATTTCCTACTTAGATTGGCAATTACACATCTGTGGCTTCCACCCCTGCACATCTGTTGTGCCTGCCATTGTTCTATTCGTCTACTTCCCTGACCGTGTGGCCATCTCCAGTGAACATGCAGGTTTGGGCATCAATGGGGAAGGACCCATCTGTGTTGTCAGTGCAACATTGCTATACAAGTGTGTTGGATCTGTGCTGATGATTCCGTTGGCACTTCCATGACCAGGCTGATGGGACGGGAGCCCTCATTTGGTGCTAATTGTTCATTGTGTGTCCCATTGCTGCCATGGTATGGTATCTGTTCGCCTCACATCTGCAGTCTCCACAGGGTATCTGCATGTGTGTGCCCATTGGTGCAAATATGTGGGTCTGCATTCGGATGGTCACTTCTGTCATTGTGTCATTGATGATTGTTGACGGTGTCAGCCCCCATGGGTGTTGTTTGTCTGCACATGGCCAAAGTTATGTCTTATTTGCACTGCAGGATTTGGCTCCCCCAATTTATGTTGCAATGGGACACATACACTACTTTGCCACTGATGTGTTTGTTGTTCTGTGACCAGGAATCATCCATGCAGTTTGGCAGTTGCACCTCTTACTTTGTCAACACTTACCTTTTGGTCACTGTGATGATGGGGGTTTGGACCCCATTGCCACAATGTTCAAAATGTGCTGCAGCTATGGACCCCACACTTACCTTTTGGTCACTGTGATGATGGGGGTTTGGACCCCATTGCCACAATGTTCAAAATGTGCTGCGGCTATGGACCCCACACTTGCCTTTTGGTCACTGTGATGATGGGGGTTTGGACCCCATTGCCACAATGTTCAAAATGTGCTGCAGCTATGGACCCCACACTTACCTTTTGGTCACTGTGATGATGGGGGTTTGGACCCCATTGCCACAATGTTCAAAATGTGCTGCAGCTATGGACCCCACACTTACCTTTTGGTCACTGTGATGATGGGGGTTTGGACCCCATTGCCACAATGGTCATGGCCTGCTTGCGTTGTGTGTGCCACACACATATTTGTGTGGCACATGTGCTAGGGGTCACATTGTATGTTCGAAGTCATGTTCGGTGTTGTAGGCATTTGACACAGTCTACACACGCTTGTCATGGTATTGGGGGATGTCTTCTTCTTGCATTCCCTAGGTTGTGGTGTGCTGGTTGTGTCATGCATTGTCCATCCTATGGGTGGGGGTGGTAGTGGTGGTAGGCATCCTGCCCCCCTGGCTGAGGGTGGTAGTAGTGGTAGGCATCCTGCCCCCCTGGGTGAGGGTGGTAGTAGTGGTGGGCATCCTGCCCCCTGGCTAAGGGTGGTAGTAGTGGTAGGCATCCTGCCCCCCTGGGTGAGGGTGGTACTAGTGGTAGGCATCCAGCCCACCCTGGGTGAGGGTGGTAGTAGTGGTAGGCATCCTGCCCCCCTGGGTGAGGGTGGTAGTAGTGGTAGGCATCCTGCCCCCTGGCTGAGGGTGGTAGTAGTGGTAGGCATCCTGCCCCCTGGCTAAGGGTGGTAGTAGTGGTAGGCATCCTGCCCCCTGGCTGAGGGTGGTAGTAGTGGTAGGCATCCTGCCCCCCTGGGTGAGGGTGGTAGTAGTGGTAGGCATCCTGCCCCCCTGGCTGAGGGTGGTAGTAGTGGTAGGCATCCTGCCCCCTGGCTAAGGGTGGTAGTAGTGGTAGGCATCCTGCCCCCCTGGCTGAGGGTGGTAGTAGTGGTAGGCATCCTGCCCCCTGGGTGAGGGTGGTAGTAGTGTTGGGCATCCTGCCCCCCTGGCTAAGGGTGGTAGTAGTGGTAGGCATCCTGCCCCCCTGGGTGAGGGTGGTACTAGTGGTAGGCATCCTGCCCCCCTGGCTAAGGGTGGTAGTAGTGGTAGGCATCCTGCCCCCCTGGGTGAGGGTGGTACTAGTGGTAGGCATCCTGCCCCCTGGCTAAGGGTGGTAGTAGTGGTAGTCATCCTGCCCACCCTGGGTGAGGGTGGTAGTAGTGGTAGGCATCCTGCCCCCCCTGGCTAAGGGTGGTAGTAGTGGTAGGCATCCAGCCCCCCCTGGGTAAGGGTGGTAGTGGTGGTAGGCATCCTGCCCCCTGGGTAGGGGTGGTGGTGCGCATTCAGGCCCCTGTGTGCATATGTGGCATTGGTGATGGGCATCCCGCCCCTATGGTGCTGCTGTTGCTGGTGTAAGTATATTCTGCATCCCTGTGTGTGTGTGTGATGTGTCGTGTACGTGTTGTATGTGTTTTGTGGTTGGTGTCTGGCTTACCTTCTGCGCCGTACGCGTCCGTGCCTGTTCCGGTAGTATATGTAGAATATTGGTATGATCGGGACGAAGGGATTCATGTTTGGTTCGTGTCGTTCGTCCTTCTCGTTGCTTCGCGTCGTCCTCGTCGCTTCGCCTCGTCCTCGTCGCTCGCCTCGTCCTCGTCGCTTCGCATCGTCCTCGCCGCTGCCGTGTTCGCCTCGGAGCCGTGGATCGTGTTGTGGCGCGAATCGGAGCTTATGTGCGCCTCTCCCGGATGCTTTGACGTGCCGTGCGTAGCGACGGGTTCGGCGCGTACGGAGAGCGCATCGTACTTGTCCGGCCGGACGGGGCTGCATTTTTCCTTCCGTGCGACTCGATTCGGGCGTTTCCGGATTCGCCTCGGTCGGAGAACAGGACCTGGTTTGGGTGAGTACGGCTCGGCCGGATTCTTTGCTGTTGTGCGCATCGTACTTGCTCGTTCGGTGTGCTGTACGGATCGGTCGGGAAACAGGCTTTCGCATGGCTTTTTTCCCGACCGAATGGTATTGGGTGCGCCTCCGACCGAGATCGGAATCGGCCCCACAATGTCAGGCTGTCTTCTGAAAAAGTGCTGCTTATTTTTAAATATGAAGATTGGCATTTACCTTTCTTTCACTTACTGCAAAGTGAGAGGACTTTTTTTAAGGGCACTATGTGACAATCTTGCTGGGGCACATGGACTGAAAGAAAATGTTATAGGATGGTAATTGTTTTCTAATGCACAACACAAATTAAATATCTATAAATGACCTGTACAAATATTTCAAAATCTATCAGCAGTTAGGAAAGCACAAATGAAGCACATGGTTTTTGCAATTCTGAAATGTGGTGGGAACAAAGATTTTAGAAGGATTTTAAACCAATTTAGACACTTTACATGGAGACGACCAAATGATAAACATTGGCTGAACCCCAATTTCCGCACATCACTCCTTATGCACTACACAGTTTTATCTGTAAAATTACAGGTCTGTGAACATTTAGCGGCCATTTGAATGGAGCATGTGCGGTCTGTAAATGACATTGCTCTACCACACCATTCTTTAGTAATATGTTTACGACAGTGTACTCCAAAATGCACCACCGGCTACAAACTACACCCTTACCACTCTCCTGCTGAAGGGGCGTTACTTATTTGAGACGCCTGGATTTCTTACAATACCTATGACTTCAATGCGGTAACACAGATGGCAGCTCACCCATACTTTAAATTGTTCCAGCACCACTAGATGAAAGAGGCATGAGGTGGAATCAAATTTACACAGTCCTTGACATTTGATAGCGCTGGCCACAGGCTTCTGAGTAAAACTTTGAGTCACAGTACCTATTATTTTACAAATTAAGCAGTCAGTATTATTCCAAGGTTATGAGTAGAGGGTACTGCATGAGGGCAGTGATCTAAACTGGTAACCATAAGGACAAATCCCATCAGTTCACTTTGTTGAAAATTGATAGGATTTCTGTTTTACTATGATTTAGTTTAAGAATATCAGTTTTTATTCAGGCCTGGGTGGTTTCCAACACAAAAGTGAGGTCTAGAGAGTTCTCAGCAGGGTTGTTGGGGAGCCGACAAGCAAGCTGCATGTCGTTAGCATAGAAATAACATTTTACTTGAGACTTCTGCAGTAGGGAAGCCAATGGGCAAAGATGCAGATTATAGCCTTATAGCCCGCCGTAGCGGGCTATACCGGCTATTAAAGGCCCGCTCCAGCATTAAAGGCCCGAGCCGAAGGCGAGGGCCTTTAACAAGGGAGCGGGACTTTAATAGCCGGTATAGCCCAGCTACGAAGGGCTATAAGGCTATTAGAACATTCTGCCACTAGAGGGCAGAATGTTCTAACAAATAAAACAAAGGCTTGTGTCCCACTTTATTTGTTTCTTGCTGAATTTTGTGTATATTTAAGCAACTATATATTAAAAACACCTGTCTGGCTGGACAGCTGTAAAATATAGTACTGATTGGGTCTATATTTATTGTTTGCTCTCATTAATCCTTGTCTAGGGACCACTGTCTTTAGAAATAGAAGATCAAAAATTAAGCAAATTAATTATTGGTGGGTCACCTTGCGAACAGCTGGGACCGTTAAATTCTTCACTGATCTTAAGTATTTTCTTAGAGAAGAAATCCGAAAGGTCATTAACTAGAAATTAAGATGAAGGGGGCGTGGCCTGTCACCGATGGGATAGGATGGGAGCTGCGGCACTCCCGGCCGAACACCACCATCCAGGGATATCCTGTCTTGATTCTGGGAAGCTAGCTCCGACATCGGGTGTGGGGTGCCTTGCCCCACTCTGGCCAACTGCTACGGCTGCTCTATCTGCCCCCTCTACATAGAAATTGGCCCCTGAGGTCTGAGGCCTGCAGTGCCGCATGCCTGTTTTGCAAGATGGCAGCGACGCTTCGACCCTAACCAGCACTTTTTGCTTTGGTGGTAGATTGGAGAGGAGCCGCTGTGACCGCAGTCCCCTCAGCACCTGCACTCCAATGGTTGATCTGGGCCCACTCGAGATGCGGAGCGCTAGTCCAAGGATCTGCGACTCCTGAGGGCGTGGTGGCAGCGAGTCAGTGCTGCAGAGGCCCACAACGGGAGAGAAGAGACGAGGTGACGACTGGCCATTATGGCTGCCGAACTGAACCGGGCCAATAGCAGTGAGCTATGTGATGCTGGTGCAGGGGACAGGCTTGTGAGTATTCCGAGGCATGCGTGGCAGCAAGGGCCCATGGACCTGGTGAAGATTGAAGCAGCTGGTCCTACATGACAGCGGTAGCAACTGGTGGATAGCCTCATTATTGTTCCTTGCAGGGCTGAGTTGTGGCTGAGGGTGCACTCATCCCATGGCCCTGGGAGATTACATGTGTGGGAGAGACTGTGGCGCCTTACCTCCGTTGGCCCTCTGACTGCTACTTGGGCACCTGTGGTAGCATCCTGGGCCTAGAGATGCTAATGGACCCCACCCTTTTGTTGCCCAGAGGGGATTGGACAGCATACCGCCTAACTAGTAGAACACCTGGTGACACCTTTAGATACACTGTTGTGAGTTGGATATCACTTCTGAAAGGCTGCACTATGGGCAAATACTCAAGAAAAAAAGACTTGGCGGACCCTCGATGGCCCACTTTGCCTATCACCAGTGAAGTTTATGACAACAGCCAGAATGCGTTGACCCCAGCCGAGGGACACCATGGGGCCACACTGGATACTGTCTTACAGGCGATCGCTGAGTCCAGGGAGGCCATCGAATTGAAGATGGATGCCATGATGGCAGATACCGGGATCCTACGAGACAGCCAACGGCGGTTAGCTGTCACGTCCACTGAGCGTACCTTGGGGGATTTGTCTCCGGAGGTGGAATGATCGAGAGGATTCCTAGCAGGGCCTGGAAAAGCAATTTCAGGGTGATAGGATTGGCGGAACGAGCCAATGGATCCAATGTGCTTGTCTTCTTGGAGGCGTGGTTGAGAACAGTGGTGGCACCTGAAGGTCTTTCCCACTTTTTTGCATTGGAGCGAGCACACAGAGTTCAAGTGTGGCCCTTGCTGGTTGGGGTAGCCCCCAGGCCCGTGGTGGCCAGACTACTCCACTCCAAGGACTGTGACTATATTTTGAGTCAAGCCAGGCTAAGGGTGGATCTAATGGTCGATAACCATAGGATTATGATATTCCCTGACTTTATGAGACATGTTCAGAAGAAGGGGACCACATTTTTGGAGGCTTAGAAGCGCCTCCGTCAACTAGGTGTTCAATATGCCATGCTCTTTCCGGCGGATCACTGACATAATATCGACGACAACAATATCGACCTACCAGAATATCGTGTCAAGAATATCGATGGACAAAATATTGACATCCTATCTCTACAAAGGTAAGTACAAAAATATCGAAACCAAAATATTGTTGTTTCAAATATCGTTGTTCAAAATATCGTTTTTTTAAATGTCTTAAAAATAATATTAAATAAATTAAATAATAAATATTATTAATAAAAACATAGCTAGAATTATTTAAAAATGTTAAAAATTATAAATAATAAATGTAATATAAAAATAAATTAAACATACATATATAAATATATATATATATATATATTTACTTAATAATATTAATAAATAATTAATTTATTAAATTATAAAAACGTTACAAACATAATAAAAATTATAAATACATATATATACATAAACCTGTAAGATAAATATAAAAATAAATTATATATATAATAAAATAAAATTTTAAAATAATTATTTATCTTTAAAACAACATTTTACACTACATTAACTAAAACAGTAGGGAAAATATTGGATAGCGTAGGGCATAAAATTACTATTCCCACTCCAAGGAGTGCAACAGTAGGGAAAGTGTTGGATAGCGGAGAGGAATAATTTACTATTCCCACTCCAGCAAGTGCAACAGTAGGGAAAGTGTTGGATAGCGGAGGGAATAATTTAATATTCCCACTCCACAGAGTGCAACAGTAGGGAAAGTGTTGGATAGCGGAGGAGATAAAATTACTATTCCCACTCCAGCGAGTGCAACAGTAGGGAAAGTGTTGGATAGCGGAGGGGAATAATTTACTATTCCCACTCCAGCAAGTGCAACAGTAGGGAAAATGTTGGATAGCGGATGGGAGTAATTTACTATTCCCACTCCAGGGAGTGCAACAGTAGGGAAAGTGTTTGATAGCGGAGGGGAATAATTTACTATTCTAACTCCAGCAACTGCAACAGTAGGGAAAGTGTTGGATAGCGGATGGGAATAATTTACTATTCCCACTCCAGCAACTGCAACAGTAGGGAAAGTGTTGGATAGCGGAGGGGATAAAATTACTATTCCCACTCCAACAAATGCAACAGTAGGGAAAGTGTTGGATAACGGAGGGGATAAGACACAGTAATATCCTTGCACGTCATGTGATCAAGACCGGGGTAACCCGGTCGAAACGCGTCATGCAGTGGAAATCTCTATTTCAATAAAGCACTTTATCCACTAAACGCTGTTGTGGTCCGTACCTGATTTTCCGTCCGCAAGGAAAAGGAATTTGGCTCAGGATTTGCAAGCTGTTTGAATCGGGACGAAGTACGGCTGTCTTCGCCCATTACGGACCCTCTCTTCCAAAGTAGGCTGTCTGGTTTCAGTCGACATCGCGGTAGCGATTCTGCAATTGACCCGGAAGGAGTTTTTTCTGGCCAGCCCCCGTCAGCCGTAGAGATCGTGAGCATTCCACTGGTAGTTCTCACTGCAGTTCCGGAGTTTCCACGAGGTCGGAGGACACCGATAGAGCCAGTCAGGAATTAATGCGGTAAGCCATGTGGGCTCGTGATTGAGGCTATATTGACGGGTGAAGAGATTAAGCGTGTTACTATAAAATTACTGGCGTTTTGAAATATCAACATATCGCCAGTATACAGTGCATAACACATATTGAAAAACAGCAACATGACTTCCACAGCGGACGTGCTACGCAACAGGGAGGCAGCCGCCGACGCTATGTTTTTAAATCTGCCGGATGTCAATGTGAATTCCTCTGGTAAAGACGCTAATACTAGAACAGGCATGAATAACGACGTCAAAACATTACTAAAACAATTGGAGAAACTACTACGTAGTGAGCTCACTAAGTGGTGGGAAAGGAAATCACTGGAGAAGTATGTGGAGGCAGGCAGGGTGCCTCGAGGTTTAAGAGTACTTATTGCACCTTCCTTCGAAAACCCGAATCCAGCAATGCTCACAGAATGGGCTTCAAACAACCTGGAAGCCTCGATGAACATGGTGAGAATACTGGTGAAATACGCAGCCATTGACAGAGAGGAGATTCTCAAGCAAATAGAGTCATTGAATGAAAAGCTAGAGGCACACGAACAACAAGAGGCAATAAAGAAAGGCAGAGGGGAAATAGATGCTCGACTAAAAAACATGAGGAGACCATAAAAACAAGAAAAATATTTAAGTTTGCCAGAGACAAACAAGATTATGAAACTGGACGAATATTTACATTTTCTCAGTAAATTCGAGTATAGCCAAGAGACAAGCCATGATTCCTCAAGCCTCTAGACAAGTCTCAACTAACAGCACAAATCAGGATGGTTCCAACACTGATTTAAGCTCCGTACCAAGCAGTTCAGACTCAGAAGACAATGGTTTAGTTAATCCACAAGTACAACTACCAACCAATTGTACACCTTCGGAAGAATTGGGTTTTTAATCGAAGACCGCCGCAAGACATTGCGGCCACGACCACTCCAGAAGCAAACAGAAGCAGGAGAAACAGGTGTCGCAAACAAAGGCGAAAACTTAGGAGGCAGCAAGAGAGGCAGAAAAGGCAAAGCATATCAAAGGAGATAAACAACTTTGTACCTTCTAATGCAAATGCTACCGAAAATACAGTTGTCAATCTATCAGACTTTACCCTGGATGCTGCTGAAACACAATTACTATCGTTGGGTCTGTCATATTGTCCACGTAATAGTTTTAAATATGCTCAAACACGCATCAATGTTTTCAAATTTATACGCAAATTGAAATTTATCAAGTATTTCAAATTAAATAAAGCTAGTGAATCTGCAACCACCATTGCTAGCGCAAATCAGCCCAGTATTCGTCTTCAAGTGTCAGATATCCCCATTTTAAGATCATTACACACGTTAGGTTCGGATACAGAAGAAGACACAGGCAATACACAGACAAATCTACAGGATATGGGCATTTCTTGCAGTGGAATTGTGAGCAGTCCGTTCCGTCCACCGTCTACTTTTGTCCCTCTTATGCCTAAAGACTCCATTGACACTTTCAATGATGTGGTCACACAGGAATTGAAGACACTAAATTGGAGAATCCTGAGAAAAAAGAAACACAAACGATATTCTGAGATACAATATTTTAATCTCATGTATAAACTCAAAAAAGCTGACAACATCATAATAAACAACGCGGACAAAGGAGGGAACATAGTTTTGTGGCCCAGAATTATGTATATGCAGGAAGCAGAACGCCATCTTACAGACGCTGCTTGTTACACGAAAGTAACTCAACAAGTCATCAAAAGTACTAAAGATCTGGTTCATGGACATTTGGCGCAATGGAAAAGGGAAGGATTGCTGAGTAAGAACGAGTATAAATTCTTGAAAAATGAACATCCAATCACTCCGGTTCTTTACCTAATTCCTAAAGTCCACAAAAAACATTCCCAGTGCCTGGGCGCCCGATAATTTCTGCACAAAACAGCGTGCTTGAGGCAACATCTAAATATGTTGATTTTTATTTACAAGATTTAGTGGAGAAGTTACCTTCTTTTATAAAAGATACTGGCCACTTTCTCACCAAACTTAGAACTGTAACATGGAAAAAGAGTATCTTCTGATTGTGATGGACATCTGTTCATTGTACACAAGTATCCAACATAGTGATGGGTTAACAGCAATCAAGTATTATCTTGATTCCAGAGATATACAGTGTTACCAACACAATGCAATGATATTGCAAATGATAGAATTGTGTTTACTCAATAATTTTTTTCTATTCAATAAGGAAGTGTATCACCAGGTGCGCGGGGTGGCCATGGGGGCATGCTTCTCTCAAGCTATGCATGTTTACATGTTGGTTGGTGGGAGGAGCATGTCCTCAGGCACACTCACAAACAGCTGTTTGATGCGCACGTTATTGAATGGTGGCGCTTTATAGACGACATCTGTGTAATCTGGCATGGCACTCTGGAATCAGCCGAGAGTTTTGTTAATTCAATCAATGTTAATAACTCTAATTTACAATTTACAGCACAAATCAGTGACCAAAGTGTGGAATTTTTAGATGTTGAAATTTATATCAGTAATGATACTATACAAACTAAACTACACAGGAAGATCACGGCTGGAAACTCCACTTTACATGCCCATAGTGCCCACCCCAGACATCTCATTAAAAGTATTCCCTATGGCGAGTTTCTCAGAATAAAAAGAATCTGCAGCACTGAAAATGATCGTAAACTTTGCCAAGCAGAAGCCACTCAAAGGTTTTTAAAAGAGGATATAGCAGCAAGGATTTAGACACAGCTCTTTCCAAGGCCAACACCAATGAAATGTTATCGGTCACAACTAGTCAAGCTGATTTGGAGAGCAATAATGATAATTCAGATGACATCAACACGATAAGATTCATAACCACATTTAGTGATCAAGAATCTCAAGTCAGAAAAATTATACTCAATAATTGGCACATAGTCAAAACTGACATGACTCTTTCGCATATATTGCCTGACTCTCCCTCCATTACATTTAGAAGGGCACCCTCAATGAGGGACACTCTAGTAAGAACTAGTCCTGAGGTCTCGACAACACCCACTACCTGGTTATCCAACAGAACAGGTTTTTATAAATGCAGTGTTTGTCGAGCCTGCAAATTTGGTGTAAACAAACAGAAATACACAGACGCATTTGATCCGATACCTGTTCAAATCAAAGGCATGTACACATGCCGCACCGATCATGCGGTTTACGTATTAGAGTGTAGTTGTCATCTCAAATATGTGGGGAGCACGAAGTTGCAGGTATTTAACCGTATCCTGCAACATTTGCGTGCCATTGTCAATATGGACCACAATTACCCTGTTGCCCGACATTTTAACCTGGTACACAATAACAACTTAAAAGATTTAACGTATTTTGTTATTGATGCAGTCCCAAAGTTACCCAGAGGGGGAAACAGGGAAAGGAAGTTACGACAATTAGAGACACATTATATCCTGACACTTGACACTAAGATGCCAAATGGGTTAAATACGGGAGAAGATTTACACAATTTTTTATAAATGTGTTATGATTATGTTATTATTCAATACCCACCCAGGCACCACTATATGTATCTGGTGGATTGGCCATGGATTATGAAATGAACTGTACAGTGAAACATGAGTGTGTATATATGTGGTTTTTTATCCAGGCGGCTTTTGTTAATCCGGCTATGGGACCTTGTTATTTACCCCCGTTTTACCTTGTTTAGCCAACAATTTTGGTTTTAACTGGTTTTATGGGAATTTTATGACTCGGTTTTGGTCGGTTTTATTGAAGGCACAATTTTGGATATTTTTGCACATATATATATATATATATATATATATATATATATATATTTATGTGTTTGTATGCATGGATGTATTTATGCTTACATTCACATCATTCATGTTTTATCAATCACTTACTATGCTGCTATTTTTTGGCACTGTATTTGCGCATTTGCACATTGTTTCCTTGTTGAAATTTAATCTTGCACTTCATATGCTGCTATCTCTTGGTACTGTAAATTGCGCATTTGCACATTGTTTCCTTATCTTGTACTGTATATTGGCACCAACCTGATTATTAATGTACTAATAACAATGCAGTCAGGCATGGTTTCCTATGTCACATGTTTCTTATATAATGTCGTCTTGGTCTAAGCGTCACTCTTACTGGATTTAGGTATACCTTGCATTTGAAGCGATTGATTTATAGCCTAGATATTTACATCTTTGAGTAATTAGTGGCTGCCTCAAACATGTACCTTGTAGCTATGATGTTTGAATAGCTACGGTTTTATGTGTCACGAACAGCACTTTATATTACAACAGCACTTGCACTGTAGTACCCTCACTCCTCATGACAGGCTTGCAATTTTAATAGAATCCTGTATTATCAGAGATTTTATGAATTTGGCCACTTGGCTTTATTTCAAAGAATTAAATTAAATTGCAGTAAAAATTTAAATACTATTTTAGATGTGGCCATTGCTTTAGACATTTTTGTATTAACATGTACTTTTTCTAATGCTTATTTGGTGCTGTATAGTATGTTTACTATGTCTGTCACTATAGGAGGAGTGGTCAATTGTATAGCACATTATTTAAGACACAGTAATATCCTTGCACGTCATGTGATCAAGACCGGGGTAACCCGGTCGAAACGCGTCATGCAGTGGAAATCTCTATTTCAATAAAGCACTTTATCCACTAAACGCTGTTGTGGTCCGTACCTGATTTTCCGTCCGCAAGGAAAAGGAATTTGGCTCAGGATTTGCAAGCTATATAAATATATATATATTTATATATTTACTTAATAATATTAATAAATAATTAATTTATTAAATTATAAAAACGTTACAAACATAATAAAAATTATAAATACATATATATACATAAACATGTAAGATAAATATAAAAATAAATTATATATATAATAAAATAAAATTTTAAAATAATTATTTATCTTTAAAACAACATTTTACACTACATTAACTAAAACAGTAGGGAAAATATTGGATAGCGTAGGGCATAAAATTACTATTCCCACTCCAAGGAGTGCAACAGTAGGGAAAGTGTTGGATAGCGGAGAGGAATAATTTACTATTCCCACTCCAGCAAGTGCAACAGTAGGGAAAGTGTTGGATAGCGGAGGGGAATAATTTAATATTCCCACTCCACAGAGTGCAACAGTAGGGAAAGTGTTGGATAGCGGAGGAGATAAAATTACTATTCCCACTCCAGCGAGTGCAACAGTAGGGAAAGTGTTGGATAGCGGAGGGGAATAATTTACTATTCCCACTCCAGCAAGTGCAACAGTAGGGAAAATGTTGGATAGCGGATGGGAGTAATTTACTATTCCCACTCCAGGGAGTGCAACAGTAGGGAAAGTGTTTGATAGCGGAGGGGAATAATTTACTATTCTAACTCCAGCAACTGCAACAGTAGGGAAAGTGTTGGATAGCGGATGGGAATAATTTACTATTCCCACTCCAGCAACTGCAACAGTAGGGAAAGTGTTGGATAGCGGAGGGGATAAAATTACTATTCCCACTCCAACAAATGCAACAGTAGGGAAAGTGTTGGATAACGGAGGGGATAAAATTACTATTCCCACTCCAGGAAGTGCAACAGTATGGAAAGTGTTGGATAGCGGAGGGGAATAATTTACTATTCCCACTCCACAGATTGCAACAGTAGGGAAAGTGTTGGATAGCGGAGGGGATAAAATTACTATTCCCACTCCAGCAAGTGCAACAGTAGGGAAAGTGTTGGATAGCGGAGGGGAATAATTTACTATTCCCACTCCACAGAGTGCAACAGTAGGGAAAGTGTTGGATAGCGTAGGTGATAAAATTACTATTCCCACTCCAACTAATGCAACAGTAGGGAAAGTGTTGGATAGCGGAGAGGAATAATTCACTATTCCCACTCCAGTAAAATAATAAACATTCATTAACAAATACTTAAATAATAAAAAATTATTTACCTCTCACCAAATACTCCTATAAATAACACCACCACTATTGTTAAACATGACACAATTAACATAATTGCTTAACAATTAATTAATTAACTAATAACAATATACACATTTTTAAAACAATGAGTAATAAATTAATTCATACTATTAAGACTATAAAATAACAATAAATAAATATCTGAAAAAATTTAAAATTATATTAATTTTTAATTACTTGCCACACTACTCCCCTCTAAATACACAACTCCTCATAAAAAATTGACACAATTTACAAATTTACAAATTAATAATTAATAATTAATAACCAATTAATAATTAATAAATAAATTATTTAACACAATTAACATAAAATATTAAATACATCAATATTATTTAATAAAAGTATTAATTAATTAATTATAATTAAATTACTTCCCACCCTACTCCCCTATAAACCCACAACCCACTCCTAAAAAAATAACACAATTAACATATTTACCAATTAATTACTAATAATTAATAACCAATTAATAAAAATATCACAATTAACATATTTACCAATTAATTATTAATAATTAATAACCAACTAATAACTAATTAATAACAAAATATTTAACACAATTAACATAAAATATTAAATACATAAATATTAATTAATAACATTATTAATTAATTAGTTTTAATTAAATTACTTCCCACCCTATTCCCCTATAAACCCACAACCCGCTACAGAACTTAAACGCTATATTTAATTTCTTAAAAATTTATAATTTCTAAAAATGTATTAATAAATATATTATAATTAAATTACTTCCCACCCTATTCCCCTATAAACCCACAACCCGCTACGGAACTAAAATACGCAAAAATTACTTAACATAAAAATTAATTACTTCTAAAAATTTCAAACATACATTAGAAAAATAAACTATACTTTTAACACATATACTAAAATACAGAACACTAAAATAAATTTCGATATTATTAACAACGATATTTTGACTAACGATATTACTAACTTCGATATTAACAAAAACGATATTTCTTACCTGCATGTCGATATTCTGGTCGACGATATTCTTGCAGGTCGATATTGTGTCACATCGATATTTAAACATCGATATTATGGCATATCCATATTTAAACATCGATATTATGACTCTATACCCTTTCCGGCAAGACTGTGTGTTGTAACTGAGGATGGGGTGTACATTTTTACATCAACACAGGAACTATGGGACTGGGTTGATCGCCATCCGCAATCAGTCAATATCCCCACTGCATCCGGTCATAAACCTTCCTGGAGATCGGCCAGATGGCGGGTGCCTAATGGTAGTAGGGCAATCCCTTCTAAAACCCAGGCCCATCATAAGTAACTGTGGGCAGTGGTGGTCGCAGCCAGACTGAGTGTGGCGGGAGTGAATCCTCCATCAACTATAGTAGATGATGAAGCAAAGGACACAGACTCTGACCGGGTCTTGGTCTCAATGCAGGATTGGGATACTGGTTTCCCTAAGGTTTCGCCCAGTACTGCTGACGCTCTTCTCTGAGTAGGACTGGTTGCTGCCACAGTGGACGGAGGTGGGGTGAGGGGAGGGTTGCAGCCTCAGTTACCTTACATGTTAGTTGGTGCTGGCTGGGCGTATAAGTAATCTACCTATTTATGACTGGATGGTGTGCTGTAAAGCTGGGTGGTGCCCCTGTTGGTATCCCCCCCGCTGTTGTGTGTGTGATGTTGGAACGTGAGTTTGCTGTTGATCTGCTGGTTTGGATGAGGAGATGTTTCCTTTTTGTCCTGGGGTTGGGAAGTTGGGTGTGTTGTTGTTGGGTTGGCCGTGCCTGCTGCTGTGTTATCCCTGTGCCATGGTCCTGGGTGTCTGAGGTCTGGGGGCGGGTGGGCTCCTCTGCCTGGCAGCTGGACCCCTGTTGTTTGTACACTTATGAATACATCCATGACATATATGTTTATATCCTGGAATGTCCAGGGGCTTAATAACATGTCCAAACGCTACAAAGTGTATACCTATCTCAAGACATATTGCCCTTCTGCAAGAAACACATTTGACTGCTGCTGAGGGGTTGGCAATCCGTAAGCGCTGGCGGAGTCAGACATGCGCTACCATGCACTCGGTCTTTGCGAGGGGGTACTTCTGTGGATATGGCCTGGAGTTCCCTTTCCAAAGAATGGCGGGTGGGTGGACCCAGCAAGGAGGATTGGGGCAGTCAGGGGCAGGCTTGTCAGCCTGGCTGTGGTCAGTGTCTGTGCCCCTAATACAGACCAGGCGAGGTTCCTGCATGGGTTATCTAGGGTCCTGGTGTCTTAAATGCTGCAAGCTGTGCTCCTGGGAGGAGATTTTAATAGTGTGGCGGACCCAGCGCTGGATAGATTACATCCACCTCTATGTGACTCCAAGGTTGTCCGATTAGCACAGAAATTTACTGGCTGGACAGGGACTATTCTTTCTTTACAGGTATATATGAGTTGCATGTCTGCCTCAACACATTCCTTTGCACCCCCGGGGTGCATGGGGCTGTGCAAAATGTAGCTTATCTGGCCAGGACATTCAGTACTCTCTACTCTTCCCAGCACGACTAAAGATATTACATGAGGGAGTTACCACATTCTTCACAGATCCGAAAGACGCATACAACTGGTTGGAATTCCAAATGCAAGACAATGTACATCGGGAGGCTGCACGTAATGTACACGAGCCACGGAACCGGTGCTGCTGCGGGAAGAAAACTCAATAGCGATCCAAATCTCAACCATGTGGTGCTGTCACAAGTCCCCCCAACCTGGAACATATCTTGGCAGAACGTAAGAAGGCACTGCAGGCGGCCGCAGGCCCGGGTCCTGCCATAGAGGTCTCGGACAGCGAGAGGGGCCCCCACATTTTCACGTCCGAAAAATAATCCAGTGACACCGGTACATCTAGGGCGGACTCTGCAACTCCACTGCTGGGTACCCCCCAAACGGCGGATATTCTCATCTGAAGGAAACATGAAACAGCTATGGCTCTACCTCTCTCTCTCCTTTCAAGCCTCCTTCACCTCACCTTTGGACAAATATGCAAGACTCTAGCTGCACCAAAACACCTAACAACATAGTCCCAAAGAACACCAGGCCCCACCGGACACCTTGATTCTTTAAGGGCCACGCACGCGCCGCAAGCTCCTATGACGCGAAAGCACAGCCCCTCCATAGTACACTAGTGCGATTGCACCATGTTTAGTTTGGACGTAATACCGGTTGTGGTAGGTTCGCAGCATTGGGGCCAATTCCCACCACAGTTGTTACCCTTCCGCCGGCTCCTTCCCCATACCATAGTCAGACTCCCAAAATGGGCGGACGCTGCAACTATTAATGATCGGCTAAACACAGGGCAGGGGCAGTGTCCGCATGAGGACTCCCCGAGCATCCCTCACTGCTCATCCTCAGCATCCCATCATGACCCCAGTGACAGACATTAGTTTCATCACCCTCACTATCCAGGGAATGCACACAGCGTGTAAAAGCTATGCCGTCTATTCCTATATCAAGCGCCAACAGGCACAGGTCGCCCTGCTGCAGGAAACACACCTCACAAAGGCAGAACTAGAACGACTGCGCAGGCGATGACAAGGCACTTTCTGTGCTACCACGTACTCGAATTACGCGTGAGTGGCGATGATATGGCTCCGACCAGGGGTCGCATTTCAGGAAACCCGCAGGGTGGTGGACACAGAGGGCCGGTACGCACTCTTGGAGGGGCTCCTGGATGGCCAACCGGTATTAATAGGTAGCATCTACGCACCAAAAACGGAGCAGGGTAGATTTTGGGACTCCCTGTCGGGTATCCTGGCCCAATTCGCAACATCACCCTGGATCTTAGGGGGAGACTATAATTGTGTATTAGACATCTCCCTGGATAGATCCCACCCCCCACCCCACACACGTTAGCTCACGCACAAAAGGAACGATATTGGTCCTGGGTAAAACACTGGTCACTCATAGAGGCATGGAGGAATCGATACCCGACGACTAAGCTCTATTCCTTCCACTCCATCCCCCACTATCTATGAGTGTGCCTTGATCGCTTTCTGTGCACGCCAACAATTATCCCCATGACCCAACAGGTGGATTATCTGGGCAGGGTCATAGCCGACCATGATGCGCATCTCTTGACCCTCAGGTGGCGACGCCCTCTACCTCCAGTCCCCACATGGAGATTGCCACGAGATTGCCTTGAAGACCCAGTGTTCCGCCACGACCAGGAGGACAGTATTCGAGGCCAGCCAGCAAGTTACCGGGGGCCAGAGGGGCGGCGAACTACGTTGCCCAAGAGCCTCTGCGGCAGGAAGGGCCGCCAAGGGTCTTCCGCTGCGCCCAGAGGCGCAGAAAAGGGCCACGACACTCCCGCAACGCGGGACGCCAGCCAGCAAGTTACGGGGGGCCAGAGGGGCGGCGAACTATGTGGCCCAAGTGCCCCTGCGGCAGGAAGGGCCGCCAACCATCTTCCGCTGCGCCCGGAGGTGCAGAAAAGGGCCACGACACTCCCGCAACGCGCCCGTCAGAGCCAGGATGAGGCTGGGCTGGGCAACCCCCCTTTCATCTACATTTTTGGCACCAATATGGGTAAGCACAAACAACCTTGCAGTCTCGACGCAGGGAAAGTAAAAGCGAAAGTGCCCAGGAACTCTGCCTCCATTATGTCATATTTAACCTCTGCTGTGGGGGTTTTAACACAAGAAATTCAAATTGCTGAGGTCCAGTTAGGCCTGAGTACTGACCAACCAGAGCAGTGTGTCCCTTTAGTGACTTCCGCTCGGCCTGTAACCCCCAATAAATCTTCAGCTACCTCTAGTATACAGGAAGCTCCTCAGAAGGGCTGTCTGGCTTCTGGGAGGGGGTCTCAGACAGAGGTGAGAGAGGCCACGGGAGTGGTTGCTCCTCAGCAGAAGGAACTCCCTTTTCCCGTAGCAAACAAAAAGGGGAAAAGAAGAGTCACTAAACTTGACAAGGCTCCCCTTGAACCTACAATAAGGTATGATGGTAGACCAGAACAAAGCCTTGATTCATCTGTGCGTACAGTTGTTGAACAAGCCTTGGAGGACTTATTCACTACGCGCCTGGAGCAACTCGTTTCTACAGCTTTTAAAGACATCTCTAATCTTTTTCAATCTTTAGTCAACGGGGTCTTGGGGAAACTAGAGGAGCTAGAGACCCAATTGAGAGATTTGAATAGCAAGTGTGTGCCAAATGACAGAACTCCATTGGTAGCCCCGCAAACTCAGAATCTGAGAAATAGGGCAGGGGGGTCCACCAGGGGTTTAAACTGGAGCCCGACATTGGCTAGTCAGGGCACGGTTGCTGGTAACAAGTTAACCCAGGCTATGGGTCGTAGTGAAAATGATAAGCAACGTAATACATCCCTGCTGCAAATACACTTCCTGTAGGTCAGGGTAAGATCACCTTAAACTCAAAGGATAACAGGGTCACAAACAACTTCAGACTTCACCTGCCCCCAGAGGCTACCCCCTTAGTGGCAATTCTTATAGGCGTTCCGCCGCTTAAAGAGAATAGTGTAGAATCCACCCCGGAACTTTTACGAAAAACAAGGTTCTGGTGTAAACAGCACTCAATAAATGGGGTGCAAGTCTCCTCTCATATCATAATGGCTAGACGTGTGGGCTGGGTTGGACAGAGGCCAAAACAAATGGAGGGAGATTGTATTGTCATTAATTTTGACCAGGCTGGTGTAGCGGGGAAGCTGTTTCAGGAGGGAGCCACTGAGGATATGGGGGGCATAAGGGCATTACCCTTGGGTTTTTTTTTATCCCCCTCCCCCCTGAGGGGAGTCAGCAACCCTGTAGGAGTTTGTGGAGGAATCCGGCACCAGCAAATAGGAGGGCGTGCTTACCGTCAAGATCAAGCCCTAGGGATAACATTACACTACATAGGGCCCAGACTCCACCCACACTACTATCTATGCCCACAGGGGAGGGAGAAGGGGAGAGCGGTTTGGTCTGTACAAACAGATTTCTCCCATTAAGCCACCTAGACGAAAATGATTGACTGGAGTCTCCCACCCCACAGCGTAGCCAAAGTATCGTTGGACCCAGGGGCACTGGGACTAGTGAGAGAAATAACCTAAACTGTAAGATTGTTTGCTGGAACAAAGCAGGATTAAGAAGTAAGAGTGAGGATTCCAGGTGGCTTGAATTTATAACACAATATGATATTGTGGGCCTACAAGAGACCTGGGATAGGGGTAAAACATTCTGGGTGGACGGGTATAAGTCATATTTTGTGCCGGCAAGGCCCTCTCTAGCAGGTAGAGCGAAGGGTGGCCTCTTAATCTTAATATCTCTGAAATTATTATGAACCCATAGCATTGTGGACACTGGTTCTTGTAACTGTTTAGCGGTAGAAATCGCTGTATCCAACACATTTAAACTAATGATTGTTAACTTTTACAACTTGTTCGAGTGTACGTTTTTAAATGAACATTTGTGTATCCTGAAAGGCTTTTTAGAGGACTATAGGTCGAAGCAAACCACTTTTTATTCCATTATAGTCTTGGGCGATTTTAATGTTCATTCATGTATCAAGAATTGTCATGTTGCTGATTTTTTAGGACCAATTAATTCCATTAATTCCCATTTTGAGCATACACAGCAAGGAGAGTGTTTGGAGGATCATCTGGCTGTAGTAGACCTCATCCAACCCAATATCATTGTTGGTGAAGTGAGAATCCCTACCTTTAAGGCAAGAGGACAGGATTCTATTATAGATTATATATTTATCTCTCCTGCAATGTCAACTCAGGTGGTCTCTCACAATGCGCAGTGGTCTCACTATAGTGACCACAACCCCGTTCAATTAGAGCTGAGCGGGGGGTTAGGCTTAAAGGGCAAACAAGGGAAACTACCAACTGACACTTGCCTAAAACCATCTGATCAGGCTAAAATGGACCAAAGTAATCCCGGATCTGTTCTGCCAGGACCTTTGGCAAAGTGCCGAAAAGTATTTCGGCATCTGTTTGGATTCTTCAAACCTGGGGGCCGAGGTTCTTTTGGCATTTGAAAGTATTTGCGCCCAGGCAGCGACACTCCTCACCCTGCCTAGTAGAAGACACATTGAAATAGGCGAAAGATGGTTTGATAGCAATTGTACAGAGGCACATCAAAAGCTTATTAAGGCCCTGAAACAGGTCCCAAGGAATAGTAATCATATAGCTTTGCTAAAAAAGTCCTATAAATGTGCCTTGAATGTTCGCAAAAATGAAATTAAAGAGGAAGCATGGAATGAGTTACTAGCAGTAGAAGTTTGGAAGGACAGCTCGAAATTTTGGGCTATAGTTAATAAACCCTTTTTCTCTGAATCCAGTAACTCTCCCTTAGATTGTAATATTACAGAGGATGAGTGGTATTCCCATTTTAATGCCATATATGAAGGGCCGGCTGAGCTGGGTACTCCTGCAATTCCAAATTATGATTCCAACTCCCCTGTACTGGTCTTTAATGAGGGAGAGGTTGAACAAGCAATCAAACAAATGACCAGTAATACGGCACCCGGTCCGGATGGGGTTCCGGCCGACTTGTATAAACAGAATCCAATATGTTGGGCAAAAATCTTAACTAAAGTTTTTAATGTGGTCCCACTCTATTATTATTCCGGTCTTTAAAAAAGGACAGAGAGGTGACCCTAGTTGCTATAGGCCTATTTCCCTGATTGACTCCACGGTAAAAGTTTTGGGTAGAGTGATTTTAAGTAAACTTTCGGATTGTCTAAATGATACTGGCGTGCTAATAGACCTACAATTTGGTTTTAGAAAAGGCAGGAGTACACTAGATCAGTGTCTAAATTTACACCTATTAGCCGGGAAATACACAGTGGCTAGGGCAGGTACGTTACAGCTGGCCTTTATGGATTTGTCCTCAGCTTTTGATCTAGTAAACAGATCAAAGTTATGGGCAATATTGATTGATATGGGTATGGATCATTGTTTAGTTCATTTCCTGGCGGATCTTCATGGGGATCTTTCTGCAAGGGTGAGAGTAAATCAGGATGGTCAATGCACAAAGCACTATAGCATAGGGAGAGGTGTCCGACAAGGCTGTATTTTAGCTCCTCTGCTTTTTACCCTTTATATAAATAACTTAGGCCCCACCTTATGCTCTGCTAGCCCAGACATTCCACGTGTAGGGGACAGGGTTAACCCTGCCCTCCTAAACGCAGGCGACGTGGTTTTGTTGGCGCGCACAGCTGTAGGACTCCAGAGGCTTTTGGACTCGTTTGGGTCCTTTATGCAATCTTTAAAATTAATTGTCAACAAAACCAAATCGCATACAATGATTATGAGCCAGAGACCAAAAGAACTCAAAACTTTTTACTGTGAAGGTACAGAGTTGACAAGGGTTACTTCCTTTACTTATTTGGGGGGTCCTGTTTGATGAGAAGGGTTCGTGGGTCCCCCAGCAGAAAGCAAAAAAAATGCCATGGCAAGATCCACAGCAGCCGTCCAGTTTCGCACAACGTCTTGGGGCGAAGCCCATCGTAGCCATGCTTAACATATATAGGTCTAAATGTATCGCCATTGCTAGATATGGGTCGGCAATTTGGGGTTATAAAACGGATGAGGGGCTTCAGACTGTTGAAAACAAGTTTTTAAGGTTTCTTTTATCGGTCCCGCAATCTACCCCCACCTACATCATACACCAAGAATTGGGCTTTGGTTATGTTTTAGATCTGATATGGCTAGCTACGGTGGTATGCTGGTTAACGATCTGGCTTAACCCAGAACTCGCTCTGAACCAGGAGATTGTTAGGGATTGTGTTTCCATGGAGAGAGCAAGTAGAATTCCGTGGATCCAGCATGTTAAGTTAGTTCTAAACAAACTAGGGCGCCCTGATCTCTTCGACTCCCCAGAAAAAATACAGACGGAGGACCTGGTGTGGGTTAAAACACAATTTTTAAATTTGTTGTCCGTAGAAAGAGAGGGCCAACAGGACCCCCAATAGTGGTTAGTAAATGGGGCACAGCAGAGGAGGACACAATCAGGCACGAAGAAATCTGGAGGGTGAGCCGGCGCCAAATTTCCACAGAATGGGCCGGGTACGCCGGCGCCACATTTCCACAGTATGGGTGAAATTCTTCCGCACTTCCGACAATGCACGGCAGAAACCCTACCATACCCGGAGCTACCAGCACCCATGGGATAGCCCGACCAGGCCCCTCCTCCCAAGGCCCCCACAGAAAGCCCAGCACCACAAAGTCCCCCACACACAACAAATACATGTGTACCCCCGGCAGCCCCCACAGGGATGGAGCCACCCTACACCATGACTGACCCCGTAAAGTCCCACATCATAGCCACCAGAACCAAACACCTGTCCGCCCACACACATCCCCCCCTTCCCAACCACTTATCCCCAGTTCAACCCACAGTTAGTAACTAGTTGACATCACCGGCAGTTCCACAAACCGGACATATCATAGGAAGGACAACCCCATTTGGGGCAAAATAAGTCACACCACAATACCAACAGCCCATATCTGACAAGCAGCTTGCATCCATGCTATATTTCTTGGAAGAACGCGTGTAATCTCTGTTGAATGATAACATGTGATGAATTTCCATTGTAAAAAACTAAATAAAAGAGTTACAATAAAAAACTCTGGCCAGGACACTTTCCGATTATAACCCGGTTTTGCTCTTCCTGAAATGGGAAGTAGCCCGTACCCGCATCCTAGATTGAAGTTTGAAGGCTTAGGCCCTGGAGGACCCGGTGTTCTGGAAGTCAATTGGGGAAGAGATAAGGCACTACTTTGAGGGTAATGGAGCCAAGGCCTCCACATAGCAGGTTGAGTGGGACGCTTTTAAAGTTCTGATTCTGGGGCACTGTATTGCAGAGGCGGTAGAGGTGCGGCAAACATTGTTACGCGAGGTGGAGACCTGGGAAGAGGCACTGTGAAACATGGAGAGGGTTGTCCGGGGAACCTGGCTTTACGGAGACACTGCTGGAAGATGAGGAGGCGCTGGCGGAGCTCGTTGAAAAGCTCCGGTGCTTTGACTATCGACAGTATATGGTCAGGGCACATGCTCAGAGGGACAAGGCCGGTCCCTGCTGGTATGGCTAGCTAACCCCAATAAGAAGGGTTCCATGATCCTGGAACTTGAATCAGAGCGAGGGGAACAAATATATGGGCAGGATGGCATTATGAGTATTATGCCTTTCTGTATGTTAGGGCCCCTGATCGAGAGCTGCAGGAAGAAGACAATTTTTTGGCTCCGCTCGTCCTCCCAGCGATTACTCGAGAGGAGGCTAAGGAATAGGGAGGTGATATTATGCTTCAGGAGACTAGAGCCACGGTGAAGAATATGGCCCGGGGGAAGGTGCCTGGAGTTGTCGGGCTCTTAGTGGAGTTTTATGCTCATATCTTGATATCCTTACCCCCAAATTGTTGGAGGTATATAAGGCGGCACGTGCACTTGGCTGCTTGACGGTCTCCACCCATGAGGTGTTAGTTATTCCGCTTTAGAAGCCTGGCTGCCCGCTGAATGATGTAAAGGCTTATAGACCATTATCGATGTTTAATGTCGATTATAAGATTCTTAGTCAAGGCTGCTACCCTATATAACTCGGTTGATACACGTGGATCAGGTGGGGGTGTATCCCAGGGTGCAACTTCGCACTCAATATTCGGAGACTGTTGCCACTGATGGCGGATGACACCTATGATATGGGGCGGCAGTGATCATGGCGTGAGATATCGAGAAAGCCTTTGATAGTCTGGAATGGGGGTTTCTGTATAATGTGATGGAGAGGTTAGGGTTGGGGACTGGTTTTGTGAGCTGGACTAGACTTCTTTACTTGAGCCCCACAGCCCGAGTGAAGATGGGCAGGGTGATATTGGAGACATACGAGGTGGGGTGGGGGACTCGGCAGGGTTGTCCACTATCCCTGTTGTTATTCCTGCTTGCGGTGAAACCTTTGGCCTATAGTGCTAGGTCCGGCAATTATTATAGGGGCGTAGAGGTCCGAGGATCGATGCATCACATTGCCTTATATGCTGATGATATGCTATTGTTCTTAAATGATGGCTGGTGCCATAGGTTTACTGTATAGCTTTGGGGGGGTATCGGGCCTACGTATAAATTGGCAGAAGTCTAATTTGTGTACGTATGCGGCCACCCCCAGATCTAGGGGGATTGCTGTGGGAGGCTACTTGCTTGCAGTATTTGGGGGTCAAAATCTATCATGATCCGCAGGATCTCCTGGAGGGTAATGTAGGGGCTGCTGTTCATGCTCTGTGCTCCAGCGTGGACGTTTGGGAGCCATTGCTGTTATCAGTGGCCAGCTGGGTGGCTATTGCTAAGATGGTGGCCCTCCCTCAACTGCTCTACTTCTTTTTAGGTCTAGCCTAGAGTCAGCGCGCATGCGCTGCTCTGCGAGATCTGATGTATCTTCACTATGGGCTTTAATCAAGCCCATCGCTTGCCATTGGATCTTTGTTGTGCCATTTTAAAATGCTGGCTTCCTATTGGTCCATACTTACAATTGTCCTGCCTTTGACTGCTTGTTTGACACCCAGGCGATTTCACTCATTGTTTATTTTGTTTGGCCATCCAGCGTTCACGGTTCCTACTGGCCCAGTGCGAGATGCCGTCAGCCAAAGCCCCGCCTCCTCCCGCTGGCTGCTGCACTCCAACAAAGGCTTTCGACTGTGATCAACAATGACCAAGTCCCTGAATTTATGGAAATCACCTTACGACACGCTGCACGTACACAATGTAAGTGCTCAGAAAAGCTTGTTTTTCTTTGCAGTGCTTTCGTCACTGCATTCTCAAATACAATGGGTTCTCGCCAGGACGTGGTTGTGGCACACTCATTCGCACCGTTCAGGCAAATGAGCTCCTTGCATAAAGCTGACCAGGCTTGTGTACTGAGGTTAATGTGCGAGTCTTCATTTCCGGATCTGCATGTAGATGTTTATGGTAATAACCCTGATGAAGCCATTGGCACCGCTAAGCGCTCTGGAACATTTAGCCAATGGACGTGCCGCGTTAGCATGCACTTTACAGTGCCCCTGGGGCACAAGCAGAGACGGACTAGAGTGCTCCTTTCGCACGCACTCTACGGTCCCCCCTGGGGCACAAGCAGGCATCCACTCCAGCGCGCCTTTCACGTGCCCCCTACACTTCCTCCTGTTACATTATGCTGTTATTTTGTAATTCTCCATTCATTCTGTGCTTTTCTGGGTTTACCCCTCACTCAGGAAACCTCCTCCCCGCACCAACAAATAAACAGGGCGGGTAAGCGACTACCAAGGGCGCACCCGCATCGGAACGAATTGATCATAACGGGTTGTCTGGCAGCAAAAAAAAGGACTGGAGTGAACTCCTCCTCATTAAGAAAGGGTTGATTCCATGTAGCAACTGCACCATGACAACCTAATGCATAAGCTTAACAGTATAAGCCTATCAAAAGGAGCTAGCACGCAGTGCTGAAATACGCTCTTGTTCGAGCCATCAAACCTTGGGGCTGGCTCCTATCAGGACATTTCTAGTAACTTACTAGCGAATAGCAGAATGCACACACAATACAATAAGTGACACGATTTAGGAACGATGAGTTCCGATTTTTTCTACTAGGTCACGTTTTGTTCCTCATAGAGATAAAAGAAAAACTTAGCAACAACAGACTTTTTATTTAAACAAAAACTTTATTGAAAATATCTTGACTGGTCAGAATAATGGAAGAAGGACTCACACATCATGCACTTTTTTATCGCATCAGTAGACAAACAGGAGGGTCCCTAGAAGTCTGCCGACTAGCGCTCAGCAGTCACCATTACCATGCTGTCAGAACTTAAGCTACTGCCGACCGATGCGTCATCACTTGTGGACCGGTACTATGCTCACTGGTACAAGCTAGGTAAACTCTTCTTTTCATCTCGGTCGCAATCCCATTAGTTTATTTTAATTGTACTTTTTGCAGTTTTATATAGTATGAACTCTACCCGAAGGTATTGGAGCGCTTTACATAGCACCAAACTAGTTTGTTTTGAGCTATGCATGGTATAGTGTTTCGGATAGCAATGAAAGGTGCTTTTGTCCGTCATCAGTTTCTTCCTGTCCTTGTCCACCGGAGAAACGAAGACAGGCAGTGTTACTCGGAAAACAATTCTGCCCTTGTGTGCTTTCTGATATTCAAATCCGTTCATGCCCTTCCAGTAGGTAACATTCCAGCAGCAGTAACCTACAGCCTCGAGCACCCCAGATTAAGGTTATGACTCAAACATGATCTAGTCCAATAGGGCTTTGGGAGGGGCGGCCGACCACCGGGAGGCCTGCCCCTCCCGGGGGATTTTGGGCCGGGGGGGGCAGCCAGAGCCCAGTTGGGCTTGTTGGGCTTCCCCGGTCCATTTTGGGCTAGGATTGGGCGGTTTTTGGGCTGGGGGGCATATATAGCCGGCCATTTTACGTCACTGACCACCATTTCGGTGGAAGTGACACGACAGCCGGTAGAGGGATTTTCGGGTAGGGAAGCTGTTTTTTGTGGTCTGGCGTTGGCGTTGGTATTGGCGCGATTTCCTGCTGGTGAATCGATGGCACACAGTCAGGATCCCCGCGTGGTGGAGGCGCTCCGCCTTTGGAGGACGCGGGCCGCACGGACATGCTGCGGCCCGGCGTTAAGGTGAGGCCACCCAGGAGGGCGGCGAGCGGGGTCGCGGCGGCTGTGCTGGCTTGCGAGCCGCCGCGAGCACGCAAACGGCACAATGTAGAGGCAGGGGGCGCGGCCGCACTGCTAACGCGGCCGCGCCGAAAAACGGACACGTGGCGGGGGCGTGGCGCGGCTCCGCGGCCCGCGCTGCTTTTAAGGAGGGGGCCCGGGGGCCGGAAAGGCTCCGAGTAGTAGGGCGCAAGGGAAAACAGGGGCGGTGGGGGCCCCGTGTTAGTAGGGAGCGTAGGAGCGAAGGGGGAGACCAGGGGCTGTCACCTCACAGATGGTCAGTGGTTAGTCCTCCCCGCTTTTGATTGAAAGCGGGGAGGAGTATGAGGAGGCAGGGGGCCCGGAGGAAGCCAGGGGCGGAGGATGGGACCAGATGGGGGACGGGGGTTTCAGGCGATGGACCCAGGTGCCGGGCTGGGGGCGAGGGGCCTCGCAGGTAGACAGGGGGAGGCACGGTCAGTGCGTGAGGCACTCTCTCTGCCAGGTTTGGGGGACGCCGGGGGGGTTGATGGCAAGCAGGGAGGGGCCGCGCTGGGGGTCCATGCCCTCCCTCGAGTTAGGGGTTGGCTGGATAGGGCGCCGGAGGGACTGCGCCACCGGTGGTCAGAAGCAGCGGGTTGGGGGCGGGTGTTGGAGTCCGGGGGGGGCGAGGGGAGTAGAGGGGCTGGGGTGGGGTTTGGAGGGGCTGGGGTGGGGACATCGGTCCGGCGGGTGGTTGACGAGTTGGAGTGGAGCGATGGGGAAGGGGGGCGTTTACAGGGGAGGGTGTAGGGGATGCACGGGGCGGGGGGGCTGGGGCCTGGGGTCCGCCCCTTCGCGGCGGGGGGGGCACTCATCCAGTGCGTCGGGTGCGGGACGGGGAGGGGGTTTTCACGGGGGGAGGGTGGGAGGATGGGAGGGTTAGAGGGCAGGACTAACCCCGGCATGTCGGACTCCACTTCTTTTTGGCAGGACAGGACGGCGAGGTGCTCGGGAGAGTTGCGTGCGGCTCCAACCCACCGAGAGGATGGGCCGGCTCTGCCTCATGCGGGCGGTCGCGCTCCCACGAGGGACCTGCCGGCAGCGGCATACAGGAGGCGGGACGAGAGGCCCCCGGTAGCTCAACCCCGAGGGGTCCATGCGGCCACAGGGGGACAGGCGCGGGAGGCATATGACACAGAGCGGAATTCACAGCAACAGCGCGCAGGGCAGCGGCGAGGGAGTGGGGAGTGGGGGAATTCCTCCGCAATTGCAGGGAGAAGGCGGGCTTGAGCAGGCTGGAGCCCACGGAGGGCGGCCCATTGCCAAGCTGGTCAGACAGGGACCGCGCAGGGGTAGAGGGGCCGGAGTCCGAGGTGGACGGCCCTGGGCTATTGGACTACGATGAAGGGAGCATTGAAGAAGGGGAAATTGTTGAGCCTGGGGACCGGCAGGACGGGGGGGCGTGACTAACGATATGCCTAGTTTGTTACAGAGCGGTCCGGTCAGGTGGAACGCAGCGGAAAGCGTGATGGCCCCTTCTGCACGACTGGTTAGGCGGCGGGATCCGGTACGGACGCCGACCTTGACGCCAGGTAAGGCAGCGAAAGTTTTGGTTAAAGGGCCGACAGGCGGTAGGCCGCAGGCAAGGGTCTCGGTTGGCACAGATGCGCGCGGGGAGGAGGGGGAGGTGCGTTTGAGGCAAGGGAAGTATGTGAAAGACACGGGGGTGGGGCCGGAGTTGGTGAGTTCGGGGGCGAGGGGGAGGGCGCCCGCCTCAAAGGACCAAGCAGCAGGACCGGTAGGGGGGACTGACGAGGGGGACAAAGTGAAAGGGGGGCCCAAAAAGAGGGGGAAAGGAGAGCCATAACATCCCCGTGAAAAAATTGCCATATATGGGGATTACGAAGTCTCTGGGGCCCACCTTACGTTGGGCACCAAAGAAAAAATCTGGAAAGGAGACTACGTGGACATGCTGAAGCTACTGCATAGGGAGCTTACAGCGAAGGAGGGGTCCAAGGAAGAGGAGCTAGAATTGGCCAAGAGGCCGAGGGTGCCCATGAACATCGAAAACTGGTCGGCGGCATTCTTGATTTTCGCCAGCGTGTACTGTGAGAAGTACCCGGACCGGGCCGTCGCGTTGTTTAAATATATGGACGTGGTCCGGCGGGCTCAGGTCACGTACGGGGGTACGCATGGTCCCACTATGATGAGGAGTTCCGGGCGCGGTTGGCCTGGGATCCGGAGGCCAAGTGGGGGAAATAGACTCCGACCTTTACCATCAGACCATGGGAGGGGCCAAGTTCGGGGAACAATATACACGGCAAGCGGGCTACAGCTCGCACCCCGCCCCTTTCGAACCGCCCACCCGGGGGGGTGGGATATGCGGGAACAACGCCGGAAGCACAGGGGGTGCGTGCTGGGATTTCAACAAGGGCACATGCGCCCGACAATATTGCAAGTTTAGGCACGAATGTTCCAAGTGCGCAGGTCGGCACCCAGTGGTTCAATGCTGGGGGCGGGAGGTAGAGGACAGGGGCAGCAGCCCACACAGGCGGGGCAACAAGCAGGGGGTCGGGGGGTAGGGGAGGACAGGGGCATTTGGGCAAAGGCTCATACGCCAGTTAAACAGGAGCGGCTGGAAACATGGTTAGCGTCTTATCCACGGACCGACGACGCTAGAACGCTGCAACTAGGTTTTCGGGAGGGTTTCCGGCTGGGGTACGAGGATCCACGGTCCGCCAGGTGGGCTGAGAACTTGAAATCTGCCAACGCGCATAGAGCGGTGGTACGGGACAAATTGGGCAAGGAAGTCCGGGAAGGGCGCATGGCGGGCCCTTTTCAGGAGACACCGGTTCGGGACCTGATCATCTCCCCTATTGGAGTGGTACCAAAGAAGGAACCCGGACAATACCGGCTGATACAGCACTTGTCATGGCCGGAGGGGGCGTCCGTGAACGACTTTATAGCGGCTGAACTTTCGTCAGTGTCCTACTCTTCAGTGGACGTGGCGCGGCAGTTGGTAGCTACAGTGGGGGCAGGTGCCCTCATGGCAAAATGCGACATCAAATCGGCATTTCGACTGCTCCCGGTGCACCCAGAGGACTACCAGCTGTTGGGTATACAGTTTGAAGGGTGCATTTTTGTGGACAAAGCGTTGCCAATGGGGTGCTCCATATCTTGTGCCTTGTTTGAGCGTTTCAGTACCTTTTTGCAGTGGGTCTTTACGTGGCGGACCGGTAACCAGACGGTGACGCACTACCTGGACGATTTTTTCCTGGTGGGACAGCCCGGTTCGGCGGACTGTCAGCAGCAGCTGGCTAGTTTTACAGAGCTCATGGGCTACCTGGGTGTGCCTCTGGCGCCGGAAAAACGCAGGGTCCAGGCACGGTGTTGTCATTCCTTGGTATTGAGCTGGATTCCGTAGCAATGGAAGCCCGCCTGCCGGAGGATAAGAAGGTGCATATGCTGCTCCTGGTGGACAGCCTGCTGGCAAAAAGAAGGTGACAGTAAGGGAAGTACAGGTCCTCCTAGGGCACTTGAATTTCGCTTGCAGGGTGGTGCGCGCGGGCGAACTTTCTGCAGGAGACTAGGTTTGTCCTTATCCGGTTTGACGCTACCGCACCATCACATGAGATTGTCGGCAGGCACGAAGGAGGACCTGCGCATGTGGCGGAGGTTTTTGGAGCATTTTAATGGCATCCCAATGGCCGCCTCCGAGGACTGGGAATGGGACGTCACTATCTCCTCAGACGCAGCAGGGGCAGGCGGTTTCGGGCTTTACTGGCAAGGGAGGTGGTGCGCCGCGGAATGGCCATCGCACTGGAAGAACGGGGGAGGAGCATTGCCTTTCTGGAACTGTTTCCACTGGTGGTGGCTGTGACGGTCTGGGCCCGGGATTTGGCGCACAGGAAGGTGATTTTTAAGGTGGACAATATGGCGGTAGTGCAGGTTGTGAACAGGCAGTCAGCTAGGGACACGCAGGTGCTCAAGTTATTGAGGGTGTTCGTGCTGCGATGTTTGGAGCACGATATTTTGTTTCAAGCCAGACATGTGCCGGGGGTGGACAATGACATTGCGGACGCTTTGTCTCGTTCACAGTGGCAGAGGTTCCATGGGCTAGCCACGGAGGCGGACGCATGCCGGACGCCGGTTCCAGAGGGGATGTGGTCGGTAGGAGAGAAAGGGTCTTGCAGTTGGTAAGAGGGTCGGTGGCCACATCAACTTGGAGAGCTTACGAGCTGGCTTGGCGGGATTTTCTGGACAGTGGCGCGACGCGGCAGGACCGGCCCTGGGGCAGGGAAGAACAGGTAGTTCAATTTATTATGGCTATGATGGACAAAGGAAGGTCCAAAGTGACGATAGCGGGAAAGCTGTCGGCCATTGCGTTCATGGGAAAATTGTGGTGGGGCTACGCGCCATCCGCGGGTGAACTGGGAACGCGACTGTTGGAAGGTTGGGCAAGGGAGAAAGGCAACCGAGCCCAGCTGAGGAGGCCCATTTCGGCAGGTATTCTGGGTAGAGTGACGCGGATTTTGCCGCAGACCTGCAGCAGCCATGAAGAAACGGTTTTGTTTTCCACGTTAATGTCGTGGATGTATTTTGGGGCCTTTCGGGTCTCCGAGCTGTTGGGTACAAGGGGGCGCGGGGGGTGCAGTGGGGGCGGTGGATCTGCGGGAAAAGGAAGTGGCGGTACTACTGGGCCGCTCGAAGACAGACCAGCGGGGTGCAGGGAAGTGGGTGGTCATGGGGCCTGTAGTGGATCAGGAGGTATGCCCCGCGGCTTGGGGGAGGATATTAGCCACGAGGGGGGCTTTCGGAGCGGGGGAGGTTTTCCGCCGGGAGGAGGGGGCAGGGTGACGGCGCCTCAACTACTTTGGGTATTGAGGCGCGCCCTCCTAGGACTAGGTGAGAACCCGGGACAGTTTGGGACACATTCCTTTCGCATAGGTGCAGCAACGGATGCAGCAAGACAGGGGTGGGGGAGGGAAGAGCTTATGCGTTTGGGGCGATGGAAATCAGATTGTTTTAGAACATACATCAGGCTGCGGGGCCCCGGGAGGGAGAGGCATGATGTTCCTCCTTCGTTTCTCATATATGTGTCTTTTTAGGTGCAGTGGCGGGGCCTGCGGCGGCGGAATTGTCCATCCTCCTTGTCGGACATTCTTTTGTGAAGCGGGCGGAGCAGTACGAATGGGGAAAGCAGAACAGTGTGAACCTAGGGCTGGATCCTGGTTTGTTTAGGTGTCAGTGGCAGGGAAAAGGGGGTATGCGGTGGCACGAGTTGGTGCCGGCTTTGAACAGGTCAATTAGAAGGGGGATTTGCCCAGACGTGTTGCTCATCCATTTGGGAGAGAACGATCTGGTGCAGTGCAAAGGTTTGGCTTTGTTGAAGCAAATGCAGAGAGATTTGTTAGAGATTCAGCGGCAATGGTCGGGCTGCCACGTGATCTGGTCGGATTTCATTCCCAGGAGATGTTGGAGGGGGCAGAGCGGCCAGGGGCAATAGATAAGGCGCGAAGGAAGATTAACAGGGACATGCGTAAATTTTGTGACAGGGAAGGTTTTGGGAGGATGGAACATCCAGAACTGCGTTATGCAGCAGTGTATTTTTTTCGGGAGGATGGGGTTCATTTGTCCAGGTATGGTCTGGAATTATACATAGTGCAGCTTAAGGAGGTTTTGGATCAGGTGCTAGGAATATGTAGATACCCGAAACGACCCCGGACCTAGTTGGGGGGTCAGAAAAGTCCTGGCGGAGGAATTTTCTGAGTGGCGTTTTCCTGGGGTAATAGTTGGGACAGAGGTTTTACAGTTTACAGTTTATGGTTGGGGAAGGTCAATCCGGAAGCACGCAGGAAGGGGAAAGAGCATAGGAAATGTACATAGATAGCTAGGTGAAGAAAGGTTAAGAAGTTGCAAGTTTTGGGGGTTTATAAATGTTTGCAGGGGGAACAACTTTAGGGGAGGGGGAGGGGGTAAGGTAGGAGGATACTATTTAGTGAGGATCAGTTTTGTACGGCACAGGCCAAGGAATGTTGATGTAAGGTGCACCTGTTTTCAATAAAGCGGCCTTTTTCACACCAACAAGCTAGTCTGTGGTATGTGCTGCCCCCTCTTGGGCCCAATAGGGCTTTGGGAGGGGCGGCCGACCACCGGGAGGCCTGCCCCTCCCGGGGGATTTTGGGCCGGGGGCAGCCAGAGCCCAGTTGGGCTTGTTGGGCTTCCCGGTCCATTTTGGGCTAGGATTGGGCGGTTTTTGGGCTGGGGGCATATATAGCCGGCCATTTTACGTCACTGACCACCATTTCGGTGGAAGTGACACGACAGCCGGTAGAGGGATTTTCGGGTAGGGAAGCTGTTTTTTCCCGCCCACCCTCCCCATGTTTAGGGGGAGGGGTCTGGGGGGCCCTCTTGTTGAGGCTTTTTCTGGGGGGTTTAGACCCGCTGTTAGTGGCAGGAGTTTTTGGTTTTTCGGTAGCGTTGTTGGGAACAGGTGCATCGGGGGGGAAATCATGTGCTTTGGTTGTCGCTGGAAGCAGGTGCTGGTGTGCTAATGATGTTTATGGGGCGTTTTCCTGGGGTAATAGTTGGGACAGAGGTTTTACAGTTTACAGTTTATGGTTGGGGAAGGTCAATCCGGAAGCACGCAGGAAGGGGAAAGAGCATAGGAAATGTACATAGATAGCTAGGTGAAGAAAGGTTAAGAAGTTGCAAGTTTTGGGGGTTTATAAATGTTTGCAGGGGGAACAACTTTAGGGGAGGGGGAGGGGGTAAGGTAGGAGGATACTATTTAGTGAGGATCAGTTTTGTACGGCACAGGCCAAGGAATGTTGATGTAAGGTGCACCTGTTTTCAATAAAGCGGCCTTTTCACACCAACAAGCTAGTCTGTGGTATGTGCTGCCCCCTCTTGGGCCCAAAGCCTACCCAGAGAATAACGGGAAAAGAGCAATTGCTTAGTTTACATACTGTCATTACCGTTTTGTAATGTTTCCACGTCTTAGCTTCTGAATGTCTGATTTGTCCCATACTTCTTTTTCAAGGTTCTGGACACTGTATTTAAGCTGGGGCAAATGTGTAGCTAGGCGGGACGGGCACGTCACAAAATTCTAAGAAGGAACTGCGCCAGACATGGCTTTAAAAGACAAAGTACAAGCAGAGCCATAAAAAGACACATTATATGGGTCGCGCAACAGAAGGTTTAAAAAAAGAGATGGCCAGTGAGTCTCTGTATTTATTTTTGATGTTTGTGTATCTGTTGACTACACATATGACTGGATGGAGAGATATTCAAATTCTTGGATACCAAACACAAACTTGGAAAGACTGGCACAAGGACGCTGCTATTGTGATTTAAGGGATCATATCATTTGTTATCTTTTATATTAATTGTAAGAAATATTATTATGTTGAGTGCCGTATAATCTGTTCGACTCCATATGAACGCATTTGTTTAGTTCAGCGCCAATGAAACATGTCAGAGGCTCCCATATTTTGCAATTATGGAAACGAGGGCGCATAAGGCAAAATGGTTTTAGGTCCTCACGAGTAGGTCAAGATAGGACATCTGGGTTGTATCATGCAAACTATTATCTTATATCATTCTCAATTGAATTATTTATCCATTCTTTATTTGTATTCTTCATTCACATGACCTTTTTTCTGTTTTCTGTACTTGTGTAAATGGCGGTTACTGCTGGACTTCAAAGTCAACCCCAGGATACTTTGGGGACCCAGGGGAAGCGCGGCGCGAGCCGGTGTTCCCCTGGGGTTTTTCGCGCAATGGGGCAATCGGCGAGGCACGATAGGTACAGATAGGGCAAGGGGCGGGACTTAGTAGGAGGTTTTATAGGCGGGGTTTTGGCGGGAGGTTTATTGTGAAGGGAGGTTGGAGGCGGAGAAAATTGTTGACGGGCCCCTTCATGTCAGCTTGTCACTTCACGTTTGTTTAATTGAAGCCTTATTTGAGGTCGGCGGCGGTATTACTGCCATGTAGGAGGGTGCGGCGGTCAGCGAAGCAATTCGCATACTATGTGCAGCAGGTCGTGAGGACCTTTTGAGACCCGGTGTGTCTACGGCGGCGGAGTCAGGTACGAGGCGCCCGAGCAGGACAGCGGTGCTGGGTGTAGCAGAGGCTGTAGCAGCATGTTTACCGGCGCATGGCCGGTCTCATTCAGCTCTTCAGAGCGCTGGAATAGCGGGACGGGGTCAGCTGAGCCGTGGGCGTGCAGCACGACGGAGTGGCGGCGGAAGACTGCCAGCGGCACGCAGCGCTTCAATGGACATTTCTGAAGCAGGTCAGTTGGGGGCGGTTGCTATCCCGCGTGTGGGCCGGGTTAGGAGGCGGTCTCTGCGTGGGTGTGCAGCTGCCTCCAGGAGCCTTTCCTTCGCCAGTTTTCATGGCAATTCCAGCGGGGGGCGGGGTTTGAAGGAGAGGGCTCCGGTGGCATTTTCTTTACCGGCAAGCCTCCCCCCGGCAAAACGGGCTCTTTTAGGGCAGAAGTCGATGGCAAGTAATGTTTTTTCTGGAAGTGGAGGTACACTCATAAATTTGGCGCCTCCTGTTTTTTCAGACAGGCTTTCTTCTGGGCTTGTGGATTACTCTAGTGATAGTGCAGAGGAAACAGTGGGGGTTACAACAGTGTCACCTGCATTACAGAAGGATAATGGAAACCAGTTAGGTAAGAGCTCCCAGGTGGATGGAGAGGCATGTGATGAGGATACTTTCAGTTTTGCTTTGTCTCCTGTGCCTAGAGGCCCCCCTGTTGACAAATCCAGTTCCCATGGTAAAGTCTCCCTTCTTAAGGATCAGCTGTTACAAGTGGAGTCCGGTGTTAATGAAGCTGTCATGGAGGCTGTGTTTGTACCTCAATGTGGGCTGTTAAATGACTCTGAGGCCCTGAATCAAGAACATTTTCAGTTTTCAGAGGGCATTAGCTCACTTTTTCCGGCTTCTCGCCCGCCTCCCAGTCATCCACAGTTTTCATTTGACTCTTCACTTTGGCCTCAAAGTGGACAGTGGGTGTGGGTAGAACATGCGGATTCCACACGGGTCACTCTGGGCGGCGTTGAACAAGGTGATGGGGTTAACAAAATTTTAGCGTCGTCTAGCAAGAGCGGCTGGAAGTTTTCACCAGCAACAGGTTTTCAGCAAGCGGCTGGTGTTTCCAGTTCTAGGAATGCGAAGCTTTTTGCGGCTTCAGGTTCAAGTTCCAGTATACAAGGCGGATCCGGTGCGGATTTTCGGGTTACGGCCCGGCATTCGGAGCGGATGCCTGTGTCTAATTGGAGGTGTTATGATGGGGGGGTGGGTGATGGGGAAATGCCGTGTAGTAGCAATTTGGTTTGGGAAACGTGTAACGAACAATTTGGAAATGAAGAGGTTTCTGAGTTTATATCGGAAAGGGAATGTTTGGAAGAAAGTAATTTTAATGAAAGTTCATTGAGTCAAGAACATGTTGTATCAGAAAGGGGGTCGGGGGCAACCAATGTGCTAAGTATGTTGCAGGAGTCAAGAGCGGACTACGCAACGGATTGGGATCAGCGTCACGGTCATCGTCAGCGCGATGATCCGAAGGATTTTCAGAATCGTGCGGCCCAGCTAACGACAGGTAAGCCTCAGTGGTGGGCTTCTTGGTCTCAACCTTCGCATGTTAGGTGCAGTACACGTTCTGTTGGGGTGGGTGATGAGTCTGTGAAGGAAATAGCGGGTTTGGGTGTGGGGGAGGTGGTAGGGCAAAGGGTAGAACAGACATCAACTACGGATATCGCTGCTGTGAACAGCAAGGATGTTACTCAGGTTACACAGACTGCGGTAGTAGAGGCTAGCCCTGGTCAGTCAGTAGGTGTGGAAGCTAATATTTTTAAAAAGCTCCCTTATATGGGTTTAGCTATGCCATTGGGCACCCATCTTTCAGATAAGACCAAAAATAAGATCTGGCAACATGAGTTCGTGGATGTGTTTAAACTGCTCCATAGGGACATTCAGGCCAAGGAGGGGTCCAAGGAAGAGGAATGGGAGCTAGCGAGACGTCCCAGGGTACCCAAAAATGTTGAGAATTGGACCGCAGCTTTTTGATATACGCCAGTGTATATTGTGAGAAGCATCAGGACAGGGCCATCGCTCTTTTTAAATACATGGACATTATCCCTAAGGCCCAATTACATTTTGGTGGTTTTGCATGGCTCAGCTACGATGAGGAGTTTCGGGCTAGAGTAAGTATATTCCACGACAAACCTTGGGGTGAGGTTGATCAGGAACTCTGGCTACAGTGGATGTCCTCCACACAGCCACCTGCATCGACACATTCGGCAAGTGGTCTACCTATTACTTACCGGCCCTTTCAACCTCGCCCCGCCCAGTTTGGGGCGGGCTGGTTTGGTAGAGGACAGTTGCCATTATCAGGGGCCTGTTGGAATTTTAACCGGGGCGCCTGCACCAGACAATTTTGTAGGTTTAAGCATGAATGTTCACAATGTGGAGGGAAGCATGCCATTACGCAATGTTTCAGTAATCAGCGCTTGGGAGACCAAGGGCGTTTCTTTAGGGGAAAGGGAGCAGTTTCTCAAACTATGCCGAAGGGCCAATACTCCAGTTAAGCTTTCAGCTATGGTTCCATGGCTTGATGACTACCCAGATTCTGAGGTTGCTTCTAAACTCTTTTGGGGGTTCAGGGAGGGTTTCAGGATTGGGTATCAAGGGCCAAGATTGCATCGATGGGCTGATAACCTCAAATCCGCTAAAGAATTGCCACATGTAGTGCAAAAGAAGCTGAGTGTAGAGTTAGCAGCTGACAGGATAGCGGGACCCTTTAGGTAGCCTCCCATACAGAACTTGATTGTATCCCCTCTGGGTTTAGTACCTAAGAAGGAGGTGGGAGAATTTTGTTTAATCCATCATCTATCATGGCCTGAGGGACAATCTATTAATGACTTCATTTCTTCTGGTGACTCTAATGTTTCTTATGCTTCGGTAGACGATGCATTGAGGGTAGTACGGATGGCAGGTAAGGGTGCGGAGTTAGCAAAGAGCGACATTCAGTCAGCCTTTCGTTTACTACCCATACACCCATTGGATTTTGAGCTCCTAGGCATGTTCTTTAATGGAGCATTTTATGTAGACAGAGTCCTCCCTATGGGTTGCTCAGTGCTTGTGCTCTTTTTGAAATGTTTAGTTCATTTTTACAATGGTGCTTTTCAAGACATTGTGGACACAAATATGTATGCCATTATTTGGATGACTTTTTGTTCATTGGAGTAGCGCATTCTGGGCAGTGTCAAAGAGCTTTGGGCATTTTTCAAGACATGGCAGAGGATTTCGGGTGTCCGCTGGCTCCTGAAAAGACTGAAGGGCCTTGCACCAGACTCACTTTTTTGGGCATAGAAATTGACACCCAACTCATGATGGCACGCTTACCAGTTCAAAAAGTGAAAGAAATCTATTCTTTTGTAGCAGGGATTTTGTGTAAGGACAAACTCGAGCTCAGGCAAGTACAGCGTCTTTTGGGCTATCTTAACTTTGCATGTCGTGTGGTAAGGGCAGGCAGGACTTTTTGCAGATGTTTGGGGATGGCGATGTCAGGTGCCTTCCTTCCCCATCATAGAATCAGAATTACCAAAGCCATTAAGGAGGACCTTGTCATTTGGCTAAAATTCCTCGAGGTTTTTAATGGAGTTTCCCTCTTTTTTCTGGAAGACAATACCATCTGGCATATCCAGCTCTTTTCAGATGCATCTGGGGCTCATGGTTTCGGTCTGTTCTGGGAGGGTCGCTGGTGTGCGGAAAAATGGCCGTCCCATTGGTTGCGACATGGTCGCAGTATTGCATTTTTGGAATTATTCCCCCTTATTGTTGCTTTGTTAGTATGGGGGGAGGAATTTCGGGACAGGTGCGTGCTTTTTAATGTAGACAATATGTCAGTGGTAAATCTGATCAATAATCAAAAAGCTAAAGACCTCCGAGTGCTGCGCCTTTTGCGTGTTTTCATGCTGCAAAGTCTCAAATTGAATATTGTTTTTCGAGCTAAACACGTCCCGGGTGTCAACAATTCTATAGCAGATGCGTTGTCTCGCTTTAATTGGCAGAAATTTCGCAGTCAAGAGCCCGGGGCGGACACCTGCAAAACACCAATTCCACAGAACATCTGGGTGCTGGGGGACTGAGGATCGTCGAATTGGTCTAGAAATCCATAGCCCTTTCTACCAGACGCAGTTATCAGCAAGCATGGAGTGAATTTTTAAGTTATGTAGACTCTAATAATCTTGATGAGCAAGCAGTTGACAACAAAGTTTCATATTACAGTTTGTATTACATTTGAACAATAAAGGGTTATCTCACACAACCATTTCTGGGAAGCTGGCTGGGATTTCCTTTTATGGAGAATTATGGTGGGGGCAGGAGTTGATGGACAATGCATTGATAAGACGTATGTTGAAAGGTTTAGGCAGAGAGCGTTCTTTTTCTTTGCCTTTACGTGAGCCAGTTACTTTTGCTCTTTTACAACAGTTGCTGTTGCAACTGCCCGTTTGCTGTTATGATGTTTGGGAGGTTTCACGTTTCAGGCTTTGCATGATCTGGTTGTTTTTCGGGGCTTTCAGGGTTTCCGAATTATTGGGAATTAGAACTCAAGCGGGAATTCAGAGCAATGAGGTCCAAATACATGGGGAGAAACTGAGGTTGTGGTTGAGGAGGTCTAAAACGGATCAACTGGGAAAGGACACATGGGTTCAGCTTAACAGGAGTGGAGTGCCGGGCTGCTGCCCTTTGGGTGAATGGGAGTCATTTCTAATTTCTTCTGAATTTTTACCTGGGGCCATATTTTTACATAGGAATGGGGATAAGATATCCAGTGCTCATTTATTGGCGGTCTTCCGTAAATCATTGGTTAAGTTGGGTAAGGACCCATTACTTTTTGGAACACACTCTTTTCGTATAGGGGCGGCTACTGAAGCAGCCAGGTTGGGTTGGGGATGGGAGGATATCAAGAGGATCGGCAGATGGAAATCTGCTTGTTGCACTCGTTATGTTAGGAAGTGATAATGCAACATGTTATTTGCACCATGGTTGTTTGGTTAATTTTGTTTTTTCTGTTTAGGTTTCGTTAAGGGCATTTCAACAACAAAAATGTGTACTTGGATAGTAGGTCACTCCTTCATTAAATGGGCAGCCATCTTTGCTGAACAGCAGGTCTACGGCAGAGCTCTTGGTCTTCCCAGCAAAGGTCACGAAGTCTTTTGGAAAGGGAAAGGAGGTATGAGGTGGGAGGGACTCTTTCCATTGTTAACGGAATTATCGGCGGTGAGAGGATTTCCTGACATGTTAATCATACATTTAGGCGAAAATGATTTAGTGCCGCTGTCCGGTTTATCTCTTATCAAACGCATGAAATTGGACTTGGCAGTCATAAAGAACAATTGGAAAGAAACATCTTTGGTATGGACTGAATTTATTTACAGGCAACACTGGAGGGGGCTCGTAATCACGCTGCGATCGAAAAGGCTCGGAGAAAGCTTAATCGAGCAATGAAAGTCGCTTGTCTAGCTATGGGTATTAAAGTTTTGTCACATGCTAATATCACAGCATCAGAAGAGCATCTTTTCCGCGGAGATGGGGTGCATTTATCTCAGATGGGTCAGGCCTATTATCTAATGGAGTTGAGAGACATGTTGGCTAATTTTTGGAATGAAAACATTTGGTGCAATAGAAAGGTATTATGAAATGTTTGTGTTAACAAGCTTTTGGGGAGGGTGGGGCCAGGAAAACTCTTTGGTTTTCCTGGGTGGCGCTTTTGGGGGTTTTGGATAGTCTCGAGCGGGCTTATCCATCCCTCTGAGCTGAGGGAGGGGGAGGAAAAGGGCAATAAAAACAAATGGGGGAAGGAATGATGGGTTTGTATATTACATTGGGGGATTTATAAAGTCTGTTGGTAAATAGTTGTTTTATTATGATAAGATGTTTGGGGATTTTGAATCGCAAGTTGGGTCTTTATTGATATGGCAATGTTACTATTAAGGAAATTAGGCTGTTTATCTGTCTTAATAAAGTGACCTTTTCTGCTAAGAATAAAGATGAGTGGATTGTCGTTATTGCGCGATGGGGACCCAGGGGAAGCGCGGCGCGAGCCGGTGTTCCCCTGCGGTTTTTCGCGCAATGGGGCAATCGGCGAGGCACGATAGGTACAGCTAGGGCAAGGGGCGGGACTTAGTAGGAGGTTTTATAGGCGGGGTTTTGGCGGGAGGTTTATTGTGAAGGGAGGTTGGAGGCGGAGAAAATTGTTGACCCACCCACCCACCGCTGTTTTTTCCTACAGGTATATCTAGTTAATAAAAAATAAATTTAAAAAATCGTCACTGTAGGACAGATATCAGTTGTTCCTTATCTAGGCAGTATCTTGTTAACAGGCACTTTTGGGGGTTTTGGATAGTCTCGAGCGGGCTTATCCATCCCTCTGAGCTGAGGGAGGGGGAGGAAAAGGGCAATAAAAACAAATGGGGGAAGGAATGATGGGTTTGTATATTACATTGGGGGATTTATAAAGTCTGTTGGTAAATAGTTGTTTTATTATGATAAGATGTTTGGGGATTTTGAATCGCAAGTTGGGTTTTTATTGATATGGCAATGTTACTGTTAAGGAAATTAGGCTGTTTGTCTTAATAAAGTGACCTTTTCTGCTAAGAATAAAGATGAGTGGATTGTCGTTATTGCGCGATCACTGGTGAAGGTGAACGCTTCTTAATATGTGATTATTATTGCATACGCTAAATGCTTTCACATAAATACAACATTCTAGAGAAACTGACCTTTTGCAAGCCAGGTCTCAGGTTGTAAATTATTTTAATAGAGCTGGACACGCGGTCGGGATGCCTGCCAACTCCGCTTTTCATCCTTCTGTGACCGATAAAATGAGTACCACTGAGTGGGGAGCAGTGGATTCCCAGAGGCAGCTCGGTTCGTCCTCTCAGTGCAAATATTCCAGGTTGTCTTTGCTTTGCTACAGACGGGCCTCTCTAGCCACAGTGTGTGCTCTGGGCACGCGGGTGGCATGGCAGAGGAGCGCCGAAGCCGAGGTCAGATTCTGGACGTGCAGATGCTGAGGCTGGCCTCTGAGGAGCAGGTATGTGTGGATGTGGCTGGGGTAAGGGGTGTGCTCCCCCTTCCCTCTCGTTGTCAGGGGCGCTATAAGTGGGCGTGCAGGGGTGCTGCAGCACATCCAAAATAACCCTGCAGAAATTCAGAAGGAGAACGAGCAATAAAGAGGCCTTTACATTTTGTATTTGAGTCCTGTGTGCTGCGAGTTCAACAACAGGGGTCAAGTGTTATGAGATGTCTTCTGACAAACTATTTCTTGTTTAACATGGTGATTAGTGTTTAGTTACTTCTTTCCCTGATTGGAAAGTCAAGGAAATTTGTAGTGTGCATCAAATGGCAATCTTGCTGGGGTAAAGTAGGGTTAAATGTTTTCTAATGCATAAGAAAAATGAAAATACTTGTTAATGAATTTTACAAATATTTAAAAATAAATCAGCAGCAAGGAAGGTACAATGAGGCTCATTATGTTTTGTAATTCTGACATCTGATGGAAATATTTAAATAGGATCAAGACACTTTATTTGTGTGAAGCACAAATGACAAATTGCACAACAATACAATTTCTACCCTTTTTGTAACATTTTGGTAAAACTAGTTGCCTGATGCAAATTTAGTGGCCCTTTCAAGAGGCACTTTCAAGGGAAACGTAGCTTTCTTTAAATTGCATTCCGCTACCGCACCATGCTTCAGTCATATATTTGGAACAATGTGCTGAAAAAATTGCCACTAGACACACACTGCTCCCCGCCATTTTCCGCTGAATGGGCATGTCTCCTTTGGTATAGGAGTTCTTTGTGTAATGCTTTGATTTTTCAGAACCCCTATTATCACATAATTCAACTCAACAACACACCACATGCATCCAATCCACACCACACAATTCCACCTCATGCCTCAAAATTCAACAGCACACCACATAATTAAACTCCTCTACATACCACTCCACAACACAAAATACAAATCCACATAATTACTCTCAATGACATACAATCCCACTCCACATAATATCAGTACACTCAATACCACATAATTACTATCCACATAATTTCCCTGCCTACCATACCACCTAATTCACAACACTTTAACCTAATTCCTGACACTACTCTTCACTACTATCCACTCAATAAACTCCACCATACGGCGAGACCTATTGGCATTGCCAATGCTTGTTGGTTCTGTCGCTGCTAGTCGCTCAAAGTATATAGCAGGACCTTGAATTGCTGCTGATTGATTTTGTATGGGGGTCTGTCAGGTGTCTCTGGCAATAACTAAGCTTCACTGCCTGGTGACGGAGGGTGGATTTGCGGCCCCAGATTTTGAGTCCTACTATTTGGCGGCACAAATACAGGGGTTTACCCAGTGGGTATATTGTCGACAGACTCGAGGGAGTGTAGTGGGCCCGTTTGCCCCCGCGTCCCGAGAGTTATTTCAACTGATTTTGAATCCCCTGGATCCTCCCCAGGAGAGCACTCTGGAGCTGATGGTTATGCAAAATGGTAGGCTGCAGTGTTTGCAAAAAGCACGTACTCGCTCCCCGTACTCTCCTGACTTACCTTTACAATGGCTGGGGTTGGTGCCGCATGGCGTCGAATGGCCGGGACTCTCTGCTTGGGGAGCCACTGGTATTACCCGGGTGGGTGACTTCTTTCATGCGGGTGGGCTGCTCCGGTTCGAGGACCTACAGCTGGAGTTTGGACTTCCAGTGGGTCACTTCTTGTTGCATAGGGCTGTAGTGGTGGGAATCAAGAGGCATTGGGGCGATGGGATAGCTGAACCCATTACGCATCAGAGCTGTCATCTTATTCGTACCTCCACAGGGTCACATAAAGTTGTTACGTACTTCTATCGGGTTCTTAGGGCAGACATTCCTACCCCCATGACAGACCTATGAGAGGATTGGGAGATGGATTTGGGGGTTCCAATCCCAGAGGCGGACTGGTCAAAAATCCTAGAACATGTTCCGAAGGTGTCTAGGAATGGCAGGTTCAATTTATTTCCTCCACAGGGATTATCCTACCCCAGGCACGATTAATAGATATTACCGGATGTTGCAAAGTCATCCTGTGCTCTGGGCACCCCCCAACTTTTTGCTAACTGGTACTGGTGGTAACTCACTCTGACTGACCCTGGGCTCTGCCTAACTATGCTGAAAGAAACACTTAGAATACAGTGAAAACACCTACATACACTAGGGTACACTATGGGTTGGGGTACCCCTGTGATTGGCATGACCTACCCTATAAGGCTCTAGTACATAATAGGGCAGGGGGATTGAAACTACCTCTCAGTCCCTAGTATATAATAGGGTATGGCAGTTTAGAGGCCACAGCCCTTTATGCACTTGCATGTGTGCACTGCTGAAGCCTGAGGTCAGTTTAAAAGTAGCCCTGTGTTGCAGGACTGCTTTTAAAAAGTAAATTGTGCCCAAACTCGACTTTGGTGTTTAGGGCACTTAAAAATGGATAACCTACAATGTTTGGGCATATTAGGTACCCCGAAGTTCTCCCCTAGGCGTCCCAGGGGTGGGGGTTCAGTTATTTATAAGGAGGACCCTTATGAAATGTGTTTTATGTGCACTGGTGTAAGTGAAATTGCACATTTCACTCCCCACATTGTGATAAAGTGCTGCCCAATATAGACTTTGGTGCTAGGAGCACTTTGGAGGGAGGATCTGCAATATTTTTACATATTCAGAACCCCTGAAGTCTCCCCTAGGTGTTCCAGGGGTGGGGGTCCTGTAGATATAGGCAGAGTACTTATAAAATATGTTTTTATAAGCCCTGGTGCTGGAAAAATGGCCCAAGTCATTTTTCCCATTGCAAATCCCCTGCCACATAGGTTAACATGGCAGGAAGTTATTAACTAATAACTCCTGGTAGGAGAATGATGAAAATAGCATTCAAAGACTTCCCAGAGTGGTATTGCTAAATCCAACAATATGATATTGTTGAATTTCTCCTAAAATGCACAGACAAGAAGTTATAAGACTTTCTTGTTTGTAAGCCCAGATTCAGCCTTCCAGTGGTCTGTCCTGATTGGTCAGAGTTAAGTGGATTAGCCAGGCTCCTTTGAAGAGGTGATAAAGAGCCCCTGGGGTTAACCAGCTCTGCTGGGAGGGCAGTGTTCTGTTACACAGGAATGCCAGAGCAGGCGGAGGAGTCGTAAACAATGGACTTCAAGGGAAAGGGAAGACACCAGTGTCATTTACAACTCTACTCTTTTGAAGCCAGCCAGATGCTAGGCTTAAGGAAGGAATGAGCAGATGCAAGGGGGAGAGACAATGGAGATTTGCCATCCTAGGGGTGGGTTTGGCCAGCTCTTCTCTACCTGCTGAAAAATCATCCATCATGAATTTGGAAGAATTGGTGCACTCTGAGACAAAATAGTGCCACACTCTGCAGGAAGTGGTCATACCTTGGGGCGGTACCCTACTCCCCATTGGACAGGAGTGACCTCCTGCTTGACCCAGAGAACTTGGAATAAGTATCTGAGAGGGGCAGAGCCTCTCAGATCTGCTGCTTGAAAACTAAGAAACAAGAAGGGCCATGCTGAGAAGTTTGATGTGTAATCACTAAGGCCTGCACTCTGAAGATTGCGCCTTCTGCACCATCTGGAACTACAGCCCTGTGGACTACCTTGCTGTAAAAGGACTAAAGAGTGGACTCCCTGCAAGCTACAGGTTAACAGAGCTCACCTGGAACATCACCACCAAGAATCCTCAACCTGGAGCACTACCAGTGGATTTGTAAGGGTTTTGTCCAAGTGGATTGTGGGAACTGAAGTCCTCAACTTTCAAGGACCATCTTGGAGCTTCCAGACCCTTGGAGTGAGTTTGAGACACTTTGGGACCCTTTGGGGAACTTCAGGAAGAAGTTTGGAGAATTTTGGAGCAACTTTGGAAAAAAGCTCCATAAGTGGATAGACTCAACCTGGCCAGCCAAGCCGCCTGCTTTCAACCGCGAGTCGGGCTGCCGTCCAGGTTCGTCCCGCTGAAAAGCTTTGTAGGTCCGACTTCCAGAGTTTGACCGGGAGTAGGCAAAATCCGAGGCTGACGAACCCTCACCGAATTTGGCCTGGTGAAGAGCATCAAGGGACCCCGCGAGAAAAAGCTCCATAACAGTTTCTAAGTCCGAACGAAGAAAAGGTGACCGGGAGCAACCGTGAAAGCCAAGCTGCCTGCCTTCAAACCGCATGTCGGCCTGGATCCTTGGTTCGTCCTGCTGGAACGCTCCGGAGGTCGTACTTCCATAAGTTTGACCAGTAGCTTGTCGCAAGGCAATCTGGCGAACCCTCACCGAATCCGGACTGGCTGAGAGCTTCAAGAGACCCCGGGAAGAAAAGCTCCAGAAAAGTTTCTAAGTCAGAAGGTAAAAACTTCGACCGAGACCTACCGCGAGGCATAGCCGCGCAGGGCTCCATCACGGTCGGCCTGAAACTTTGACTTTGACCCGGTCTATCGCGACCAGATGTCCCGAAAAGGCGCTATAGTTTTCTATGTGCTAGATAATGCTAAATCTTTGAAAATTCATATCTCCGGTTCCCTACATTGGAATTTTGTCGTTTTGGTGTCATTTTAAAGATAAAAATATTTCCTATTTGTATAAATTGGTGTTGGATTTTTATTGTGCATTGTGTCTTAATTATTTACTGAATTGGTGTTTATAAATACTTTACATACCTGTCTTTGAAGTTAAGCCTGCCTGCTAGCAGCCATGCTACCAAGGGTTGAGCATAGGAATAATTTTCTAAGGCCTATTCTGAGCCCTATACTGTGTTAGTGCCTTATTGCCAGTGGCAGATATACATTTGCCCTACTAATATTCCACTTTCCAACATTTGGTGCTCAGCGGTGTGGATGAGAACTTGTATTTAAAAAGTACACCTTTCAGTAAAGTGAAGTAAGATTGTAAAAATCCTCTAAATTGCCTTAGAACAAAACTTTTGAGTTTGATTTTTGGAATTTGGACTAAATTGTTTAAACTGTTTTTCATCCATTGTTTTGATTTTTCCAAATTGTTCTAAGTCTGTTGTGCCTAGTTGTTGTGACCCAAAACTAGGGAGCCATGGAGCTGGACCTGGCTAAACTGTCCCAGTTCAGGAAGGCTGAACAAAGGGTACAGTGTAGGCTGAGGGGGCTGCCTGCTGCCCACAAGATTAGGAAGGCCGGGTTGCTTAAGTTCCTAAAGGCCTGGGCTGGGGTAGCTGAGGAGATTCAAGGGGGGGTGGACGGTGTTCCCCCCAACCTCACCCAAGAGGAGGGTGAAGATGGTGCCTCTTCCATATTCTCTAGTGTTAGCCATATGATTCCAGATGGCGGGAGGGGGGAAGGGTCCCTTACTCCGGAACCACCACTGTCCCTTGCAGAGAGACAGCTTGAGGCTCAATTAGCTTTGATAGCTTTGGAGCAGAGGAAACTGGAATTGGCTGAGAAGTGGGAGAGGGAGGATGCGTTCAAAAGAAATGGTGGCAGTGAAAATGATGAAGATTTTGTGATGTCCAGGGGTGGTGGTTTCGATCACAAACTTCCCAAGGGCATATTTCCCAAGTACACCGAGGGGGATGACATTGACAAGTGGCTAGCAGCCTTTTAGAGGGCCCTTAGAATGAGTAGGGTCCACTCTAAGTATTGGGTGCACCCCTGTGGGAGTTGATTTCAGTAGCTGGGAGGGATAGGCTCCTGACCCTGATGGGGGAGGATGCGGAATAATACCAGCAGATGAAGGCATGCTTAGTCAAGAGATTTGGTCTGACTCCAGAGCAGTAAGGGATGAAGTTTAGAGGCACCCAGAAAGTGAGTTCAAAGTCTTGGATAGACTTTGTGGACGTTTCAGTTAAGGCACTGGAAGGCTGGATTGTTGATAACAAAGTTGACACATATGAGGGATTATATAGTTTGTTTTTGAAAGAACATATTTTGACTCATTGTGCAGAAGAGAAGTTACGCCAGTATCTAGTGGATTCTAAGCTGACAGACCCCAGAGAGCTGGGAGAAGCAGCTGATGAGTGGGTGAGAACCCGGGTTTCCATTCAGCACCAGGGGAGTGACCAGAAAAAAGGAGGACAGGTCCCTCCCCAGAGGAAAGCCCAGGGAAAAGAAGGTCAAAAACAGAAGGAGCCCTCCAAAGACCCACAAAAACCTGAACAAGGAGGGGGGGCCCGAGCCAACACAAATTCAAAGGGAGGGGGTATCAGGGAAAGAATAATAGGTTCTTTGACCCCTCAAAAGTGGGTAGGTGCTTTGACTGCAACCAGCCAGGGCACAAAAAGGGAGATGCTGTTTGCGCCAAGAAGCTCCCCCCTAAGGGGCCATCCACAGGGATTGCCAGTGTAAGTGTAGGAGTTAAGAGCGGTGCCCCAGAGAGGGGTGGTCAGGTGGTGGAAGCAACCTTAGTGTCCCTGGGTGGGGTGAATATTGCAACTCTTGCTGCCTTACCTCCAAACATGGACAAGTACAGGCAGAGGCCTAAAGTGAATGGGACTGAGGTTGAGGCTATCAGAGACACAGGGGCTAGTGTAACTATGGTCCTGGATGAGCTGGTGCCTTCAGGAAGGTTGCTACCTGGTGAGTTTCACCAGGTGACTTATGCAGACAGCACTACCAAACTCCATCCTATGGCTGTGGTGGGTTTGGAATGGGGAAGTGTGACAGGCCCTATGAAGGTAGCTGTGCCTAAGGTGCTCCCAGTCCAGTGTTTACTGGGCAATGATCTTGAAGCCTCTCAGTGGCCAGAGGTGGAGAAAGGACTCCATGTGAAAATATTGGAGCTCCCTGAGTGGGTATGTGCTGTGACTAGGTCACAGACTAGCCAGAAGTGAGGGCTGGACACTTGGACCCTGGAACAAAGGGCCAAGCATCCAAGGACAAGGGTACTGGGCCTGGTGAGCCAGCCCATGGAACTCCAGAGGTGCAGGGAGCATCTAACCCTGATGGGGAGGATCTGGCCTCTGAGGGAGGGACTCCATCCCTGCCAGAGCTGTCAGATTTTAGCAGAACTGACAGGAGCAGGTGGACCCTCCAGGGAGGAGTTCAGTAAGGGACAGATAGACTGTCCCACCCTTGAGAGCTTCTAAGCAAGAGGAGGGAGATGACAGTGGGTTTCATAAAATCTACTGGGAAGATGGACTGCTTTATACTGAGGCCAGAAACCTCAAGGAGGGGGCCACCAGGAGATTGGTGGTGCCCCAGAAGTACAGAGAGTTCATCCTGACTTGGGGGGGATGATATCCCCTTGGCAGGACATTTGGGACAGACAAAGACATGGAACCGGTTGGTGAACCATTTCTACTGGCCCCATATGTCTGAAAAGGTAAAGGAGTTTTGCAGCTCCTGTGTCACCTGTCAGGCCAGTGGCAAGGCAGGGGGCAAGACAAAGGCTCCCCTAATACCACCGCCAGTGGTTGGGGTTCCTTTTGAAAGGATGGGGATGGACATTGTTGGCCCCCTGGACCCACCTAATGCATCAGGGAATAGGTATATCTTACTGGTAGTGGACCATGCCACTAGGTACCCTGAAGCAATCCCTCTTAGAACCATTGATGCTTCTGCAGTGGCTAAAGCACTGCTTGGTGTGTTTACCAGAGTGGGTTTTCTGAAAGAGGCGGTGTCAGATAGGAGCACAAACTTTCTGTCCATATATCTGACTGCTATGTGGGATGAGTGTGGTGTCAACTACAAGTTCACCACCCCCTATCACCCACAAGCAAATGGACTAGTTGAGAGATTCAACAAAACCTTGAAGGGCATGATAAATGGGTTGTCAGAGAAACTCCGGAGGAGATGGGATGTTCTCCGCCCATGCCTACTGTTTGCCTCCAGGGAGGTGACACAGAAAGGGGTTGGTTTCAGTCCCTTTGAGTTGTTGTTTGGATACCCTGTGAGGAGGGCATTGTGCCTACTGAGAGAGTCTTTAGAGAGAAGCCTCTTAAAGAAGCAAAGGACAATGTGCTTGACTGTGTGCTAGGTCTGAGATCTAGAATGGCAGATTAAATGTGCAAGGCAAGCAGGAAACTGGAGGTCAGCCAGGAGCTCATGAAGCAATGGTATGATCAGAAGGCTACCATGCCTGAGTATACTCCAGGACAATTGGTGTGGGTGTTGCAGCCTGTGGCTCCCAGGGCCCTCCATGACAAGTGGAGTGGGCCCTATCCAATCTTAGAAAAGAAGGGTGAGGTTACCTATTTGTTTGACCTTGGCACCCCCAGGAACCCTCATAGGATCCTGCATGTGAATAGATTGAAACCCTACCATGACAGGGCAGATATGACCATGTTACTGGTCATTAATGAGGGATTGGAGGAGGAAACTGAGCCAGTGCCCGACCTCCTCTCCACTAATGTGCAAGATGGGTCAGTGGAGGGGGTTGTACTCTCTCCCAAGTTAACAGACCAGCAGCACAGAGACTGTAAGCAGGTGCTGGAGCAGTTTGCTGGCCTGTTCTCTTTGACCCCAGGCATCACTGAGTGGTGTGTGCACCACATTGACACTGGTGACAGCCTACCTGTCAAAAATAAACTGTACAGGTTGTCTGACCATGTCAGAGCCAGCATTAAAGCTGAGGTTGCTAAAATGCTGGAATTGGGGTAATTGAACCGTCTGAAAGTCCATGGGCCAGTCCAGTGGTGCTGGTGCCCAAACCTAATCCACAGGGGGGACCCAAGGAGTTAAGGTTCTGTGTGGACTACAGAGGACTGAATGCAGTCACAAAAACTGACGCTCACCTTATACCTAGAGCTGATGAGCTCATTGACAGGTTAGGGGCTGCTAAGTACCTGAGTACTTTTGATTTGACTTCAGGGTACTGGCAGATTGCCCTCACTGATGGAGCAAAGGAGAGGTCAGCATTCGCCACACCAGAGGGACATTATCAGTTCAAGGTAATGCCCTTTGGCTTAAAGAATGCACCTGCCACTTTCCAAAGGTTGGTGAACAGGGTATTGTCTTGGTTGGAACAGTTCAGTGCAGCTTATCTGGACAATATAGCTGTATACAGTTCTACCTGGGGGATCGCTTAAACCACCTAAGGAAAGTGCTTCAGGCCATGCAGCAGGCAGGCCTGACTATTAAGGCAAGTAAGTGCCAAACAGGGCAGAGTTCTGTGGTGTACCTGGGCCACCTGGTAGGTGGGGGCCATGTACAGCCTCTCCAAGCTAAAATCCAAACTATTTTGGATTGGACAGCTTCTGTTACCCAGACTCAGGTCAGGGCATTCCTTGAACTGACAGGGTATTATATAAGGTTTGTTCAAAATTATGGGACCATTGTGGGGCCCCTAACAGAACTCACTTCTAAGAAGAGACCCAAAAAGGTGGATTGGACCCCAGAGTGTCAGAAGGCTTTTGACACTCTGAAAGCGGCTATGTGTTCAGCACCAGTGCTGCTGGCCCATGACTACACAAAATAGGTTGTGGTTCAGACAGATGCTTCAGAGCAAGGGATTGGGGCAGTGTTGTCACAGCTAAATCAAGAGGGCCTTGATCAGCCTGTTGCCTTTATTAGCAGGAGACTTCTTCCCAGAGAGCAGAGGTGGAGTGCCATTGAGAGAGAGGCTTTTGCTGTGGTTTGGTCCCTGAAAAAGTTGAGACCATATTTGCTTGGGACTCACTTTCGCATTCAGACTGACCACAGGCCTCTCAGATGGCTCATGCAGATGAGAGGGGAGAATCCCAAGCTGTTAAGGTGGTCCATTCCCCTACAGGGAATGGACTTTACAATGGCACACAGACCTGGGGTTGCCCATGCCAATGCGGATGGACTTTCCAGGTTTTTCCACTTAGCTGATGAGGACTACCAGAGTGTAGGTTAGTAACTCATCACCTTTCGTTTGGGGGGTGCTATGTTGCGAAGTTATCCTGTGCCCTGGGCACCCCCCAACTTTTTGCTGACTGGTACTGGTGGTAACTGACTCTGACTGACCCTGGGCTCTGCCTAATCAGGCCCAGGGCCAGTGCTATGCTAAAAGAGACACTTAGAATACAGTGAAAACACCTACATACACTAGGGTACACTATGGGTTGGGGTACCCCTGTGATTGGCATGACCTACCCTATAAGGCTCTAGTACATAATAGGGCAGGGGATTGAAACTACCTCTCAGTCCCTAGTATATAATAGGGCATGGCAATTTAGAGGCCAGTAGCCCTTTCTGCACTTGCATGTGTGCACTGCTGAAGCCTGAGGTCAGTTTAAAAGTAGCCATGTGTTGCAGGGCTGCTTTTAAAAAGTAAATTGTGCCCAAACTCGACTTTGGTACTAGTAGAACTGTGGAAGGAGGATCTGCAATATTGTTACATATTCAGGACCCCTAAAGTCTCCCTTAGGTGTTCCAGGGGTGGGGGTCCAGTAGATATAGGCATAGTACTTATAAAATATGTTTTTATAAGCCCTGGTGCTGGAAAAATGGCCCGAGTAATTATTCCCATTGCAAATACCCTGCCACATAGCTTAACATGGCAAGAAGTTATTAACTAATAACTCTTGATAGGCGAATGATAAAAATAGCATTCAAAGACTTCCCAGAATGGTATTGATAAATCCAACAATATGATATTGTTGAATTTGTCCTAAAATGCACAGACAAGAAGTTATAAGACTTTCTTGTTTGTAAACCCAGATTCCACCTTCCAGTGGTCTGTCCTGATTGGTCAGATTTAAGTGGATTAGCCAGGCTCCTTTGAAGAGGTGATAAAGAGCCCCTGGGGTTAACCAGCTCTGCTGGGAGGGCAGTGTTCTGTTACACAGGAATGCCAGAGTAGGGGGGAGGAGTCGTAAACAATGGACTTCAAGGGAAGGGGAAGACACCAGTGTCATTTACAACTCTACTCTTTTGAAGCCAGCCAGATGCTAGGCTTAAGGAAGGAATGAGGAGATGCAAGGGGGAGAAACTATGGAGATTAGCCATTCTAGGGGTGGGTTTAGCCAGCTCTTCTCTCCCTGCTGGAAAATCAGCCATTATGAATTTGGAAGAATTGGTGCACTCTGGGACAAAATAGTGCCACACTCTGCAGGAAGTGGTCATACCTTGGGTCAGTACCCTACTCCTCAATAGACAGGAGTGACCTCCTGCTTGACCCAGAGAACTTGGAATAAGTATCTGAGAGGGGCAGAGCCTCTCAGATCTGCTGCTTGAAACCTAAGAAAGCAAGAAGGGCCATGCTGAGAAGTTTGATGTGCAATCACTAAGGCCTGCACTATGAAGATTGCGCCTTCTGCACCATCTGGAACTACAGCCCTGTGGGGACTACCTTGCTGTAAAAGGACTAAAGAGTGGACTCCCTGCAAGCTACAGGTTAACAGAGCTCACCTGGAACATCACCACCAAGAATCCTCAACCTGGAGCACTACCAGTGGATTTGTAAGAGTTTTGTCCAAGTGGATTGTGGGAACTGAAGTCCTCAACTTTCAAGGACCATTTTGGAGCTTCCAGACCCTTGGAGTGAGTTTGAGACACTTTGGGACCCTTTGGGGAACTTCAGGAAGAAGTTCCAGAACTTTGGAGAACTTTGGAGCAACTTTGGAAAAAAGCTCCATAAGTGGACCGACTCAACCTGGCCAGCCAAGCTGCCTGCCTTCAACCGCAAGTCGGGCTGCCGTCCAGGTTCGTACTGCTGAAAAGCTCCGTAGGTCCGACTTCCAGAGTTTGACTGGGAGTAGGCGAAATCCAAGGCCGGCGAACCCTCACCGAATCTGGCCTGGTGAAGAGCATCGAGGGACCCCGCGAGAAAAAGCTTTGTAAAAGTTTCTAAGTCCGAACGAAGAAAAGGTGACCGGGAGCAACCGTGAAAGCCAAGCCGCCTGCCTTCAACCGTGAGTCGGCCTGGATCCTTGGTTCGTCCCGCTGGAACACTCCGGAGGTCGGACTTCCATAAGTTTGACCAGGAGCTCGTCGCAAGGCAATCCGGCGAACCCTCACCGAATCCGGATTGGCTGAGAGCTTCGAGAGACCCCGGGAAGAAAAGCTCCAGAAAAGTTTCTAAGTCAGAAGGTAAAAACGTTGACCGAGACCTACCGCAAGGGGTAGCCGTGCAGGGCTCCATCGCGGTCGGCCTGAAACTTTGACTTTGACCCCGTCTATCGCGACCAGATGTCCCGATAAGGCGCTATAGTTTTCTATGTGCTAGATAATGCTAAATCTTTGAAAATTCATATCTCCCGTTCCCTACATTGGATTTTTGTCGTTTTGGTGTCATTTTAAAGATAAAAATATTTTCTATTTTTATAAATTGGTGTTGGATTTGCAGCGCCAAGACACCCCCGGGTATTTGTGCGCTTTATAAATCCCGTTAACATTAACATTGTGCATTATGTCTTAATTATTTACTGAATTGGTGTTTTCAAATGCTTTAAATACCTGTCTTTGAAGTTAAGCCTGCCTGCTCACAGCCAAGCTACCAAGGGTTGAGCATAGGTATAATTTTCTAAGACCTATTCTGAGCCCTATACTGTGTTAGTGGCCTTATTGCCAGTGGCAGATATACATTTGCCCCTACTATTAATCCACTTTCCAACACCGGACTACAGATGCAACATGCCCTAGATGTGGCGAGCTGGGGGCGGAGATGCTTCATATGGTCTGGGCCTGTACTTGCCTTTTGAGATTCTAGGAAGCAGTGACAGAAGGTGTCAATGACGCTACCCATTGTAATGTACTCTGCTCCCTGAATACGTCTACTGAGGTGGTTCCCGCCCCAGGCCAAATGTAAGGCGACTTCATTGATTAATTCATTGATTTTGTTATGGTGCTCGCTAAACAGAAGGTTAGAATGCATTGGAAAGCCAGTCGGGGTTCCATTGTGGAAAAGTGGCATGGTGAGCTTGTTAAGCGGGCTGGTTTTGAAAGTGGTGTGCTGGTCAGAGAAAAGGGGGTGCAACTCTGTATGAAGGAGCCGGTCCCCGTCACCCCGGCGAGCTCCTCAACTAGTATGGCCATTCAAGAGGAAGGAGAGATCTAAGGGCCACAAGCGGAGTAGCTAGCCTTGAGTTGGGTGGATGCCCTGCCCGTGAAACACTGGACTTTCTTCATTTGAGGACTTCAGGGCAAAAGTACATGGTTGGAGATATATGGTACAGCTTTGTTTTAAAGAGAGTTGTAGGGGGTGTGAGAGGTGGGATTGTTTGCTTATTGGGGGAAGGGCATTTGAGTTGTGGTTCGTGTAGCTAGAATTGTATAGGTTAGGTCTTATCCTACCTGAAAAACTGTTTGGGTACAACCCGAGGAGGGGTGTTCCAAGATATGCTGTACTTGCTCTCTCTGTTTGAAACTAAGAAAATGTTTGTAGCCAAAAAAACAAATTAGTGATTAAGATGGAGGAACGGCATGGCTCATAGCGGTAGAATAGGCCAATTGTGTGGTGGTCTGAAAAGGTTATTAAGTGAAGTTTTTAGCTGGCATAATTCTGTTAGAGTAGAAGGATATTTTTGCTGCACATATCAGAAAGTGATATTCTCGGAGAGGGCAGCAGGAACTAACCCAGTCCGCGGGCTCGCAAGCACTTCCAAATAGCTATTCAAGTTTTCTTAAGGTGTTTTTTCTTGTTTGAAAGCAAGTTTGAACCATTTACAGAAGCATGGTTCGATTTATGTTGTTTGATTGTTTAAGGCATGTACTTTCTAGAGTAGTCTCTATATTGTCATAGAAAACATTTACCAGAGTTACTGGCGTTAAGTGGCTCTGCTGCTGTGAATAAGCACTGTAAGAGACGCTAAGTAGATTTGACAGACTCTACACATGATCATTGGTCCAGACAGAGTTGTCTTTGGCTGTGTTTGCAAAAATTGAGGAAATCAGAGGCTCTAGGCTATACTAGCATTGATATTGAGAAGGATATAAACATGGTCAAACCATGGTGATTCAATAATGGAGTTAAGCTTAACTGTCTGAGGTAGTAAAATCTTGGCCTGACTTGTGGGTGTGGCCTAGGTAATGCTGAGTTAAATTTAATTTAATCAGCGACTGAACCAAACTTCCAGCTGGGACTCTTCCAAAATATTAAAATATCCAAGCACTTACAAATGAGCAAAGCAGATTTGGGACTGTGAAGTTAATTTATCAAACCAAGTATAAAAAGGATGTTAAGAGATGGTGGACAGAAAATTAGTAGGCATCCAGTGTACTTGGTCAGTTCTACGTAGCGCATGTCGGCTCCAGGGTACTGAGCACATGGAAGCTTGGTTATGTTTAGGAACTCTATAAATTTCTGCTACACCACCACCATGTGTACCAGTGCACTTGATGGGCAAGTTTACAACCAGGAGGCACCAAGTCCTCCGTAAAGTCTTTAAAGTCCTGCCAGAGCCATGTCTCGGTTAGAAATAGAATGTGCAAATTATAAGTAGTAATAAGATTATTATTAGCATTCCTGTTTTATAGGCAGACCTCACATTACATAAGCCAGTCAGGGACCAGTTCACCATGATGGCTGAAGGACAGTGAAAAGACTGCAAAACTACAAGGTCTAACCACGTTCTAAAGAGAAAATTTTCCTCCAAGAGGATTCTTAGTGTCAGGTTTTAGGGTGTAATTACCAGCTAAAGGAGATGTAGTAAACTCCATAGAAATGGACACTTGATTGTTGCTCATAGATTCAGCGTGATTGGTTGCTGGGTGGGTCAGGGTTCAGACGGGCATAGACGGGCTTGCCTTTGGCATGCCAGCAGTTTGACCGCTGCGTAGACACCATTTTATATCTCTACCACTTGCCTGTGAGGCAGGGCTTCGGTGACATTACTGGTAATGCCCACAGTTACTTGTCTGGAAAAAATGGCTAAATAAACAAGACTGGCAAAGAATCAATTACAAAAATGAGGACATGCACCCTTGTTACAAAAGCACAAAATAACTTTTTTACATTAATAACAAGTTAAAATAAGAAACATGACTGCGAGATCCAGGCACCCCTTGCTAATCATACAAGGAACCAAACTATATGGGCAGGTGGGAGATCCAATTCTTTGATCTATGGGAGCAACGTTAGTAAGGGAGAGCTGAGAGCGCCATTTTGTACCTTCAGCACTTGCCTGAGAGACAGGGGTAAGCGATGTCACTGACACCACCCACTGTCAGGCGTGTGGTAAAAAAGTGCCCAAACAAACAAGAGTGGCAAAGAAAAGAGAATTAAAATAAAAACAAAATACAATTAAAAATGAGGTAAAGAAATCTTGTTGTAGAAGGAACAAAGATCGTGTTTAAATCAGTAGCAAGCTAAAATAAGAAAAGCGTCAGCGTGGTCCAGGCAACTCTCGCTGATCATACAAGGAACCAAAATAAATAGGGACGTGGCTGGTCCCATGTGTTTCATCAACAGGAGCCATGATAAGTGGAGCGCAGTGAGGTTGCTCATTTGCACCTCCAGCACTCGTCTGAGCGGCGGGAGTGAGTGTCGTCACCGATACCGTCCACAGTCTGGCGCCTGATACAAAATAGCCAATCCCACAAGACTGGCAAAGAAAAGAGAATTAAATTAACAATTGAATCAATCTAAGAACGAGGCCAGGCGCCCTCATTATATTAGGAACCAAAGAACATTTTTAAAATCAATAACAAGCTAAAATAAGAAAAGTGACTGCGAGGCCCAGGCCTCTGTTGCTAATCAAAAAAGGAACCAAAATACAGGGGCGGCCGTTTGAGCGGAGGAACGTCGCCCCACTTAAAAATCCCCCCAAAGATCAAAAATAAAATGGTAATTAATTACCATTTTATTTTTCATCCCCCGAGCCGAGCGTCAGGACGGGGGTGGGGCCACAGCTGAGTGTCAGAAGCATGCCACTCAGCAGGGAGGAGGGTGGGCTGGTATGGCACTGTTTAAAGTGGGCATGTCTTTTTGGCCGGCCATCCTGCGATGGCCAGCCACACATGCCCACTTTTAACATCGCTAACCTAGCTGTCTTAAGACAGCTGGGTTAGAAAAAGTCAAAGCCTCCAGAGCACTGTGGAGCGCTAAGTGAGGCAGCTCCCACCAATCCTATGGCTGCTCTCATTCTGGTGAGAGTAGCCCTAGGATTTATATATATTATTTTAAGCGCACTCGCGCCCCCCTCCCCTGTAGATGCTGTTGTGTTCACGGGGTCGCGGTGTTGTGCGACCTCGTGGGGAGGGCCCTGCTGTTGGGGCTCCGAGGGACAGCTCCAATGATTACTCGGAGACAGGTTCTGCAGTTCCGTGGCTCTCGCAGTCGTGTGCCCTACTGGCCTCACGTGCGCGCCACCGTTTATTATATCAGGGTCACATGACCCAACGTAGCGTGCCCGTGGCGTCACGAGCACGACATAACATTCCTCCCCAACAAACATCAAACGACCATCGACACGCGGTGATGGCTTTCAACAGTATATGATAGTCTCTCATAGTCCATCACATACATTAATTAGTCATTGCTAAACACACCAAACAAAACAAAAAAAATGGAACAGTCTTACGTAAAGTAGTCTCGCAACCTGCGAGTCGGCTCCGGGTTCTTGCGCAGTCGATACTGGGATGAGCCACGCCACTCCAGCTCTCTCTCCTCAACTCCCGACTGCGAATCACCTTGATCCTCCGCGGAACCGCACGGCCCCTCACCTGAGGCGCCGGCCACTGGTCTCTCGGCTGCTACAGGGGCTGGATCGGGACTGTCATTAGGCCCCGGCTCGCGGAATGTACCTGATCCGGAGTCCACGACCCCGTCCGTCATTCCAGGAGACTCTGGTGAATCCTTCCGCGTGTCCTCCAGACGGGTCGCCGAAGCTTGCTGAAACGCCTTGAACCAAGACGCATTCCTTGTTACTGTTTCTATTCCCCTCCTTGCGATGATCCGCGTGCCCTTTACATTGACAATGGTCCACGGGTCCTTCTCGTAGGGCAATCGGAATTTCCCACTGGTCATTCTGTTCTTGAGCAGCACAAGGTCACCTCTCACTAGCTTCACAGGCTGGGCCCGTCGCCGGTGGCTGACTTGGGTGTGGGCCCGGGCGCGTTGCGCCTCCACTTGGGCTTCATCGGGCACTGCTGGACACCATTGAGGGTGGTGTGGAATGGAGTCGGTGACGACGCGCCCCATAAGGAGGTGGGCTGGGGCCACGCCAGTGGTGGTATGTGGCGTCTGGCGATAGCTTCGTAGAAAGGTGAAGATTGCTAGCTCCACTGATTGATGTTTTCCCTGAGCAATACGGATCACCTTATTCAACGTACGCATAAATCTTTCTACCTCTCCATTGGCCTGTGGCCACCTTGGCGTGATCCTCCGATGCCGTATGCCCATAGCGGCAAGATAGGCAGCTACCTCCTGCCCTTGGAAGGGGGGTCCATTGTCTGTTCTCAGCTCCTGGATGAGACCATGAGTCGCCATGATTTTCTCCAGCTTTGGGATGACCTCCGCTGCGTTTGGGGAGGCTATGATCTCGACCTCAGGGTACTTGGAGTGATCATCAAAGGCTACGAACATGTGCCTCCCAACTGGCAAGCTGCCAAAATCCAGACTAACCCGCGACCAAGTTTTGTGTGGCCGGGGTTCTGCGATTATTGGAGCCGGACGCGGAGCTTCTCCGGTGACTTGGCACCACTGGCAGGAACGGACGGTGGCCTCCACAAGTTCGTCCATGAGGGGGAACCATACCTTGGTCCGGAGCCGCGATTTGGTCTTGACCATTCCCTGGTGTCCTATGTGGGCTAGCTGAATTACTCGAGCCGTCAGGGCCGACGGTATCACTAGTCGGGGTCCCCGGAGTAGACATCCAGTGGAGTCTTCGGTGAGTTCCTCCCTGACGTGGTATAGGCTTTCCATGACACGTTGGGCCTCTGTGGTTAAGACCTTCCACTCTTCTCTGGCCCGATGCCAGTTGCCTTGTCTCAGGGCCATCTTGGCACGTTGTAGGCATTCATCTTTGCACGTTTCCTCCCGCAGATCCTCCATGGAGAGGGGGATCGGGCATGACCGGGCTGTGACACACCGAACGTACTCCTCCGTGTCCGCGGCATCCTCCTTTTCTCGATCCGTGGCTGCCCGGGGATGACGCGACAGGTAGTCTGCCGGGTTTTTGGATCCCGGTTGATACTCCACTCGGCAGTTATAGTTCTGTAGCTGCAACATCCACTTCTCAATTCGAGGAGGTGGCTTGGTGGATGTCCCGGAAAACAGAGCTACCAGGGGCTTGTGGTCCGTCGCCACAGTAAATGGTTTGCCATAGACGTAAAGGTGGAAGTGACGGCACCCCCAGTGAATTGCAATGGCCTCCTTCTCTATCTGGGAGTACCGTTGTTCCGTGTCCGTGAGAGAGCGGCTGGCAAAGGCTACCGGAGCCCAGTCTTCCTCGGCGTGCCGTCGCTGGAGTAGTACGGCTCCTAACCCAGCCGGTCCAGCATCCACCGCGATCAGGGTCATTCTTCTGGGATCAAAGAACGCGAGGGTGGTTGCTTCCGAGAGCGCCTCCTTGATTTCCTGAAAAGCCGTGGCTTGATCCGCACCCCAGCTCCAGGGGGCAGAGTCCTTCGTAAGTTCCCGCAGTGGTTGCGTGAGTGTTGTGAGGTCTCGAATAAACCGTCCACAATAGTTCACCATACCAAGGAAACTGCGGACCTCGGTGACATTAGTAGGGGCAGCCGCATTCTTGATGTCGCGGACCTTGTCCGGATCGGGATTGACTCCTTCCGCCGAAAATGTGTACCCAAAGAATTGTATTTTCCTTTTGAGAAATTCGCACTTCTCCTTGTGGAGGGTGAGTCCGGCATCCTGTAATCTCCGAAACACTTGAGTCAAACGAGCGTTATGTTCAGTGATTGTCTTGGCGTGGACCATGATGTCATCACTGACATTTATGACCCCTGGTATGTCCGTGATTAGCTCCTGGATTACGTTTTGGAAAACTTCCGCCGCACTGGACACCCCGAAACTGAGGCGAGTGTACCTGCGAAGGCCCACGTGAGTGGAGAAAGTGGTGATGTTGCGGGAAGCCTCATCTAGTACGAGTTGATGGTACCCGGATCTCAGGTCTAATTTCGAGAACCAGCAGGCTCCTGCCATCTCTCCGATCAGATCATCTATTGTGGGCGTGATGTGACGCTCGCGTTTGATGGCAGCATTTGGCAGCCTCATGTCCACGCAGATTCTGACCGCGCCTGGTTGTTTCGGCTTCCTGGTGACGACGATCGGGGAGACCCATGGAGTAGGCCCCGTCACCTTTTCAATGATGCCCGCTGCCTCTAGTTTCTTTAGCTCCTCTTCCACTTGAGGACGCAAATGGAATGCCACGCGCCGGTGTCGTAGGGCTACGGGTTGCACCGTGGGGTCAATGTGGAGATGCACTTCCTTGCCTTTGAATCTTCCGATTCCCTCGAATGTTGTCGCAAACTCCTCCAATATGTGGTGGACCGATGCCTGGTGCACACTGAAAGCAAACGTCACCACCCCTAGGTCTTCTGCAGCGCGGCAGCCTAAGAGCATGCCTTGTCCGTCTTCCGTGACGTACACATTCGTGGTGATGGAGCAGGTGCCATGGGACATGAGAGTTCTGAACCGCCCTCTTATCTTCAGCGGTGTATCCTGGCCATATGCAAAAACTGTGATGGCGGAGGGGTGTAGCACTGGAGCAGGGTCCATGGTTCTGTACAGGGCAGCGGCCATGATGTTAATCGTAGCGCCAGTGTCCACCACAGCGGTGACATCGTGCCGGCCCACTTGTATGTGACACTCTGGGAGACGTCGGGTTTTTCGAGTGGTGGTTCCTATCATGTGTATCTTGTGGACCACCCTCTCCTCTTCGTCGTCATCATCCATGTCACTAGGATCTCCACTGACTCCCGGAACCGTGTTGACTACTTGTCTGGGTTTTCTGAATTTCTTGGACCTACAAACCTTCTCGAAGTGATTGTATCGCCCACAACCTGAGCATCGTCTGCCCTTTGCTGGACACTCTGCTGCTTCATGAGGTGGTCCACCGCAGTATCCACAGGTCTTAGACTGCCCCGTGGCTGCTGTACCTGTTCCCCTCTTGTTCCATCGCGGCGGTGGTTTTGTCGTAACGGCATTCACCGGTTCGATCTTGACGGGTGACTGGAGGGCGGCCTCCATGTGGGCCGCTCGGGCCTTTGAAAGTTCCTTGGTGCGACCAAGTGTTAGTATGTCCGTGAGAGGCTTTCCGGATTCTTCCAGGATCCTTTCGCGGAGCTTCGCTGACGCGCAGCCTTGTATTATCTGTCCCCTTATCTCCTCCGTTTCATCTCTGAATCCGCACGTGGATGCTAGATTCTTGAGCCTGGCATGGAATGTGTCGAAGGACTCTTCGGGGAACTGACGCGCTTGTCGGAATATGAATCTTTCGTAATCCTGGTTGGCCATTGGTTCAAAGTACCCATTGAGGGCATTGATCAGGGTGTGGTGCGTTTTGGGCGTGGCCTCGGCAAGTGTTTTGGTGATGCTATGGATGTCCTTCCCCCAGGTGCAGTAACATGGCCCTCTTCTGGTCCTTGTGGACCTTTGTAGCCTCGAAGAAGATGATTAGTCTTTCCACCCAGTCCTTCCACTTTGGCGCAAGTGCCGATGGGGATCCTTCCACTACGAATGGCTCGATGGGTGGAATGGCGGACATGGTGGTGTCCTGACGCCGCCTGTCAGCAGATCTTCTCTAGCGCAGAACCTGGCAGTGACGCCTGGGCTCCGCCAGCCGCCCGCGTGCTGCGCTGGGTTGTGTGGGCCCTGGTCAGAGGCCTGTCCACCCGGTTGGGCTGCGTGGGCCTGGGCTGGGCTTCCTTGTAGCCCCCTCGTGGTGTCTACCTGGCCTGCCTTGCAGATGCACCCCCACCAGGGCCAGAGCGCGATGGAGCTGCCTGCGGGAGGACGCTGCCGCCTGGGCCGTGCGTGTGCAGGGTGCGCACCAGCTGTGTAGCTCACACGTGGCCTTGGATGCGACGCAGCGCCTGGGCCGCCACTCACCGGTGGGACGCTGTGGCAGAGCGCGCGGCGTCGCAGCTCCGCTCGAAGGGGAGTCAGGCCGTTCTGTCCGCCAGGTCCGTGGTGCTCTGGGGTCTCAAGCGCGCCGTGGCACGCGCACCGCGAGGGCCGGATTGCACCTCCGCGGCCGCCACGCAGCGCGGAGACGAGGCACACGGGGCACGCCCACCCTCGTCGCCAGCTGTTGTGTTCACGGGGTCGCGGTGATGTGCGACCTCGTGGGGAGGGCCCTGCTGTTGGGGCTCCGAGGGACAGCTCCAATGATTACTCGGAGACAGGTTCTGCAGTTCCGTGGCTCTCGCAGTCGTGTGCCCTACTGGCCTCACGTGCGCGCCACCTTTTATTATATCAGGGTCACATGACCCAACGTAGCGTGCCCGTGGCGTCACGAGCACGACATAACAGATGCCAGCCGCCGCGGCCAAAATATATGGGCAGGTGGCAGATCCAGACTTCATTTCCTTAACAGGAACAATATTCAAATGGAGTTGAAGATACTAAACAACGCAAACAATAATGACAGAGCAGTAGCAACGGGGGGACGGGGGGCGTCTGTGAGGGCTAAGCCAGCTTATATTACCGGCTGCCCCCCCCCCCCTCCAATTGTGGGGCTTCGTTGTAGCGTGCTTTTGAAAGTTTTAATCCTATTTATTTTATATGACAAACAATTTTGAGATGTTCTTTATTTTGTGGAAAGATTCATTCGGAGTTATTCTGAGTTGTTTTGTGCTTTATTTCATTTAACTGCCATGGGTTTTTTGGCCTTGAGCTGTGCTTTGAAAAAGTTCGGTGGGGGCAGCTTCCTCCTATGCACAAGAGAACTTCTCGGAGTCCTTTGACAAGCCTGTTGCTGCACCTCTGTAGAGAGTGTGGGGCTCTGGCTCTATTCAGGCAACATGCAGCAGCAGTAAGGCCAGGGTGGCGGACTGGCACTTTCACTGCATGCCCCTTTCCTGCTCACCTCAATGTTGGTTATACCCAGCTTATGCACCGCTGTAGGGCCCTTGGTACATCAGTACAAGCAATGAACTGGACCTAGATTGTCTCACACCATTGTCTAGTTCCTGTCAATACCAGCAGTAAGGTTTCATACAACTCTACTGAGCATTAAATAGTAAAACCCGAACTAAAGAGATGAAATCCCTACAAAGAGATACAATCTCGGTGTAAATCCATGTAGGCCACTGAGTACAAAGAGTGGCTTTGGAATTTGGGAGTCAGAAACACAAACATAAAAATTACATTCTAATAACACGCTCAATTATTTTGATACCATTGCTGGTCTACTATATTATGAGTACAAGGCTATTAATGGAGACATCTACCCTTTAGAACTTTTCTCTCTGAGTGTGACTATTTTCATTTTAGAAATGCACTTTTAAAAGTATTTTTATATTTGTTAGTGTATGTTCATTTTAAACCTTGTCTTGCTCAAACACAGTCAGATATACAACTACAAACCCCACAAAGCAATGTAAGACCAGGTACAGCCCAGTTCTTCGTTGATGCTGGGGTGCTGAAGTACGGCCTTGGTCGGCTTAGTTTTGGTTAATGAGGTTGTGCAGCTAGCTCTCTGTGAAATTCTGGGTTTGCGGAACATAAATAATCCATGGAAAGTTTGCTTCGCAGTGGTGGGTTAGTGCCCAGGACATCAGTTACTGTTAAGACGCGTCCTCAGAACAATCAAGACAACACAATGAGAGGTCTTGGGTGCCCCAAAGGTTCTTATTGTCTCATTCACAAGCAAAAGCATTTTATTGCTACCAAAAACTGCTAGCAGCATCAGTATTCTTTAGTGAGTAGTGAGAACCTCCACAATCTATTGGCATCTTCTCTATCCACTGGAGCAGCGTAATTTTAGCTCCACCCTTACATGTTTCAGAGCAGCAAGCGTTCCGTGCACTTACCACCATGTATTCTGGGTGCCTAACTTTATTAATGACAAATGAAGTATTTCAGGGTATTACTGAATTGCATTCACTGTAGACACTAGAGGTTTATATACATGTACATATTAATGTTTAGCCTAACCATAATGACGAAATGTACTTCTCATACATATTCAGGCTTATGTATTGTGATGTTGCATATATTTGAAAGTGCTTTACTTAATGTAAGCATGAACTCATTTACAGTTATATTGCTGCATTTATTTTGAAATTATACATGCACACATATAACCATGTAATCGAAGTGCACATTTTAGTTTTTAACCATGCTAATTCAACCAGGCCTGAATTTCAAAGTTAATTTTTTTGTTTGCCTTGCATGTTGTTTCCTCTGCAGATGCGGATCCAAGACTTCATTAGTTAGAGAAAGGAGTACAATGTATTAGTGATAGCAAGGCTGGGAAGAAAATCTTGGCAGAGGCGTGAGGAGCTAAGGAACAATGGTGTCTCATCCAAGGCCATGTGAATGTCCAGATTTCATGACATAGGAACGTTTGACGATGTTGCCAATGGGCACATGAAGAATAATTCTGTTGATTCTTGGAAGCGTGGTGTGAGGATTGCACTATGAGAATTTATCTGTATGTTTTAAGTAATGTATGCACTGTTAAAGTTTAGGCAGATCCTTTTAGACTTAGAGAGGTACAGAACTCTCTGTTTGCCCTATTCTTGAGAGTGTAAAGCTATATGCTGAACACTTGTCTTCGCTTAGAGATTTTTTATGGAAATACTCACTATGCTGAAACCTTCCTATTTCACCATCCTATTTCTTAAATTCCTTTGAAATTAATTTCCCATGCTAAACCATCCTTAATTTAAACTTAGAGCCCTGATTAGATGGCTTTGAACTTTGCCATTTGTACTTATGGGGCTGTGCTTGTCACATTTTGAGGCTATTGAACTGGACTTTACTTTGCTGACTAATGCTTCCTTATGAATTCTGTATCTGAACAATGCTTAATTTGCATTGATTTGAATTGACTATTAATTTGTAATAAATCCTTTGACTTTAGTGACTGATTCCTGATTCTTATTGTGTGGCCGAATGGGTTACACAAATTTGAACTGTTTTGTTCAATGCTAACTCTCTTTTTCCACCGCCAACCACAAAGGTCTGTCGCAAGGAAATTGCCACAGCGTGCCAAGGTGCCATTGCCTTCATGGGAAGGAGTCATAGACCAGCACACTGGCGTTGTATAGGGCACAGCAGCTCCATCGAAAGGAAAAGTGAGAAAGTCCAAACATTCAGATAATATCCTAAAACCTTATGGACATCATTTATGATAAAACTCTATCCAGCTCCAGCCGATACACCCAGCATAGGATCTGTAAGGACATATAAGACAAGGTGAATGCTGCCTCGACTTACACCTACAAGGACAGATCTTCATCCATCTGTGAATTGGAGTCCAAGCACAAATGCTTCCATCTGGAGACTGAAGTGGAACACCATCACAGCTGACCTTTGGAATCTCGGAAGAGACAAGCCTTACCATCATAAATCTGGTAGTTTACAGGGGTCAAAGAAAGCCTTAAAATTTGCTGAAAACCCCAGAAATAATCAATTGCGAGAATCCTGCAGAGTTAGAGAAGATTGCACTCTAATACGTTTTGAGTCTTCAGCATTTACCTAATATATTCTGGTTGTTTGGTTAAGGTATATGACTGTGCCAGTGTAACACACGTGGTTTTGAATGGCTTTCCATGTGATAGGTGACCAGAATGCATTCCGCAACATTATCTCCTTGCCTCCTCCATCCTACTCCTTCTAAAGGAACAAGATCTGCACGGATGTGTTGTGATTAGTATACTTAAAAGGTTTAATAAACTCACCATGGGAAAACCAATGATAACTATTCCATTGGGAACAACATCAGACAGGTTGCCAGGTCCTGAAAAAGGCTCAGGATCCATAGGACTATTTCACAACGCTGAAAAAAGTTCTCGCTCATAAAACTGTGAATAATGTAAATGTTTATGTAAAGAAGAGATATTTGTTCTCCAAAGGTAAGAGCGGAGACAACCCAAACCCTGACATGAGCTCATTGGTTGTTTTTAAGTAATTCAAGGACCCGTATGTTTTAAAGCGATCTAAAGATGGGTATGTGCATTCTTACATCCCTGGTATCAGCATTTTTGCCGAAGCAGTGGGTCTCAACCGGTACCAATGCAGTATTGGCATAATAAGGTTCCTTCCTCACTTAATTAGGCCAAATTACTTGCCAGGGCCGCAGAGGTGATCAACCCGGAGCTGAACTTACTACTTAATCTATCTTTCATATTAGCCACAGTTCCACCAGCCTGGAAACAGGCAAAAATCATCCCTCTGCTGAAAAAACCTTCACTGGACCCTAATCTCCCCTCCAGCTATCGCCCTATTTCCCTCCTCCCTGCTGTGGCAAAAGTGAGCAAAAAGCTGGTTAATAAACAGCTGTCGGAATATGTCGAACAAAATGGTTTTCCCCACCCGGCTCAATCTGGCTTCAGAGCCTCATAAAGCACTGAAACGGCTCTGGTAGAAGTCTCTGAGGCCATCCGGGAAACTTTAGATGCAGGAGGCAGAACTGCGCTGGTCCTACTTGATCTGTCAGCCGCATTTGACACTGTGCCGCAATCCCCGCTCCTTGCTCGTCTCCAGGAAATTGGAGTATCAGGGTCTGCTTGGCAGTGGCTGAAATCTTATCTGGAGGGCAGAACGCAGCAAATCTGGATCCTTCCATATTCAGCCTCCCCCCAGTTTTTGACCACAGGGGTACCGCAAGGGTCGGTACTGAGCCCTCTGCTCTTTAATATTTATATGTCACCCCTTATTCAGTTGGCTGAAGACCTCGGCGCCAAAGTCATTGCCTATGCGGATGACACGCAGCTCCTCTTCACTTGGAAGAAAAACGACTCTTCCACCTCCCCTGTCAAATTCTGCCTGTCAGCCGTCTTTCGCTGGCTCGCCTCTGCCCAGCTTAAATGCAACGAGGAAAAAACTGAGATCCTCTTTTTCTGGAGTTTCCCCCCGCAGTTTTTTAACTTACTCTGGCCAGAAGAATCCCCTATGCCTTCCCCCGAAGGCAAACCCACAAAGAACCTAGGGATCTGGTTCGATGAGAAGTTGGGCTTTAGCTCCCAGATTAAGAAACTAATAGGGTTATGCTTTGGCACACTGAAGTCCTTAAAAAAGTTCCTCCCTCTTCTCCCTATCCCGGCAAGGGAAACTGTCATCTGTGCGTTGATAACCTTGCGCTTGGATTATGCTAATGCCTTATACACTGGACTGTCCGGCTACCTACTGAACAAGCTTCAGGTCGTGCAGAATGCCGCGGCCAGAACGCTCCTTAACATTCCGAAAAAGTCCAGAATTTAGGCGATATCTGCGTAACTTACACTGGCTGCCAGAGAAAGAGAAGTTGTGACTTTCAAGTCCCTGATCTTGGCACATGAAGCTCTCTATGGGCGTGGGCCTATCTACCTGAGAAAGCGATTCAGTTTTAATGTGCCTTCCAGGCAGCTTCGCTCATCCTCATTGCTTTTGGCTCATGTTCCCAGGTTCCGCCTGAAAAGGGTGGACGGCAGCTCCTTTGCCTATAGAGCAGCTGTAGAGACTTAAAACTTTCCTGTTTATCTAATCTGTTCTCCCCTCTGCTCTCTTCTCTGTTCCGCTCTCCACTGGCTCGCACCGGGACACTCTGTTGAGTAGCTGTGCGCGCTACAAATCTCATAAACATCAACATAAACAATTACTTGTATGGGAGCATGCGGGTATGGATTTTATACAAATACATGTTGTATATATCATCTGTACGACAAGGGGAGTTCACAGCAGGGCACCTGCACAATATAGGTTGGAAGCTATTTGTGGTTCTTGAAAGCACTTCTCACTAGAAGGTAATCAAACAAATTCAGTAGATGGGAGATAGTGGCTAGGACACCACCAGAACAACACAATGAATGTAATAACCATTAGGTATATACAATTGTATTCAGATACACTAAAGTAGACGTATGTTTGTTTGCTTTAAGGTAGATCTGATGAGTCAAACTAATGCTTGTGAACTGTCCTGAGGATACCCTGAGCAAGAGGGCCGAAAAGTGTCGACCAACATTAATAAGTGGAGTTCCCAAATTTGTGAAAATATTTGACAACTATGGACTGTTCTGGAGCACCCCAGGCCCACACATAGGTCCATAAAGCATCACGAGGAGCAAGATACGGACCTTTTGGGAACTATCATAAGAGTGGACTCAGTATGACAAATTGATTTCGAGGCACTCAAGCAAATTAAATACACAAGGGTTATAAGATTTAAATCAGGAACATGACAAAAAGTGTCAATTATGTATTTATGTATAAATTGTCCAGATTTTTGTATAATGTGTAATGTCTGATTAATATATGTTTAAGATGTGACAATGCAAAATTAAAACAAAGCAAATTGAAATTGCATACATACAACAAAGCTTGTTTCTCCAATAGTGAACTAAGTCCCTAAAAACCTTGTTTTTCATATGTTTAATTTTTTGCCATACATAAACTTCCTCTTGGAGCAGCGTAATTTAGTGCCCTATATATTTATGCATCAAAATATGCATCTAAAATCTTATTCAGTGTGCAAATATATTAATCAGAATGTTAGCAAGTGGCTATATTAACTAGTAGCAGAATCCGCTTTTATATAGTCAAATTATAATTAAAGGTATTGCTTATGCTAACTGCATTTATTTGACTGCCAAGTTCTCTCTTAATGTTAGCATGACTGTGGCTGGGGCTTAAGCCTGACAAGATTTCTAAGGGTTTTAATCATATTCAGAATAAAATGTTTTTCTTGAGTTGTTTCCACATTTTCTTTCAATTTCAGGTGTCCTATCCACTTTGTTAGTTAGAATAAGCTTTTATTTACAATGAGAACTGATAGATTAGAATATAGTAATTGGAACTTGGCTGTGGACATGCAGAGCGTGGGGATGGGAGAGAGTCTCGTCTACCAGGCAGGCTAGACCATTGCTTCGTTTAAGGACCTGCAACTGTGTGCTTCTTTCTTCGGTGAATGGAACGTGGTGAGTTTACCTGCTACCAGGAGACAGAGTACCCTCATTGGTCCAACCAGAGGGAAGTGGTGGGACGAAGCTTCCAGAACCTTCTACTATGTCTTAATTCTGTGCCTGCTAGTATAGTTTAGCAGATCCCAACCTGACTTTGCTGAGGGAAGACCTCTCCCCAACTCTGCTTATTTCCCTTACTTGTCGAGTTGAGCGTTATGCTAGAACACTTGCGCCTATTTCCCCTGAACCCTAACTTGGTTCTTCTAAATTCCCCTTGACACTTTTAGTGCTTAATTTAGAGTAGGGAAGTTCCTTTATGGAACCAATCTATTTCTTATTATGTGCTCTGTACCTTGTTATATTTTGCATCAAGATTCAAATTCAGATTGCATGATCGCATTGATATATATACTTATTTGATAAATTGATACAGATTGATTGTGCTGATGCAAACTCATTTCATACATTTTCAGTCAACAATCAAACGTCTATATGACCAGTGGCGCAATTTAGTAGATGACTCTACTAGAGTATTGAGGTATAAGAAAGTATGCTGGATCGATTGGTAGCAACGAGGATTGCTTGTCACTAATGTGTAGAGAGCTAGAAATATTCCTTGTCACTAATGTGTAGAGAGCTAGAAATATTCCACAAAAGACTGAGAACTTACCCAGGTCCAACCCATGTCCCTAAAGTCCACGGTCCAATTTGGAGCATCGGAGGTATTCTGGTGGTTCTGAAGGCAGTTGCAATGTCCGAGGAGTGAGTATCAGCAGGGTTGTGTGTCTCAAACTGTGTGTGTCAAAGTTGCGGTGTCTGTGTTGACACTGTGTGTCTTGCGGTGTGGTGTCTATTTTCAGTCCGAGAAGGCTGTGAATCTGAACGGAAGAGCTAACCTGCTTCTTTATGTATACTCCTTGATACACATGCGCTTGTTGTTGAGAAGGTGGAGTTGTTATTCTACTCGTCGCTGTCTAAGATCCCGGGATAGATAATAAGAGCATTGTTGTTCAACTTGACTGTTGAAGTTTTGGGGTGTCGGTCCGTGAGTACCATCAGCCGCACAATTGAGATAGGGAACTATAATTGACCATGTGAGTGTACTAGTAGTGATTTGTAGTTGGTAGATCCTATTGTACAGAGAAGAGGCTGCACTAGTCAGAGTGATCTGCCGCTGGTCGAGACTTAACTTATGTGTGTTAACTTTGGAAAGCATTATTACCCGTTTATCAACTTGAGTGAGTGATAACTTTGACTTTCTTTAATGGAACAGACAAGAGTTATTTGATATTGTGTTTTGCTTTGATGTCGTTGTAAAAGTTATGCTTACGTGAAGAAAAGTGTAAAGGAGAATGAGGCGCTGCAAAGTGCTGCAAGTACATCATTTGGTTTCATGCTGGCATTGGTTGATTGGTGTGTGTACTGTGCTGGTATTGCTCATTACGTTATCAGGTGCTGCGCTGTGAAAGGCTCACATAGAAGGTGCAGCATTGGGATTGAACACTGATGGTGTTACAAATTGCATAGTGATTTGCTGAGAACTGCCAGTTTAAAAATTGAAGATTGTTTGTTCCTGTTTTCTGGAAACTACTGAAAAATGAAATGTTTTAGGGTGCTAAGAGATTTCATGAGAGGTGATGTAAGGGTCCCTGTCCGTGAGGGCAAAGAATGCTCCCCGGGAAGGTACACCAAGCCATTACATGGCCATCCATGTTGGGCTCCATATGTGCATTTGGCTTAACCAATTGAACAAGATCACTGAGAAAGAAGGGGCATTCAATTTCCCTGATATGGTACTGTTAATCTGACTATAACTGAGAATTGGAGATGAAATGAAACCTTCACCTCCACCTAGACCAGCACGGTATGAATGCTTGGGATCAATCTGCACATTCTAAAGATAAAGAGAAGCATCAAACTGGGGCTAAAAGGACATTCCCTAGTTGGATGGATGCTAAGTGGAAGGTTGAACAAGTGTGGGGAAAAGATATGGTTGACGGAGTTAGGATGTACCCGGTATTGGCAAATGACAACTCAAAGAAGTAAAAAACACAGGGAGAGAGGGACACAGGTGCCCAGTTTGAATCTAGTACAAAAAGTGACTCTAGTGGTGACTTTCTGGAAAACTTGCTGTCCTCCCAACCACCTCAGTACAATGTTGTTCAACCTTCTGGTGGAGGACCCTTAGGCAGAGGTAATAGAACAACCATCGTTAGCCCCATCAGCCTGAAGCGGGAGGACCAACTCCGACAGCCCCAGTTGTGACCGCACCAATCCAGACAGCCTCAGTTGTTACTGTGCCGATTCAGAAGGCTTCCATGGTGACAAGCCATACCAGTTCGAGTAGTGACAACCCCTATCATAACAGCCCATACTGCAAATCATCGGGGCTTATATAGTGTGGCTTGTCGCCCCAGAGGGTCTCAAGGCTCTGTGTGGTTTGAGCAATCCTTGGTCAGAGAGAGGTGGTGGTCGAAGAGCCATGGCTCCAGCTACTTCCTAAACTCCCTCAGAGATGGGGGGCGTGGCAGCTGGAGAGGGAGGTCGGTCCAGTATTTTGCGGCGAGGTAGGAGAAGGAGCGGCCACCGCATCGGCTGAGACGGATGTGTGAGATGTGGGCTAAGGCGAGGGTGGCGGAGCAAAGCTCTCTAGCCTTTTTGGTAGAAGGTCAGGCGGTTATTGATGTAGGTGAGACCAGTTTTGTAGAGGGCTTTGTGGGCGTGAGTAAGGAGCTTGAAGAGACATCTCTTCTGCGTCTGCATGGGGAGCCAGTGAAGGGCTCTGAGGTGAGGGGTGATGTTGGTTCTTCTAGGAAGGTTAAGGATGAGTCTTGCCGCCGAGTTCTGTATGGTTTGGAGTGACCCTCCAGAATGACACTAAGGCAAGTGCCTTCCCTTTAAGGGAAGTGTATGTAGGGGTAAATGTGCATGTACCCTGGGGGTCTCCCCACATTTACTACTCAGTTTCCAAAATTGAGGGACAATCCCAACTTGTGGTATACCCAGTTTAAGCGGTTTGTGAAAATCTCAAAGGTGTTGTGAAAGGATTTGACTACTTTTTTCGACATTGTGTTTCCTAGCAATTTGTGGGTAGAATGTAAGGTGGCCTAACGCTGAGCTCCCAAGAGTGGCTCAGACAAACGCGCCATCACCTCAGGTGATGGGGAAGTATGAGCAAGTGATCAACTTTTTGAAGGGTAAGGTCCCACAGAAAGATGTTGATTGGTTTAAGATAACAGGAACTACACAAGAGGGTAAAGAGTCAGTACATGCTAATTATGAACGCATTGTATAGGTGTTCAAGCAAAATAACAGAGTTGAAATCCCAAAAGGGGAAATATAAGCAGTTTTATGTCACAATTTTTTCTTGGGTTTCGTCCAGAAATTAGCTTGCACATCCAGAAGAATGTGATCTGTTGGTAGAGTAAGCCTTTGGATGAGATACTCCGATATGGCAAGTATTGCAGTGAGGAGATGGAAATGAAGCAAAAAAAGCTCAAGGAAAAGTTTTTGCAGATGGGTTTTCAGAATGGCCAGTAGAAGAGAAGTGGTGTTGGTGCTGGAATGCAGGGAGCTGGATTTCGGGGTGGAGGACAGATGATGCAGGGTGGGGCTGGTGTCTCACAAGGAAGAGGTCACAGTGTTCCAATCAATCTGAGTACTGAACAGATATGGCGATCTTGAAACAGTCTAATCCATGTCATTATTGCAATAAGTTGGCTATTGGAAGAGGGAGTGCAGGCTGAGTCCTAATAGAATGTCTGGTGATGGTCAAATGCAAGGTGTTAATCCAACACAGATGCAAAATGTACAGATACAGAGACCTCCGAATCCCAGTATGCCACAAGCCCCAGTGATGCATGTTCCCCAAGCCCCAATGGTCCAGAGGAATATGGGGAACCCGAGGTTCAATGCGAGCAGGGTTTCAAATACTAATCCGAACCCACTTGAGAATCAAGCCAGTTTCCAACAGTTCCCAGTCTTCGACACCGCCAGAGACAATGGGTCTGATCAATCACAATGACAGTCCTTGACAAGGGAGGAGGAATACATACTTTTCACAGTCTTGGAGGTAAATCAGAGTGGTCCATTTGTAGAAGAGGAGGTGAATGGCCACCAAGAGTCCTTTTTGAGCCACACTGGTGCTATCAGATCCACTGTTAGAACAGAAGAAATCCCAAACCTACTTCGTGCAGAAAAACAAATCCAAGATGTAGGTGTTGGAAACAAACAGATTGTAAATCCTGTGTTAGAAAAGGTCCCTGTGAAGATAGGCTCTTTCGAGGAAGATCATCAGTTTGTAATATGTGACTCAAGTCCGGTTAACTTGCTCGGTTGAGACTTTGTGTGCAAGCTAAATTGCATAATATACTGTGCACCGGAGAGTGTTGAAGTTCAGACCTAAGATGAAGATGTGGATTTCAAAATAGCTAAAAAGGGAATGGCTATTGAGTTGTTGACTGTAGATGATTTGCCCCCTGATTTGAAGGAAACCATGAAACCTGAAGTTTGTGATTTTTCAGGCCAAAATATTGGGCTCTTAAAAGATATGGAACCTGTTCGCATTACTATCAAGATGAATGCAGAGTATCCTCGAACACCCCAGTATAATCTCTCACCAGAGACAATTGCTGGAATTTCCCCAGTGATTGAGTCCATGATACAGCAATAGATTTTGAAGGAGATTTTGGGCAATCTGTGTAATTCCCTCATTTCGAGTCTGCAGAAACCGAGCAGCAAATAATGCATTGTGCAGAACCTTGGAAAAGTTAATAGCGTTCCATGTTGTCCTGTGGTACCGAATCCTGCTGTGATATTGTTTCAGATTCCCTGTGAAGCGAAGTGGTTCAAAGTTGTTGATTTGTGCAAAGCATTCTTTTCCATCCCACTGCACGAAGACAGTCAGTTTCCCTTCACATTCTGGTTCCAGAATTGGATTTTGGCATGATGCCAAGTTCCACAACAGTATACAGAGACTACCTTGATCTTTAACCAGATCTAGAAAAATAATCTAGAGGCCTTAAAGTTACTGCGCTGTTCAGTCCTTGTTCAGTACACTGAAGATCTGTTAGTGGCGTCAATGTCACAAGAGGCATGTAAACAAGACACAGTTGCCTTACTGAATCATCAGACTGGAAATGGACATAAGGTGTCCCTGAGAAAACTACAATACTGTCACAAGGGAGAAAAGAAGGTGTCACAGGAGAGAATATCTGCCATTTTGAAAATGAACTCTATCACCACGCAGAGAGGAGTCAGGATATTTCTGGGAATAGTGGGCAACTGTCGCCAGTGGATTTCTCCCTTTCCCAAGTGTCAAAGCCTATAAAGGGTGTTGAGACAGAATATTGAGTTGGAAATGTCGTCTTACACAAATATCGAGTTGGAAATATCGTGATTCAGAAATATCGACAGCAAGAATATCGTGTTCAAGAATATCGAATTTAAGGTAAGAAATATCATTTTTTAAATTATAGAAGTCATTAATATTGTTTGCAAGAATATAGTTGTTTAAAATATCGATTTTTTCATTAGTGTTATGTATTTTAGTTTATATTTTAAATGTATGTGATGTATGTATTTTTGTATAAGTATTGTTTATGTTATTTAATATATGTGTTAAATTTTTAGTAGTTATCAATTTTATTTTAATTAAATGTTGTGTTTTTTTAGTTCCGTAGCAGTTTGTGGGTTTATAGGGGAATAGGGTGGGAAGTAATTTAATTATAATAAATGAATGATTATTTTTATTTATTTATTTTAGATTTTATAGTGTTAATTGTGGGAAGTAATTTATTTGTAATTCATTATTAATTGGTTGTTAATTAATATTAATTAATTAATTAATAATTAATTATGGTAATTGTGTAATTTTATTTAGGTGCGGGTTGTGGGGTTTATAGGGGTAAAGGGTGGGAAGTAATTTATTTTTGATTATTTAATAATTAGTTGGTAATTTATATTAATTAATTGACTGAAAATTTATTATGGAAATTGTGTAATTAATTTAGGTGCGAGTTGTGGGGTTTATAGGGGTAAAGGGTGGGAAGTAATTTATGTTTCATGAATTAATAATTAGTTGTTAATTTATATTAACTAATTGATAATTAATTATGGTAATTGTGTGATTTTTTAGGTGTGGGTTGTGGGGTTTATGGGGTAAAGAGTGGTAAGTAATTTATTTTTAACTAATTAATAATTAGTTCTTAATAATTAATCGATTGAAAAATTAATTATGGCAATTGTGTAATTAATTTTAGGTGCGGGTTGTGGGGTTTATAGGGGTAAAGGGTGGGAAGTAATTTGTTTAATTAATTAATAATTAGTTGTTAATTTATATTAACTAATTATTTGATAATTAATTATGGTAATTGTCTTATTTTTTTTTTAGTTGTGGGTTGTGGGGTTTATGGGGCAAAGGGTGGGAAGTAATTTATTTTTAATTAATTAATAATTAGTTCTTAATTAATACTGATTAATTAATTGAAAATTAAATATGGAATTTGCATGATTAATTTTAGGGGTGGGTTATGGGGTTTACAGGGGTAAAGTGTGGGAAGTAATTTATGGTTAATTAATAATTGGTTGATCATTAATGTTAATTAATTAATTCATATTTAATTAGGGTAGTTGTTTATATTTTTTTGTGAGGGTTTTACTTTTTTAGGGGTAAAGGGTGGGGAGTAAATTAATTTTACTTACTTTATAATTAGTTTTGATATATTATTAGTTTTTTAATTGACAAGTTTTAATGGTGTAAATAATTTTGTTACATTTTAATTTTACCAGTGGTTTGTGGGGATTATAGGGGTAAAGTGTGGGACGTTTATTAATTTTTATGAGTATTAATTTGTTTTTTAATTAATATTTCTTTAATTGGTAATTAATTATGTAAGTACTACCGTTCACATTGATAGGTCGGGTGGCTCTTATAAAAATGTCCATTTTACCCTTACTTGTTTTTTTGTTTATAAATCTCCCTATAAAAATTAATGCGATGTATTTTAAGGAGTTAGAAACGACGTTTAGAAGGTTTGTTTGGAATAAGAAGGCTCCGAGAGTAAAACTTTAAGTGCTCCAACTTGACATTAGTCAGGGGGGGCTTGCACTCCCTCAAGTTCGTACATACTATGAAGCAGCCTTTTTAGATTTAACAGCCCGTTTACTTGACCGTAAGGGATCTGTCGATGATTTTTTTTTAGAGAAGATGGTGCAAGAAGCTGCTTCACAGGTTCCGGTATTTCTGAAAACAGCCAAACTCCCGAAAAAAAACGAGGTATAAGACCTTGCATGAGTACACCTACAGACTCCAGATTTTTTATTCTAAGCAGGCCTGCTCCACAGGATCTTATTTTTTAAAATTAGCCGAATGTAGGAGCCTGGGCCTCCAAATTCAGGGCAGCCATCTAAGATCTTGGACTAATTGGGGATTTAAAGAGCTAAGGCACTTTTTAGTGGCTGGCAGAGGCATTACTTGGCAAGAAGTCCAAGCGAGGTGTGGCGCCTCGAGTAAGCCTCTCTTTTTTTGAATTCATCCAGATTTCACAACTACTAAAAAAGTGCAGTCTCTTACTCTACCCCGGCCCAACTCCACTCGTGATTGCCCTATTTAGAGCAAAGTTGAGAGGGGTAGGTAATTGGTATCGCTGTATAGGGTCCTAAGGGGAGCCTATCATGGTTAATAATTTTTGGGAAAAAGTGTCATTGGAGACACAATGTAGGTTCTCAAATCGGGATTGGCAAGTTATCGCACAGCTAGGCAGCAAGGCCCTAAGAGCGGCCAATTTTAAAAGAATGGCCTTTCTGTCGCACTGGATGGCGTACTATACTCCCCAAGCTCTCCACAAGATTTGCCCGAAATTAGAGAACAAATGCTTTCGCTGCCAGATGTTAGGAGAGGGAGGTTGGCTCCATACTTTTTTTACCTGGCCAAAGCTAGGACAATTCTGGGAGAGGATCTTCTCGGCTTTAAGCTGGGGAGTTCAGAAAACTTTGGATCCTGATGCTGGGATTGCAGTTTTCAGTCTTACAAGCCAAGGACGAAACCTTAGAATGTCGAGAGGGGAGGAGACATTTGTAGCAATTGCCTCCCTCGTGGCACGTTCTCTGATATTGCAGAATAGGAGGTCTCAAAAAATGCCTACTTATTCGGAATGGTTGAATAAATTAAATCGCACTAGGCAATTCGAAGAAGCATACGCTAAGAGAGTAGGTGCCACTAAAAGATTTAATGCTGCATAGAAATATATGGAGAGGCTAGAGACCTTCACAGAGAAGTAGAGTCGAATTAAAAAAGGGGAGGGAGAAGGGAAAAGGAAAAAAATTTAAAAAAGGAAGAAAAAAAAACTTTTATTAAACATTTTTGTATTTTAGCACCTTATGCACTGCACTTTTCTAATTTTTAACTTGGAAAGTATTGTAGTAAATTTTACAGGCGGCACTTGGTTAGGTGTGCCTGGAAGATTTCTTTTTCTTTTTCTCTCTCTATTATAGCATGTTTAGATGGTAAATCATCACATTACTTTAGACGGAAATATGTCCGGAAGATGACGTTTTTTAATATCATGTTTTGATGGTAACCAGCACATTGCACTTTAGCGGGAAAGATTTCTTTTTCTTTTTCTCTGTTTACTATAGTATGTTTAGATGGTAAATCATCACATTGCACTTTAGACGGAAATATGTCCGTAAGACGAATTTTTTAATATCATGTTTTGATGGTAATCAGCACATTGCACTTTAGACGGAAATATACTTATAAGGAATCAATCTCTATTGGATAGGAACAGTACATATTAGTGAAATGTTGCATTCTCCACTTTATACATGTTTGTTATTATTGTATTGCACTTGGTTAAGTCTTCCCGCAAAGATCAATTGCTTTATTTAAGTTTAGATGGTAATTGGCATACCGTACTGCTTCTGGAAAAGATCTGCTAACGTCAATTTTATTGGAATGACATATTGTGGTTAAATATGGCACGTTGCACTTTATATTTGTTGGAGGTGGAAACCTATATCTACGCAAAGATGCCTATTTTCCCAAATTGTTTGCAGGTTTTTTTTTCTTTCTTTCTTTTTTCTTCAGTATCTTCTGTGTTTCTGCTCAATAAACAAAATAATAAAAGACAAATTATGTAAGTAAATTGTTTTATAAAATTTTGATGTGGGTTGTGAATTGTGTGGTGTTATAGGTTAGAAAATTAAAAAAAAGTAAATTTATGTAATAATGTTTTTGATTCTAAATAATTTCTAATAAAAAATATTTATTTGTTTGAAAATTATTTTGTATCTTATTTAATATAATATTTATAGTTATTTGTCATATGCATTTAACATATGTTTTTTTTCAATTGGTAATATTAAATATATTTGTATTTTAATGTTTAATACATTTATATATGTTTTTATTTATTTTGTTTTACAAATATTTTTGTTGTTAATTTTGTTTGTTTTTACTTTTGAACTGACTGGAGTGAGAATATTAATTGTTACCCCTTTGCAATCCAACATTTTCCCTACTGTTGCACTGATTGGAGTGGGAATAGTAGATTTTATCTTGCCACTATCCAACACTTTCCCTACTGTTGCACTCACTGGATTGGGAATAGTAGGTTTTACCCCTCCGCTATCCAACACTTTCCCTACTGTTGCACTGATTGGAGTGGGAATAGTCAATTTTATGCTGCCATTATCCAACACTTTACCTACTGTTGCACTCACTGGAGTGGGAACAGTAAGTTTTACCCCCCCACTATCCAACACTTTCCCTACTCTTGCACTCATTGGAGTGGGAATAGTAATTTTCACCCCTACGCAATCCAACACTTTCCCTACTGTTGCACTCACTGGAGTGGGAATAGTAAGTTTTACCCCTCCGCTATCCAACACTTTTCCTACTGTTGCCCTCATTGGAGTGGGAATAGTAGTTTTTACCCCTACGCAATCCAACACTTTCCCTACTGTTGCACTGACTGGAGTGGGAATAGTAATTTTTACCTCTCCGCTATCCAACACTTTCCTTACTGTTACACTCACTGGAGTGGGAATAGTAATTTTTACCTCTCCGCTATCCAACACTTTCCCTACTGTTGCACTGACTGGAGTGGTTAATTTAAGTTTAAAGATTTTTAAATAGTTTAATGTTTTAATTTATAATAGAATGTTGTTTTTCAAATAGAGTTTATGTTATTGGTATATGTATACTCTATCCTACCTCACGAGCACCTTCTTTCTTCACACTCCCCCTTGGAGCAACCCCCTCTCTATCCTGAACATTGAATATGATAATATGTTATGAAAAGTGACCGAATAAAATAAGAGTCACCTATAAAGCAATAGTGTGTGCCTTTTTGTATTCTGAGGATATATATATTTGAATGCTATACAAATAAACTAATGGTACATTATTGATATAAACTATACATGTACCGTATGCTGTTTATGAATGTTCCATGCAACCAAGCTTTAATTCAATATAAGTCCAGGACCATTGTTTTCCTATACCAATCATTACCCAGGTCCATTGACTTCTATGGGTTACCCCATTATATCTTAATGGAGCTTAGACTGGAAACAGAAAGGGAAGTTATGATTCACGAAGAGAGAGAAAAATGTTCCAAACTTCCAAAGGGTGGGTTTGAATGATTTTCATCATCGGTTTGAAGTTCTTGGTTAACCAGATCAGATATTTGCAGGTAATGATCCTATTATTCCTGGAGTTTATTATGTGTGTGGACCAAATGCTTATTTTAAACTTCTTGCTAATTGGGTGGGTAGTTGTTACCTACCTTTACTATTTCCCAAGATCTATTATATAGATAATTTGGGTAGTCAGGCGGTTGGATTTCCTGTTAGGTCAAAGTGTAGTAGTAGTAGTTCTTCACAAATAGTGGGAGATATTTTTGGTGTTATGATTCCTTCTGTGGGTGTTGTTTTAAATGACTTAAAGATTAGAAAGCTGTCAATGTTAGTAGATAAACTGGCAACTAGTACAGCTGGAGCTTTGCTAGCTATTGATACTGAAGTAATAGTTATTAGGTCTATGGTCTTTCAAAATAGACTTGCTTTAGATATTTTGCTCGCAAAAGAGGGTAGAATCTGTCAGATGCTAAACATTCAGCAATGCTGCTATTATATCCCATTGGTAATTTCAACAAGGAAGACCCAAGGATCACTGGGGACCTGGAGTAATAACTATAACAAAAAACACTCTGTTCTCTAGTAACAAAACTTAAATGCAAAGAACCAAATGGTGAATAAAATGTATTCAAAGGTGTTTACGAAAAACAATTTCAAGACACATAGCGGCGCAGTGAATACTTGTGTAAAATAAACATGCTCAATGCTCTCTTTAGAGCTGAATCACTCAAGTGATAAATCATGACCAAAAATCAACAAGTGTATCAGTAAACACAATTCCATTACAGGAAATTCTCAACAATCATATAGAGTCTGTGTTTTTAAAGTCGACAGCGTTTCGATCCCAATAAGAACGGCGAGATCATCATCAGGACTCAGGGGATAAAACAAGAATGAGAGAGAGATTAGGAAAGTTAATGCGGTTGCTAAAGGAGGGGGACTCTGGTGACAAGCCTCAAGAACAGGGTGGCTGGGAATGGCTTGAGCTGGAAACATGCTGAATACCCATATGGGGCTACAATCAGTCCATAGTGGGAAGCATACATGTGGTCTAGGTTTCAAGGTTGAGTGCCAGATTCTTTCACTGAGCCGAATCAGCCTAAAAATGAAGATTCACTGGTAGCACTGACAGGCAGCGTGAAGTCCTTTCGGGGAAATGAGTTCTCAAAGGACACCCTTTGGGCTGATCGAGCCAAATGCAGTAATCTTTGGAGCCCCAAAAACTCCTCTGAATAAATGTTATCCGCCATTTGGTTCTTTGCATTTAAGTATTGTTACTAGGGAACAGTGCGCTTTTTGTTATAGCAATTACATCTCAGACAAGAATAAGGAGATCAGAAAATACATGAAAATTATTACTGGAGTGTCAACAGAACTGAAGGAACTGGAAGCAACGGGTGCCTGGGAGGCAATGGGAAAAGGGTTTTCTGCTGTAGGCAATTGGATTAGTAGTATTGGGAGTGGACTTATAGGTGCTTTATTAAGGCTCAGTTCCATTGCAGGTGTTTGTTTGATTTGTCTATTTGCTATGATGAAGAGACCTGGCTATATGAGGACCAGGAAGACGGCAGTTGAGGGAAAGGGTACCAAGAGAAATAAAGAAGAAGTTGAATTGGAAGCGGAGCAGTGTAGAATTTATGATGCAATGAAGGAGTTGGAGGACTCTAAACATAAGCAACAAAAGGCATATTTTTGAAGCTGGTCTCAGAAATGTTGATTGCTTTATGTGCGTCTGCGTCTATTCCCCCAGAACCTTAACTTGGTTCTTCTAAATTCTCCTTGCCACTTTTATTTAGATCAGGGAAGTTCCTTTATGGAACCAATCTATTTACTATTGTGTGCTCTGCATCTTGTTATATTTGTCATTTTCTTTTTCATAATATACACATTTAGATTGCATGATCACATTGATATATATACTTATTTGATAAACTGATACTGATTGACTAACTTGTAACTTTGATGAAATTGTTAAGAAACCTTCATGGTTTGGACACCATCCTCTATGTCGTTACTGTGGAGCCACATTGGTTTAGCTGAATTGGAAATATTGTGCTGATGTTAGCTCCTTTCATACATTTTCAGTTGACAATAAACGTCCATATGACCAGTGACTCAATTTAACAGATGACTATAATAGAGTATTGAGGTACAAGAAAGTAATGAAAATAAATAATAATACTAGCATTTGTTTATTTAGTCGCTCATACTTCATGTCTGTTGTGAAAGCACTGTAAATGACAGGTGTTTCTCTTACCCAATTTAATATTAATCCACTTACTGATCTTGGAAGGATAAAATGCTAAGTCGCTCTTGCTGTGTTTTGAACTCTTGACTGCTACTGTGTTTGTTTTGCTTGGTTAGAAGAGTGTATGTTCAGAATGTGGCCTTGGGGTGAAGGGTTGCTGTGCCATTTTGAGGGCTGAAGGGGTGTCATTATTGTATCATAGTGAAACTGTAGAGGTACTAGAGTGTTGAGTGAAGCAATGAGAAGGGAGCATGTGCTGATATACACACATTGTGATTAGTTCTTTGAGTGTGTGTTTATAGTGTTTCCAATGTGGGAATAGTATTGATGGATTGCATGAGGACCAGAGGGGTGTGTCTGTCATGCTGTGGCAACCTTCTTACTGCACTTATTCATAGTATGTAGCACAGGGGGTGAGAGATTTTCACAAGGCCTTTGATCAATCATCTTTGTCTGGGTAACTGATTCTCCTGCCATGGAAGGAGACAAGGGCTGACAATAGTTCATCACTGTTTTAAATAAGGGAGTCATCTGTTTGAAAACAGTCAGGTCTTAACTGCCTTCCTGAGTTAAAGGTGATTGTTAAAACCTCTTATTGTCACTGCGAGTGAGTTCTAGAATTCGCCGTCTGAACAGACAAGGATGCAGCATAAATTTGCCTTTTGTTTGAAGGATGGGCCTGATGGTGGTGCCACTCTTGAGCAGGCAAGTCTCCATTTTTGCACATATCACCAAAACCTCACTTGTATGAAGAAAGATCTGATTCCGGGGATGGTCCAGTGGGCAAAGGAGAGTGTTTTGAAGGCTGATGGTTTTACCAATGGAGTGGTTGCATGGTTTGAGTGATGTGATCACATAAGTGTAGGTGTAGTAGTTGTCTGGCTGCCACATTTTAAATTCTCTGTACTCTTCTTAAGAGATACAGTGGGGCTCAAAGTTATAGTCTGTTCGCACAGTCAAAGTACAGTTATATTAGCGCATACATTTTCTGTGGGGAACATAAGTGAAGGAAAACGTTGCATACAAATCTTATGTTGGGGAGGGATGGTGCCTATAATCAACTTGCTTCACTTAGGGCAGTATAGATAGTTTGGAGATTATGACCACTCCCGCGTCTCTTACTTGTCTTCGCAAGTGGTCTTGGGGCCATATGGTTATTGGATCAGGAACAAACAGTTTGTGACTTGGAGGCAATGATCTAGGCCAGACAATCACAGGTCATATTTTCAACATTGTTATTGGCATAGTTCTAACTGGTTAAATTTAAGGACATGTTGAGGTCTGTAGTCGGCTGATGTAATCGTTGAAGAGAAGCAGAATGACAATGGATCACTTGGGATGCCAGAATCAGTGAGCTAAGTAGTTGAAAAGTTGGAAGCCCCAGATATATATACACAGTATGGAATTCTCAGACATATGCCCAGCAGGGAAGCATCAGATATATGCATAGTATGGACACCTCTGAAATAGGGCTAGGCATGAGCGTCTTCCATATATGCTCAGTATACTGGTCTCTGATATATGACCATTAAGCAGGCATTTATATGTTCACTGCATGAAAACCTCACATGCATGCATACCAGGCAGGCCTCTTACCTTTGGTTAGTATTCAAGTCTCTGACATCTGGTAATAATACTTTATATATGTTTCACACTGCATTTTTGAAGTTTCTAGGCACTATAATAATTGACATGAGTGTTATTCACTTACCAACCTCAGATGGATGAAAGGCCTTGCTAGGATTCAAACTCAAGAAGTACAGCTTGCAATAGATATCAGGGGTGAGCACTGACTCAGTGAGCCCAGTGGATTACTACAGTAAGCCGATATCTGAAACCTGAATAACGTACATTTAACTGAGGCCTCCAGTTTAAGAAAATATCACAATAAAGTATACGCTGTGCTTATACTAGAGACCTGCATATTGTGCATATGCCAGATGCTGTGCATTCAGTTCAGTTCATCTTTAGACCATAAAAGCATGAGCAAACATTATGGGCAGAAATTAATAACACTTATCAAATGGGATTTTGGTTGGATAAAATAGTTAAAATCATACAACCATTTTTACAAACAGAAAGATCAATTAAAACAGATAAAAACAAAGTGTTCCCAGACACAGTCTATCACTACTATCCAGGTAATTGACCATTAAAAAGAAAGGGGCTTAGTCTGAAATAAAGAAATATAGCAGCTAAAACATTTCCAATAAAAGTACATTGCTGCGTTAACCGAAACACTGTGGCACTGTGTGACATATGTAAGAATCCTAATCAATAAGTGTATATCCAGTTAAAACATCACCCCCGGCTTTTTCCTATATAGCCACACTTAGAGGTATCGACTAAAACTAAATGCCACTGCCTGGCTAGTGTCCCATCTCAAAATATGGTAAGCCTCCTGGTATGCCCTCACACCCCAGAAAGTGCACAGTGGTTTGATCCATCTCTGCCTGGGTTTGGCATAGGCAGGGCAGAAAAAAGAGGATGCATTCTTTGCATCTACCAGAGACATGCAGAATACACTGTGCATTTTTAGAGACATTTATACTGTGCATATACTAGAGACTGTATATAATTGCATGCATACTATGGAAATATTCAAAACTTTCCTGCATTCTGTGCATATACGACTGCTGTGTGTGAAGCCTCTATATACTTTGCAGGTTAACAGAATTCCGACTGGCCACCAGCCCAGTGACAGCAAATATGTCACCTCTATACAAGGGAGAACCTTGAAGTGGGATGGTAGGACACCTTGTCACTTACCAAAACATTTAGGAATGAACTTCAAGAGTGAGACAGAGTGAAAAGAGAACTGCATTTATATATTGTCTTGCAGTGGGATGAAGGATAATTTTATAAGGAGATATTAAAAGTAAATATTAATCTTAAGAATTTGATACAGCTCAAGCATACCTCGCAGGTGAAGCAGAGATGTTAGCAGAGATCATTTTTATGTAGCAGATGCATCGCAAAAATGAGGTGCTGCGCACAGAGCAGTCTTGCACTTGAGACCAGATTATAGAGACCCGGATTTTATGGAGGGAGCGGATGTGGTGAATTATATTTTGAATTGTGCCATGTGCAGTTCTAGAATTCATATTCTATATTACCCATTTCCCTACATTTACAATATAAGCCACATGTAGAAAAAAATATTCTCTCAGAACCACGCAATGAATTTGGTCACGTGCCGAATAAAGAACCCACGAAAACCTCTTTATTGTTGGCATATGTGCTTTTAAAGGCACTACATTATTCCAAATAATTTCCATGGGAGTATAATGTCATAATGGAAAAAAATGCAATAGAAACTGCATTGCGAGCACATAAAAACCTAACAACATTTAGCAGCATTACAAAAACATCCCTGCAGGTATAAGATTGTCACCCCTGGCCCCGATCAACATTGCCTATGAATCCTTTGATTACTGCTTGTTGGTGTAGTTATCATCGGGAGCCATTTGCCCTATCCCCCCCCCCCTCCACCACCACCACCACCACCACCCACCACCACCACCACCAAACCCATACTCTTGGCTATGGCCCTGGATGGGGCCGAGCTGTGGCAGACCTTTTGCAAGATAAACTGGTCACAATTCAGTTGCTGATTTCTGTAATGTTGTGTTTAACTGTTACTAATGGGGTGACATTATACACACAGTATTAATCTGTTAAAATGACAAAACTATTACTGCCACGAATTGTGCCGCATTAATTCTGCGTACTTCACTTTTTCGTCCTGCTTCATTTATTCAACCCTACTGCACAGTTTGGTCCTCCAGTGCATGGGCGTGATAAGTCCCTCGGTCCTATGTTAAAGGAGAAAACGACTGTGGAAAATGTATTCTCCCTCCAAAGCACAGGAAACCATTTATTTCAGTCTCTGGTGGCAATAAAACACACACACAAAAAGAGCGACTCTCTGATTTCAGTGAGACACTAGATGGCAGTAGAGATCCGAAAAATAAATAGGCTGGGTTCCAATATTTGTAAGGCCCTGTATGTGAGAAGCTCGATCCTAGCGGGCTAGCAGCTGCCAGAGAAGATGTACAGTGCCATTTCATTCCTTGCTCCTAGGAAGGAAACACTTATTCTGATGTCAGTAAAACACAGAAAAATGTGTTGAGGTGGGAGACGATCACTGTACATGGGCGCTGTGACTGACAGAGCGCAGTGATATTCTGAAAATTGTAGGGGTCCATTATATTCATGAATAGTCCGTATCCGCATATATTCTTATGTGTGTGTTAAATTTTAGTTAGAATCTGTGTTGTAATAATCAGTGGTAAATGAAATGTTAGGATGAGTCGTGCCATTCAAGAAACGTAATATGGCAGAGGGAATTATGTAACTTTCGATGTTCATTGCAAATGCTTAATGAAGTAGTTTATATGTAATGTAATGCAGTAGATTTAAACGTGCATCATGTTGAAGTTGCACACGTATAGGTGACTAATTGTGTTTAAACGCGATGAATTGTAGTGCTTACAGATGTAACATTTTAAATGTGTGTTTAAGTTGATGTCAAAGGCCTAGATGGAGTATTTGCTCCTTCGTGCTAAGAAAGGCCCATTCATTTTCCTTATGTTAGCTGGTTTATGTAGGCCCGAAATGCATTTTCCCCTGGTGAGGCTCTCATTTGGAGGTAGTCAGCGAAATTCATGTGCGTGCAAGGTTGTTCTGTTCTCATGCTTCTGTTGCAGGTGCAAGGACACCGTCCTCGTTAGTTAGAATAACGCTTTTGTTTTAGGAGTTGGGTATGGAGCAAACCTGTTACAAAGTCTTCAGGAATGCCGATAAATGGGAGTTGATATTTTCTTTTGCTGAAGAAGCCTGAGACCCAAGGACACACCAACCGTCGCTGGACTGAGTACAAGTTTTGGTGGAAAACTACCTACGAGAGGTGCCTGGCCAGAGGAGGTGTTTCAGGGGGCGTGTTTATCAATTGTGCATTTTGTATTAGGGACAGTGCCCTGGGGGATGAGTTAGCAGAGAGCCGTTAGAGGGTAGAAGGAAGGGATCGATTCTTAGAATGAAGACTTAGAACGATTTTGTAATCTGGGCTTCTGACCTTTACAACGTGAGTGTACTTCTTAGGAAGTCTTCACGAGCTGACATCTTTTCTTGATCTTGCTTGGGAAATTGTTAAGTAGGGATGCCACTGTAGGATAGAGTAGGGATAGATTAATAGATTTTCTTTACAGCCACTAATGAAGACTAATATAGATGTTGGTGCAGTTATTGCTTGTTTAGTATTTTTGGAATTGCTTATTCTTTTTATGCTGTATCGGATTAGATTGGTTCGTAGGATGGATTTTGTATTTGTGCCTTTGTATTTTTACAACCTCGTCCTGAGGTGCTTGTATGTTCAGCTATTTTTGGTTTTGTAATAAACCCCTAAACTTGGAATTCGTTTGGTGGACAAACAGTTATTTCAGCGTATGAGTGAGACGCGTGAGTGTGAGAGAGATGAATTGTAAAGGAGGGGAACTGCTGCATGAGGAGGGAGAGTGACGTTAGAGAGTGTCGCACTGCGATAGGTCGGTTGGTGTGAAGCCGCGCTGGTATTGGTGGATTGTCATCAGGAAGTCGAGTGAAAACAAGTGAAGAAAAATAAAGGAACCTGACACCAGGCTGGCCCCTGCCTTTGTTTCACTAGCCAGGCTGAAGTCGATCTCTGAGGAAAGAGAGGAACTAACCACAACCAGGTCTAAGGTTCAAGGGGTCAAAGGCGAGCCCCCACCCATAGGCTGGCACTGACCATAAAAGTGGCATCCCCAGAACATGTAGGGGAGCAAGACCCTGGTTTTGGACTGCAACAGCGGCAACATCATGGACAGCTGGAAGGACAAGCCCCCTGACGTTCTTATAGACTAAGTACTCTGTCTGCAGCTGACCCCAGGACTAGTGGGTCTCTGCAGCGTCAGTGGTGCCTGCCCCCTTAAACCTCCTGAGGACCAGTTGAGGGAAGATCTGGGCATCTGTCCCCCTGTAGGACGAGGGAAGCATCAGGCGCTGAGCACAGGAGAAAGCTGGCATAGGGAGCAACTGAAGGAAGCTCCCTGAAAGGGCACCTCTTTGATGGTCAAGAGGTCTGATAAATCTGCTCCAGGTGACCAGGGCTTGACATGAGGAGTTGTTACATACCCCTGAGGTCCCCATCTCCCGGGGACTGACACAATAATGATGGAGCCTGGTGAGGTTGTCGCGATTATGGAGTTCCCCGGAACAGAAAGGACAACTTGCTGTGCAAGGGTCAGGAGACACCACGTCACACCTCTCCAACCACAAGGACAGTGGCCCAGGAGCAGAGAAGAAGAGAAGGCCACTCGTGCTCTCCCCGCCCACAGGAGTACAGCAGAAAAGATTGCTGGCTCATTCGCAGCACAAGAGCTGCAAGTGGAAAACAGGCTGAAGCCATGGGACCTTGGGGCTCCACCTACGGCCTCCAATGTTGAAGCTGGCCCTTATACACTGTGGCTGGAGCGCCCCCCAATTCCCCATGCGGGCTAATTGACATATGTTTCTCAGGAAGGCAGTGGCAAAACCAACGGTCCACAGGAGCTTTTTTGGGGCATGGGGGTGTGCTGCTGGAGTTGCAGGAGTCTTCCTCCCCCCGGAGTTGCAGCAGTCGTCCTCCTTTTTTCTCTTTTAAAAGTAACCCTATGTCTCCCAGGTCCCAAAATGCATGACCTGGGAAGACTTTACCCAATTTTTCATAGCACTTATAAGGTTCGATGCTTTGTTCCACAGCTTGGGAATGCAGGGACTTTTAGAAGTTGGTTCCAAGGTTCTGTATTATGTGGTCTACATGTGTAAAAGAAAGACTCAGACATGAGATATTGGTTATTAATATTTTATTGGTAATATAATGCTAATAGTGACTTTTTGATAAACATTGAAATGCTTTATTCACAGTAATGATGGCATTAAGACATGGTTAATGGTTTCAGTAATATGATGGTGATTTTTAATAGGTGATTATTGGTCTTTTTATGTGGTGGTCTCCTGACAAAGCTAATAGGCCTCTTTTATTTAAATGACACCCCCCGCACATTGTGATGTTCTACCTATTATAGGTGGGGGAGTATTGTGAATTTGGGCGTTGTGACCCAATAGAGGTCAAATGTGAATTTAGAACGCTACCAAAGGTAATTTTACCTGCCTGATGTATATATTTGTAAATTAATGTGTAGTATCTAGTAGTCTGTGTGTAATAAATGTACTTTTCCTTTTTCAAACAAAAAGCACTGACAGGACAATAATTTGTTGAGTGCTATTATTACATGCCAGCGAATGGCGATTACTACCCCACATCACTTTCCCTGAGTTAGGCCTTGGACTGCTCTGCATCGCTACTCTGAGAGAGTCAAGTTCTACAATCAGCCTTGTTTCCCAATAAGGAGACCTATTACTGGTGCAAGCCTCACATCCTGCACAACTAATAACCCAATTTCTTAAAATCAGTGATGCGTTATCTTAAAGCCTCTGTTTGCTTATGTCTAGCATTCATCATTGAAGTTGCATCACTGCTTGGCCAACCCTCTGTTCCAGAGATATTCTGATTATCATGGCACAGCAATCCCTAGATTTACTGAGCTAACACTGTTCAGCACTGTATCCTTGTGGTTTTTATTAGGACTATCTTCCCAATCATCTTTGTTTCCCGAGCTAGCACTCTTTATCAGTGTTTTCTTCTTTCAAGCTAGCACTGTTTAGTAGAGTTTTTTTGTTCCCAGAGCTAGCACTAATTTAGTGCTCTCTTATTAATAAACTTTGATTACTTTTCAGGGAAGATCCATTTACAATCCCTGCTGCCTTAGTTCCCATTTTCCTTGTGCGATGTATTTGCATGCTTTCTTTCTGCCAAGTGTTACCGGTGTTTTCCCTTCATTCCTGTTAAGCACTATTCCTCTCTAGCTCCTTGTCTTTCGTGGCTGCGTATTTTAATTCTCCACAGCTTCTGTTAGTGACTTGCATGTTTCTGTGTTCTCACCAGGGTTTACGGACACAGTGGTGTTTCTCATCCACTGTGAGCACTGACATTATATCACCTTTTATAACATCACAGAAGTTATCAACCCTATAGATTGTGCCATTGCAATTATGTCCTACATGTGGGTGATTTGCAGTCAGTGTTTGTAAAAGTAATTGTGGGTTAGGAACATACTAAGCTTCAGTCTTAGCATGTGCAGCTCCCGAGTGCCTTATATCAGGTCCATTTAAGTACTAATGTTTTCTTGCTTGCCCTAGATGTTGGTTATTATGAATGCTGAATTGCCTGTTGAGTGTTTGTTCTGTGTGAGCTTTGACTTTCTTTGTTACCATGTGCAGGCTTTCCACATTGGATCCCTTTTCTACTCTGACTCCCTGTGTGAGCTTGGGCAAGCCTGTTACCAATATTCTTCTCCTTTTGTCTTCTTTGTCACTGACAGATTCTGGACAGGACCAGACACTGCCTTAAATGAAGCTTGTTCCAGTGTTCATCTGTTCCTGGAGGTTATTCGCATGGGTCATTGGAAGAAGAAGTTCCTTGGATGAGGAATTGGTGTATGTCAGATAGTAGTGAGAAGAAGTGTTGCGGGTTGTAATGATGTATGACCTTTGACATTTGTCCCTAGCCCCCTGGTAAGGTAGCATAAAATGGGTTTTCGTGTTGCTTTCTTTATGTTACGAAAGATTAAGGGATTGTGGTGTTTTATATGCTTTTATTTTTATATTTGTCATTTATTAATACCAATTCTTTGTTTAGCAATAATTTGCATGGAGGCTCCTTTGGGAAAAAAATCACATTACTAGTTTTGAGCCTCACAAGTGTGTAGGTATCAAGTGTCAATCTCATGAACATCGTGAAAAAACAATAAGCATTTATTTACAGGTTCTTTAATAACAGAAAAATAATATATATGTAGCCAGTGGTTTCTCTGGTAAAAAAAAATAGAAAGGAGAATGCCATGTTGAGGGTACACTAGGAAGGACAAAAGTGCAATATACCCATGGCCTGGGGCCCAGATTTACAAAGAAATAAGGCCTAGCAGTGCAGCATGTAAAGTTGCAGAGCTGTGTTGCGTGAAAGGGTGACAGCAGAACAGCGCCATATATACTAAGGTGTGGCGCTGTTCTGCTATTCCCCATGGGACACACTTTAGGCTGCTATGCATCAACGCAGACAACCTTGTGCCATAGAGCAAAGGCGTCTGTGTTGTGGTAAGCATAGTGTTTGTGCAGGAAGGGGTCCTTTCCTGTACAACAGCTGTGCTGTAAGGCATGTCCCTCTTTGTATATGTGCTGTAGATTGCAGCACACATGCAAAGAGGGAAATGCGAGTAGAAATTAATTTATTTCTCCTTGTCACGCCTGCCTCAGGCAGGTGCAGGATTTTGGCACAAATCCCCCTCTACAGTTCTTTGTAGATAGGGATTTATGTCGAAACTCATAGGGGGTTGTATGGGAAAGCCCATGCACCACCTATGGAATGCACCCTGGAGGCCAAAGTAGAGGCAGCGGATATCGCAGCTTTGTATTATGTGTAGTTACAATTCAAAGAATATTTATTTCTATCAATACATTACCCAGTGGCTAATAACTTTGGCGCTTTTTGATGAATCTTCACAAACTCCCCTCCTCCCCCTAAAAAAAGACAAATTCACTCCATCCTGGAAAGTTTCAGGGGGATCCCAAAAGCTAATTTCCCTATGCATTTTCCATAGACTTCAAGCAGTGCTACCGCAAAACTGCTTAACGGAATTACACCAAATTTGCCAGGAATCTTGAACTTGGTCCCCAGATTTGTAATTTGGTGTAAATCCAAACAGAAGTTTTTGAGAGATTAAGGTTTAAAAATACTTGTAATTCTGGATGGTTGGGTTCAAATGACTTTTGCAGGAGTCCCTTGAATCCAATTTTAATCAATAGAGCTTTTTGATTTGCCGAAGGAGCTTTTATTTCTCTTGGGCCAAGTCGCTCCCCTAGTAGTCAGACTCCCGCAAGAGTGGGCACTCTGATTGGCTGCCCGCAACATGAGAAAAATGTTGTTGGCAGCCATTACAGGACTTGGGGAATTCGTTCCCTGTTCTGAAGTTTAAAAATTTTTATATAAGGGCGCATGGTAGGGATACCCTACCCCTCCTGGGCCCTGTAGGAGGCACCCCTCCTGGGGCAAAAATAAAAAATAAAATCTGTGGTTTTTGCCGTGATCCTGCGGGACTCCAGCAAGACTGCGGAAAAAAAATGGTGGCTGCCTTTTTAAAAAAAAATATATGGTGAAGGGGCATGAGTAGGGCCCACCTCCCTGAGTTTATTTTGAGCCCCGGGGACCTGATTTCCCAGGGCCTGGTATATTATTGAAGGGGAGGGGGGTCGGTTTCGGCTACGGGGACCTCATCCACCGCAGCCCAAGGTAATAATAAAGGGGAGGGCGCCCCCATCCTGAGCCTATGGAGGCCTCGGGAACACCATTCGCAGGGGTCGAAATCGAAATAAAGGGGGAGGGGGCCACGCAGACTGCCTCCCCAAGCCTAAGGAGGACTCAGGGACCCAATACCCTGGGGCCCAAATCACAATGAAAGGGGGGGCCTACGGCTCTCCTCCCCGAGCCTTATAAAGGCCCTGGGGACCCCATCCACCAGGGTTGACACTTTAATGAAAAGGGAGGGGCGGCGCGTGGCCCTCCTCGTGGAGTCTTTATAGGCCTTGGGGACCCCGTCCCCTGGGGCCGGCTCTCTTACTGTGTCCCTGGGAGCCTACCCCCAGGACACAGTAGTTTCCCTGCTTGCACAACTGCGGGCAGTGAAACATGTGTTTGCGCCTGACTGGTGGAAATATTTTTAAACCTCCCACCAAAGGGGAGCAAACACTAAGTCTGCTGCCAGCCGGCGGGAGATTTAAAAATGTTCCTGCAGGCTGGGAGCAGACTTGTGTTCTGTTTCCCTGTCTGCACTGAAGGAGGCCGGGAAAAAGCTAAAAGCAGCTGCTCCCTTAAGGGGGGAGCCAGCCGGGACCATGGGGGCCCTGGGGTTCCCCCCACGGCCACCAACATGTTGCTTGATGGGTGCCCTGGGTGGACGCCCACCTATATTTAGGGCAGGCCCCGCAGATGGGGTGCTAGGGACCTTAATAGGCATGTGGAGGGGGTCTGAGCGGCCACCCTCCCCTTTAAAACAAGGTGTGGCCTGGCAGAATGGAGTAGGCTATGAAACCTCGCGAATCGGCTGCAAAAGCTTTAAAAAATTAACTCACAGGTGGACCAGGGCCTGGAGGGGGTGCAAGTCATTCTGATGGGGAAGGTGCATGCAATCCCCATCCCCAAGAAGCCTTGGGGACCCCAGCCCCTGGGGTTGTTATCATTTTTAAGGGGAGGAGGGGGTGAGTGGCTTATCTTCCCAACCCTTTAGAGGCCCCAGAGACCTGATCCGCCAGGCCGTATTTTATTGAAAAGGGGGAGGGGGAACGTGGCCCCACTCCACTAGCCTGTTCAGGCAACATGGACCAGTTTATTCATGTATTTTAAAAGGGGGCGGAGCTGCACACTCCCTCTCCCCAAGCCGATAATGGCCCCGGGGACCTCACCCCACAGGGCCCGAAACTTAACAATGTCCCAGGGAGCCCCCTCTCGAGATACTGTGCTTTTTCTGCCCAGGAGAGAGCAGGCATACCCTGTCCACACTCTCCCGGGCAGGGAACAGAATTTTGACCCTGCCCAGCGGGACCAGTTAAAAAATGCTGCTCCTGCCCAGGATCAAAGGAATTGTGCCAGCTCCCACCAGCACCCAGTAAGGTGCAGGCCAGGTAGCCAGCTTGGGATGCGGGGTCCTTGGGACTTCCCCTGTGGATACCAACGGTCCCAGCAGTGTATGTGGCCTCGGTGGGCACCGGGGCATACACCAGAATTTTTTTTAAAGGGCTGGCTCCCACAAGGGTAGCAGCTGGGGCCATGGGGCCCTAGGGCTTCCCCCTGGATACCCCCAAAAACTTTGAGGTGTGGGTCTCTGGATTAGGTACCAGGCACCCAATTAAGGAAAAAATGCCAGCTCTCACCAGTACCCACTATGGGAGCTGCTGGAGAGCCTGCTGGGGCCGCGGGGTCCCTCGGACTCCCCCCACAGCCCACAAGCAATATTTAAAATGTGGGTGTGCCGGGTGGACACCAGGACCCTCACATGATATTCTTTTTAAAGTGAATAATAATTGAGCGGCACAAGCCGCTTATTCACTATTCATTGCTTCCTGAAGGAGCGTCCCACAATGCCATGCATACGCTCATTTTTTTGCAGTAGGGTGATGGAAATATAAGGCCCAATTTTTGGCCAATGTTCTGTTAACTCTCACCTCGAATTGGAGCACTATCTACCAGATTTCAAAGATTTTCATATGCTGGATCATTTTCCAGACTATTCGCCAAAGAACTTCCAATGCATGCTTAAGCAATGGTTAATTTGTGGCGGTGTTTATCAGTAGTATCCATAACTTATTTTTGCCTACCCGAACTCCCAGGCCATCTCTCTGGCAGCAGATCATGTCACAGCCCCTGACAGGCAGCTGCTTATCCAGTTCCACCCGGACCCTGGCATAGATGATGACAGTGCCTCATTGCACCAGCGATGACACACATTTTATGCAGTATTTTAGTAAACATTGAAAGGCTAGTGACCGAATACTGCCCGTGTCATGTGATGGCTGTCTCGTGACTGCTGGGAGACGCGAAGTGTTTGCAACAGCATCAATGTGCATGCTTCAGTTTGCCCTTCTGCCCTGGTGCCACTCTCCTTGCCCCTGCCTGCCCAGTGTCTGCAGCTCTGCCTCCAGAAGTATTAGTACAGCTAACTGACAGCCCTCGCCATTTTGCACAGGTGCAGCATGGAGGCTGAGATTACACAGTGTCTGGTGCACAGGCATTCAAAATCTTTTCAAAGAGGTTTTTTTTGCAGATTTATATAGCGCGAACTCGACCCGAAGGTATTTGAGCGCTTTACATGAGCACCAGCTACGTTACACAAGAACACATTCATTTTTTTTTTTTTTTTTGGTAGGCACGGGGAGATTAAGTGATTTGCCCAGAATCACAGGATCTGGACGCAACCCAGAGGTTCGAACCTTGGTTTCCAGCACCAAAGTGGGCAGGTCTAGCCGTCAGACCACGTCCTCTCCCAGGTTGCACATGTGTGCCTGTGTGGCTGGGCTGCTCCAAATAAGAATGACCTGCTAGATAATGGCTACTTCTAATATGTGGAGAATCAAAGAATCAACACAATCAGCAGGTCTTCAATTGACAGCAGCAGGATTTCCAGAAGGCCGACAAGTATTATCACTTAAGGGAGAATGGTGTCAGAATTCACATATTCACTCACTCATTCATTCACTTATGCATTCCTCTCACTTATTTGCAACGAGCTTATAATTTATGCTCACAACAAGTCACTTTAAATAAAGGTTTATCACCACAATTGGTTTTATGCTTTCTAGTGCTGGGATTGCGTTGTTCTTGCGTCCTAAACTATTGTGGTGATAAACCTTTATTTAAAGTGACTTGTTGTGAGCATAAATTATAAGCTCGTTGCGGGAGCATCTTATGCTTCCATCATTGCTTGTGTTTTCAAGTGATGGGTTTTATTGCTTTTACTTTTATGGAGCACTTTCGCTCCATCCTTCCTCTTTCTTTTGTCCGGGAGTGGACGCAAACCACGTTAAGTGAGTTCTTCACTTATTTCTTGCATTTTCTTTTGTCTTTAAACACTTCTCCCTGCTGTTTATAGAGAGGAGTGTGTGTTATGTATGTGTTCCTTTCTATTCTGTTTTGTGCTCTCTTTTCTTACCACTTGCCTCCTTAGTTTTTATTGTCTCCGTTAGGGAGGGAGGTGTGTGGTATCTTGCTTTCTTCTCTACGCTGTCCTTTCTTTGTGTCCTGTACTCAGCTGCTCAGCCAGTCTTGTGATGTCATAGAATGTTCCTCCTGTGTATGTTTAAGTGTATCTGTGAGTAGCTGTATGTAGGCTGTGCAGCAGGGTTGCTGCTCCTGGTGGGGCTTACTATGCTGTACTTGATTACTTGGATTAATATGCTGTTTATCCTACTTCAACTCCTGTAACTTCTTCTCAAGAATAAACCTGGAACTTGGATACAGCTACAATAGAGTCATCTTATTTTTATTGAATTTCACACACCTGCTCCAAGATCTGTCTGTAAGCTACATATGTATATGTTCACTGAGTGATGAAAGCTGGTATTAGTCTGCCCTGCTGGATCTTCTGCGAGGAATGGGAGATTGCATTTGCTGCCTCCTATAGAGAGTAAAGCATACTTTGCTACTGTCATGCTGTATCGCTTCTGTGTGGAAGCAATGCTTGTACAGCTGCTGAACATTTTGTGCCTGTTTTGGGATGGGGAAAGCTTGTGCTGACGCCTTAGCTGTACCTGTCCTTTCAAGGAGGAAAGCTTGCACTATTTTCTGCCCACTTTTTATCGGCTCTATGAGGGGTTGTTCCACGGTTGTTGCCCAATCTTATAAAAAAAAACAGAGGATATATTGGATGTATTGTATGCACTTGCATACAATGCCCTATGAACTAGGGACTTTTACAATATTTGAGTGAGACACCTATATTCCTGATGAAGGCGCCTGACTCAGGCGAGGCAATATTTGAGTGCTGAAACATGCTTACGGACAAAATAAGCAAGGTCTTTTACGTGGCGATCTTGTTCTTAATGTTGTGGTAAGGGACCAACAGTAAAAAAACATTTTTAATATACCCACACAATTTTAATTCATGTCTAAAAATATAACAAAGGCCATGATAAGGGGGTATAAAATCTGGCCCAAACAAGGGAACTCATAACTCAGAGACTGTACAACCATTGAGCAATACTATTCTTGGATGCTTCTCAATGTATGATGTGGAACCCACAGAAGAAACATCCCACCCTAGGTAGGTGAGGGCTCATCATCATATATGAGAACTTGAATGTAGGGTAATTCAATAAAAGGTTTGCTTGCTTTTTACAGTTTTGTTCTTCTTGTAATTTTATGTGTGTTTATGCAGAGCTTTCAACAGCCTTATGAAATACTCACTCCTTCTATATAGTGTGATAGCAACTTGCGTTGTACCTGTCCTTCATGGGTGAGAGAATTGTGTGATGTTCCTCCTGCTACTGCCACCTGCCCTTTACTTATTCTTGGTTTTAGGGAGGTTTGTGTTGCTGCTGTCCATCTTGTACATTTGTTGTATTGTGAAGCTTGGTAAACAATTTTCCACTACCAAAAAAAAAACGAAACGATTTGCATTGTCACTGCTAGTTTTAATTGCATGACGTGAATGAAAGTGTATGCTCATAAAATATGAGGGCAGAGATTACTTTTGGTTTTACATGTGAAACAAGCAGTTTTTGGAATGGGCTGGGAGTCTTTGTAAAAATGTAAAACATAGCTGACACATGGAACCCTGTTATGTATAACACATATGGCTTGTTCTGGCAATTTAGCCAACATCACTTTTCCTTCTGGGGTTTTGAACCCATGATGAAAGTGCTAAAAGAAAAACCACAAGCCCCACAGTGCAACATACTGCTAACTGAAAAACCAGGAATTGTGGATGGCATCATGTGTCATAGTGCCACTTGGCAGACATGTGAAGTGCAAAATAATATTTAGTGCCTATCTTGTTGTCTTTTTTTCTTGTAGTCAATCATGGGTTAATTAGCCCAGTGGGTGAGAGGGCAGAGATAGCCTTTCAAACGCAAGAGCAGGCATCTCATTGCTAGTAGGCTAACATTAACACTCCTTGGAAAAACAAACTAAAGAGAGGTTGTTTACCAGAACAATGCGAGCAGCAGCTCAACCTGAACTAAGATACACTGAGAAAGTGTCATAAACACTGTGACTGGTCCGTTTCAATGCCTTCAATTTTTATCTTATGTTTGCCTGCAAACTCTTTTATCTCTTTCTATTAGAAAGTGTGAAGGTTAGACACACACAAATGTGTTATCATCATGGCCGCCTCCCATGTAGGCTGACATCTTTTCATTGTTTATGTTATGGTCGTTGCCGTGTTAATATGGATGCCTACAGTTGAGGCTGAAATGTCAAGGTGTGAATCAAGATGAAGCATTTATCGGCATACTTATTTTGTAATATTGGGACTTTAGTGTTGCCAAACATATAAACAAAACATGAGATAACAAATAGCAAAAAGGTGCTATAACACCCTTTGTATTTGGGCATAGTTTAGAGAGGCTTCGCAACAGAAATATCTGGCCAAAGGTCATTCCGTTTTGTTGCAAACCAGCCCTATTTAGGGGATCCTGTGGAGATTCAAGAGCGACACAGAGAAGTGGCCTTCAGCCTGGCATTGCTTATTATTCCCATGCAAGGGCTATGATACAGAAGAGCTAATTCTCACTGAGAAAGGTATGCTGTGCAATCCATCTTAAGAAACTTGATGTATAGGCATGCTATTTCCTGCTTCTTCTCAATGTTAGCATAGTCCTTAGAAGTAGCAATAGGGTGTTAGGATGCAAGGGACTTGCTCACCAAGTTAGGATTGCTCACATTGTTTTTGCTGGCCATGCCATACATTGCTACATTTAGTTTCTCATTCTCTGTGGTTACTGTTCATATTTTATGCACTTGACTTGTAATTTTAGAAATAAATACTATAAAGTTTTATCCCATGTTTCTTAGTGCTATTTGAGTGTGTTATACATTCACGAAAGAGGGTTCAGAGTTCAGCTGTGTCGCTATACTCACCTAGAAGGACTAAGCATGATCAGTAAACACCACCTGCAGTGTATTGTCTAGTGGGTTGGGTACGGTTTGCAGTCCAACTGGATTTTTAATTCCAGGGGGTTAGAAAAAGGATACCAAACGGGATGATGGACGGAGCGCTTGAGCAAATCAAACACTCACCCCCAGTCAACTGATCTGGGTTTAAGCCATCATCATTCTTTAGCTTACTCCACCACCCCAGTTCAGACATGGCCATATGCAAATCAGTCTGACCCTGTGCCTCATGGGAACAGTCCAGCCCGAACTGCCAAGCCATGTCTTCCCTGGACCGGAAACAAGCATCCTGGGACCGGTTTCTGGCTATTCAGCCATCATCAGCCAGGCTAGCTTGAATCCAGTGGCAAAGTGAGCAAGGGACCCACGTCTGGGCATACCCCGCCAACTTAGGGCGAACAAAGCGATACCAAAGGGATGATGGACGGAGCGCTTGAGCAAATCAAACACTCACCCCAGTCAACTGATCTGGGTTTAATCCATCATCATTCTTTAGCTCACTCCACCACCCCAGTTCAGACATGGCCATATGCAAATCAGTCTGACCCTGTGCCTCATGGGAACAGTCCAGCCCGAACTGCCAAGCCATGTCTTCCCTGGACCGGAAACAAGCATCCTGGGACCGGTTTCTGGCTATTCAGCCGTCATCAGCCAGGCTAGCTTGAATCCAGTGGCAAAGTGAGCAAGGGACCCACGTCTGGGCATACCCCGCCAACTTAGGGCGAACAAAGCGATACCAAAGGGGATGATGGACGGAGCGCTTGAGCAAATCAAACACTCACCCCCAGTCAACTGATCTGGGTTTAATCCATTATCATTCTTTAGCTCACTCCACCACCCCAGTTCAAACATGGCCATATGCAAATCAGTCTGACCCTGTGCCTCATGGGAACAGTCCAGCCCGAACTGCCAAGCCATGTCTTCCCTGGACCGGAAACAAGCATCCTGGGACCGGTTTCTGGCTATTCAGCCGTCATCAGCCAGGCTAGCTTGAATCCAGTGGCAAAGTGAGGAAGGGACCCACGTCTGGGCATACCCGCCAACTTAGGAACCCTTTGGTATCGCTTTGTTCGCCCTATGTTGGCAGGGTATGCCCAGACGTGGGTCCCTTGCTCACTTTGCCACTGGATTCAAGCTAGCCTGGCTGATGACGGCTGAATAGCCAGCAACCGGTCCCAGGATGCTTGTTTCCGGTCCAGGGAAGACATGGCTTGGCAGTTCGGGCTGGACTGTTCCCATGAGGCACAGGGTCAGACTGATTTGCATATGGCCATGTCTGAACTGGGGTGGTGGAGTGAGCTAAAGAATGATGATGGATTAAACCCAGATCAGTTGACTGGGGGTTTGTGTTTGATTAGCTCAAGCGCTCCGTCCATCATCCCCTTAGGTATCGCTTTGTTTGTCCTAAGTTGGCAGGGTATGCCCAGGCGTGGGTCCCTGCTCACTTTGCCACTGGATTCAAGCTAGCCTGGCTGATGACGGCTGAATAGCCAGAAACCGGTCCCAGGATGCTTGTTTCGGTCCAGGAAGACATGGCTTGGCAGTTCGGGCTGGACTGTTCCCATGAGGCACAGGGTCAGACTGATTTGCATATGGCCATGTCTGAACTGGGGTGGTGGAGTGAGCTAAAGAATGATGATGATGGATTAAACCCAGATCAGTTGACTGGAGTGAGTGTTTGATTAGCTCAAGCGCTCCGTCCATCATCTCCTTTGGTATCGCTTTGTTCGCCCTAAGTTGGCAGGGTATGCCCAGACTTGGGTCCCTTGCTCACTTTGCCACTGGATTCAAGCTAGCCTGGCTGATGACGGCTGAATAGCCAGAAACCGGTCCCAGGATGCTTGTTTCGGTCCAGGAAGACATGGCTTGGCAGTTCGGGCTGGACTGTTCCCATGAGGCACAGGGTCAGACTGATTTGCATATGGCCATGTCTGAACTGGGGTGGTGGAGTGAGCTAAAGAATGATGATGGATTAAACCCAGATCAGTTGACTGGGGGTGAGTGTTTGATTAGCTCAAGTGCTCCGTCCATCATCCCCTTTGGTATCGGTTAGAAAAAGGAACCTGGAGACTCTCAGGGACCCTCAGATTGTGGCCATTGGTGCCCAACATGGGATATGCTCGAATTATCTGGATTATTTTTGATGATACACTGAAAGTAACACTTATTAGAAACATATGGTGAAGTCCATTGTAATATCAGTCCCCTACTTAAGATTAAATAGGAAACCCCTGTTTCTGTAGGTCTGTAAGCTTGGCTCTTAGAAGGGTATTCGCCATCTTTGGTTTCTGCAATTTGGATCTCAATTCAATTCAATTCAATAATTTTATTTGATTCAGACCTCAACGGAGGTCAACAAATACAAGTACATAAATATGGAACACATTAGATTGTATTTTTTTTTTTAAAACAATTTTAAAAACTCTTTATAAGTTTCAACAGGTTATAGCAGTTTGTGGTCCGAAAGTACATAATACATAAGTTAAAAACTGTTACATTTGTGCACTTTTTAAAATAGTTTTAAAAAACTCTTTAAAAACTTAAACAAGTTATGGCAAACAAATTCATTAGGGGGAGACTTACACACCGTAATTAGATCTTGAACTAAAATAGCATTGTATCTTAAGCGGATTGGCTTTATGAATCGTCACCGAGCCTCTACCAAAATCGGGTTAGGACAGATTAGTAATACATGAGAAAGATCTTGTGATCCGCCCTTGCACAAATCACAATTACCTGGAGAATTTTCCGGGGAGTTCCATCTGGCGGAATACACTTTTAAAGGGAGAATTCCTAATCGCAGAAGAAGGATACAGTGCCTTACTCTGTGCTCTAACTGGAACTGTAGATAGTGCTCGGGGTTTTGTATACTATGTTTTCCGCAATTTTTTTATAATACTTTAATTGGATGCAGTATTCTTTATCTAGTTCATAGCTTATTCTCTGCGTCATATGTTTTAAAAAGAGCTTCAGATGTGCTGGAGACCAGGCCTGCAAAAGTGCTACAGTGCATTGGGACACCCCAAGGGCTATTTTAAGGTTCCTATTGAAGGTGTGCCAAGCCGATTCATCTCTAAAAGTCTCCAATTTTAATATATATCTTAGGGTGCCAGGGACTGCATGTAAGAGGTTAAAGGCCCACCTGATGATGTTGGAGACGGCTCGAGCAAATGTGCTTGTTAAAGAGAGCTCGAGGCGTAAGGCTTGTATGGGGACTGATTGGGATACTTTTAACAGTTTTCGTAGGATAATCCCTTCCTTCACTTTTACTGGTTGCCAGGTTTTTATTTGTATATATTCCAAGGCATAAGATAGGGTAGGTGGAATTTTCATACTGTAGACCTCCAGCAGGGATTTAAAATGTCTATTACCGGTTGAGCAATAAAATCTCTGTAATTCCCCGACGTGGGATTCTGCCTTTCGCCCAAGATGTTGGAGATGGGGAGCGTCTTGTAAGTTATACTAAAAGATTCGGCCCAAGTAAACGTATTCTTTCACTATCTCGATAGGATTGCCTCCCAGTGACCATGTGAAAGGCAGAGATTTCCTTCTTCCACTAAAAGGTAAAATTCTGTTTTTAGATATGTTGGGGACCAAGTAATTTTCTTTTGCGTATTGGTTTAATTCATTTAGGTTTCTTTGTAAGCCAATTGGGGTTTGATCAAATATAACAATATCATCATCATACATTAAGCAGTGGATATCGTTCTGTGCTAATTTTGGTAGGGAGTTATTAATTTGGGAAAAGCACCCCGGTAGATCACTTATGTAAATGGAAAATAACATCGGTGCAAGGAGGCAACCATGTTTCAATCCATTCATTGTGGGGATTGGATTGATTAAGCCCTTTTCTACCCCCATTTGTACTTTACACCACGTTGCCGTTGGATCTCATGTTAATTGAATCCGATTATTAAACATGGCAGCTCCTGTTGCTATAGAAGTAAATTATAGGGCAGCAGTTGCACAACATCTCAAAGTTAGGGGTGTCCTCAATGAGGAGGTTGGAGTAACTTTTGCAGTTCATGCACATGCTGCATATGCCTTTGAAATGTTTTACTCATAGGTTAATTCTGATCCGACCCCTATGGCTCTGAAGGGCCAAAGGAAAAACAATGTGCTGGTGTTCCTATTTCTGAGCACATGCTCAGCCTAGAGGCTAGTATGGTTTAGATGGAGAACCTCTAACATCACTGTGATACACCTTGCCTAAACAAATTAATCACATGCTGGAGTGCTGCTCTACAAGTGCCGCCAGCGGCACAGCATGTCATGGTAAATGGCGTTCTTGAGAAGCTGAATGGCCCAGAGCAGCATGGCCAGCAGTCATCAGGATTTTACCTACACCCTAAGCTAGCCTTGTGAGACAGCTCCGGCCCCCTGAACCACATGCTCAAATCCCAGTCCCTGTGAGTGTACGGAAGAAGTCTACTACCCTGCTGAGTGGAGGTTAGGCAAGGAGAATTGTGCAATGCAGACTTCATGAGTAACAGAAGAGACTCAGAGTCGGATTCTCCCCACTCTCAGAGGGACAAGACCAAGAGATAAACTGCACTGCAGCCATTCACAAGTAGTCCGGCATTGCTGTACCATTCCTGTCCCTGGCTGCATGGTGTGTGACTAAGGACTGCAATGTCTGGCTACCTAGAGTTCTGGACTTGTGGGGGCTGGAGTCACAGTGGGTGATGAATCCGACCGTTAAAACAACTGGTGGAGTGTAAGCTGAACTGCTCATTAGTGGGATTCCTCTGGAAGTGACAGGCTGCTATTTAATCTGTGTGGCACTGTGTTCACCCCTGTAAAATGAGTGTGAGTGGCAGCATTTCCAAAGTCCTTCGGCAGTGAATGCACAATGCCTAATTCCTGTCTCTCTCAGTCTAATTCCTGTTTCTCTCTTTGATCCGGAACCAGCTATCTTTTGGAGGAAACTGCAGCTGAGAAGAAGATTATGGCCCTTTTGAGGAGGCACTGGGGGCATTTTAGCTTTCACAACCCGGGGTTGTGGTCTTTGCAGGCTCCATTGTAGCCGAATTACACCGTGGCCTACGTGGCCACCATATGTGGCTGTGACTCGGAGGACCCAACTTGACGGGTGATTGGGGAGCCTGAGGGCTTCCAGGGGTGTGGAGACCCTCAGCACACAGTGCTCTCCCAATGTGTGCTGCAGTGGTGAGACCCTATTGAGACGCTCTGCACTGCTGATGATGGCTTATGGAAAATTTGCGCGAGGCAGGTGTTGGAGGCCGCCTGTGCTCAAATTTAGTTTACATACAGGATTCCTACGGTGTGAGGTGCTGGTCAGGGCGCTCTTTTCCCTCCTGTGTGAGGCCGTGTGCTGTGTTACATAACAGCGAGGCGTGGCTAAGGAAGTGAGGCACTGGTAAAGTGACCATCAAAGTGCGGCTCCTGCAGTGATAGGCGCTGACACAATCGGGCAATACCAGGAGCTTTGCGCCTCTGAGATGAGAGGCCTTAAATACCCCACTTATTATCCAGGTGCATGTTAGAAATGGGATTTTTGGTAGGCTAGGGCGTGTGCCAAAGCCAGGCAGAAACCACCACTCTAGTCAGGATAAGGGAGTTACACTCCTAAAATAACCCCTGCTCACCCCGTTGGTAGCTTCGCACGAGCAGTCAGGCTTATCTTAGAGGCAGTGTGTAAAGCATTTGCACATAACCAACAGTAATATAATATAAGCACTACAAAAGGACACCACACCAGTTTAGAAAAATAACCAATATTTTTATATACTCAAGACAAGACCAAATACGATAAAAATCCACAGTACAGTACTTTAAAAATGATTACGTTGCAAGATAACTTCTTCTTTGCAGGAATATTTCAAAAACAAAGTTCATACGAGTCGGTAGCTCCGTCCGAGTCTACCGCGATGCTGAAAACCACAGAATCTAACAGTTCCAGCCGACCGCGTCGATATGGGCCAGCAGAGTCGCGAACATACTCGGTCACAGTACCTTTTCACGTTGTGGCGGGCACGGAGTGTGCGAGCCGGTCGGCGTACGTCGCGGTTGCGGTGCAAGATGGAAGCGGTGCAGGGCGCGGTGTCCTCTCGATGCGGTGCATGCAGCGGCTCGCTGACAATCGTGCAGACGGAGTCGGTGAGTCCAAGGCGTGCGGGGCAGGGTGAGACGGTGCTCGATGCGGTGCTGGCAGGTTGCGATGCAGGCGACCAAGCCGGAGTGCGGGAGCTGGCGTCGGACAGCGGTGCGAGTCGGAGCGGTGCGTCGCGAAGCGTGCGAGCGGTGCCCCAACTGCGATGCAGTCACGATTGTTGAGCCAGTTGCAGCGACAGCGTCGGTCTGGTCCGGCTGGCACAGTGAAGCGATGCGATGCGAACTGCGGTGCCCACAGGTCACGGTGCAAGCAGCGGCTCGGTGGCGATGGCGTCGGACGTTGTCGTCGGTGAGACCAGGGTTGCGGTGAGAGATGCGGACGGTGCGGTCTGCGGTGCAAACAGGACACCGGGCCAGCGATGGAGTCGGTTGACGGAGTCGGTTGCGGTTCCCTTCCTCTGTGGCAACTGAAACAGCGGTTCCAGCAGCGGTACCCAGAGGGTTGTGAAGTCTTTGCAGTCCCTGAGACTTCTTAACAGGAGGCCAGCTCGGTTTTAGGCCCTTGGAGATTCTCAGCACAAGTAGTAGAAAGTTCAGTCCAGTCCTTTCACTGCCCAAGACAGAAGCAGCACTTGCATGCCAACCCAACAAGGCAATAACTCAGCAAAGGGGCAGTACTCCTCCTAGCAGCTCTCCAGCTCTTCTTCTTGGCAGGTTCCTTGATTCCAGCGAGATCTAAAGTTCTGGGGTTTGGGTCCCCCTTTTTATCCTCAATTTCTCTTTGTTCTCTGAAGGCAGAGAGGCCTTTGCCTAGTCCAAACCAGTTCTGGTCAGTCCTGGAGCACTTTGTTGACAAGTCTCCTTCTTTCCTTTCACAGTGCAGGCCAGGGACATCAGACGTACCACAGGAGGTGGAGCCAGCATTGTGGAGGGAAGGCCCAGCCCTATTCAGGTCCCAGGTGCATCTCCTCCCACCCATCTACATGTAGATCTTGCTATTCAGCCCTGTGCTGACTCACCCTGTCTCCTGGCATCCCCCAGCCCCTGTCACTCACACTCCAGACAAGGAATACACAACCTAGCAGAGGCAGGCTTGGATGGTTAGACAAGAAAATACCCACTTTCTAAAAGTGGTATTTTCAAACACAGAATGTTAAAACCAACTTCACTAAAAGATGCATTTTATCATTCTGAGTCCAGGCATACTAAACTCGAATTTCTACCATGTTCCCTGGGTCAGTTAGGATTATAAGCTGTAATAATCAAAACTGCCCATTCTGGCCTATGGGGAACAGGTAGCCTTGCAATAGTGAAAAACGAAATAGGCTGTAATTCACTATCAGGACATGCCACACACACCAGGGCATGTCCTACCTTTCACATACAATGCACCCTGCCCCCAGGGGTACCTTGGGCCTCCCTTAGGGGTGACTAACATGTAGGAAAGGGAAGGTTTAGGGACTTGCAAGTGTGTGCACTTGCCAAGTCGACATGGCAGCCCCAGGCTGCACACAGGCTCTGCAATGGCAGGCCAGAGTTACACTTTACGGGCTGTTTGCGTGGTGGCACAATCCAGTGCTGCAGCCCACCAACAGCATTTGATCTATAGGCCCTGGCACTCTCACTGCACTTTACAAGGGACTGACACATAAATCAAATAGGCCAATCATGGAAACACCAATCCATAACGCATTTTATACAGGAGCACTTGCACTTTCCCACTGGACAGCAGTGAGGAAAGTGCGCAGAATCATTACACCAGCAAAAACAGAGTCAAAACCAGGAGGTCAGAAAGCAAAAAGTCAGGGGAAACACGCCAAAAGATGCCAAGTCTAACACATGTCCCCTCCAGCTGAAAGTAGGGAGAACTACCCAACCCCATTGGAGTTCTCTTCACTAAGGCGGAAGAACCTGGACAGACCATCTGCGTTGGCGTGTTCTGTACCAGGACGGTGTTCCACCGTAAAGTCCATTCCCTGTAGGGAGATGGACCACCTCAGCAGTTTTGGATTCTCACCCCTCATTTGCATCAACCATTTGAGGGGCCTGTGGTCTGTCTGAACCCGGAAGTGAGTCCCAAACAGGTATGGTCTCAGCTTCTTCAGTGCCCAGACCACAGCAAAAGCTTCCCTTTCTATGGCACTCCACCTCTGTTCCCTGGGGAATAGTCTCCTGCTAAGGAAGACTACAGGCTGATCCAGGCCCTCTTCGTTCAGTTGTGAGAGCACCGCTCCCACACCATGCTCTGAAGCGTCAGTCTGCACGACGAATTCCTTGGAGAAGTCAGGTGCCTTGAGCACGGGCGCCGTGCACATAGCTGCCTTCAGGGCATCAAAAGCTTTCTGGCAGGACTCAGTCCAGATCACTTTCCTGGGCTGCTTCTTCGAAGTCAGCTCTGTTAAGGGGGCAACGATGGTGCCATAGCCCTTAACAAATCTCCTATAGTAGCCGGTGAGACCTAAGAAGGCTCTCACCTGTCTGGGTCTTGGGGGGCTCCCAAGCCAGAATGGTGTCAATCTTGGGTTGTAGGGGCGCCAGCTGGCCGCTTCCTACCTGGTGTCCCAAGTACACCACAGAACCCTGCCCGATCTGGCACTTACTGGCCTTGATCGTGAGGCCTGCACCTTGCAGAGCCCTCAACACTTTCTCAAGGTGCTGTAAATGTTCTTCCCATCTGGAACTGAACACAGCAATGTCATCCAGGTAGGCGGCACTGAAATCCTCCAGCCCAGCCAACACCTGATTGACCAACCTCTGAAAGGTGGCAGGGGCATTCTTCAACCCAAAGGACATCACCCGGAATTGGTAATGACCTTCTGGGGTTGAGAATGCTGATCTCTCCTTGGCCCCATCGGTTAAGGCAATCTGCCAGTACCCAGACGTTAAATCAAACGTGCTGAGGAACCGGGCAGCTCCCAACCGATCAATGAGCTCATCAGCTCTGGGGATGGGGTGCGCGTCAGTCCTGGTGACGGCATTGAGCCCACGGTAGTCCACACAAAACCGGAGTACTGGAGTGGCACCGGGCGCAGCAGCCTTTGGGACCAAGACCACTGGGCTGGCCCAAGGACTGTTGGAGGGCTCAATCACCCCTAACGCCAACATCTTAGAGACCTCCTCCTTGATGCTGGCCCTGACCCGGTCAGTCAACCTGTAAATCTTGTGCTTCACAGGAGGGCTGTCACCAGTGTCCACGTCATGGGTACACCAGTGAGTAACACCGGGGGTCAGAGAGAACAGTGGGGCGAACTGTCCCAACAACTGGTGACAGTCCCCCTGCTGCTCCTGAGTCAGAGTAGGGGAGAGGATCACAACCTCTACTGACCCATCATGCTCCTTGGTAGACAGGAGGTCAGGGAGAGGCTCACTCTCCTCTTCCACCCCATCATCTGTCGCCAATAGCATACTCACTTCGGACCTCTCGAAGTGGGGCTTGAGGCGGTTCACGTGAAGGACCCTCAAAGGGTTCCTTGGAGCCTGCAAATCCACCAGGTAGGTGACGTCACTTTTGCGCTCCACCACCTCATATGGCCCAGTCCACTTGTCCTGCAAGGCACAAGGTTCCACTGGGGCCATGACCCACACTTTTTGCCCAGGTTGAAATTCGACCAGAGTGGCATTCTGGTCATACCATCTCTTCATTTCTTCCTGGCTTGCTTCTAGGTTCGCCTGAGCGAGTTTCCTGAAGCGGGCTGTTTGGTTTCTAAAGGCCAGCATGTAGCTAAACACATCCTGGGGAGTTTTCCTGGGAGCTGCCTCCCAGCCTTCCTTTACCAAACTCAGAGGTCCTCTGACAGGGTGGCCATACAGGAGCTCAAAGGGGCTGTACCCAAGAGACTTCTGAGGCACCTCCCTGTATGCAAAGAGTAGGCATGGCAAGAGGACGTCCCACTTACGCCTCATGGGTTCTGTTAGACCCTGATCATGCCTTTCAAGGTCTGGTTGAATCTCTCCACCAGACCGTTTCCTTGTGGGTGGTAAGGAGTGGTGAACTTGTAGGTTACACCACACTCCTTCCACAGGGATGTCATATACTTGGATATGAAATTGGTCCCCCTATCAGAAACCACCTCTCTGGGGAATCCCACATGGGAAAAGATCCCCATTAACGCCCGGCCCACCACTGGCGCCGTCGTTGTCCTGAGAGGGATTGCCTCCGGGTACCGGGTGGCATGGTCCACCAAGACCAGGCTGTACCTGTTGCCCATGGCTGACTTGGGATCCAGTGGCCCCACAATATCCATCCCTACCCTTTCAAAGGGTGTTCCAACAACAGGAAAAGGTTGGAGAGGAGCTTTGACCTTCCTCCCACTCTTACCACTTGCCTGGCAAGTTTGGCAAGACCTACAGTGTGCATCTGACTGCCTTCGCATTTGGGGCCAAAAGAAGTGGGTGACAAGCCTGTCAAAGGTCTTGTCCTCCCCCAAATGTCCTGCCAAAGGCACGTCATGAGCCAGACGCAGTAGGAAGGTCCTGAAGCGCTGGGGTACCACCAGCACACGGGCTGACCCAGGCTCAGCAACCTTAGGCTCACTGTATAGGAGACCATTCTCCCATTAGATCAGATGTGACCCGGACTGATTACCAGCTGCCTGGTCTGCAGCCCTCGAGGTCCGCCTCCTCCCGGTCCGTGGGAACTTCGGGGGCCGGTTTCCCACGCCCCCTGCCCTTCCTCTTGGCAGGGACTTGGGCCACTGTTCCAGGCTCCAAGTCCTCTTGATCACCCTTTCTGGCTGCCATTGACCGAGTAGACACGCATGCTCACTCTGGCAACCCAAGCATCTCCAAGTGAGACCTGAGCTCAACATCCTTCCATAAGGACTGCTCCAGGTCGTTACCTAGCAGACAATCTACAGGCATGGTGGGGCTCACAACCACCCTCAAGGGACCAGAGACCCCCCCCATTCAAAGGGAACCTGCGCCACCATACACTGGCGCTCAGAGTTGTCTACAGCAACTACTTGGTGGAATGCCCATGGGACTACCTGCTTCTCAGAGACCAGGTGACATCGGACTGAGGTCACACTGGCTCCAGTATCTCTGAGAGCCTCTACCCTGTTCCCATTAATGGTCACCCAGGTGCTATATTTCTTTGTGTTAGGGGGCACCTGGTTTCCTGGGACCATCTCACTGTCCCCTAGTGAGACAAGGGTCATTTCTGCGGGATCCCCACCCTCCTGTGGGCACCCCTCCTCCCCAAGCGCTACACTAGCCAACACTTTGGACTGTCCACCGGTGGGTGGCTGTGTCCCCTTTGGGCACTTGGGGTCCCCCTTAAAGTGACCTACCTGGTCACATGCATAACACTTGCGGGGGCCGGTCTCAACAGGCTTCCCTGTAGAGACCCCTTTCTTCTTATCACCGGGGGGTTGGGAACCTTTACCCTGGGTACTAGTTTGGGGCCCTTTAGAGAACTCCTGTGCTTTACCCTTGTCCCCCCCCCACCTTTCTGCTGGGGACCCTGCCCACCTTTGGCTGAGTCTCCCCAAACGCTTTCTTGTGGACCCTGGTACTCACCCAGCGGTCCGCCTCCATAGCAAGCTTCTTGGGGTCAGTTAGCTTACTATCAACTAGGTGCTGGCGCAGATCTGCAAAACATAGACTAGACAAGTGCTCCCATGCAATCAAATTGTAGAGCCCCTGAAAATCTGTTACATTACTGCCCTTCACCCAACCATCCAGCGACCTACAGAACATATCCACACATTCCAACCACGTGTTGGCCTCAGACTTTTTACTGGACCTGAACTGATCCCTGTACTTCTCAGGAGTGAGCCCATACCTAGTGAGGAGAGCGTCTTTCATGTCAGCATAGGTGAGGTCCTGCCCCTTACCCAAAGCTATCAGAGTATCCCTAGCTTCCTCTGGAAAGAGAGGCCACAACCCCGCTCCCCAGTTCCTTTCAGGGACCCCATTCATATGAATAGACGACTCGTACCCTTGAAACCACCTTTGTATGTCATCACCCTTTTTGTACTCTTTACCTACATTCTTGGGGATGTGTATAATCCTGTCTGTGTGTGCTGAAGAATTGCTGCCACCATCTGAACCGGATCTACTCTTTAGCTCCAGCTCCTTGATCATTCTCTCATGATCTAGTATCACTTTCCTTTCCTCCATGGCTATTCTTTTCTCTTCCCTCTCACTTTCTATTCTGAGTTTCTCCAATTCAAACCTCCTTACTTCCCGCCTGTCCTCCAGCTCCTCTGGGGACAAACTACTGCTGCCTGGCCTGGAGGGTTCCCCCCTCCCAAAAGCACATCCACCCTAGGAACAGGCTACTCCACCTCTCCATTGAGATCACCAGATTGCCCACTGGCACCTCTGGCTGCTACCCAGGCCCTCAGCGCCTTTTGTAGCTCATCCTTCCTGGTGAGGCCTCTGACCTGGACTTTCAGGTTCTTGCAAATCGATTTTAACTCCTTGACATTGTAGGCTTCCAATCGATCCTCCTCAAGGCAATTTCTACTGATGCAATTGATGATACTATTGATTCAGGCATGTTGAAGTAGCAAGTTCAAAAATAGGCCAAAAAGAAAAAGAACCTGTATGTGGTACGTAATGGTCTGCGATATGGTAGTAGTGCACACCAATCACTGTAAGTTAAGTGCAAACACAAGTCCTATCTTCACCGCTGACAACCAATGTTAGAAATGGGATTTTTGGTAGGCTAGGGCGTGTGCCAAAGCCAGGCAGAAACCACCACTCTAGTCAGGATAAGGGAGTTACACTCCTAAAATAACCTCTGCTCACCCCCTTGGTAGCTTGGCATGAGCAGTCAGGCTTATCTTAGAGGCAGTGTGTAAAGCATTTGCACATAACCAACAGTAATATAATGTAAGCACTACAAAAGGACACCACACCAGTTTAGAAAAATAACCAATATTTTTATATACTCAAGACAAGACCAAATACGATTAAAATCCACAGTACAGTACTTTAAAAATGATTACGTTGCAAGATAACTTCTTCTTTGCAGGAATATTTCAAAAACAAAGTTCGTACGAGTCGGTAGCTCCGTCCGAGTCTACCGCAATGCTGAAAACCACAGAATCTAATAGTTCCAGCCGACCGCGTCGATACGGGCCAGCAGAGTCGTGAACAGACTCGGTCACAGTACCTTTTTTCGTTGTGGCAGGCACGGAGTGTGCGAGCCGGTCGGCGTACGTCGCGGTTGCGGTGCAAGATGGAAGCGGTGCAGGGCGCGGTGTCCTCTCAATGCGGTGCAGGCAGTGGCGCGGTGACAATCGTGCAGACGGAGTCGGTGAGTCCAAGGCGTGCGGGGCAGGGTGAGACGGTGCTCGATGCGGTGCTGGCAGGTTGCGATGCAGGCGACCAAGCCGGAGTGCGGGAGCTGGCGTCGGACAGCGGTACGGGTCGGAGCGGTGCGTCACGAAGCGTGCGAGCGGTGCCCCAACTGCGATGCGGTCACGATTGTTGAGCCAGTTGCAGCGACAGCGTCGGTCTGGTCCGGCTGGCACAGTGAAGCAATGCGATGCGAACTGCGGTGCCCACAGGTCACGGTGCAAGCAGCGGCTCGGTGGCGATGGCGTCGGACGTCGTCGTCGGTGAGACCAGGGTTGCGGTGCGAGATGCGGACGGTGGGGTCTGCGGTGCAAACAGGACACCGGGCCAGCGATGGAGTCGGTTGACGGAGTCGGTTGCGGTTCCCTTCCTCTGTGGCAACTGAAACAGCGGTTCCAGAAGCGGTACCCAGAGGGTTGTGAAGTCTTTGCAGTCCCTGAGACTTCTTAACAGGAGGCCAGCTCGGTTTCAGGCCCTTGGAGATTCTCAGCACAAGTAGTAGAAAGTTCAGTCCAGTCCTTTCACTGCCCAAGACAGACGCAGCAACTTGCAGGCCAACCCAACAAGGCAATAACTCAGCAAAGGGGCAGTACTCCTCCTAGCAGCTCTCCAGCTCTTCTTCTTGGCAGGTTCCTTGATTCCAGCGAGATCTAAAGTTCTGGGGTTTGGGTCCCCCTTTTTATCCTCAATTTCTCTTTGTTCTCTGAAGGCAGAGAGGCCTTTGCCTAGTCCTAACCAGTTCTGGTCAGTCCTGGAGCACTTTGTTGACAAGTCTCCTTCTTTCCTTTCACAGTGCAGGCCAGGGACATCAGACGCACCACAGGAGGTGGAGCCAGCATTGTGGAGGGAAGGCCCAGCCCTATTCAGGTCCCAGGTGCATCTCCTCCCACCCATCTACATGTAGATCTTGCTATTCAGCCCTGTGCTGACTCACCCTGTCTCCTGGCATCCCCCAGCCCCTGTCACTCACACTCCAGACAAGGAATACACAACCTAGCAGAGGCAGGCTTGGATGGTTAGACAAGAAAATACCCACTTTCTAAAAGTGGTATTTTCAAACACAGAATGTTAAAACCAACTTCACTAAAAGATGCATTTTATCATTCTGAGTCCAGGCATACTAAACTCGAATTTCTACCATGTTCCCTGGGTCAGTTAGGATTATAAGCTGTAATAATCAAAACTGCCCATTCTGGCCTATGGGGAACAGGTAGCCTTGCAATAGTGAAAAACGAAATAGGCTGTAATTCACTATCAGGACATGCCACACACACCAGGGCATGTCCTACCTTTCACATACAATGCACCCTGCCCCCAGGGGTACCTTGGGCCTACCTTAGGGGTGACTAACATGTAGAAAAGGGAAGGTTTAGGGACTTGCAAGTGTGTGCACTTGCCAAGTCGACATGGCAGCCCCAGGCTGCACACAGGCTCTGCAATGGCAGGCCAGAGTTACACTTTACGGGCTGTTTGCGTGGTGGCACAATCCAGTGCTGCAGCCCACCAACAGCATTTGATCTATAGGCCCTGGCACTCTCACTGCACTTTACAAGGGACTGACACATAAATCAAATAGGCCAATCATGGAAACACCAATCCATAACGCATTTTATACAGGAGCACTTGCACTTTCCCACTGGACAGCAGTGAGGAAAGTGCGCAGAATCATTACACCAGCAAAAACAGAGTCAAAACCAGGAGGTCAGAAAGCAAAAAGTCAGGGGAAACACGCCAAAAGATGCCAAGTCTAACACATGTCCCCTCCAGCTGAAAGTAGGATGAACTACCCAACCCCATTGGAGTTCTCTTCACTAAGGCGGAAGAACTTGGACAGACCATCTGCGTTGGCGTGTTCTGTACCAGGACGGTGTTCCACCGTAAAGTCCATTCCCTGTAGGGAGATGGACCGCCTCAGCAGTTTTGGATTCTCACCCCTCATTTGCATCAACCATTTGAGGGGCCTGTGGTCTGTCTGAACCCGGAAGTGAGTCCCAAACAGGTATGGTCTCAGCTTCTTCAGAGCCCAGACCACAGCAAAAGCTTCCCTTTCTATGGCACTCCACCTCTGTTCCCTGGGGAATAGTCTCCTGCTAAGGAAGACTACAGGCTGATCCAGGCCCTCTTCGTTCAGTTGTGAGAGCACCGCTCCCACACCATGCTCTGAAGCGTCAGTCTGCACGACGAATTCCTTGGAGAAGTCAGGTGCCTTGAGCACGGGCGCCGTGCACATAGCTGCCTTCAGGGCATCAAAAGCTTTCTGGCAGGACTCAGTCCAGATCACTTTCCTGGGCTGCTTCTTCGAAGTCAGCTCTGTTAAGGGGGCAACGATGGTGCCATAGCCCTTAACAAATCTCCTATAGTAGCCGGTGAGACCTAAGAAGGCTCTCACCTCTGTCTGGGTCTTGGGGGCTCCCAAGCCAGAATGGTGTCAATCTTGGGTTGTAGGGGCGCCAGCTGGCCGCTTCCTACCTGGTGTCCCAAGTACACCACAGAACCCTGCCCGATCTGGCACTTACTGGCCTTGATCGTGAGGCCTGCACCTTGCAGAGCCCTCAACACTTTCTCAAGGTGCTGTAAATGTTCTTCCCATCTGGAACTGAACACAGCAATGTCATCCAGGTAGGCGGCACTGAAATCCTCCAGCCCAGCCAACACCTGATTGACCAACCTCTGAAAGGTGGCAGGGGCATTCTTCAACCCAAAGGGCATCACCCGGAATTGGTAATGACCTTCTGGGGTTGAGAATGCTGATCTCTCCTTGGCCCCATCGGTTAAGGCAATCTGCCAGTACCCAGACGTTAAATCAAACGTGCTGAGGAACCGGGCAGCTCCCAACCGATCAATGAGCTCATCAGCTCTGGGGATGGGGTGCGCGTCAGTCCTGGTGACGGCATTGAGCCCACGGTAGTCCACACAAAACCGGAGTACTGGAGTGGCACCGGGCGCAGCAGCCTTTGGGACCAAGACCACTGGGCTGGCCCAAGGACTGTTGGAGGGCTCAATCACCCCTAACGCCAACATCTTAGAGACCTCCTCCTTGATGCTGGCCCTGACCCGGTCAGTCAACCTGTAAATCTTGTGCTTCACAGGAGGGCTGTCACCAGTGTCCACGTCATGGGTACACCAGTGAGTAACACCGGGGGTCAGAGAGAACAGTGGGGCGAACTGTCCCAACAACTGGTGACAGTCCCCCTGCTGCTCCTGAGTCAGAGTAGGGGAGAGGATCACAACCTCTACTGACCCATCATGCTCCTTGGTAGACAGGAGGTCAGGGAGAGGCTCACTCTCCTCTTCCACCCCATCATCTGTCGCCAATAGCATACTCACTTCGGACCTCTCGAAGTGGGGCTTGAGGCGGTTCACGTGAAGGACCCTCAAAGGGTTCCTTGGAGCCTGCAAATCCACCAGGTAGGTGACGTCACTTTTGCGCTCCACCACCTCATATGGCCCAGTCCACTTGTCCTGCAAGGCACAAGGTTCCACTGGGGCCATGACCCACACTTTTTGCCCAGGTTGAAATTCGACCAGAGTGGCATTCTGGTCATACCATCTCTTCATTTCTTCCTGGCTTGCTTCTAGGTTCGCCTGAGCGAGTTTCCTGAAGCGGGCTGTTTGGTTTCTAAAGGCCAGCATGTAGCTAAACACATCCTGGGGAGTTTTCCTGGGAGCTGCCTCCCAGCCTTCCTTTACCAAACTCAGAGGTCCTCTGACAGGGTGGCCATACAGGAGCTCAAAGGGGCTGTACCCAAGAGACTTCTGAGGCACCTCCCTGTATGCAAAGAGTAGGCATGGCAAGAGGACGTCCCACTTACGCCTCATGGGTTCTGTTAGACCCTGATCATGCCTTTCAAGGTCTGGTTGAATCTCTCCACCAGACCGTTTCCTTGTGGGTGGTAAGGAGTGGTGAACTTGTAGGTTACACCACACTCCTTCCACAGGGATGTCATATACTTGGATATGAAATTTGTCCCCTATCAGAAACCACCTCTCTGGGGAATCCCACATGGGAAAAGATCCCCATTAACGCCCGGCCCACCACTGGCGCCGTCGTTGTCCTGAGAGGGATTGCCTCCGGGTACCGGGTGGCATGGTCCACCAAGACCAGGCTGTACCTGTTGCCCATGGCTGACTTGGGATCCAGTGGCCCCACAATATCCATCCCTACCCTTTCAAAGGGTGTTCCAACAACAGGAAAAGGTTGGAGAGGAGCTTTGACCTTCCTCCCACTCTTACCACTTGCCTGGCAAGTTTGGCAAGACCTACAGTGTGCATCTGACTGCCTTCGCATTTGGGGCCAAAGAAGTGGGTGACAAGCCTGTCAAAGGTCTTGTCCTGCCCCAAATGTCCTGCCAAAGGCACGTCATGAGCCAGACGCAGTAGGAAGGTCCTGAAGCGCTGGGGTACCACCAGCACACGGGCTGACCCAGGCTCAGCAACCTTAGGCTCACTGTATAGGAGACCATTCTCCCATTAGATCAGATGTGACCCGGACTGATTACCAGCTGCCTGGTCTGCAGCCTGCCGCCGCAGACCCTCCAGAGTAGGGCACTCGTTCTGCTCCCTGCAGAACTCCTCCCTGGTGGGACCCCCTTCTTGCTGCCAATGGGTCAGCTCAGAGATGTCTCCCAGTTCGGCTACCTGCTCCCCTGTAGGCACCGGGCGTCCCCCTCGAGGTCCGCCTCCTCCCGGTCCGTGGGAACTTCGGGGGCCGGTTTCCCACGCCCCTGCCCTTCCTCTTGGCAGGGACTTGGGCCACTGTTCCAGGCTCCAAGTCCTCTTGATCACCCTTTCTGGCTGTCATTGACCGAGTAGACACGCATGCTCACTCTGGCAACCCAAGCATCTCCAAGTGAGACCTGAGCTCAACATCCTTCCATAAGGACTGCTCCAGGTCGTTACCTAGCAGACAATCTACAGGCATGGTGGGGCTCACAACCACCCTCAAGGGACCAGAGACCCCCCCCCATTCAAAGGGAACCTGCGCCACCATACACTGGCGCTCAGAGTTGTCTACAGCAACTACTTGGTGGAATGCCCATGGGACTACCTGCTTCTCAGAGACCAGGTGACATCGGACTGAGGTCACACTGGCTCCAGTATCTCTGAGAGCCTCTACCCTGTTCCCATTAATGGTCACCCAGGTGCTATATTTCTTTGTGTTAGGGGGCACCTGGTTTCCTGGGACCATCTCACTGTCCCCTAGTGAGACATGGGTCATTTCTGCGGGATCCCCACCCTCCTGTGGGCACCCCTCCTCCCCAAGCGCTACACTAGCCAGCACTTTGGTCTGTCCACCGGTGGGTGGCTGTGTCCCCTTTGGGCACTTGGGGTCCCCCTTAAAGTGACCTACCTGGTCACATGCATAACACTTGCGGGGGCCGGTCTCAACAGGCTTCCCTGTAGAGACCCCTTTCTTCTTATCACCGGGGGTTGGGAACCTTTACCCTGGGTACTAGTTTGGGGCCCTTTAGAGAACTCCTGTGCTTTACCCTTGTCCCCCCACCTTTCTGCTGGGGACCCTGCCCACCTTTGGCTGAGTCCCCCCCAAACGCTTTCTTGTGGACCCTGGTACTCACCCAGCGGTCTGCCTCCATAGCAAGCTTCTTGGGGTCAGTTAGCTTACTATCAACTAGGTGCTGGCGCAGATCTGCAAAACATAGACTAGACAAGTGCTCCCATGCAATCAAATTGTAGAGCCCCTGAAAATCTGTTACATTACTGCCCTTCACCCAACCATCCAGCGACCTACAGAACATATCCACACATTCCAACCACGTGTTGGCCTCAGACTTTTTACTGGACCTGAACTGATCCCTGTACTTCTCAGGAGTGAGCCCATACCTAGTGAGGAGAGCGTCTTTCATGTCAGCATAGGTGAGGTCCTGCCCCTTACCCAAAGCTATCAGAGTATCCCTAGCTTCCTCTGGAAAGAGAGGCCACAACCCCGCTCCCCAGTTCCTTTCAGGGACCCCATTCATATGAATAGACGACTCGTACCCTTGAAACCACCTTTGTATGTCATCACCCTTTTTGTACTCTTTACCTACATTCTTGGGGATGTGTACAATCCTGTCTGTGTGTGCTGAAGAATTGCTGCCACCATCTGAACCGGATCTACTCTTTAGCTCCAGCTCCTTGATCATTCTCTCATGATCTAGTATCATTTTCCTTTCCTCCATGGCTATTCTTTTCTCTTCCCTCTCACTTTCTATTCTGAGTTTCTCCAATTCAAACCTCCTTACTTCCCGCCTGTCCTCCAGCTCCTCTGGGGACAAACTACTGCTGCCTGGCCTGGAGGGTTCCCCCCTCCCAAAAGCACATCCACCCTAGGAACAGGCTCCTCCACCTCTCCATTGAGATCACCAGATTGCCCACTGGCACCTCTGGCTGCTACCCAGGCCCTCAGCGCCTTTTGTAGCTCATCCTTCCTGGTGAGGCCTCTGACCTGGACTTTCAGGTTCTTGCAAATCGATTTTAACTCCTTGACATTGTAGGCTTCCAATCGATCCTCCTCAAAGGCAATTTCTACTGATGCAATTGATGATACTATTGATTCAGGCATGTTGAAGTAGCAAGTTCAAACTAATAAGGCCAAAAATAGGCCAAAAAAAAGAACCTGTATGTGGTACGTAATGGTCTGCGATATGGTAGTAGTGCACACCAATCACTGTAAGTCAAGTGCAAACACAAGTCCTATCCTCACCGCTGACCACCAATGTTAGAAATGGGATTTTTGGTAGGCTAGGGCGTGTGCCAAAGCCAGGCAGAAACCACCACTCTAGTCAGGATAAGGGAGTTACACTCCTAAAATAACCTCTGCTCACCCCTTGGTAGCTTGGCACGAGCAGTCAGGCTTATCTTAGAGGCAGTGTGTAAAGCATTTGCACATAACCAACAGTAATATAATGTAAGCACTACAAAAGGACACCACACCAGTTTAGAAAAATAACCAATATTTTTATATACTCAAGACAAGACCAAATACGATTAAAATCCACAGTACAGTACTTTAAAAATGATTACGTTGCAAGATAACTTCTTCTTTGCAGGAATATTTCAAAAACAAAGTTCGTACGAGTCGGTAGCTCCGTCCGAGTCTACCGCGATGCTGAAAACCACAGAATCTAATAGTTCCAGCCGACCGCGTCGATACGGGCCAGCAGAGTCGTGAACAGACTCGGTCACAGTACCTTTTCTCGTTGTGGCGGGCACAGAGTGTGCGAGCCGGTCGGCGTACGTCGCGGTTGCGGTGCAAGATGGAAGCGGTGCAGGGCGCGGTGTCCTCTCAATGCGGTGCAGGCAGTGGCGCGGTGACAATTGTGCAGACGGAGTCGGTGAGTCCAAGGCGTGCGGGGCAGGGTGAGACGGTGCTCGATGCGGTGCTGGCAGGTTGCGATGCAGGCGACCAAGCCGGAGTGCGGGAGCTGGCGTCGGACAGCGGTACGGGTCGGAGCGGTGCGTCACGAAGCGTGCGAGCGGTGCCCCAACTGCGATGCGGTCACGATTGTTGAGCCAGTTGCAGCGACAGCGTCGGTCTGGTCCGGCTGGCACAGTGAAGCGATGCGATGCGAACTGCGGTGCCCACAGGTCACGGTGCAAGCAGCGGCTCGGTGGCGATGGCGTCGGACGTCGTCGTCGGTGAGACCAGGGTTGCGGTGCGAGATGCGGACGGTGCGGTCTGCGGTGCAAACAGGACACCGGGCCAGCGATGGAGTCTGTTGACGGAGTCGGTTGCGGTTCCCTTCCTCTGTGTCAACTGAAACAGCGGTTCCAGAAGCGGTACCCAGAGGGTTGTGAAGTCTTTGCAGTCCCTGAGACTTCTTAACAGGAGGCCAGCTCGGTTTCAGGCCCTTGGAGATTCTCAGCACAAGTAGTAGAAAGTTCAGTCCAGTCCTTTCACTGCCCAAGACAGACGCAGCAACTTGCAGGCCAACCCAACAAGGCAATAACTCAGCAAAGGGGCAGTACTCCTCCTAGCAGCTCTCCAGCTCTTCTTCTTGGCAGGTTCCTTGATTCCAGCGAGATCTAAAGTTCTGGGGTTTGGGTCCCCCTTTTTATCCTCAATTTCTCTTTGTTCTCTGAAGGCAGAGAGGCCTTTGCCTAGTCCTAACCAGTTCTGGTCAGTCCTGGAGCACTTTGTTGACAAGTCTCCTTCTTTCCTTTCACAGTGCAGGCCAGGGACATCAGACGCACCACAGGAGGTGGAGCCAGCATTGTGGAGGGAAGGCCCAGCCCTATTCAGGTCCCAGGTGCATCTCCTCCCACCCATCTACATGTAGATCTTGCTATTCAGCCCTGTGCTGACTCACCCTGTCTCCTGGCATCCCCCAGCCCCTGTCACTCACACTCCAGACAAGGAATACACAACCTAGCAGAGGCAGGCTTGGATGGTTAGACAAGAAAATACCCACTTTCTAAAAGTGGTATTTTCAAACACAGAATGTTAAAACCAACTTCACTAAAAGATGCATTTTATCATTCTGAGTCCAGGCATACTAAACTCGAATTTCTACCATGTTCCCTGGGTCAGTTAGGATTATAAGCTGTAATAATCAAAACTGCCCATTCTGGCCTATGGGGAACAGGTAGCCTTGCAATAGTGAAAAACGAAATAGGCTGTAATTCACTATGAGGACATGCCACACACACCAGGGCATGTCCTACCTTTCACATACAATGCACCCTGCCCCCAGGGGCACCTTGGGCCTCCCTTAGGGGTGACTAACATGTAGAAAAGGGAAGGTTTAGGGACTTGCAAGTGTGTGCACTTGCCAAGTCGACATGGCAGCCCCAGGCTGCACACAGGCTCTGCAATGGCAGGCCAGAGTTACACTTTACGGGCTGTTTGCGTGGTGGCACAATCCAGTGCTGCAGCCCACCAACAGCATTTGATCTATAGGCCCTGGCACTCTCAGTGCACTTTACAAGGGACTGACACATAAATCAAATAGGCCAATCATGGAAACACCAATCCATAACGCATTTTATACAGGAGCACTTGCACTTTCCCACTGGACAGCAGTGAGGAAAGTGCGCAGAATCATTACACCAGCAAAAACAGAGTCAAAACCAGGAGGTCAGAAAGCAAAAAGTTAGGGGAAACACGCCAAAAGATGCCAAGTCTAACACAGGTGCACTGACACGGATGTGGAACCGGCACCATTGTCCACCTTGAAATTCTTAAAAGATGGCTGACTTGTCCCCAGCGGTGGTCAACCCCAGGTTTTGAAGGGAATGAACAAGTCAAATAAAAGAATCAAATTGCTGATACACTATGTACTTTTGCTGAAGATGGTGGGGGCTCTGGATCAACACAAGGGAGATTCCAATAATACTACACCAATTCACAGGTCCCTAACGGACTCTTCTATACACTGGTTGTGTTGTCTGTCCCCAAGAGGTGCAAATTGCACTACGAATATGGGAAGAGGGGATCAGAAACAAAGGAAACTGTTTTTTGACCAGTGTAGGTCCAGGAAATGAATTACCACAGGGTCGAACCACAAGATGGAAAATGAAGAGCTGGAACTGGAAGCATTATAAGCCACCAGTTCCCTCTTGCTGGATCTCAAAACTGCCTGGGGCACCAACCGTGACTGCTCATCACAAGGCTCCATAATTATCGGGACAGTGACATCTCACACTTGTGAGCTAGAAATGACCTCTGCAATTCCAGGGCACACTTATTTCAATCTATCCTTGTTACATCACAGTTGTTCAAAAGGCACAGCGCCAATTTGCGGAAAACCCACCTGAATCCCTACTATTCAATGGGATATGCCAGTCAGTGAGGTCAACATCAATATTTCTCAACCCTAGGTACGTATTCCAGAGGGGTCGGTATATTAATCTGCAGCTCTTTTGATTTTAGATTACATCACAAATGTGAAGAATCAAATGGTTGATATCTCATAATGGCGAGGACGATGTGCAATAATAAGATAGTGCTGCTCTACACAAACGCACCTTTTGACACAATATTTACTTTGATATGCAACGCTGACTCTGATTTAACAATCTGGAGCGGAGATCACAATTTGACGTTGAATCAAGAAGCAACTGATCCCAAAACACAGGCTATCATTATCCTAAGTCCGTGGAAACGATACACCATGGTGGACCTAAACGATGGATGGAGAGTTTGCTTGCACTGGAACTATAAGAGTATTCCCATTCTATTCTTCTCCAGACAGGACAGTGGCGTACACAGACAATTGGAAAGTGTTGCAAAAGGCTTTATATGCCATGGATACTGGATATCATATGACTGCCGCAGACACTCCTGGATCACTTTCCATTTAGAATAGCACTGACTGTCCCCAAATCTCAACTGGGTAGCATATACTGGAGGTTCCCTCAAACCCTATTTATGGCTCAGCACACTAGGCTAGATCTTGGTACCAACCAGATAGGAGACTCCCTTTCCTGACTCCTAAAAGGGATCAGACCGAAAGGAGCCTTCTTAAGTCTCTACTGCCAATAGCCCTCCCTAGACGTAGACATGAAAGAACTACAGTTTCATCTACATGCTTTGCCTGGAAGATGTTCAGTGCCAGATCAGGGCTCCCATGTCTTTACAATCCCTCTCATACCTGTGGCACCCAACATGATACTCACACTTACAATGGAGCCAGAAGTAATGCGTGCCCCCAGCAAAGCAGGGATAACAACCCTGGTGCATTTATATTCCGAAGGAGCCTTTTTAAAATTGGGGCAATTTAGGGAGAAGTCTGACTACACCCCACTGAGAGCAAATCTTTTACAGCTGGACAAACCTGCCACAACTGACCAAGAAAGCAATCTGTCTTATAATAATACTACTTTCTTACCGACCTAGATAATTGTGGTTCCAATGCATGATCAATGTGCCAGGCTAGAACCCTTACTTACTCTGTATTAGGGGACTGATAACGAGGGAGATCTTGTTTATCCTGGGTGGATGTGACACCTTAATTGCCAGAACATAGTTAAGCTCATTTTAGAACCAATATAAGTTGAATGCAACCCATGTATACTCTATGGTGAGATTGGGTATGTTCAATGGCAATTGTTTTTATGTAATTTTACTCATTATTTGATCGTGCTTTTCTGTTGAAAGGAAATAAAACAAGCATTGGTAACGCATCGGTTTCGCCTATGTAACGAATAAAGACCTGTTTTCATCAACCATTGTATGGGAGAAGGAAGAAGCTCCCTGACAGATGACATGGGAGTGGAGAGGATGTGGCGCAGCACCAAAGCTGCTGACTCAAGAGCTGGGGATCCCGGTTCGAGTCTCGGTGGCGCTGCCTAACATCCTGAAATCTATGCAAATCACTTAATCTCTCCGGGTGATAAATTGTTATATAAATATGCTGCAAGAGTAAAAGGCAAAACTTTATGAAAATATAGTTCCACCAATGCGGATGTTAACAGTATGTCGGCGGCGGGAAACTGATAAGAGAAGCAGATGAGGAACAAGCATTGGTAAATGCAAGCAAATATGCTACAGCCAATAGAAATGGAGGAAAGATAAGTGGCAGGCACAGGAACCAATGAGAAACCCGGAAAGAGAGGAGGCGGGATGTAAGTCCCTTTTAAGTTCATATTAAAAATAAGAGATTTCTCAAGCACAGCGAACTGCTGTGCAGGCAACACCTAAAAAAAAGTATAAAAAAGAAAGTGGAGGGCGCTCGATGAGAACTCTGTCAACAGTGCGTCAGTGAGAGAAGACCAAAGTCATGGCACACCTCTCAGCACAGCAATTTGTGATGGACTCATAGCAGCAGTTAGCTCAAAGCAGTGCAGTAAGTTGCTGCACTGCACTGCACAAGTGGAGAAAGCAGCACAAATGCAGGTTTACTAAACAAAAATGACCTGCTGCTGCTCATTACCCCTGCGCTGGTGCACAATCTACTAGCACCACACACAACATTTGCACCATGGTGCAAATATGTGTGCGTGCTGACTAGCATAGTGTTTGTACAGGAAGCACACCCTTCTCATACAAAATCCTGTGCCTAGGCAAATTATTAAACAATCCACACATTGTGTGTGTGCTGTACAATGCAGCACACATGCACATGCTTCTTGTGGAATTCAAGAAGTTAGGAAGAGGCTCTTATATGTATTGGCAGGTCGTTCCATGCTAAAAGGACGATGTCGGAGAAGGATCAACCTCTGGATCTGGTTTTCTGTGTGTGTGGAATGTGCGCCGGTAGGAGTTCAGACAATCTGAGGTGTCTGGAAGGATTGCAAAAACAGATGCGATTCTTGAGGTATGTTGGGCCAGTGTTATGTAGTGCCTTAAAAGTGTGGGTGAGGAGTTTGAATTGTGCACATCTGTGTTTGGTGAGCTAGTGGAGGTCCTTCACGTGTGGTGTGATGTGTGAGTGCATCGTTGGACGTTGAGAATGATTCTGGCTGCCGAGTTCAGAATGTTCTGCAGTCATCTGGTGAGTTTTTTGTTGATCCTGGCATAGAGGATGTTGTGGTGTCCTGAACCTTCTTGTGGCTCACATTCTACATGCTCTGGAATGTGGAGTATGTTGCCAAGCACCTGGTTGGAACTGCTTGTGTGGCAGTTAAGCTGGTCCTTTGACTGGATGGGGTCTCTGCAACTTCGTGTCCTAATAAAGCTACCTTCAACTCAACATATGTGACTCCTGCTGTCCTTACTGAGGGGACCCACTTCCACATTTTGGCGACGACCTACCTATGCAGCTGACAAGTCTTCTACTACGGAGCTGACACGATCCTTACCACAGAGACCCCAACAGTTATCATCTTTATAACCACCCTCTTCCTCAAGATCACCAGAAAACAAGCGACGCGCCATGAGTTGAAATCTCCTTCTACTCACCCTCTTCATTCTTTGGCAAGATCACGAACCAGTCATCTTTCAGCGTTCAAAACATCTTTTCAAGTAAGGAGGAACTGTCGTTGGTTTGGGACTTCCGTTTGCATCTCTGCGTCCCCTTGGCCCCGTTGTCTATTGAATTTGAGGAGTCCCTGGGCACGGGAGGGTCCAGTTTCTGGGCGCGTGAGGGTCCTCACTCACGAGAAAAGTCACCTGCATAACAAACCCGCGCGACCCTTTTCAACGTTCACCTCGGCGCGTGGGTGGGTGCGGGGACCTCACTGTCTGTATGCCCATGTCCATTCGGTGGATCTAAGCGCGTGGAGAAGCGCTCCAGACTTTTCTGCCTGGTCTTCTTGAAGCGCTCCAGACTTTCCTGCCTGATCTGTTTGACGCACCTCCTATGTCATGCCGTCACGTTGCGTGCGGCCATTTTGAGGAGGTCTCCCGAGTTGTTAGCTGTTTGTTTCCTAGCAACCTGGACCAGCTTTCTCCAAGTGTATGTACAGCTGTTTTCACGTCTTCACAAGACACAGCTGATACATTCGACACATGCGCACAGCTTATTTATTAACCGCTGATGCGCACAGCTTTTCACAAGTGTTCTGATGTATTTACTACTTGCGCACAGTCGATGTATTAACCGCTGATGCGCACAGCCTTTCACAACTGTTCTGATACGTTTGCTACTTGCGCACAGCTGACTAATTAACTGCTGATGCGCACAGCTTTTCACAAGTGTTCTGATACGTTTGCTACTTTCGCACAGTTGATCAATTAACCGCTGATGCGCACAGCTTTTCTCAAGTGTTCTAGTTATATTTACTAGTTGCGCACAGCTGATTTATTAACCGCTGATGCACACCGCTTTTCACAAGTGTTCTGGATACATTCACTACTTGTGCACAGCCAATTTATTAACCCCTGATGCACACAGCTTGTTTATGATTCGCTGATGCGCACAGCTTGTTCCTCCGTGCTTGATTTTTACTGTGTGTCTTCTGGAGTCCTTTTACACGCTGACACACACAGCTAATCATGCTGAGGAGACATAGTACATTTCGAGTATTTTAGTTTCCGGATTACATAGATTCAAATCATAGTACCCAGTGTGGAGCAATCAGGGGGGCGGGAGGTCATCATCTTCACACACTCGTGTCGGCGGGGCACAAATATCGCCTCGGTAGGAGTTTCAAGGCCCCCAAACCCTGTTCCATTTCCCGGGACACCCTCTGGCTATGTAGACTGACTTTTCCCTGAACATACACCAGTCTAGATCTTCCTTCCATGACTCTACTCCGGGTGGTTGAAGGGCTCCCCAATGTCGTGCGATATTTCTCTTCGCTATCATTACAGCCAGTGTTGCCCAGAGTTTTGTGTAGGACTTTTTCTTCTTTATTAATACACATCACCATGCAAAACGTTACTGCCCCTCCCTTCTTCTTAACCACTCCTGGTGATCCTCCACTTTCATGGCTTAAATGGAAAAAAGTATTCTCACATTATGCTCTTGTTTGTGGTACATCGTTAAGTGCAGAGAGACGCACTTCCTTATTACTGCATTGCTTGGGATCTGAAGGACAAGAAATCTTCGAACATCTCCCAGATCTGTCTAATGATGATGCTGCCTCACTAAATGAATATGAAATTTGCATAAAAAAACTAGATTTACACTATCTTCCTAAAGTAAGCACTGTCCTTGAACGCTACCATTTCGGAAGAAGAATGCAAAGACATGATGAAACTGTTGAACAATATATAACTATTTTACACAAATGAGCTTCCACCTGCAACTTTGGCTCAACTTTGGAAGAGCGCTTAAGAGACCAATTCATGTTAGGTTGTACACTGGATAAAGCAAGAGATGCCTTGTGGCAAAAAGATTCTCCTTCTCTTCAAGAAGTTATCACCATAGCCAAAACTCATGAACACTCCAAGGCTTGTATTGATGTTATATGTAAGGACTCTTTAAATGACAAAAAGGAAAACACTGAGGTTAAAGTGGTTGTAGACAGGGCCACTAAACCAAAAACTTTTCCCACTCAAAAGGTACTCATCCCAAAAGGTTTTCAAGGAAAGTGCTTCAGATGTGGTAACCCTGGTCACTTGGCAAATTTTAAAGGATGTCCAGAATGGAAAGCTGTTTGTAAAGCTTATGGAAAAAAGGGGCATGTCTCTAAATGCTGTCGATCAAACAAAGAACATAAAAAATGTCAGTGAGGTTGATTTTTATGACGAAGATCTGGAGGTAGTTGAAATTCTCCAAGTTACAGGTGATGCTAAAGATGGTCCACAAGAACTTCTTTTGGTTAACGATGCTCCTGTCAAAATGCTCTTCGATTCTGGGGCCAAGATCACACTGGTTCCCAAGAACTTTTATGAATGCAATCTTTTGGGCAAGGTTACTCTTTTAAAACCAGACATTAGACCGAAAGGATATGGTGGAGTAACTATACAGTTACTTGGCTATTTTTGGGGTACAATAGACTTCAAGGGAAGGGTTATTCCTGGGAAAGTCTATGTCTCGATGAAGGGTGATTCGCTCATAAGTTGGTTTCATCAGAGAGACTTGCATGTGTTTCTTGATCCCAATGAATGTCCCTCTGTTTGTTTGAAAGAATTACCTCCTGTCAGGGTGGTCAACGATTCCAATCGTGATTGGATCGAGGAATTCCCTTCTGTTTTTGCAAGTGATCTTGGTTGTTTAAAAAACTATATGCATCGCATAAGGATCAAGTCTGATGCCATTCCTAAGATTCCCAAAGTCAGGAATGTGCCCCTATTGGTTAGAGAGAGCATGAAAACTGAGTTGGATAAACTCTTAGCCAAGGGGATTATTCAAGAAGTTGAGGCAACAGAGTGGGTCTCTCCAGTTGTGATGGCTCGTAAGGCCAATGGTGAGGCCCGGCTCTGTCTGGATTTAAGAGAACTCAATAGAGCTGTCATTGTTGACCACTACCCTTTGCCCTTTATAACTGAGATGATGTGTTCACTTGAAGGTGCAAAACATTTCTCTTCGCTGGATCTTACCTCCGCTTACCACCAGGTCAAGCTTCACCCTGCTTCCCAAGATCTGACGGCCTTTGTCATACCCTTTGGTACGTTTAGGTTTCTGAGAATGCCATTTGGCCTCCTTTCTACTGCGTCAGTATGCCAGAGAGCAATGGAGGGCATTCTTAGAGGTCTCCATGGTGTCAAGGTGTACCAAGATGACGTGCTCATCTTTGGTGTGGATCTAGAGAAACATGACACAAGGCTTAAGTCTGTTTTAAAAAAGTTTCATGATGCAGGTCTCACTCTTAGAGCGGACAAATGCAGATTTGATGTGAAAGAAATAGAGTATCTTGGTCATTCTCTGTCTTCTGCAGGTATTAAGCCTAAAGCATCCTTGGTAAGTTCCATCAACGGTCTACGAGCTCCCTCAAATAAGGAGGAGATAGTCAAACTCTTTGGTATGGCAGAGTTCTATCACAAATTTGTTCCGAATTTTGCTGGGAAAACTTTGTGTCTAAGATCACTGTTGAAGAAGGGGAGTGAATTTGTTTGGTCTAAGACTTGTGAGGAGGAATTTCTTTGCATCAAGAAACACCTCAATGATGCACCTTGTCTAGGTAGTTATGACCGCACGAAACTCTCTTACATAATGACTGATGCGAGCGCAACTGGCTTGGGTGCTGTTCTGTTGCAGAAGGTTGATGGAGAGGAGAAAAACATTTTGTTTATTTCCAGGCCGTTGAGGGGTGCGGAATGTAGTTATTCAGTAGTGGAGAAGGAGGCTCTTGGTGTGTTCGGGGCAGTGCGCAAGCTAAGGAAGTTTTTGTGGGGGAAGAAATTTAAGATTTTTACTGTCCACAAACCTCTTAAGGATGTTTCTCAAAGAAGGGAATAGACTTTGTTTCCCATCGCATAAGGAAATGGGTGGTGACCTTACAAGAATTTGATTTCGATATTTCATATTTGCCTGGTTCTAACAATGTCTTGGCGGACTGCCTTTCGAGGCTCGGCAGTGAAGATGGTGATTTGACAGATGATGTTGAGCGGTTTGGTGGTGAGGAGTTTGAAGAAGAAGTCAATGTATGTCTAATCAGTGAGGGTCTCGTTTCTGAGAGTGTATGGAGAGAAAGTTTGGTGTGTGATGCTGTTTTACAGAGAGTCATCTCCTTTGTCAATGGTGGTTGGTGTGAGAAGAAGGACTGTGAGGAGGAGTTCAAGGGGTTTTGGAATGTTAGGGAAGATCTTGCTGTTGTAGACGGTCTCCTCATGCGTGGTAGCAAACTTATTCCGCCATTTACTTTGAGAGACAAGTTGATTGAAAGCGCTCATGCGTCACACATGGGGATTGCTAAAACAAAGGAAAGGATCAGGGAGGCATACTGGTGGCCAGGTATGGATGTGTATGTGGAGAGGTTAGTGCGAGAATGCACAGAGTGTGCTTGTTCGGACAGGGTTCTGAAATGCAGAACACAGCCCATGGTTATTAGGGAACAAGCCTCTGGTCCATGGACAGACATTTCTATTGACATTTTGGGTCCTGTGCGGCTTAAAACTGAGGACCGTTATGTCATTGTTTGCATTGACATGTTTTCTCGGTGGCCTGACAACAAAATTGTTAATTCAGTTGTGTCTTCTGTGGTAATTGAGTTTCTTGAAGAACTCTTTGAACGGGAAGGTTTTCCTCTTACGCTTTTGTCAGACAACAGAGTCCAATTCACGTCTAGGGTCATGGAAGAGTTTCTGAGCTCTAGGGGAATTAGGCACAAAAGGGCTGCTCTTTATCACCCAGAATGCAATGGTGTTGTAGAAAGATTCATTAAAGTGCTCAAGGAGACCATGCAACAAGCGGTTGCCTGTGGTGAAAGTTGGGAATTGGCTGTAAAAAAAAAGGTGCAAGAGTATCTGTTCACTTCCCATTCCTCCACTAGAGTAGCTCCCTTTCGTTTGGTCAAAGGAAGGGTTCCCAACATAGAAGTTGCCCGTTATGGGTTACTTCAAAGAGGTTGCTGGTGGATAGTGAGGTAGGAAGAACAGATGGCTGGAAGGAAAGCGAGAGAGAGGTGATGAATAAAAGGAAGGTTTGGTATGATGAAAGGAAGGGCGTGAAGAATACCATTGTCAATGTGGGTGACTGGGTCAAGATTAAGTCTCCCAGGAGAGGTGGGGGTACTTCCAAATTCAGTGGACCCTTTAAGGTCATTAAAGTCTTCAAAAATGCGATAAAGACCAGTGACTATAGAATCTGGAATTTGGGTAGGGTGGCGAAATGTCCGGTCGGACCTACTGCTGCTCCTGCCTCTACTGCACGTGCCGCGGCTCTAGATTCAGTCCCAGAGGAGCCCATTGTGAATGAAAGAGGTGGTAGGCCTTGTCGCTTGAAGCGCATTCCTCGCCACTTGCAAGATTATGTTTCTTAGGACCTCTGTTATATACTGTTTTGTTATGCGCATTAACCATACTGTTTCGTTCATTTCTTTCTTTTCTCCTCACGTTCATGCAGTTTTTGTTTGGGAAAGTTTGTACAAAGCGAGGTCTGTCAGGTCCGGTTGCGGAATGAAGTTGCTGTAAATGGCAATGATTTTGTTGGTAAATAATTGAGAGCGATTGTTGCAGAGGTAACGCAATTGGGTGATTGAGTCAGAGGCAGTCGCTGTTGAGGGGAAATAGTTCACGATGGCAACGTTTTCTTTGATTTTGTTGCTGCTGGCATCAATGCAGTTCACCAGAGTAGCGTGTTTGGTGGGCCATTCCAATAGTAGAAATGGCTGGTACTAGTGGTATAAGTGGGTGGCAGGCTTCATATTTTTACTTAGTAAGCACTGCTTTTATATAAATCAGTGCTATCTTTGTGTGTGCGGGGAGGGTGGGGAAGAACTCTTTCTCAAGACTTTTCCTTGTATAGTAAGTCCAGTAACTGACAGAATTTACATGCGCCTACAAGTAAAGGCAAGGAAAAGGTTTTTCCAAGGAAAGCTGCACAGTACCAGGACTCAGTTATAAAAGCAGTTCATGCCGGCCAGAATATATCACCCCCATACACCCTGATGTATCATGCAAGCACAAGGTACCTTATCTTTGTGCACTGACGTATACCACAGCAATTGGGTCATCAGTCCAGAAAATGCCCATACTTCACTCTATGTGGACGCCCAGACTCTGCAAAAGAAAATCTGGCCTGCGGATTCTAGAACAAGTTGACTGTTTTTGATGTTTTATTAATGCACTATGATTATCATAATTGCCTATTCAAGTGGCATTTATTATTATTATTTATGTTGTTGTTGACATTATTGTTTTGGGTATATCAAATGGAAGCCGGCAATGACCTAAAAAACCTGTACAAAATGTCCCTTTTACTATCCATTTGTGACATCATTACTCACTTGTGATAGAAAAACTACTTCATCACACCACTGTATGAACTTACAACATTTTCGTTTTGTCACCACACTGCCTGCTACCAGAGCCAACAGACAATGTGAAAGCCAGTCACCTAGCAGAATTATAACCACAGCTTAAAAAAGTTCATGAAGAATTTTGATTTCAGCTCTTTCTAACGAACTTTTTTTGTTCAAATTAGCCTTTATTTATAAAGAAAAGTTCATAATACTATATTCATTTAATTAAGTTTTGGGTTTCTTAAGATGAAAGCAGGACTCTAGCTGCAGATCAACCAAACATTGTATTAAAAGTGACTTATTTTTACGGCATAGCCCATGTGTTTGCACACATTCAAAATGCATATTGATATGTTTATTTCTACAGTACAGATTTTCTAAGTAATCTAACAGCTGCAATAAGAGAATGATTTCAACAGAAAAAGCAAGAATCGAAGAATTTAAAAGGAGGCAGGTGCTCATGGTGAGTTATACTATGTATTATAAGGAATAAAATATCACCTACCATACACATAAAGGATATTTCAATTTACACCAATACCCATTCCCTTTTAAAGGAATTTGACCTTTAGCCTCGTAATCCTCGTTCCTCTCTATAAAGTCATGGAACTTCAGCAAACGGGGAATAACTTAATGAATCTGTGGTGTTGTGGCCATTTTGGCAGGATTCCTCTTTTTCTGGGTCTTTTTTGTCATGCACAGTTCATCAAGTTTTTCCTGGTGAATCATGTGCAAGAAAAAACAGTAGTGTAGAGTTCTCACACAATTTTTAATCCCAATTGGCCGGTAACTCCAGTTAGCAGCCGGCTCAGAATTATCTGCTGACTCGTAATGAAAGCCAGTATGTGTTGGTTCTAAATTTATTCTAAGTCCTTCGCCAAGTTTGGCAGTGTGTGAGAAGGGTATTAATCGGAACAATACGTAGGGGGCATTTCGAGTTGGGCTATCTCACCCAGAGTGATACCTCTGGGTGAAATAAACTAAATCCCATACAAGTGTGTCCAAACCCGGAATTATTGATTCTGAAAACTCCAGATCTGATCATTCTGCGCCCAGAAACAACCAGGGCCGGACTGGCCGTAGCGGGCACCGGGCGTTTCCCCGGTGGGCCGCCAGGGGGGGGACGGTTTTGGGCCCCTGGGGGCCATTTTTGTTACCGGGGGCCAGCAATATCGGCCCCCAGTAACAAAATCGGCCGAGACCGGCCCCTATCAAACAGCTCAGCCGCACACACCCCTGCCCCCCAGGGGGGGTCGGCTGAGCAGTTTACCAGGGCCGATTTCAGTTCCCAGTCCGGCCCTGGAAACAACTGGCCTTTGAGACCACCTGCTGTGAAGAGGCTGTAGGCTGCAGTGCTATGTGGGCCCGCACGCCCCCAGCAGCAGACCAGGGGCAAGCACAAATATGCTTCCTCCGGGCAGGCACCAGTGTTTACTTCTCCCCTCCAACCCTACACCCACCCTCCAACCTACCAAGGGCAATCCCACAGACACTTTACACCTGGTCAGAGCAGGTAAAAAATGTCATTATTTTTTACGGAAATGATGACAACTGCCCAGTAAAACACCAGGTAAATCTGAGTCCCAGCAGTTATTCCCCATTTCAGGAGGACAACTCACAATGGCTGAACTTTGCTGCAGAGAGACATAAATTCTGGTCAGCCAGTATCTCAGAAGAAAAGTCCAGCCAACTCATAATTAGGCCCTTAGAAAAATACTGCAAAAGAATTATCTTAATTTATGTAAGAATCTGCTCAACCATTGGTTTTAAACATAGTACCAAAATCGCACCTACTCTGACCACATCTTGGTGCGATCAAGCAACGAATAAAACACATCTTAGGGAGGAAGCATTTGTATCCACAACGTCCACTGTCTTGCACTGGTGAAAGGGTGTCTCAGCTAGCAGGACAGTGGACGTTTGGGTGTCTTACATTCCAGTCTTTTCTCTCGCTGTGATTAACTGTACAGTACTTTTCACCTTGGATACACAAACACAACACAGGCCCGTCACATTGTTTCCTGACCACAGAAACACATCTGCATTGGAAACTTGTGACATCCTGGGTCCTATGAATAATTGATTGGCGCTGGGCCAGCTGCCTCCCTCTTTATTGGTATGCACTGCTGGTCCACACTGAGTTCCACAGTCCCTTGAATCCATGACTGATGATGCTGTTCGTGGAGCAGTGTGCATACATATTCAGCATGAGAGGCCACAGAGGCTGTGCACGGTTCCAGTCAGTGCCAGGTGCACGTCAATGGGTTTCAAGCCAGGACGTGATTAAGACAAGGCATGCCATCGTCTTTTTATTCTTCTATGTCTATTGAAACAATAATTAGAGTAGCATCCAATGGGAAAAAGAGAAGATGCTCAACACCATTTTATCGTCATTCATAGGCATGGCGCGGGGTGGAGGTGCACACTAGGCGAACGCACACCTCCCGGATGACTTTGAGATTTGATAACGAGTTGACTCACACATATAGACCTGTAAATCTGCACCTGCATGTTTACTGCCTTGCCTGGGTGCACAACTTTGCAAGTTATGCCTAAAAAGCAATGCCAGTTCTAGCTTTCCAGGCTTACTTAAGGAGACATTTTTATTAGAGATGGGCATAACTCATATAATTAGCTGTAGCATAATAACGCTGAATTTGCAAAAAATTCTGGGAGATTCCGCATAATTACGCTAGAAGAGTAATTCGGCATTTAGAGCTATGTTCTTAGTGCAAAAATGACTGCTCGCATCCATTTTGGACACAAGGGTTCATTTTGCGCTAGGAAATAGCACTAAGTGCAACAAGAGCACGAATGCCCTTGCGAGCAGCTGTTCGCGCTTGTTAAATAAGCTCTTGCACTAGGATTTTTCCCCCAACCTACTTCCAGCATTTGGCGCTATTTTTATAGATGCATGGATGCATTTTGGCCTTAGAAAATAGAGCTAAATTTAAAACAACATGAACAGAAGTGCAGGATTCTAATTGCTAAATTTGTCATTTCCCCTAAAACACTCTTAATTACACGAGCGTGCGTAACTGTGTAATAATCGGTAATTCTGTGTCAAAGAGTAATGCAGAATTTCCGAAAATTACTCCAATTACTCTGGTCTAATTTAAATTTCACCTAGGCCTAGTTTTTATGGATTCCTTGCGAGTTAACAATGACGGAACCCATTTGGCTCCTGATGAACTCCGTAAAGCTATGATGTACTGGATAGAGTATATTGCAGTGAAGGCTGCTTTAGAATGTTGAGTTCGCAGTTACACGCAGACGAACAAAGACGTGTGATACCAAGCTCTGTGTGTGGCGTAGGCATATACTGGTAAAAATGCTGGGAAGACGCAGCAAATGGTGACGAGATAGGGGATAAGTAACCCAACGATTGTGAGTGCTTTCTCAGAGAGTTTGCAGTGGTCGAGCCAAACTGCTCGTGCGTGCCACATGTGACATTGTCGAAGTACAGAATCGATGTTTAATGCATTTGGAGTCAAAGTGCAGTTCCAACCGTTGTGAAGCAGTTAAACACAAAAGCATTTACAAAGAATCTACACGTTGTTGGTCGAGAACCTGTTGGTCAGGCCATACATAAAGGTACCGCACTACTACACAACATAGAGCCATACCTAGTACAGAGTGATCAACCCGGTGTCAAAAAGTACAAAGCAAAAGTCAAGCACAAGATAAAGATGAAATTATAAGTGCTGCAAGGCAGAGATCAATCAGGTGTAAGAAATGGGATCTCTAGTTGGCAAGGGCTTGCACCTTTGTCCAAGTAGGGACCCTTCTTCCTAGTCAGGGTAAGGGTGTTACACTCGTGAAGTAACCCCTGCTCACCCTCGTGGTAGCTTGGCACGAGCAGTCAGGCTTAATTCAGAGGCAGTGTGTAAAGCATTTGCACATAACCAACAGTAATACAGTGTAAGCACTACAAACGGACACCACACCAGTTTAGAAAAATAACCAATATTTTATATACTCAAGACAAGACCAATTACGACAAAAATCCACAATACTATACTTTAAAAACGAATGCTTGATACGGTAACTTCTTCTTTGCAGGAATAGCACAAAAGCAAAGTTCGTACGAGTCGGTAGCTCCGTCCGAGCCTACCGTGATGCTGAAAACCACAGAGTCTAACAGTTCCAGCCGACCGCGTCGATACGGGCCAGCAGAGTCATGAACAGACTCGGTAACAGTACCTTTCTCGTTGTGGCTGGTACGGAGTGTACGAGCCGGTCGGCGTTCGTTGCGGTGCGAGACGGAGCGATGCAAGGTGCGGTGTCCCTCGATGCGGTGCAGGCAGCGGCTCGATGAGCGTCGTGCAGACGGAGTCGGTGAGTCCAAGGCGTGCGATGCAGGGTGAGACGATGCTCGATGCGGTGCTGACAGGTTGCGATGCAGGCGACCAAGCCGGAGTGCGGGAGCTGGCGTCGGACAGCGGTGCGAGTCGGAGCGGTGCGTCGCAGACGTGCGAGCGGTGCCCCAAATGTGGTGCGGTCACGACTCTTGAGCCAGTTGCAGCGACCGCGTCGGTCGGGTCCGGCTGGTTCAGTGAAGCGATGCGATGCGAACTGCGGTGCCCACAGGTCACGGTGCAATCAGCGGCTCGATGTTGGCGGCGTCGGACGTCGCCCACGGTGAGACCAGGGTTGCGATGCGAAGCGGGGCGATGCGGTCTGCGGTGCAAACAGGTCACCGGCCAGGGATGGATTCGGTTGACGGAGTCGGTTGCGGTTCCCTTCCTCTGTGGCAACTGAAACAGCGTTCCAGAAGCGGTACCCAGAGGCTTGTGAAGTCTTTGTAGTCCCTGAGACTTCTTAACAGGAGGCCAGCTCGGTTCCAGGCCCTTGGAGATACTCAGCACAAGTTTGTAGACGGTTCAGTCCTTTCACTGCCCAAGGCAGAAGCAGCAGCTGCAGGCCAACCCAACAAAGCAACAACACAGCAAAGGGGCAGTACTCCTCCTGGCAGCTCTTCCAGCTCTTCGTCTTGGCAGGTTCCTTGATTCCAGCGAGATCTAAATTCATGGGGTCAGGGCCCCAATATTTATATCCCAAATTCCTTTGTTCTCTGAAGGCAGAGAGGCCTTTGCCTAGTCCAAACCAGTTCTGGAGCACTTTGTTGACAAGTCTCCGTCCCTTGGGGGGGCGCTAGAGGGCGCACGGCAAAATGGCCGCACTGGTGTGAGGCTCTGCCCGGCCGAGCCGATATCCGACCATTATCTGCTGCCATACGGGGTAAAAGTACCCGCAAACCACTGGAGTGCCTCCCGGAACCGAAGCGGCACCATAGGGCAGGATTGCTGGGCCGGCGACGTCAGTGGGGACACGCTGGCGGCGATTGACAGTGCGGAGGCTGCCACTCAGAAAATGGCGACCGCTACTCGGGCGTAGGCCTCCCTGGGCCGGCATGCTGTGTTGCTGTCCTGCAACTGCCTACTCTCCGTAACGACGCTGTGCGCTGGACTCTGCGGCAGCGGCGCCCCCCCCCGGTGAGGCCGAGGGCCCGGTGAGGGAACTGCGCAGTGGAGCGGCGGAACGCTACTTGACTGCTGGGCCTGCAGCTGCGGGGACGCAATCGGCGGCACTGACATCGGCTGCGACTACCTGTGGACCCGGACGCCCATCGGCGCCGGTTGCGGTGAGTGGGGTGCACGGCTGGGCCTGGGCTACAGCTGCGTAGGTGGGTGCGGGCCCGGGCCTGGGCTGCGGCCTGCGAACTGTGGCTGGTGCGGGGCATAGGGGATATTGGCTGTTGCGGCTACGGAGGGGCCACGGAGGAGATCGCTGCCTGCCTGCTGCCCCGGGTGTTCGACTACGCTGGATGCTGGCATACATGAGAGTCTGTGGCGAGTACTCCCCCGGCTTGAGGTGTGATCTTGGGGCAACATCGCTACTACCCCCTTGGCGCACTTGGTGGGTCTGCACTGGAGGGGTCCCATATTGATGCCCAGTGGGTGATGCTGCAACCTTTCCACCCCCCTCCCGCCGTGGTGTCTGCGCTCTGTGGTGGTGCTGCCTACTCGCTCTGGGTGCCAGGAGGCGCATATACTGGGCACACCATTGGGAGATACAACTGAACTGCGATCGGCGCACTGGGCTGAAGCGGCTACTGGGGCTACATAGGCACTGATCCCCTCAGTGAGGGGAGTGCAGGTGTAAAATGGGGAAGACGGACAAGTCCCAGCCGCGCTTGACATTCGACCTGCGCAAGCCCGCGAAAACTGCGCAAAGGCGGCCTCTGACTCGGAGGCGGATGCGCAGGCGGACGGCCCTACCACACTAGAAAGCACGCTGCTAGCCATGCAGCGCTCTCTACAGGCCATAGAAGGCACGATGGCCTCGGTCAACAACCGCCTTGATCATGTGTCCTCCCAGCTGGAGAAACAGAATGCACGCATGGGGGAGGTGGAGCAGAGGGTGTCTGACACCGAGGATGGTTTGAGCACTGTCGCAGAAAAAACGTTGAATATGGAAAAAATACTGGCCGTGATTCAAGCCAAGAATGAGGAGTTAGAGGCGAGATCGAGGCGCAGCAACATCCGCATCACAGGCCTACCGGAGTCCACAAATGTGGGGAAAATGGAGACGTATATCGAAGGCCTGGTATCGGAGATCTTCGGGCCTGAACATCTCTCCAGAATGTTCATTGTGGAGCGAGCCCACCGCTCGCTAGCTGCCCGTCCGGCCCCGGGGGCTCCTTCCCGCCCTATAATTGCCAGGATCCTAAATTACAGAGACCGAGGCATAATCTTACGGCTCGCCAGGGAGAAGGGTCCGATAGTACATCAGGGCAACGCGCTCTCCTTTTTTCCCGATTTTACGGTGGCAGTGCAGGCTGCCCGCCGTGAATTTGGCTCCGTAAAAAAGCTCCTACAGGCCAATGGGGTCCCATACGCCATGCTGTATCCAGCTCGTCTTCGCATTGGCGGGGACGGTGACTCCAAGATCTTTGCTTCTCCTAAGGCCGCGATGGAACACGCTAAACATCTGAAGCGACGAGAGTCTGGTACAGCTCCCGAGGACGAATAGAAATAAAAAGATGGGAACACCTACCTGAACTGGCACGCACATTAAGTTTTTTATATTGGCTGGTAGACGAGGGGCGCTTAACTCTATTGGAACATGTGGACGCTATACAACATGTGTTACTGGACCTCGGAGCTGGCTGGGTTATTGTCCTTAACTGGCTTCCCTCCCCTGAGCTGCTGCCTTATAATTCTTCCTATATTTTTGAGGATTGGCGCTGCTTGGCCGTAGCCGGTGGGGACCTGCTGGTTGTTTGTCCATGTGGGGTGGGCGCTGGTGTCGGGGTCATGGCACTAATACACATCTGTGACTGTAAATATGGGCGATTCCCCTGTATTGGCAATTAGTAGACCTACTCGGCCACCTCCTGTTTTGTGGGAGGTTAGTAGCACTCATTGCCCCCCGTAAATGGGTATACCCCAAAGTTGCGTTTTGTTTATTGGGATAGGGGAGGGGGGAAGGGTTGAGCTATGGGATGGCTTTGGCGTGTTGGAGAAGCTAAAGTGGGTGGGGGGAGGAAGGGTCCTGGGCTGGGCAGGCAGAACGTGGGGGTTTATTGATCAAATTATCACTGTGTGGGTAGGCACGGATTCGTGGTTATCCTTGAAGAAGATTGTCCATTCTTATGTTTCTAATGTCCCACTATGGCCGGCCGGCTGCAATGACTTCTCCATTTAAATTCCTGACTTGGAATGTTCGAGGCTTGAACACACCTAAAAAGATTAGATCTGTAATTGCCTATTTAGATCGGGTGGGTGTCCATGTTGCCTTACTACAGGAGACACATTTAACCCGGGAGTCAGCTGGTAAGATAGGTGCACGCTGGTCGTGCGTAAAGGTTGCCTCGTCCTTCTCCAGTTATTCTAGGGGCGTGCTCATCCTGGTAAAGAGAGGTGTGCCTTTCACTGTGGTTAAATCGGAGACGGATGACAGCGGACGAGTGGCGATGGTGCATGGATGCTTGGGGGGTGAAAGTGTGCTGATAGTTAATGTCTATGGTCCGAATGTAGATGACCCCTCTTTTTATTCTGATGTGTGGCGGAGAATATCGAAGTTCCCTCCAGCGGCGATAGTGTGGGGGGGAGATTTTAATTTGTGTTTGGATGCAGCCATGGATAGGGTAAGTAGTGGTATGTTGCAGCCTAAACTTGCGACAGATATGCTGCTAGGCCTGATGGATACTGGTCAACTAATTGATATCTGGCGCTCACGGAATCCAGAGGCCCAGGAGAGCACTTTCGCTTCGGCGGCCCATGGTTCCTGGTCCCGCATTGATTTTTGGCTAGTCTCGGCGCAGGTCTGTAATTGGACTACAGTAGTGTCGCATGAGGCACGTACTCTGTCGGACCATTCCCCTGTACTTCTGGAGCTGCAGATCCCGACCTACCAGAGACCGCCCTTTGCGTGGAGGCTTCAACCTTCAGAGCTCAAAGACCCGGTTTTCCACCAGACCGTGGCTGAGGCAATCAGGAATTATTTTCTGGAAAATGAAGGATCGGTAGACAGCGCGGGCACGCTCTGGGAAGCGTTTAAGGTTACCATAAGGGGAACCTGTATTGGAGCGCAGTCTGGTATTCTGTGAGATATTCGCCGTAGAATACGGAGATTGACATCTGATATATCTCAGCGGGAGCGAGAATTCGAGTCTGACCCATCCTCAGCTAAACTTGCGGCCATGAGGGAGCTTATCTTGGAACACAATAATGCGGTGGATCAGGAGCTATCACATTGCTCCAGACGGCGGATAGCGCGCTACTACGGGGAGGGGGGCAGACCGGGCCGCTCGCTAGCACAAAAACTTTCGGAACCGCGCCGTCAAGTTGACATTGCGGAGCTGTTGGATGAAAATGGGATCGCCCGTCATTCAACTGTGGACCTCTGCGATACGGTTTTGCAATTCTATACAAGTCTCTATGCCACAAAAGAGTCTCCATCGGCGGTGGAGATAGATGCCTATCTCGACGAAATAGCGTTAGGATGGTTATCTCCAGCACATCGAGAACACCTCGTACAACCATTCGGAGTGGAAGATGTCAGGGAAGCTATCACGTCGTTACCAACCTGTAAAGCCGCAGGACCTGACGGGCTACCTGGCGAATTTTACAAAACCTATGCAGCGGACCTGGCCCCTCGGCTCCTGGCTGTATATGCAGAGGCTTATGATAGTGGGACACTGCCGCATTCCCTCCGGGAGGCCCTCCTTGTCACCCTATTGAAACCAGATAAGCCCCCAAATCAATGCAGCTCCTACCGACCTTTGTCCATCATCAATATCGACGCAAAGATTCTCGCCAAAATGATCGCCACCAGGCTGCAGCCGTTGGTTCCTCTACTGGTGTTGCCTGATCAGTCCAGCTTCGTCACGGAGCGCTCTACGACACACAACTTGCGTACGCTCTTTGCCACGCTACACTACTTTGAACCTGATTTCCAGGCGGTGGCCGTATTACTCGACGCGGCTAAGGCCTTTGACTCTTTGCAGTGGCCATTTATGTTTGCCGTGCTGGGCCGCATGGGCTTCCCGCCTTTTTTTCTGCAGTGGATTAGGGTGCTTTACAGCGGACCGGTGGCTCGCGTTCGGGTTAATGGATGGGTGTCCTCATTGTTTTGCATTGAACGGGGTACAAGGCAGGGATGCCCTCTGTCCCCTATGCTTTTCTCTTTGGCGCTGGAGCCCCTCGCCTGTATGCTGCGTCAGAAACATGCTGCGGCGGCTCTGAGGTTCAGGCTGCGACCCTTAATTGTCTCACTTTACGCAGATGACATGCTGCTGTATGTTCGCGAACCTGCGACGTACCTATCTGCGCTGCTGCGAGAATACGTAAAATTTGAAAGATTCTCGGGCCTGGGGATTAACTGGTCCAAATCCGTAGTGTTTCCGTTAACTGCGCGTACGGCTGAGGTCGAGGTGGACTTCCCATTGGCCTGGACATCGGACCCGGTCAAATATCTTGGAGTTTGGGTGCACAGGGACCCAACTGTCGTTGTCTCCGAGAACTATGGTCGCACGGTTTCACGTATATCTGAACAAGCCGTGCGGTGGGCACACTTACCTCTCTCATTAGCCGATAGAATTGCCGTTGTGAAGATGGTCTTTTTACCCAAGCTGTTGTATTTTTTCGTTAACATCCCTATCAAACTGAATATGGCACTGTTCCGCACGTTACAGTCTGCGCTCTTAACATTTGTGTGGGGTGGTAAGAAACCCCGGTGTCGATGGGAACTACTGGTGCTGCCATTTGACCGCGGTGGTTTCGAGGCCCCAGACTTTCGTCTTTATTATCTATGTGCGCAGGCGCAATTCGCACATTACTGGCATTTCCCACAGCGCTTTCAGCCCCACGTGGCGATTGAATCAGATGCTGTTTTTCCTCTTCCAGTACAGGCAGTTGCGCTTTCCGGGGGAACAGGAGGCCCACGAAATGAGATCCACCCCACGCAGTGCACGGCGTGAGCGTGGCGAATGCTTGCACTCCGGGCTCAACTTTCTTACCTATACGCTTCATCCGTACCATTAGTCTCACATCCCGATATCTCTGCGGCACGAGAGTCGACGGCCAGGAAGGAGCTCACGGCTGCGGGCATCACCACACTGGGCGACTTGTATGAGGGCGGTAAATTCAAAGACTTACGGGCGGCACAGGGTGGCGTAAATCTACCTTTTATGTTTAATTTTACCTATGTCCGGGTCCGGCAAGCTGTCCGTGCGGCATATCCAAATTATCCAACCGAACCAACCACTCTGCGGGCGCTGCAGGTGATGCTCTCAGGTGCGTCCCGAAGGGGTCTCATTACTAGGCTGTATAACGCCTCGCAGCGGGAACGGGAGCAAGAAGACTCCCCTCGTGTGTACGGTGGGGAACGATGTTGGGCACCCCTATTACACCTGAGACCTGGAGGGAGTGTTGTCAGCTCACGGGACGTCTCACAGCTAATTGCAACCTCCGAATTATTCATTTTAAATTCCTACATCAGGTATATTACACTCCCCTACAACTGCATAAATATGGTCTGAGAGAGGCTGCTAACTGTGTGAGATGTGGAGCCCCGGATGCGGATTTTCTTCATGTGGCTTGGATGTGTCCGGGTGTGCTTGCGTTTTGGACTGCGGTGACGACCATGCTTACGGCGGTTGTGTCAGAACCTGTGTGCTGTACCCCTGAGATGTGCTTGCTGGGCCACGTCAAACCTCTCAAACCATGTAACAGGCGCCTAGTGGCACTCTCGACTCTTTTTGCAAAAAGGGCAGTAGCGCAATGCTGGGGAGCCAAGGTAGTACCCACTGTTAAGAAATGGCTTAAGGACTTACTATACTGTAGGGATCAGCTGCGGATATATGGCGAAGAACTACCTGAGTCTTCCCGCCCCAAGGACTTTTGGGCTCCCCTTACAATATATTTGATGTCCCACCCTGACCTGGCATGAATGATGGATGCCCCTGGGAGAGGGACCAGTTGGCAAGCATGGCAGGCGCTGTCTCCCTTTGGGACGTTACTAAAGGTGTGTTCGAGTTGGCTGGCCATAGATGTGGACTGTGTAGGAGAGTTTTTATCACTGTCACCACCCACCATGCATACGTTGATTTTTTTTTTTGCAATAAGCAAAGTGTTTTGGAAATCTGTTAAGGATCTGCCTGGGAGGGAGGGTGAGGGGGGGTATGGGAGGGAAGTACTGCGAAATTATTTTTCTGAGTTCATTGAATTGACTATTGGCTTGTGTATACCGAGTTGTAACTATGCACTAAAATCAATAAAAAAAATAAAAAATAAAAATAAAAAAAAGTCTCCGTCCCTTTTTTCAGTGAGTAGGCCAGGGACATCAGACGCACCACAGGAGGTGGAGCCAGCATTGTGGAGGGAAGGCACTGTCCTATTCAGGGCCCAGGTGCGACCCCTCCCACCCATCTACATGTAGATCTTGCTATTCAGCCCTGTGCTGACTCACCCTGTCTCCTGGCATCCCCCAGCCCCTGTCACTCACACTCCAGACAAGGAATACACAACCTCGCAGAGGCAGGCTTGGATGGTTAGACAAGAAAATACCCACTTTCTAAAAGTGGTATTTTCAAACACAGAATGTTAAAACCAACTTCACTAAAAGCTGCATTTTATCATTCTGAGTCCAGGCATACTAACCTCGACTTCCTACCATGTTCCCGGGGTCAGTTAGGATTATAAGCTGTAATAATCAAAACTGCCCGTTCTGGCCTAGGGGGAACAGGTAGCCTTGCAATAGTGAAAAACGAACTAGGCTGTGATTCACTATTAGGACATGCCACACACACCCGGGCATGTCCTACCTTTCGCGTACAACGCACCCTTCCCACAGGGGTACCTTGGGCCTACCTTAGGGGTGACTAACATGTAGCAAAGGGAAGGTTTAGGGACTTGCAAGTGTGTGCACTTGCCAAGTCGTCATGGCAGCCCCAGGCTGCGCACAGGCTCTGCGGTGGCAGGCCCGAGTTACACTTTACGGGCTGTTTGCGTGGGTGGCACAATCCAGTGCTGCAGCCCACCAACAGCATTTGGTCTATAGGCCCTGGCACTCGCAGTGCACTTTACAAGGGACTGACACATAAACCAAATAGGCCAATCATGGAAACACCAATCCATAACACATTTTATACAGGAGCACTTGCACTTTCCCACTGGACCGCAGTGAGGAAAGTGCGCAGAATCATTACACCAGCAAAAACAGAGTCAAAACCGGGAGGTCAGAAAGCAAAGTCAGGGGAAACACGCCAAAAGATGCCAAGTCTAACACATGTCCCCTCCAGCTGAAAGTAGGGAGAACTACCCAACCCCATTGGAGTTCTCTTCACTAAGGCGGAAGAACCTGGACAGACCATCTGCGTTGGCGTGTTCTGTACCAGGACGGTGCTCCACCGTAAAGTCCATTCCCTGTAGGGAGATGGACCACCTCAGCAGTTTTGGATTCTCACCCCTCATTTGCATCAACCATCTGAGGGGCCTGTGGTCTGTCTGAACCCGGAAGTGAGTCCCAAACAGGTATGGTCTCAACTTCTTCAGCGCCCTGACCACAGCAAAAGCTTCCCTTTCTATGGCACTCCACCTCTGTTCCCTGGGAAGTAGTCTCCTGCTAAGGAAGACTACAGGCTGATCCAGGCCCTCTTCGTTCAGTTGTGAGAGCACCGCTCCCACACCATGCTCTGAAGCGTCAGTCTGCACGACGAATTCCTTGGAGAAGTCAGGTGCCTTGAGCACGGGCGCCGTGCACATGGCTGCCTTCAGGGCATCAAAAGCTTTCTGGCAGGACTCAGTCCAGATCACTTTCCTGGGCTGCCTCTTAGAGAGTCAGCTCTGTTAAGGGGGCAACGATGGTGCCATAGCCCTTAACAAATCTCCTATAGTAACCGGTGAGACCTAAGAAGGCTCTCACCTCTGTCTGGGTCTTGGGGGTTCCCAAGCCAGAATGGTGTCAATCTTGGGTTGTAGGGGCGCCACCTGGCCGCTTCCTACCTGGTGTCCCAAGTACACCACAGAACCCTGCCCGATCTGGCACTTACTGGCCTTGATCGTGAGGCCTGCACCTTGCAGAGCCCTCAACACTTTCTCAAGGTGCTGTAAATGTTCTTCCCAGCTGGAACTGAACACAGCAATGTCATCCAGGTAGGCGGCACTGAAATCCTCCAGCCCAGCCAACACCTGATTGACCAACCTCTGAAAGGTGGCAGGGGCATTCTTCAACCCAAAGGGCATCACCCGGAATTGGTAATGACCTTCTGGGGTTGAGAATGCTGATCTCTCCTTGGCCCCATCGGTTAAGGCAATCTGCCAGTACCCAGATGTCAAATCAAACGTGCTGAGGAACCGGGCAGCTCCCAACCGATCAATGAGCTCATCAGCTCTGGGGATGGGGTGCGCGTCAGTCCTGGTGACGGCATTGAGCCCACGGTAGTCCACACAAAACCGGAGTTCTGGAGTGGCACCGGGCGCCGCAGCCTTTGGGACCAAGACCACTGGGCTGGCCCAAGGACTGTGGGAGGGCTCAATCACCCCTAACGCCAACATCTTAGAGACCTCCTCCTTGATGCTGGCTCTGACCCGGTCAGTCAACCTGTAAATCTTGTGCTTCACAGGAGGGCTGTCACCAGTGTCCACGTCATGGGTACACCAGTGAGTAACACCGGGAGTCAGAGAGAACAGTGGGGCGAACTGTCCCAACAACTGGCAACAGTCCCCCTGCTGCTCCTGAGTCAGAGTAGGGGAGAGGATCACACCCTCTACTGACCCATCATGCTCCTTGGTAGACAGGAGGTCAGGGAGAGGCTCACTCTCCTCTTCCACCCCATCATCTGTCGCCAGGAGCATACTCACTTCGGACCTCTCGAAGTGGGGCTTGAGGCGGTTCACGTGAAGGACCCTCAAAGGGTTCCTTGGAGCCTGCAAATCCACCAGGTAGGTGACATCACTTTTGCGCTCCTTTACCTCATATGGCCCAGTCCACTTGTCCTGCAAGGCACAAGGTGCCACTGGGGCCATGACCCACACTTTTTGCCCAGGTTGAAATTTGACCAGAGTGGCGTTCTGGTCATACCATCTCTTCATTTCTTCCTGGCTGGCTTCTAGGTTCGCCTGAGCGAGTTTCCTGAAGCGGGCAGTTTGGTTTCTAAAGGCCAGCATGTAGCTAAATACATCCTGGGGAGTTTTCCTGGGAGCTGCCTCCCAGCCTTCCTTTACCAAACTCAGAGGTCCTCTGACAGGGTGGCCATACAGGAGCTCAAAGGGGCTGTACCCAAGAGACTTCTGAGGCACCTCCCTGTATGCAAAGAGTAGGCATGGCAAGAGGACGTCCCACTTACGCCTCATGGGTTCTGTTAGACCCTTGATCATGCCTTTCAAGGTCTGGTTGAATCTCTCCACCAGACCGTTTCCTTGTGGGTGGTAAGGAGTGGTGAACTTGTAGGTTACACCACACTCCTTCCACAGGGATGTCATATACTTCGATATGAAATTGGTCCCCTTATCAGAAACCACCTCTCTGGGGAATCCCACACGGGAAAAGATCCCCATTAACGCCCGGCCCACCACTGGCGCCGTCGTTGTCCTGAGAGGGATTGCCTCCGGGTACCGGGTGGCATGGCCCACCAAGACCAGGATGTACCTGTTGCCCATGGCTGTCTTGGGATCCAGTGGCCCCACAATATCCATCCCTACCCTTTCAAAGGGTGTTCCAACAACAGGAAAAGGTTGGAGAGGAGCTTTGACCTTCCTCCCACTCTTACCACTTGCCTGGCAAGTTTGGCAAGACCTACAGTGTGCATCTGACTGCCTTCGCATTTGGGGCCAAAAGAAGTGGGTGACAAGCCTGTCAAAGGTCTTGTCCTGCCCCAAATGTCCTGCCAAAGGCACGTCATGAGCCAGACCTAGTAGGAAGGTCCTGAAGCGCTGGGGTACCACCAGCACACGGGCTGACCCAGGCTCAGCAACCTTAGGCTCACTGTATAGGAGACCACTCTCCCAGTAGGTCAGATGTGACCCGGACTGATTACCAGCTGCCTGGTCTGCAGCCTGCCGCTGCAGACCCTCCAGAGTAGGGCACTCGTTCTGCTCCCTGCAGAACTCCTCCCTGGTGGGACCCCCTTCTTGCTGCCAATGGGTCAGCTCAGAGATGTCTCCCAGTTCGGCTACCTGCTCCCCTGTAGGCCCCGGGGCGTCCCTCTCGAGGTCCGCCTCCTCCCGGTCCGTGGGAACTTCGGGGGCCGGTTTCCCGCGCCCCCAGCCCTTTCTCTTGGCAGGGACTTGGGCCACTGTTTCAGGCTCCAAGTCCTCTCGATCACCCTTTCTGGCTGCCATTGACCGAGTAGACACGCATGCCCACTCTGGCAACCCAAGCATCTCCAAGTGAGACCTGAGCTCAACCTCCTTCCATGAGGACTGCTCCAGGTCGTTTCCTAGCAGACAATCTACAGGCATGGTAGGGCTCACAACCACCCTCAAGGGACCTGAGACCCCCCCCATTCAAAGGGAACCTGCGCCACCATACATTGGCGCTCTGAGTTGTCTACAGCAACTACTTGGTGGAATGCCCCGGGGACTACTTGCTTCTCAGACACCAGGTGACACCGGACTGAGGTCACTGGCTCCAGTATCTCTGAGAGCCTCTACCCTGTTCCCATTAATGGTCACCCAGGTGCTATATTTCTTTGTGTTAGGGGGCACCTGGTTTCCTGGGACCATCTCACTGTCCCCTAGTGAGACAAGGGTCATTTCTGCGGGATCCCCACCCTCCTGTGGGCACCCCTCCTCCCCAAGCGCTACACTAGCCAACACTTTGGACTGTCTACCAGTGGGTGGCTGTGTCCCCTTCGGGCACTTGGGGTCCCCCTTAAAGTGACCTACCTGGTCACATGCATAACACTTGCGGGGGCCGGTCTCAACAGGCTTCCCTGTAGAGACCCCTTTCTTCTTATCACCGGGGGCTGGGAACCTTTACCCTGGGTACTAGTTTGGGGCCCTTTAGAGAACTCCTGTGCTTTACCCTTGTCCCCCCACCTTTCTGCTGGGGACCCTGCCCACCTTTGGCTGAGTCTCCCCCAAACGCTTTCTTGTGGACCCTGGTACTCACCCAGCGGTCCGCTTCCATAGCAAGCTTCCTGGGGTCAGTTAGCTTACTATCAACTAGGTACTGGCGCAGATCTGCAAAACATAGACTAGACAAGTGCTCCCATGCAATCAAGTTGTAGAGCCCCTGAAAATCTGTTACACTACTGCCCTTCACCCAACCATCCAGAGACCTGCAGAACACATCCACACATTCCAACCAAGTGTTGGCATCAGACTTCTTACTGGACCTGAACTGATCCCTGTACTTTTCAGGAGTAAGACCATACTTCGTGAGAAGGGCATCCTTCATGTCAGCATAGGTGAGGTGATATACCTTACCCAAAGCTATCAGAGCATCCCTTGCTTCTTCAGGGAAAAGTGGCCACAATCCTGCTCCCCAATTCTCCTCAGGGACCCCATTCATGTGTATGGCTGCCTCATAACCCTGAAACCACCTTTGTATGTCATCCCCCTTCTTGAACTCATTGCCTACGTTCTTGGGAATGTGCACAATCCTGTCTGCCTTTCTGGACGAATTGCTGCCACCATCTGAGCCTGACTTACTCCTAAGTTCTAGCTCCTTCAGTTCTCTCTCATGCTCTAAGAGCATCTTCCTCTCCTCTATGGCCAATCTCTTCTCCTCCCGCTCACTCTCCAGCCTGAGTTTCTGCAGCTCAAACTGCCTTGCCTCCCGCCTGTCCTCCAGCTCCTCTGGGGACAGACTGCTGCTGCCTGACCTGGCGGGTTCCCCCTACCCAAAAGCACATCCACCCTGGAAATAGGCTCCTCCACCTCCTCACTGAGATTACCAGGCTGCCCATTGGCATGTCTGGCTGCTACCCAGGCCCTCAGCGTCTTCTGTAGCTCCTCCTTCCTTGTGAGGCCTTTAATTTGGACTTTCAGGTTTTTACAAATCGCTCGTAGCTCCTTTACGGCATAGGATTCCAACCTATCCTCCTCAAAGATAACTTCCAGAGATGCAACGGATGATGCAATTGATTCAGGCATGACAAAAGTAGTGAGTTGAAAACTGGCAAGATCAAAAATAGGCCAAAAGAAAAAGAACCAGTATGTGGTACGTAATGGTCTGCGATATGGTAGTAGTGCACACCAATCACTGTAAGTCAAGTGCAAACACAAGTCCTATCCTCACCGCTGACAACCAATGTTAGAAATGGGATCTCTAGTTGGCAAGGGCTTGCACCTTTGTCCAAGTAGGGACCCTTCTTCCTAGTCAGGGTAAGGGTGTTACACTCGTGAAGTAACCCCTGCTCACCCTCGTGGTAGCTTGGCACGAGCAGTCAGGCTTAATTCAGAGGCAGTGTGTAAAGCATTTGCACATAACCAACAGTAATACAGTGTAAGCACTACAAACGGACACCACACCAGTTTAGAAAAATAACCAATATTTTATATACTCAAGACAAGACCAATTACGACATGAATCCACAATACTATACTTTAAAAACGAATGCTTGATACGGTAACTTCTTCTTTGCAGGAATAGCACAAAAGCAAAGTTCGTACGAGTCGGTAGCTCCGTCCGAGCCTACCGTGATGCTGAAAACCACAGAGTCTAACAGTTCCAGCCGACCGCGTCGATACGGGCCAGCAGAGTCATGAACAGACTCGGTAACAGTACCTTTCTCGTTGTGGCTGGTACGGAGTGTACGAGCCGGTCGGCGTTCGTCGCGGTTGCGGTGCGAGACGGAGCGATGCAAGGTGCGGTGTCCCTCGATGCGGTGCAGGCAGCGGCTCGATGAGCGTCGTGCAGACGGAGTCGGTGAGTCCAAGGCGTGCGATGCAGGGTGAGACGATGCTCGATGCGGTGCTGACAGGTTGCGATGCAGGCGACCAAGCCGGAGTGCGGGAGCTGGCGTCGGACAGCGGTGCGGAGTCGGAGCGGTGCGTCGCAGACGTGCGAGCGGTGCCCCAAATGCGGTGCGGTCACGACTCTTGAGCCAGTTGCAGCGACCGCGTCGGTCGGGTCCGGCTGGTTCAGTGAAGCGATGCGATGCGAACTGCGGTGCCCACAGGTCACGGTGCAAGCAGCGGCTCGATGTTGGCGGCGTCGGACGTCGCCCACGGTGAGACCAGGGTTGCGATGCGAAGCGGGGCGATGCGGTCTGCGGTGCAAACAGGTCACCGGCCAGGGATGGATTCGGTTGACGGAGTCGGTTGCGGTTCCCTTCCTCTGTGGCAACTGAAACAGCGTTCCAGAAGCGGTACCCAGAGGCTTGTGAAGTCTTTGTAGTCCCTGAGACTTCTTAACAGGAGGCCAGCTCGGTTCCAGGCCCTTGGAGATACTCAGCACAAGTTTGTAGACGGTTCAGTCCTTTCACTGCCCAAGGCAGAAGCAGCAGCTGCAGGCCAACCCAACAAAGCAACAACACAGCAAAGGGGCAGTACTCCTCCTGGCAGCTCTTCCAGCTCTTCGTCTTGGCAGGTTCCTTGATTCCAGCGAGATCTAAATTCATGGGGTCAGGGCCCCAATATTTATATCCCAAATTCCTTTGTTCTCTGAAGGCAGAGAGGCCTTTGCCTAGTCCAAACCAGTTCTGGAGCACTTTGTTGACAAGTCTCCGTCCCTTCTTTCAGTGAGTAGGCCAGGGACATCAGACGCACCACAGGAGGTGGAGCCAGCATTGTGGAGGGAAGGCACTGTCCTATTCAGGGCCCAGGTGCGACCCCTCCCACCCATCTACATGTAGATCTTGCTATTCAGCCCTGTGCTGACTCACCCTGTCTCCTGGCATCCCCCAGCCCCTGTCACTCACACTCCAGACAAGGAATACACAACCTCGCAGAGGCAGGCTTGGATGGTTAGACAAGAAAATACCCACTTTCTAAAAGTGGTATTTTCAAACACAGAATGTTAAAACCAACTTCACTAAAAGCTGCATTTTATCATTCTGAGTCCAGGCATACTAACCTCGACTTCCTACCATGTTCCCGGGGTCAGTTAGGATTATAAGCTGTAATAATCAAAACTGCCCGTTCTGGCCTAGGGGGAACAGGTAGCCTTGCAATAGTGAAAAATGAACTAGGCTGTGATTCACTATTAGGACATGCCACACACACCCGGGCATGTCCTACCTTTCGCGTATAACGCACCCTGCCCACAGGGGTACCTTGGGCCTACCTTAGGGGTGACTAACATGTAGCAAAGGGAAGGTTTAGGGACTTGCAAGTGTGAGCACTTGCCAAGTCGTCATGGCAGCCCCAGGCTGCGCACAGGCTCTGCGGTGGCAGGCCCGAGTTACACTTTACGGGCTGTTTGCGTGGGTGGCACAATCCAGTGCTGCAGCCCACCAACAGCATTTGGTCTATAGGCCCTGGCACTCGCAGTGCACTTTACAAGGGACTGACACATAAACCAAATAGGCCAATCATGGAAACACCAATCCATAACGCATTTTATACAGGAGCACTTGCACTTTCCCACTGGACCGCAGTGAGGAAAGTGCGCAGAATCATTACACCAGCAAAAACAGAGTCAAAACCGGGAGGTCAGAAAGCAAAAAGTCAGGGGAAACACGCCAAAAGATGCCAAGTCTAACACAAGTGCACAGAGATTTCAGAAGCAAAGCGACCTAGATGCAAGAAATGGTTGTCTACTTACCAGAAGTAATTAAAGAGTCTTCATACTGCAGCACTAGGCACAGAAGCCCAAGCAGAAGAGCCTGGGGTTGTGCTTACGGAGCCTTCCATACCTGAAGAGGCGAGCCACCAAAGCCACTGAGTGGGACATAGAACAACTCCACAGTTCTTTGAAGAGTAAAAGTCAGTGAGGGGTTTGGAATAGTGGCAGTTTGTTGTTCCGATGGAGACAAAGAAGAAAATCCGTTGTTTTCAGTTATCATCAAGGATGATCCAGAGGCCAGTATGTTACAAGGTATCAGAGTGAATGAGCTAGAAACAGTGGCCGAAAGACCGCCACGTCCTGCCTCATTTAGTTCCACACTGGTTTCCAACACTGCCGCTTTCTTGAAACCACAATCAGCATTCAATACCGTCGTAAAGTAAAATATTGGCGACAGATTAACTACGTGGATAGAGACATTTGAAGATTTCATTGATGCACCTGAAGAGACTGATAACAAAAAGATTATCAAATACCTCAAAAATCTTGCTCGTCATGGCATAAAGGATGTCATAAATAAAATGCCCCGAACTGATGAAGAAATCACATATCGTCAGATTAAAGAGACCTTGAATCTCAACTTCAATCCAATGCCCAATGTTGACTATAAAAGATATATTTTCAGTCAAGAATGACAGAAAGTTGGCGAAACCATCAATGAATTTGTAAAAAGACTTGACACACTCATTGAACACTGTAAGTTCAAAGTATTTAATGATGAAGAAGCCACACGTCTCTGGGTGATTGATGGATATTGCCTGATTCATTCAAACGGCCAATGCTGAGAGAAACTCTTCAGCTCTAGCATCCATTAACAAGTGTTAATGGATGCTAGAGCTGAAGAACGTGCCTATCGACAAGCTCCTGACATCGAGGACGGAAGTGCCCAGAATGAATAAATCATGAGTGTGAAAAGTAAGTAAAAGCAAAAGACTGAGGGACACAAGGTGATGTCTACACATAAAAAGAAGTTATGTTGATATTCGTTTCGACACAATGAAAAATGTCCCGCTATTGAACAGATATGTAAGGGCTGTGGGAAGGAGAACCACTTCGTGACGGTGTGCAAAGCAATGGGAAAAACAAGATTGTCATGGCACGAAGACAAAATGGGGGCTGGAATTTTGCAGATGAAACATTCAACGCGCACCCACAAGGAGCAGCGGAGACATCAGGTACGACAAATTGACACTGAATGAAGTCGATTGTCATCTAAATAATCATCAAACAGTTCCTCTATATCAGTATGAAATAAAAGTGAAGAAGATGGTAGTGCCATGTTGATGTTTACTTCAGAATATTGTGCGCATATTGGACTGGCCGCATGTGAAGAAAAATGTCAAAGAAAAGTCAACATGCCAATGAACCAAAGTCATTTAAACATTGTCCAAAAAATTACACTGAAAGTAAATGGTTGTTCGATACCTTTCATCATCAACAGAGGTGCGTCAATAAACATTATGCCTGAGGAGAAATATAGTGAATTGCATCCCTTACCACAACTTACGCTGTCAAAAAACAAAGTGTATACATAGGCTGCAATGACCCCCTTAAAAAGTCAAGGTTCATTTGTAGAGACGATGAAACACCCATCCATGTGCTTCAAGGGACAACGTCAAGTGCCTGTTTACTCATCTTCAGCACAGCTGCTGATATGGGACTGATTTCCGTGAACTACAACATGAATGCTCACCATGAAATAGTGAGTTTGGTGTATCAACAGCTGCAGAACTTTTTTAAGACGTCATTTGACGTATCATTCAGCCTATCATGATTGCGTTCAATTATAGTGATGACATATCGGTTTTCGGAGCTACCCAAAAAGAATACGATACGGCTCTAACACAAGTATATTGTTTAATGGCAGATGCAGGTTTGACTTTGAATGCAGATAAATATGAGTTCCATTCGACAAAGTTAAAATTACTTGGACATATCTTTTCTGATGGGAGTATGACACCTGATCCTGCTTAAGTGCAAGCACTGTCAAATGCTGATCCCCACATGATGTTTCAATGGTGCGTTAATTTCTTGGCATGGCCAGGTACTGTTCTAGATACATACAAGACTTTGCCACTGTAAGTGCTACATTGAGAGAGTTGATGAAAAAGAATGCTTCATTTCAGTGGTCGCATGAATGTGAGAACAGTTCTAAGAAAATCAAACAAGCCATTGAGAATGCTACTGAAATGGCTTATTTCAGTCCAACACTTCATACAGAGGTTGTTGTGGATGCTAGCCCAGTTGGATTAGGTGTTATCCTTGCACAGCACAGTGGATACCCGAATGCTCAAAGACTTATTGTGGAATATGCAAGTATGAGTTTGTCCCAACCAGAACGTGCTTACTCACAACCTGAAAAAGAAAGTTTAGCCATGGTATGGGCATGAGAACACTTCAATGTATTCCTGTACGGAAAGCCCTTTATGCTGGTAACTGATCCTCAAGTGTTACTAACAATATTTGGCAATCCAAAGGTCAAAATGCCTCCTCACCCTGAACGTTGGGGGCTACGGCTACAAGAGTACAACTATAACAATGTGCATCGTCCAAGAAAGGATCAGAACCCTGCTGACTACTTTTCCAGAGTGCCCATTCACGATCACGGCACTCCAGCCAAGTCAGTTGAAGCTTATATCAACTTTATTGTAAAATCAAACGCACCAGCTGCCATTATGTTAGCCCAGATTATCACTGCCACGAGCCACAATAGTGACATGCTAAAGTTGAAAGATTTATTTACACATCAGTCGTGGAACCAGCACACCCGACTTCTCATTTGTGAGGGTGAGTATCAAAAATACAGAAATGTCAATGATGAACTGTCCATAACTCAAGCGGGAGATAAATTGCGAGGGTTGAGAATCTTGTTTCCAGTAAGTCTGCGGCAGTAAATAATTGAAGTGGTCCACGAAGGACATAGGGGAATCATTGCCACAAAAAGAGCTCTCCAAGACAGAGTCTGGTTTCTGTATCTCTTGTTTGTATTGCTTTTAGCCTTGATGAAGTCGTAGGGACACTTCCCCGAGACAAAGAAACACGTGTTGGCTAAAGTTACAAGGAGGTCTAATAAGAAAGGAAAAGCCAGAAATAAACCCACAAGTCAAGACAAGACGCTTTCTCTGTTCATTATACTGTATATTTTGAATGAATTTGTTGATATGAATTGCGTGTACCTCATGAGGTTAACCATCAGACTTTCAAGGTAGTCAATAGCTTGGAACGCCCACTTGTCGCCCCTTGTTTGGATTTATTCCTCTATAATATTACACAATTGATGAGCAAAATATTACGCAGGTGTAAAAGGATTTACCATTCAAGGGTAACCTTTTGAAAATGCTTTGCTATTGTAAATCCAGCCATTTGCACTCCTAAATCCAATTTACTAGTGCAAGTGGCTTTGAGAATTCAGCTCTACTTGTCACATGTATGTTTCATCTTCCATTAAAAAAAAAAATTCAAAACCAGGAAAGTTGCTGGCGCAATCAGTTGCTATATCTCCTTAATTCTTAAGTAATTTACAACAAGCTTCATATATGCGAGTTTATATACTGCAATCTACTTTATGTTGGACCATCTGAAACAGACTACAGAATATACTGAAAATTATTGAAAGAGTATGGGTAAGAAAATATGCCACTGCCCACAATGTCGACATGTAGGTGGTAGCATTTTACCCAGATTGTGCACTTAAAGGGCACAAGAAAGAGAAGGCAATGCGAAACAAGATGAGTTTGTCTATATAACGGATTAGCTACTGACTCTTTGCTGGTCCTGTGACACTGGGCTCAAAGTGCACCCACATTGTAGCCACACATCAATATAAACTGCCTGATTTAATAAGCAAAATTCACTAAGAATTAGGGCCTGCTTTATAGATCGATTGTACAGGGAAGATACGTCTGGATTCAGTTCTAAAGCCAGGGCAGAATCCACCAGTGGAATGTTCTGCCTCAATGAGATCCTATGGTGGAGAACATTCCATAGATAGATTTTCCTCTGGATTTATCGATACCACCAGAATTCAGAATTTCCATTCCCACCAAACTCTGAACCCAGCCCTTAGTTTCTGTAAGCCAACCAACACATTCCCAATGCCTAGATGTTTTGTTTCTCCCACAGTTATGAAGCTCTTTCTTTCTCACTGGGGTGGTCATTAAAATGTAAGCATCAATTGCCATGGAAAGACCATAGAATACAATTTGCTCAAAGACCATAGAAGACAATGATACCCAGAGCCACTGCAGTGAGCCAAGTGGCAGATTACTATAAAGTGTAAGTAAAATACTCACTCACTCAATCACTCACAACATATCAGTCAACTGAATTTTATGGCTAGACCTAGCATAAAAGAACTACTTTAGTTTGTGAGTAACTATATTAAATGTGCATGTATGTATGCATATATGGGTATTTACATGGCGTGAACCAAGCTAACAACCACAGAGTGCTGTACAAAGATGGGGGTAGCAGGAGGAGTACACGGGAGAGGCCAGTTCACAACATTTCACAGAAATTCTGTGTCTTTCGACAACATTTCAGAGTTTGAGCATGTGAACCTCTATTCCATTTGTCGCTGTAACCTAGCAGTTCTTCGAATGAGAATATCTGACCTTCTAGACTAGCAGGCTCTTAGAACGGGAACCTGTTCTCCACTTGTCTTTTCTAAATTAGCAGGTTCTTTTGTCACGTACAGGGTTCAAATTCATATATTGACGTGTGCATATGTAAACTCAGAATTAATTTCTTTGGAAAACCGAAATTATTTCTTCAAGGCACAAATTAGCAAGCAGATCCGTCAGTAGCTGTTCCAGCTTCCAGTCCTTCTAAAACAGCGTGAAAATTTTCGACGCATTTCAGCAACCTACCTGAGCATGGCTTCAACATGTGGTTAATGGACGATAATGGATTTGAGGAAACCTAATCCTTATGAAATGAGCGCCATGCCTTCAGAATAATTGCTCACATCAATTTACCGGTAATCTTCATTACTTCAGTGAGATGACTTCATTACCACAGTACAGGGTTTGTCATTCTTGGCCAAATGCCTGCAACGCACATTTCTCCTGCTTAAAGAGCACAAATAAACAAAGTAACATGTGGATTACGAAGGAACTCCCCACTGTGACGCCTGTATTTAGCATAATTCCAAAGGAGACAACTGTGGCCGTTTGGGGAATCACTGTGAGGCGAATCTGTACATGGAAATGGAACAGAACTTTAGAAACAGATAACAGTTTTGTTCAAATGGATGTGTGGAAGCTCCTAAAGGGAGTCAAGTCTAATTTGCCGCTGTTAAAAAAAAAAGAAACTCTAGAAAGAATGCTGCAAAACAGGGATTATGAGATGCACCAGCAATGGTGCGGCATTATGTTACTGTGCTGCAGTAATCAACAGAGTGATTGAAAGAATGCTCAAATGAATTTTAGCCATTGCAAATGATCCGCCGGCATCCAGACCACGGGTTGTCGCTCACTATGCCACTCTAGACAGAAATCAGCGTATGGAAATAGGTATCCTTTAGAACCAGACAAGCACAAACTGCCAGGATCGGTTGTACAACAGCAACGTGTTGGAAATTCGCCCTTTCTGCAGGGTGACCCCAATTTTATTCGCCGTTTTGCAGAAGCCTATTTTTGCTGGCTATAGGACTCTGTGCACTTTACCCCTGCTAACCATGGCTTAAGTGCTTGTACTCCTCCTTTCAACATGGTAAAATTGAAGAACCCTGATTGGTATAAGTCTCTATTATAGGGTACCCAAGGGGCACACAAGCCTTTAAGTTAAATGTCAGAAGTGAGTTGCAGCACTCATTGTGACAATGAAAACATGACTGCAGGCCTGCTACCAGTAGCCTGGGTGTGCAGGTTTGGACTGGCCCTAAACTCTCCTTTTAAATACTAATAAGTCACCCCTAAGTAGGTCTTACCCCCCATTAAGACAAGGTGCATGATTTTTTAAAACAGCAGGACATGTAAAAGTTTCATGTTATTCATGTTCTTACAGCGAAATGGCCCAAAAGGCTATTTTCACTGTAGTAGGTTCAGCTGGTCCATAGGAAAGCATTGGGATACAATATTATGTTTAATATTATCTCCGCCTTGGCAACTGGCAGAGAAATATTTCAAGGACTCTTTTTATTAGTCAAACCAAATCTAATTTAATGGTAATGTTGAATTTTGTTCAACTGGTACAGAAAATTTACTTTACAAACGTTAACTTTTCCCCTGCCTAAAGTACTTAAGGCCTTTTGGTGCCTATCAACTATCACCTGGCAGTGATGGTTCCAATTGTGGTGAGATGCGAACTACTCCCAGGATCAAACAATAGGCTGACCTGAATGAGCAGATATGACCCATCTGAACCTGAGAGAATATTCAGGGAAGGCTGGGAAGATCCTCTTTGACATTAAAGTGTCAAGTCCTGCTTGAATGTCTCATCCTGATTGACAGGTCTGCTAGGGCTTTCATAGGACACTTGAGGAGTGCTTCAAAGAGGCCTCTCCTGTCACAGGCAAATGGAAACTTACACCTGGGAAGGGCCCTTCTCTTGTCTTACCAGCCAGTCAGGCCCCCAGGATGAGCCGCTCTCTGACAGCAAGGCCTTCCGTGTCAGCTGTAGTGAGGGGGTTTCTCAATCTGGTATATGACCCGGGATGTGAATGCAGATCACTCGGGCAGGGGAGGATTGGCGACCCTATCAATGCCAGGCAAAGTCTTCCTAGAAAACTTGGGTTTTGGAAAATTCAACATCCTCTGGGGAGGGATTACTCAAATTACTCCGGCGCACACAGAACGTACTTTACAAAAAAAGAGAGAGGAGTCCCACAGACCAAGGGGACGGAGCACCATTTAAGCAGTAAGATAGAATCTCCCATCTGGAAACCTATGTGTCACACAACATAAATCGCAACAACCGTGTGAACTCAGTCAACCATCAAGCATACTTCAAAACTTGATATCTATTTGCAAACAAGTACCACAGAGGCATAAAAGTGCACAAAGCTTTAATGACATGTTGGCAAACACTATGGCAGTTCATACATAATTCACATAGAATATATGTCAACAATTGTCTAATAACAAGATTTCCCATAAAAAAAGTTTTTAAATGCTTTGCATTACAAAGATTCAAGCAATATCTCATAAGACAACTCCCCAATGCGGCGCAAAATCAAAACCAAAATGGTAAAAAGAAAAGAATAAAAAGGAAGAAGGAAATAAGACAACAAAGATATGTCTATTAAACTGATGCTGATCCACTCTAATCATTGAACAAGATTCCTGATGCGTCAAGTAAATTATCATCTATGGTATCACAAGGTTAAGCAGATTCTGCACTCAAAGTACATCAATGCGATTCAGTGGAATTTACAATGTTTTACCACCTTCTTCAGGACAAAACGGAAAAATTCTATCTCCCACAGATGCTCAGAATGTACAAAATCTAAAAAAACACACATATATAGATGACATGAATTATTAGAGGGATCTATGTTATACAGAAATTATCATGACATTTCTTTTAAAAAGCATTTCATCAAACCCCAGTGCATCACTCACCCCAGTGGTACTGTTTTATGGCGACATATCTTTAAAGGTATTCGCTCTGCTGTCATGCATATTCAAATTGAACTATACTAGACTCTTTCATATGCATTCATCATCACATCATTTTTACTCTGGATCTTATAGTATCCATCACATATTCGCAACGCCATGATTCACCCAAGCTACAAAACAACCAGTCATACTCACAATCACACTCATATGTATCAAAGGCAAACTTGACCTTATCAAATCACCCCATCTATTCAGATGAGTAATTTTTATAATTCACCAGATGGTGAGATAAAGGATTCCTTGAACAAGTTATCATATTAATTTTGAAGTACTGGAGGTATTTATATTTCTATAAAACCAGGAAGGCACATATACAGAATCATAAGTAAATCAGCCGCTCTGAAAGAAAAACCATCAGGATTTAAAAGGGGCACTATGTAAAAAAAGATACAATCACACCCCTCTCTTTGTGGACCAACATGGAGGACATTACTCAATGCCTTACTTTTCAGGAATGAGATAACGTCAATCTAAAAGGTTTCAAGCGCACACGGAGTACGATCTCAATTATGCCACCACTCAAGGAAAATTAATACTCCTTGACTATTTTTGATTTTTATGCCCCACGCGCTGAGGATATACATTTAAAAAGTCATTGATTACAAACATATGGCTCAAAACGTTTTTTTAGCTTTTATCCAAATCTTAATAAAGATTTCCCTTTTTCTCTTATTGCCATCTTACCTCATAATTTTGGAACACAAAGTGTATATAAGAAAGTCACTTTGTAGATGAGGATGCTGTTGGAGTAATTCTTTCCTAAAGATCAAAAGTAAACCATTTTAATCAATTATTCTTGCCCTATTCCTATACCCATGTGTTATTCAGCAGTATTATAATTGCTAACATAGCTCTAAAATGGGATATAATTTAAACATATATTCACCCCTGGCTACCGGCAGAGTTTGATACAGGTATAATACAGTTCAGGACAGGCCATGTGTCAAAGAAACACCTGTCCATTAAAGCTGTATAGAACACTAATTTTCTTGTCCATATCGCTTTCTACTTCAAGCTATATCTGCATCTAATTTGCTAGTGCAGCGTGACATCTAGCATCTTATCCTATACTGGAGAGATTGCACAGTGAAAAGTGGCATATAGCCAGTATAGTGCAACATCTCCTGGGTGTCCTAATACTGCCTCCCTTTTGATCCACTAAAACTAAACTTTTTGTAATCTGCGCTCCAGTATGTACCCCACTCAGCGCCCTTAATTGTTGATACCCATCTATTTAGGGCAGTTCAAGTTTGCGCACTAGCATATTGCAACTAGAACGTATCCTGTGCCTGCGCTGGTTTTAACTAGTTCCCTGACTGACTACTGTAGGAATTTTTCAATCTATGCGGCGGCACGAGGACCACTCCCCGCAATTATTCACTAATACCCATCTAATAGAACCAGTTGAAGCTTACGCAACAGCATCTTTCAACTAACGTGGAGGCATGTGTCCCATACCACGCAGGTTCTAATTAATTCCCTGACTATTTGGGATGGTTCAAGCTTACGCTACAGCATTCAAATTGTGTAGCACGTTGTCTAGCAAGTTCCCTGGGGTTGTTAGCATAATCTCCTAAACATAGTGGGCTTACCTGGTGTCTCAATAAGTTGAAGACGCAGGTCTGTGTTTTGTTAAAGGCGGTCCCCGATACTGCTGAGCTTCTTAAATATCTTCACATGAGTTGAGTACTGATCACAGGGGGTTATCACATGCATTTTCACAAAGCGCCTAGTACTTTTCATACGTTTATGTATGCGCCATCTTAGACAGTGTTCTATCTACTACAAATGTTGTTGTTCCTAACAGTGAGCCATGCTTTCAAATCAACAATCTATCAAAAAAACACAGAGAAGCAATGGAATCCCTAAGGCAGGATCTTAGTATCACTATCAAACCCGCCGACAAGGGGGGAGGTGTGGTAGTGTTTGGCACTATAGACTAAGAAGCGAGGGCACTACGACTACTATCTGTTGCAGAACACTACCAGAGGGTCCCCACTACGAGATTATATGGCCTTAAAAGAGAGGTGTTCAATTTGATAGAGCCGGCTAGATACCTAGGGATAGATGTGATGAAGCCGAAATGATGAGGAGGCCTGATGCATTGAGGCCAGTTGCAGTCATTTCTGTACTCTTGACTGCCAATGTGTCACTACGCTATGTCGATATACACCATTCTAATGTGCTGCACCCTGAATTATATTCACTGCACTTTATGTGTACGGCTGTTTTCAAAATAAAAAGATTTAAAAAAAAAAAAAGGTTTGCAGACAAAGCTCACAGAAGAGCTTAGTGGGCTAGAACAAATTCACAAACATATTTATTCTCAAAAACCTGAAGGACAATTCTTATGGTGGGTGGCCAGATCAGAACTTTAGAATCAACTCAGGCAGCGTACTTATTTGACAAATTAGATAATAAATATTATTAATGGGGAAACAAATCTGGCAACCTTTACTCAAGAGCATCAGGAGGGGAAAATGCTAAAGAGGCTCTACGTCTCCTGGACATGGGGGCCACAAGGTCGAAACAGTACATCCTACCATCCTAGTTACTGTGGATGCTGAAAAAGCATTTGACAGGGTGGACTGGGAGTTTATGGCGGATACCTTGAGGATGAAAGGGCTGGGGGTGAATTTACTGGCTGGCTTATGGCGGGGTATTGCAACCACAGAGCCAGTACATGGGTTAATGAGCTCCACTGACAATGGGTGAAAATTGCTAGAGGCTTGAGGCAGGGGTGCCCACTGTCTCCCCAGTCCTCTTTGCCCTTACTGTGGAGCCACAGGCCCTGCGTATTTAATCCAACCCCAATATTAAGGGAATCAAATTTGGCATCTAGGGAATAAAAAAATGATCATGTTTGCAGATGACATCCTACTCAGGATCACAAACCCTCAGGGCTCTTTCCCTGCTACATTAGAGGAATTAGACACTTATCAGAGCGTCTCTGGATTCAAAATTAATATTTTCAAATCGAAAATCCTAAATATTTTGAAACTGTAGTGGAACAACTAGGAAATTAACTATGCATAGATGGTCTGTTGACCACATCAACTACCTTGGCCCCAACCCTGTCCAAAACTAAGGAAGTTAATCTTCAGCAACTCAAAAGAGGGGTATAAACCGAACTCAACAGCTGAAAATACAAGACACTCTCATCATTAGGCTGAAAACAGATTATAAAATGTCCACCCTGCCTAAGAGTCTTAACATTTTTCAAACCTTGACTCTCCATATACCCAGACACTACATTAGTGACCTCCAGTGAACGTGCTATTCTTAAATTTGGGAAAGCAAAAAAGAACAGCTTGCTAGAAGATAGTGTTCATTGTGTCCATGTCAATGAAGATTGGGGATTCACTGCAATGGGGCAGCCCACCTGTGATTCTTAATTTACTGGACGTGGAGGGAGACTGGAACGGGATGATTGACAATATAATGGTGGCGGGCTGCTCTGGGAGATGCCCTGGTGGCCAATGGTGCAGTAAACCCAAACTCTTTATAAATCCCCAGTAACAAGGGCCACGCTGGACGTTTGGGATAGGATGGCAGTCAGATACCGGCTTACTTCTTTCCCATTCCTCTTCATTCCCCTGTGGGGCAATCAGAAGTTCACCCTAGGGTTTGTCGTGTAGTTCCTAAAAATACATAGGATCTGCACATTTGTAGGTAATATAAACTAAGGGATTGGTGTCCAGACTGATTCCGGACACCCCCACAGGATATGTCAGCCTATAGACCAGCTAGCTCACAGTGCCACCATAAGCCCCCGAACCTTACCAAGGAGCGAATAGTTTCTGGCAACCATTGAACATGACAACCTTTGACCCTTCAGGGATCGTGGAAACAGTACAGTACAGTACTTTTTGCTCAGTCAATTGTGCTCACTTGGTCTCAGAGAGATACACAGAATAAACGTTGGGGACGTTTTCAATAAGCATTTATTTGAGCATTGAACCAGCGTCATTCTAGTATAAAACATGTTTGCTGCGACAATCATTAGACAGAAGCAAATGTAAAAGATTACAAGCACCAATAGAGTGAATGGAAGGTAGAATTCTACCATGGTGCTAAAACAGTCAATATATGCAGACATATAAACATGACAGTAATCAGGCGTACTCCTCCGATGCGGACCCTACCTAAGTGTACCTCAGTGTACCTAGCATGTATGTGGGTGTAAAGCCAAGAATCCCCTAGGAAAAAGCCAAGCCCATTGCCTGATGGGAGAGAATGAAGGACCCCGTCATGGTCACGAGTTGGACACCCCGCAAGGGAAGTCAGACCACGCGTATTAAAGCTTCAGCGTGCAGAGACCTCAGTGTCTTGTGTCAGCGTGGAAGCATCTCCTCTAGCTACCTAGTGAAGGTGCAGTTCTTTTATACCAAAGAGGTAGCCTCAGGGTTTCTACCACAATCGATATATTGTGAGTACGATTATGTAAATGAGCCTAAATCAATAATTGCAAAGTAGCCTGCCGCCCTAGGATGAAGATAGCGATGACTTTTGTACAGAGTATGTTAATCCTGTTATATATGTCATGTGCAGGGGTTTTTACCAAGAATCCTCATACATAATAAATAAGGCTAGCTTCGAAGAAACCACACAATATATATGCAGCCCATAACTGGGTAAAAGGTCAGTGCTAGAACCGGTATGCAGAGCAAGGTAGGACAAATGTACGTAAAAGGTCACTTTGCTACTTAGGCCTAGGTTGGGGAACATAACACCCACTCCTCATCTGAAGGTCGACAAGGTCAACTGATGCTAAAAAGCATAAAAACATTGTCATAAAACCAATGTATAAAAACATCTAAAAACATGTTAAGTGTAAAAAAGGATGCTTATTAAAAATCAAAAAGCTCTACGAGTCCACTATGGAATCAATATACGATTAGACTGACTGAGCAAATCGAAAGCCATGGTGCTCAGTGAGCGCAGAACAAAAATAAAACAAAACGGTGTTTCTCCTTCCAATTTAGTTTGTTTTTTAAAAAAGGCCGAACTGTTCCCATCACACAGAGAGCCAAATGTTTATGTGTCCTGTGGGGGAGACGCAACATCACTGTCGCTCGCAATCACAGAAGATGGACCCTGTAACACCTCCTGTATCAGGTCAATAGAGCAAAGGTGATCTTCTTCGGTTCCCACAGCAGCCGCTGAGGAAGCACTAGAGGCCTGTGAGCCTGTCGTAGAGCCGTTGTCCGTTCCGCCAGGAGCTGAAGCCATTGATACATGTGGGCCTTTAAGGGGTCCAGTAGTACGTCTATGTTCGGTGGTGCAACCGATGGAAGGGTCAGACACAGGTCCAACACGCATTCGTATCCGCAGAACAAGCAGCAGAACACAGGCAAGATGCAGTCAAACCAGACTGGTCTGAATGATTGGAACCAATACTCGCTTAGATCCCGAAGCTGAGGTGTGCCCAGATGAAACACCATGCATTCATGACCACGTCGCACCAGCAGTGCTTTTCCATCTCTCGATGAACTGGGACGTCCACAGTGAAGCAGGAAAATTAAAATCAGGATGCCCACTACAAGTAGTAGGATCAGCGGAAGCCCTCCAAAAACGTTTCCAAATACGGAGTGTATAAATGCTGGAATGACTCCGAAGAGTGTCTGAAAGGTGTTCAATAGCCCAGAACCTAAATGTTTAAATAGGTGCACGATCCCCCTCGTATCAGACATGTTAAAGATACGATGAACCATTTCCCCGAAATGGAGCGGGAAGTTCGTAGGGACTAGTGCCTGTATCTCAGATGAAGACCTTGCAACCTGGAGATCAAAAGTCTCTCGGGCTGAGGTTAAGGCCAGATCTTTCTGAAAAAGCATGGCTTTCAGTCTGCTCAGGAAATCAAACCGTATAAAGGAAACATTCAATGAAGCCCATAGCGTTGCCTCCCTAATTGTGTGGGCCGGTCGGAAACAATACTTGCATACAACAAATAACCCTGGACTGCGGTCAGATATGCGATGCCTAGTACCATTCCACAACAGCCTTGATCATTCAGCATCAAATAGCTCCCATTCGAGAGCAGCTCGAACACCAGATGAATCACAGCAGCTGGGTAACCCTTCAAGTGACAGGACGAGTTAGCAACCATAGCATTACAGGCTCCATGAACCAAAATGTCTTTGCAAACTAGGGACCCACTTAAAGCACTTTCACAGTTTGAACCACTGAGAAAATCTTTAGTGTCCCCATTCCTACATCGAAATCTGTACGGTAATTCACAGTACTCGTGTATGTACCCTTCTCCTAGCTCTTCATATCTGCCTACCTGGTGATACTTGAGACAGTATTGAAATTGGAATGTTGTGACTGGCAGTGTAATGAAGTCATGGATTAACCAGTCAGTGGTAGGTGGCTCAGCCACGATGAAAGGTAATTGGTCCAATTTCTCAATTTGCAACATGGTATATTTTGCATCTCTTCGTGCCATTACCATCTGTCTTTCCATCAGATTTTATACAGAGAACAGAGTCGTACTGTTGATGTCATCAAGATGGGAATACGCTGAGGACATTGATACATGTGGGCCTTTAGGGGGTCCAGTAGTACGTCTATGTCCGGTGGTGCAACCAATGGAAGGGTCAGACACAGGTCCAACACGTATTCGTATCCGCAGAACAGGCAGCGGAACACAGGCAAGATGCAGTCAAACCAGACTGGTCTGAATGATAGGAACCAATGCTCGCTTAGATCCCTAAGCCAAGGTGTGCCCAGATGAAACACCATGCATTCATGACAAAGTCGCACCAGCAGTGCTTTTTCCATCTTTTGATGAACTGGGACGTCCACAGCGAAGCAGGAAAATTAAAATCAGGATGCCCACTAAAAGTAATAGGATCAACGGAAGCCCTCCAAAAACGCTTCCCAACACGGAGTGTACAAATGCTGGAATCACGCCGAAGAGTGTCTGAAAGGTGTTCAATAGCCCAGAACCTATACGTTTAAATAGGTGCACGATCCCCCTCGTATCAGACATGTTAAAGATACGATAAACCATTTCCCCGAAATTGAGCGGGAAGTTCGTACGGACTAGTGCCTGTATCTCAGATGAAGACCTTGCAACCTGGAGATCAAAAGACTCTCGGGCTGAGGTTAAGGTCACATCTTGCTGAAAAAGCATGGCTTTCAGTCTGCTCAGAGAATCAAACCATATAAAGGAAACATTCAATGAAGCCCATAGCATTGCCTCCCTAATTGTGTGGGCCGGCGGAAACAATACTTGCATACAACAAATAACCCTGGACTGCAACCAGATATGCGATGCCTAGTACAATTCCACAAAAGCCTTGATCATTCAGCATCAAATAGCTCCCATTCGAAGGCAGCTCAAACACTGGATGAATCACGGCAGCTGGGGAACCCTTCAAGTGACAGGATAAGTTAGCAACCAAAGCATTACAGGCTCCGTGAAGCGAAATGTCTTTGCAAACTAGGGACCCACTTAAAGCACTTTCACAGTTTGAACCACTGAGAAAAATGTCAGTGTCCCCATTCCTACATCGAAATCTGTACGGTAATTCCCAGTACTCATGTATGTACCCTTCTCCTAGCTCTTCATATCTGCCTACCTGGTGATACTGCAGACAGTATTGAAATTGGAATGTCGTGACTGGCAGTGTAATGTAGTCATGGATTAACCAGTCAGTGGTAGGTGACTCAGCCACGGTGAAAGGTAATTGGTCCAATTTTTCAATTTGCAACATGGTATATTTTGCATCTCTTCGTGTCATTACCATCTGTCTTTCCATTAGATTTTATATAGAGAACAGAGTCGTACTGTTGATGTAATGCCAGGGCACATGGCCAGAATGCAATGATTGCAGTGTCCAGCTTAATAATAGAATGGACTGCAATTGCGATTGTCATTGTTGAAGATCATTGTTGAAGAATCGACAAATCCTGTCCCATTATATCTATTGCAGAAGACACAATGTTGCCCAGTGAATAAATTCTGGATGATAGTGTGGTCATGCCATTGTCGACCACAGCCACAGCCTTTTCAAGGTTAACCCTATCTATTTCACGTAGTCTCTCAACAGCCTCCTGTTGAGAGATTTTCCATAGCTCGTTGTAAATAGCAGACAAGAAGTGCTTGCGACAGGGCTTCTGGGGATCTAACAACAAATCCCTAAGATCCATGTCATCTGAGAGAAGGGATAAGTGTTGTTTCACTTGGGACAGTGTCGAGGTCTTTAGCCACTCTAGGCATAACTTCCCAACACTGTAAGATGTCACCACCCGAGTGTTCGGATTGTACATAGCACTGATTAGGCCTATGGATACTAAACCCTTCGGTAGTACCCCTGAATCTAGACTGACACCTATAAGTGTCGATAGACCAAACCAACCATCCCTTCCAATCGGGGTCTTTTAAGAACCATTGTATAACATGGCATCTAATGTAACCTCACTGTGTTGTGTGTAATTGTGCCAACCCTCAAAGTGTGTAACCAAGGGAATCGGAGGTGTATTCAAGTCCTTGATCTTGGCTAGCCCTAGACAGGAAGTCTGTTGCACTGTCTCGTTCAGGAAAATCATTTGATGTGGTATGAGGCATGCTCTAAATAAGGCCTCAGTTCCCTGAACATGCCAATCTTTAGTCCCCCAGAAAGATTTTGTGTCTATAGTGTCCCTCCACGAGTCAAAACCCTGTAAAGACAGTCTGGAAATAAAGGAAGCAGAGTATATCAGCTTAGTGTTAGTGAGCATATTTTTCTTTGCAGGTGTAGGTGAAAGCTTATAGTAATAAGAGGTCGGGTCTGAAGTGTTAAACCCAGAAAAATAAGCAAACTTTTGTGCAAATGTGGTTGAACTACCTTTCGGCGGTGTTGGGCAATGCTCCCATTTATGGTAAGTGAAAACATTACGTGGGATACTTGCTTTGTGCAAAAAATGGTGACCATAGTGTTGGTAACAAAACATGGTGTCAAAATTAGATGTATCATCATATAATTCATAATTTGAAAATGCAGCAGATTGTTCTAAATCAGATGGCATAGTATGCACAGTTTCAATATCCCAATCATCAGAGAGAGTACTAGAGGTGATGATATCACTAAGAGAAATTTTGAATAAATTAGGTATTCCTAAAAGTTCAGTAGTACCATACACATCATAAGAAACTCTGTCCTAAACTATTCCTTCAGGAACTGGAACTGCTGTAATGTTCACTAAGGACAGGTCCCTCTGTTAACTGTGTGATGATGCATGCAGTTTCAGGACCAAGTTCACATGTTGTACTGCAGAGCGTTCTGGGAGGTAATGTCCATTCAGAAGTAAGAAAAAGGCAGTCACTATACCAATACAAAGGACTAAGAACAGTAGACCAATTGCAATCCAGAGCTGTAGCTAGGGAAAAACAAAGTATTTTTCATCCAAAGGTAGAAATCACAAATTCGTTGTTTGTGGGGAACAGGCAGTGGCGGTAACTTGGGTTCACTTGGATCCGATGAGAAATTGTCAAAATCGATGAAGTAGCCTGACGCAGTCCGATCTATCTTTGGTAGCTCAGCAGGTTTTGTGGAACTGGGTGATGCCTCTGTTCGAGACATATTCACATAGACGTCAGTTTTAGGCCGAATTGAGATCTGTGTTTCATTTGAAGTTTGATGTTGTTCAGTTTCAACAGGCACAAGTTGCATTCCATTGTTGGTAACTCCTTCACTCCGCGGACCTGAGACTTCAAAGGTTATTAATCTTTCTATCTGAACTTCCTGTATGGTAGCAAGAGGAGATCGGTGGCTACCCAGGAGCCCACGCGGCCTACTGTTGAGTATCGGCCACATAGTGTTGTTTGATCAGATCAACTGAGACGAATCTCTTGTCTTTGCAGCCAGCAAGGGTTGGAAGAAGTACTGTTCTTGTTCCTTTTGATTGCCAGGACAGGTACAGGCACTCTGTAAGATGGCCCAAATTTTCTTTTTTGTCCACAATATTTTTTCTGACCAGGTTCCCATTCTTCGGAGATCTTGCCGGAACAGCTTTCACTTCTCCAGTGGTGGTGCGTTTTACTTGGACGTTGCTTTGTAATGCCCAGAATTCATTGAGTTCCTGTAAAACAGCCAAACGATCATTGATGTCAAATGGTTTTTCATCCACCGCTGTGCTGCCACAGTCGAGGTCAGGTACCCACGTTCTAATCCGGAACAGAACTTCCCATGGAGTTCGGCCCCCTAGGGAACTTCTTGGCATGTTGTTAAGTGGACCCAATATAGGTGATTGACCCAACTGCCACCTGAGTCTAATACCCTGGCTGTTAAGGATTGCTTTAAGTCCCGGTTTTTCCTCTCCATGATCAAATTTCCCTCGGGATGATACAGGAAGGAGTACAGCAATGCTACACCCAAACTTCCCATGGCTTCTTAGTAAGCCTGTGAGCTAAACAAAGGGCCACGGTCGGAATGTAAAGTGCCAATTGCGTATGTCCCCATGAAGACTCGCAAATCCTTTATAACAGTTCGGGCATCAGCCGAGCGCTGAGGCCAAACCCACAGAAATCTAGAGCATGAATCCGCTGCCACCAAGATGTACTTGAAAGCCCCATCAGATTGTAAGGGGCCGCAGTGGTCCAAATGGACACATGCGAGTTGTCTGTCTGATATCAGTAGTGGTGTTTGAGGTGGACTTGCTACGGTGGAACCTTTCATCTGCTGACAGATGTCACACTTGAGGACAAAACCCTTGGTCTGTTTAGTAAGACCTGGCCACCAATAAAGCTGCTTCAGTAGTGAAACAAACGTAGCGATACCTGCGTGTGCTGAACCCAAACCCTCGTGTGCAGCTAGAATGAATCCTCATCTGCGATCCATGTTTGGTATAACTCTATCTCCCACTCCTGGAATTTGAGCATACAGAATGTTTTGCGCATCTAACTTGTAGGAGTACTTGAGTGGAAAACCTTTTGGCAAGGCTGAGCTGTTGCGCATAACGTTTACAGCTATCATTATCTGTCTGTCTATCCTCGTACTAGAACGAGTGATTGCAGCAACGGCAGCAGTTCACACTGTCGCCTTGGTGGCTTCATCCGCCAACGAATTCCCTTCAAAGTACACGCCAACACGCTGATGACTCAATGTATGAATTACATGAGTCTGTGGCAAGCATTATTTCAGCTTTGCCACCTGTTCCCAAAGTAGCTTGTGCTTTATTGTGCAACCTTTGGAGTCTCTAAACCCATTCTGGCCCCAATAGTTAAGATATTCATTGTATGACTGGACACAATAAAATGAATTCCTGATCTGTATTTTTAGTGTCCGTATCAGGGCATTCAGTTCTGCCAGTTGTGCCGTGCAATCTCCTGGAGACTGCGTCTGTGTATGAACTTGCCGTCCTGTATATGTCCCTTTACAATCGCACATGCTGCACTGTATTGCGGTTTACTGCCTACGGCAGGCTGGGCAGATCCGTCAGTATAAATTATGTATTCATACTGATCTAGAGGCATTATTTCATTCGGGAGAGGATATTCTGGTTTGTACTGCAGGAATTCTTGTGTTTTTTAATGAAGAATCAAATTTGTAGTCTACATCTGTTGCAGTGAGAGAATTAGCCCACTGTATCCATCGTGGATGCAGTGCTTTCACGTTTGGAACGCTTGCTTTGGTATCAGCCTCTAAGGTTGGTACTGGAGTCACGACAATTATGCGTTTCCCCTGTGCTAGTGCTCTTTCTCCCACTACAGCAGTTTGTACTGCTGTCAATATGTTTTCCGTTGATGCAAAACGCATTTCAGCGTTTGTGTACAAATGTGATTTGTATGCAATAGGTACCGTTTCGCCTTCATTGATGGTGAGGTAATTGATGGTGATACTTGCCAGGTTTTTTACCCTGATTGACCCGCGACTACACGGATCACCAAATTAGTGGTATTTACACGTGTGTGTAAGTGTTTGGAAGCTATTGTGCCAGCTTGTATGGAACAGAGAATTTCTGTGTGTTCCTGTGTCTAATGTTGGACTGAAAAATCAGGTCTGATTAGGTCGTAGAAAGGTTTAGCCCTTTCAGCGTAATCCAAAATGTATGTTCTGCCAAAATGTAGAAATCCTAAAATGGATTGTAAACCTTTCAGAGTCTTTGGAGGTTGTAGCAGCACACATTTTTCTAAAAAAATTAGCTGCCAGGCTTTTCCCTTCACTTGATAGCTCCTATCCCAAAAACAGGACATTGAGGTGGGCAATTTTTTATTTTTTAAGTTAAACTTGTAGTTCACATTGGCGAACCCCAGCATTATGTTGTTTACCCTGTTCAAGTGTTCCAATAACTGATCGCCTGTCAGATAAATATCATCTACGTAGGACAATACCTCCTCATCACAATTTTGAAGTAACTCTGTTACTCTTGCTGAGAACAACCCAGGGCTATTCTTAAACCCTTGGGGCAGTCTACAGAATTGGCGTTGACAGCTGAGGGCCGAGAATGCTGTCAAATATCTGCTTCCAGGCGCTATATTTTATTAGAAGAAACCATTCGAGATATGTAGTGTTGTTTTGTATTTTTTACGCACAATGTTATTCAGTAATGGGGCACTGTGTGCATTTTGTAATACAAATGTTCGTGTGCATGTGTTCAAATGCCTGTAGTCTAAAACTAGACGGTATGAATTGTCGGGTTTCATTACGGGAAACAAAGGATTATTCATTTAAGAGGTGCAGTTTTCAATCACACCTTGGTACTCAAGTTGATCTAAGATCTCCCTGACTTGTTTCTTTCTGTCATGTTTTATTGGGTACTGCCTCTGTGGAGTAGGAGTAGTTTTTAATGGGATTTTATGGTGAGGTGACTCAGCATCCCACCCTACATGATTGCGGTAAAGTGCAGGAGCTAGCGCTAACGCCCACTCCTGCGAGTATGAATGTTTAAATGACTTAGGGCACTCCATAACGAACTCAGGCGGCAAATCTCTTTCAGCAAAAAGGATGTCGTATCCATATGTCAGGTTCTCCCAAAAGAGACCTTTTACTTTCCTGGGTATGTCCCCATTCATTTGGAGCGTAATTTTGTATAAACGATGTGGGGCCCTTACCCTTGTAACCGGTGTCTCCACCGTGATATGTTTATTCAACGCTCCTGTCACCAGAAATTCCATTAGGCTCTGGCGAGCTTTTGTTACTTCTGCTGCGCTGTCTAGCATCGACAGAGCCCATTCCCTGTTCAGAAGCAGAGTCCTCAGTAGCCTGTACGTTTCTTATTTTAAGGGCGGTGACCTTCTTTTTTTTTAAATTGAGGTTTCGTTTTGGTTTTATTTTCTTGTTTGATAATGTAGTCTGAAGTGAGATGTGTCTCTTTTTTTGGCTTGACTCGCTCTTCTGATCTGTGTTCCGACCGTCCTTCCCTCTCTGAGTCTTTTGATGAACTCTGAAAGGAACGGGAGGAATGTGTATCAGTATTCTGATACTTGCCAGGTTTTTTAATATTATCACAGTTTCTAAGATTATATCTTTTTTCAGAGGGCTCCTGTTGAGGAGACCCAAATTGTGATGCATTTTGACTATTATTGTTTGTTTGTTTGTTACCCCATTTCTTTTTAGAAGAATCAGGTGCTTGCTTTGAGTTATCCTTTTCAGAATTACTTGTCACTTGTGGTTTCCCAGGTCTAGCTCCCAAGTTATCTCTACCCAGCGAAGCATAGGTTTCTTCGATAATCTTTTGTAGTTCTTGCTCCTGTTGGGCAGGAGTGAATTCCCTCAGGCGTTGGCGTATAGCCACTGCTGCTGCCTCCTCTTTTATGTTACCTGACATAATTGCTGATACCTGGGAAAAATTGCCCATCAGTTTCATCCCCAAGTCCAGGGCAGGTTCTGTCCCAAGCTCATTCTGTATTTGTTTCAATACATCTGGTATAACTGCTATTGAGGGAGTACCATGAATTCTGGTATAAACGGCAGCGAAAACTGTAACCCAGGTGGTACAATCCTCTACCGGGGGAGCTATCCCCATTGGCAAGCAAATTGTTAGTATTCTGTGTTTTTCCTGCGGGCCTGTATGGGGAAATACTGCTTCAAGCTGTGCTATTTTCCGTGCTATCCAGAACGGCATTTGCTCACATTTGGTGGGCATTCTTCCCATAATCGCGTTCAGCGTTTGTGGGCTGATATTTGTCGTAGTCATTTGAGGTTGACCAGTTTGAGTAATCCTCGCAGGTTAAATTGTAAGTGTTCTCATTACGAACTGTGTAAGGTTTCCGTATAGTTTTACTACGTCTCTGTAAAGTGTATGTAATTCTGCTGCTTGCAATGTATCAATCTCTGGATGTGATGTGTAAGCAACTAGGACCGGCCAGGTCACTCCTTCTCTGCTGAGCAGACCGAGTCTCACATTATGTTGTGGTGTGGGGGAGGGCGCCTTTGAAGCAATTAATATGCTCTTGGTATGTTAACTGGACTTCTACGTCCACGAATGGAAAGTATTCTTCAGGTGTCTAATCTTTAATGTAAGTGTGAAACAAATGTGTGCGTGCATCTGCAGGTGGGACTTTGAACCAAGAACAGAATACCTCTGTTCTGAATGCTTCGTGTGCTTCAATCACGAAGGTAACACCACCACCCATTGCCGTGAGGCCGTATTGCAATAATTTCATAGTAACTGCATGTCTGCAATTTTCTGTAATGTTAAGAGCAACTTCCTGATCTTCTTCCACTGTATTCGCAACGCCATCTCCAGTGACAGACATTGTGGGAGGAAGTGGTAAGGAAAAGAGATATGGTTTTGCACAGTGTGGGGAACTATAATCCTTCAAGCTTGAAAAACCTACAGCCAATAAATAGGATATACCTACTTAGCTGTGACGGATTTCCCTTAGCACTCCAGACGTCTCTGGTTAAATGTGAGTAGGGGTCTCTGAGAAAGCACGACTGAACTACTCAGATTTGACCGTTAAATAAGAACCAAACCAACGTTGGTGGCGCCATGTCGTTTAGTTCCTAAAAATACAAAGGATCTACGCCTGTGTAGGTAACATAAACTAAAGGATTGGTGTCCAGACTGATTCCGGACACCGCCACAGGATATGTCAGCCTATAGACCAGCTAGTTCACAGTGCCACTATAAGCCCCCGAACCTTACCAAGGAGCGAATAGTTTCTGGCAACCATTGAACATGACAACCCTTGACCCTTCAGGGCTTGTGGAAACAGTACAGTACTTTTCGCTCAGTCAATCGTGCTCACTTAGTCTCAGAGAGATACACAGAATAAACGTTGGGGACGTTTTCAATAAGCATTTATTAAACCAGCGTCATTCTTGTATAAAACATGTTTGCTGCGACAATCATTAGACAGAAGCAAATGTAAAAGATTACAAGCACCAATAGAGTGAATAGAAGGCAGAACTCTACCATGGTGCTAAAACAGTTAATTTATGCAGGCATATAAACATGACAGTAATTAAGCTTACTCCTACGATGCGGACCCTAAGTTTACCTAAGTGTATCTAGCATGTATGTGGGTGTAAAGCCAAGAATCCCCTAGGAAAGAGCCGACCCCATTACCTGATGGGAGAGAATGAAGGGCCCCATCTTAGTCACGAGTTGGACACCCCGCAAGGGATGTCAGACCGCTGCGTGTTGAAGCTTCAGCATGCTGGAACCTCTGTGGCTTGTGTCAGCGTGGAAGCGTCTCCTCTGGCTACCTAGTGAAAGTGCAGTTCTTTTATACCAAAGAGGTAGCCTCAGGGTTCCTACCACAGTCGAAATGTTGTGAGTACAAATATGTAAATGAGCCTAAATCAATAATTGCAACTATGCAAAGTAGCCCTGTAGACCTAGGATGAAGTTAGCGATGACTTTTGTACAGAGTATGTTAATCCTGTTATGTAAACATGTGCAGGGGTTTTACCGAGAATCTTCATGCATAATAAATTAGGCTAGTTTCGAAGAAACCAATCGACATTTATTCGACACATAATTGGGTAAAAGGTTAGTGCTAGAACCGTTATGCAGAGCAAGATAGGACAAATGTAGGTAAAAGGTCACTTTGCTACTTAGGCCTAGGTTGGGGAACATAACAGGTTGACCAGGGCTCCCTATCAGAAGTGGCTAGAGGGCAAGTGCAAACCTTTAGGGATATGATTGACCATGTTACCATCAAGACATTTGAGCACCTCAAGGAGGAATATGCACTTCCAGGGTCAGAACACTTTTCATACATGCAACTGTGCCACTGGTTGCTCAATCCGAGAATCAAACAATGAGCTACCAGATCCCTTACCCCCTTTGAAACATATCTCTTATACTGCACGGGGACAAACATGCCACCTAAAAAATCTATACTTTCTTAAATGGTAAATGGAGAGACTGCCACCTCACTTTCTAGCAATCCTGGTAGAAGTAATTGTGTATAACATTAGACGGGGATCAGTCTCTTATTGAGGGCCAAGCAGTCAATCCATGAGCTCTGTGGGCAACAACATGCCCTCCCCTCACCCCCTGGAGCACAAATGGCTGGATAAACTGTGGTGGATCCTGGCTATAGAAAAACTCTCCAACCCTAAAAGAGGTGAAGAAAGAGACTTTACTAAACAATGGGGCTGCCCTCTCACACTCCCTTTTGAGAACTCCTTGTCCCGAAAGGACTCCATGCTACCAGCCAGCGATACCTGCGAATCTACATTTTTGGTCTGATTCAAGCCCAGTGCAGGAATCCGGCACTCAGCTTGAGACCCAGACCACATCCATGCTTCCCACTGAGGATTGCCTGGAGCCCCCTATGGGTATCCAGCATATTTTACGCTCAGGTGAGTGCCTCTCATACAACTGCACACAATCTCCTTCACCAGTATTACCGATTTTGAGGATTTTAAGCAGCTACTCTTTCCATTTCTTTTTATGTAGGCTATTTCCTGCCAACCTGTTCTTGAGGCTTGGCACCAGGGACATCCTCCTTTAGCAACTACGTTACCTTTCATAATGTAAGTACGGTCTCATGAGTATTGCCTATGCCTTGTACTGGCTCACTTTTCTTTTTCTTAGCCTCACTCTGATCACCTTTTCTCTATCATGTTTCAGCTCTCTCTTGGACTTGTTGTATGCCCCTGAGTCTTAATGATAATCCCACCATTTTTATTGGGATGGAAATGCCATTGACTTTAAAAACACGGACCCTACATGATTGTTGAGAATATGCTGTAAAGAGCTGTGCTGTTCTTGTGTTTGTTGATACACTTGTTGATCACTATTTATCACTTGAGTGTATCACCTCTAAAGAGAGCACTGAGCAAGTTTATTGTGCACCAATATTCACTGCACCGCTATTTGTCCAGAAATTGTTTTTCATGAACTCCTTTGAATACATTTTATTCGCCATTTGGTTCTTTGCATTTTAAGTATTGTTACTTGGGACCAGTGTGTTTTTTGTTACAGAAATAAACAAGACAGTGACCCCCGAGAAGGGTGGTTTAGGTCTCCTCTGTAAAAAAGGGGGAGGTCCAGGATAAAACCAGGACAATCCCCAAAGGGCCCCAAAAGAGTTTGGAGGGAAAGGATTCCCATAACCCTTCTGAGCACAAAGGCAGAGGTTCTGATGGACGGAAGCCTAAGGTACCCATTTTCACGCTCAGGTATTATGAGTGTCACAAGTCAGGGCACAAGAAGGGGTGACTCCAGCTGTCCCAGGAAACTATCCACTAGAGGGGACTAATGTGTTCTTGGGGGGAGGTTGTCCCCAGGAAGGGAGGGTAGAGCCTGCCCTTGTGTCCCTTATTTGGGAAGTGGACCCAGATGGTAAGCTGGTGGTCCCTGAGGTTGGGAGTTGTCACTGTCACCAGATCATAATGAATGGAGTCCTTGTCACTAATCTAAGGTATACCTGTGGCAGCTATATCATGGTGATGAAAAGCCTGGTTTCCCCAGAACAGGCTCTGCAAGGACAGGTATGTATGGTAACCCAGGCCCATGGGCAGGACATTTTCTGCTCTATGGCTCTGGTATCTTTGGGATGGGAGATGGGGTGGAAGTGGCAAAGGGGGGATCATTGTCAGTCCTCAGATGCCGATTGACTGCCTTCTTCGCAATGAACTTTCACCGGTGAGAGAAGAGCTGGGTGGGGTGGCTGCACCAAATTTCTGGGGCTGTCCAGACAGAGTATGAAGGTCTAAGGGGTAGGAAGTGCAGGAAACCCACAGTGGGAGGACCAGTGAATCAGGAGTCACCAAGAGCTACCCAAGACTAACCCCGGTGAGGCCACTTCTGAACTTGATGTTATGCATGTGATGTCACAGAGCCAGAGGGCAGGAGATCTGCCCCAGGGAGATCCCTGCAAGACACAGACAGAGTGTGTCACCATTGAGGGCGCGCCACGGTTCCCCACTGAATGTTGGAATGTAAAGCACCTGCACAGTCTCAGAGTATAGACAACAGACGTTGGGCAACCGTTTGTATCTGTTCCCCCCTATGAATTCTGTAGTGTGAAAGAGAATCAGTTTGGGTTCCAGGGGTATGGTCCAAGAAAGGACCTCCACCAGACAGGATGTCACACCTAGCCAGAACCTGTCCAACGCTGTGCAACTCCACACAATGTGAAGAAAAGTACCCTCCTCCGTCCCGCATCTGAGGCATGTCGAGGAGTCAATCACTCACTCCCATATGCCTCAAACGATGCCTCGCATAGTAGCCTCTATGAAGGTATTTGAGCTGTATTATTCAGAGGCAGGACAAAATTACCACCTCACGAGGCGGTCCCATTGCCTCTGTCCAGTCGTTTTTATCTATTGTGCCAATGTCTGCTTCCCATGTTGCCCTGAGGGCAGCAGTGTGTTGGAGCTATTTGTGACTAGTGTCTGGTACACTTTCGCCAATTTGTGAAGCCCCAGGTCCCCTAGGAGGAGCTTACCATCTAGTGGGCTAAAGTCTGGAAGGTCCGTGAGGTCCTTGAGATAGGGAGTGAGGGCGTGACAGAACTGCAAGTAAAGATGGAACTGGCTGTGATGCAATTGGTAATCAGTTTGCAGCTCTTGAAACGATTTCAGGACAGTTCTCCGCATCACATACCCTAGAGTGGAGATCCCGATCATGTCCCACTTCTGAAAGCCCTCCAATTGAGCCACCTGCTTTACCATGCCACCCTGCCACAATGGCATCAACTTCGTCAGCTTTCCCCACCACCCCATCCACCGCAGAGCCCCTCCATACATTAGAAACCTGCGTAGTCGGCAGAAGAGGGCACACCCCGCTGCATATAGGTACTCCAGTATGGGGGTGTTACCCATTGCCCACCTCACAACTGCATATGCTGGGTCGCTTTGCTGGCCATAGCACCAATCGTTCAGAATCAGAAAGGTTCATCTTTTCTAGCAGTGGGCAAAATTGATTTCTTTTTTAAAGTTTCTGAAATTTCAGCAAAATGATAAAATCCTATATTTCATCTGAAAATTCATGGGAAGGCATACCTTGTACATAAAAAGCCACACAACATAGCAACAGGAAATGGGATTTTAGAGGTCAAATGAGATATTTTTTCTGCTCAAATTTTTGCTGGCAAAACTTACACAAAACATGCAAAATGGCAGAAAAAGTGGATGGCACACTGCAAATTTTGCAAGGTTTCAGCCACATACCAAAAATTCCTCATGGGCTTAATCCTTTCATTGACCACCATACTAGATTGTAGTCTCAAAGGTTAGGGCAGATTTATTGAATTGCAGTAGTTCTACTTACATTTTGTTCTTTGGTTACAAGCTAATAGTTCTGACGAAGACATCTGTATGGTGTTAAAAGTTAATTTAGTGTGCCTTCTTTACTTACAATTCCCTGATCACATAGAGGTATCACGTTTTTCACAGCATGTTGGTGCTTCATTTGTAACATAGATAGATAGATAGATAGATAGATAGATAGATAGATAGATAGATAGATAGATAGATAGATAGATGTATGCTTTGGAATAAAGGTGCCACCAGTGATGCCGAATTCCAGCGCAGCAGAATGTCACGAAAGCCCCATCTTTATTCCACCTGATGCATCTTTCTTCTATCACCCTACATTTCCTAATTGTTTTCTTTCATTCTAGTGGGTTCTTTTTCATCCTTGTTTTCTCCTTTTGTCACTGTTTCCTATTTTTATCAGGCACCCTGTTTCTACCTTTTCTGCCTTTCTATCTCTCCCTCTCCGGATCAATGTCTGATGATGAAAAACAAGTATTGGTGCCCAGAAATGAGTGCTGATGCCCAACATCTGCACTCACCTGTGCTCATTAAGCACTGGCATCACCCAATACCAATCCTTAAGAAGAATGTATACTTTCCTTTGTGACATTTTTAAAAGAAACACAAATAGAGAAGTATATAAATGATACATTTGCAAACCAAGATGGGAAGAGCTCCTGGGCAACCACTGGACTTGGTCAATGCCATTTGACATGTCTGATTACTAACTTCAATACCAACTTGTGCAAATTGAAGAGCAATCTTGTTTATCACTGTCCCCATTCACTCTCCTTGGTATGTTTGTGTGTACTCAACATGGCATAACTAAAATAATTGGAAAGCTATTCTTGGAACACATTTTCAACCTTTAATAAAAGTAAGACCAAAGAACAATATATTTCATTCTTTTCTCAAATACTACAAATTACTATTAATTATCACAAAGGAAAACAACTTTGGTACAAATAACAGTGAAATTAAATTGTTTGACTTACAGATAAGCAGGAATAGTTAGGTGATGTATTTTAGTATAAAAAATAGGATGTAATGTATAAAATGTATGGAAACCAACTGTTTTTTAAAAAGTTTTTCTGGATTTTTTTTGCTGGCAAGAAACACTAAAAGGATCATTTCTAGAGCAAGTACTCCCATAAGTTTGGGCTCAGATACGTTACTCAAAACAAGAATGGCACCCAACACACCATTAATATTCTGTATATGATGTTATGGCAGGATGAAATTTAGTCACGTGATGTTGTGCTTTACATTTCCTTAAAGAGGACAGCTCTCACTTACACATTGCTCATTAACTTGTTGTTGCCGTGAAAAATTAACCTTCTTCTAGTCTGCTAAATTATTATTCTCAAGAACAACAGACTACTCAGCCTCTGTACTTTCTGCAAAGACCTGTTAAAAAACAAATTTAAAACTTTTCTCTTCTGGTAGTTGCTGGTTTTAGGTAGAAGTAATTTGCTAGTTAGCACTGAGATGCTCCTTCGGAAGCAGCTGTACAAATAGAATTTCATTAATTCAATTAACCAGCCCTTGCTTTGAGTCCTTCAAATACATACTTGCAAAATGTAGCACTTAACTGGCCATCTCATTCAGCTCAAAAATTGTTTTTCAATATAGTAGGAATAGTTTGTCATTTAATTACTATTGTTGGTGTTTAGAAGGATAATTTAAAAAGTTGTATTTTTTTTAAATTTAGATGTACATTTATTTTAAAAAAGGTTTTGAAATGTATGAATCAATTATGAAAATAGAATAAACATGTATTATTTATAATATATACATTAATATTTTCTTGTATATGTACATGTTATAGGTTGATTTATTGAATAATATTTTATTAATGAAATATTTATTATGTGTATCGCTGGAATAAGTTCTGTTTTTTGTATATATATTCTCAAATGTATTAATTGTAATGTATTAAGGAATGTTTTTTAAGATTTAATTGGAAAATTAGTTTCTAATTTTTTAACTTTTATAATTTTCATTTTTGGATTATGATTTCCTAATGTTATTTTTCAAAGTTTAAGAATATTAATACATATCAATACAAATATATTAATTATTAATAGTGATAAACATATGGTTTATATGTTCATGTTTAATTTTAAATATAAAGGTTTTTAGTTTGGGTTACTGTCTTTTAATTAATGTTTATTATATTTTATAGATCAAACATTATGGGGCCGATTACGATTTCGGGCGGACACCGTCTCGTAAACAGGACCGATCACCCTCCGGTCGGCTGTCCTGACCACCTGATTTGGATGCAACCGAACACTGTTCGGTCGCATCCCTAAACCGGCCGTAGTACATGCTCCCTTAGGGAAATGGGAGGTGGTATTAATCCCTGCACCCTGTGGCAGGCACCTCAATTGGTTTACATTGGTGTGGGAACAGTAAATGTCACCCCTTTACTGTCCAACACTGTCGATAAATTGGTTTACATTGGAGTGGGAACAGTGAATGTCACCCCTTTAGTGTCCTACACCTTTCCCAAATGGGTATATTTTGGAAAGGGAACAGTAAATGTCACTCCTTTAGTGTCCAGCACCTTCCCCAAATTGGTTTACATTGGAGTGGGAACAGAAAATATCACCCCTTTAGTGTCAAACAGCTTTCCAAAAAAATCGGTATAGATTGCAGTGGGAGTGAGAAAAGTAAATGTCACTCTTTTAGTGCCCAGCACCTTATCCAAATTGGTTTAGCTTGGAGCGGGAACAGTAATTGTCAGCACTTTAGTGTCCAACACATTTCCCAAATTGGTTTAAATTGGAGTGGCAATAGTAATTGCCACCCCTTTAGTGTCCAACACCTACCCCAAATTGGTTTAGATCGGACTGGAAATAGTGAATGTCACCCCTTTAGTGACCAACACCTTCACCAGATTGGTTTAGATTGGAGTGGGAACAGTAAATTTCACCCCCTTTGTATCAAATGCTTTCTTCAAAATGCTTTACGTTGGAGTGTGAATATTTTATTTAACCATTTTAGAGTGAAATACATTGCTAAGTTGTATTTATATATAGTAGAAATAGTTTGTCATTTATTTACTATTGTTGATGTTTAAAAGGATTATTTCAAAAGTTGTTATATATTTCTAATAAATAACATTATTTAAATATTTTCATAGAATAAAGACTTGCAACACATTTTAAAATGTTTAAGTATTTTTCAAAATTCATTTAACGTATACTTTTTTAACCATATAGTTCTAGTTTAAAAAATATATATTGATAAATGATTTTTAATACAATTTTACTGTTAAATAAACAATGTAAATCAAACTTAAATAGTATTGTATGTTTGTCATTTTCCAGGTTTTTTTCTTGTGTTTAACATTTTATTTAACATTTATTAAATAGTTTCATTTACATATTCTTAACATAACTTTAACATGTTTTTTCAGTATTTAACATAATTGTATTATTTATTTTATACTTACAATTTTTTGAAGAAAATTGACAAACATTTTTAACATGTTTTGCATGTTTAATTTTTGAAATTTTTTAAAACATTTATACAACATTTTTACTTATTTTCCAAATTATTCCTATGGGTAGATAGACCTTTTTTATTTCATTTATCAGTAATTGTTTTAACCGCTAAGTTGTGTTTTGTAGTCTGTTTGTATAATTTTTAGTCTATTTTCTTGGATCCCAGTTGCAGCAGGTGCTGCTGTTTGTCAGAATAGGTAAATTCTTTTTAAAGGTTTTTGTTTTTAGGGTTTTGAGAGTATGGGGATGTAGGGCGGAGGTGTAGAGGTTAATTATTGTGTTGTTTGTGGGTTTTTTGTATATTTAGCTGTATTAATTGTAGTGTTTTTCACTAGAGAGTTTGGGCTTTCGTACACTGTTTTAGTAACATATCGATATGTTAAGTTATATTGTGTTATGTTATTTGCTTTTTGATGATTAAGGGCCTTATTCCAAATTTGGCAGTCCGTGAACTGCCGTACCGGCAGTCCAATGACCTCCATCTCGTATTAGGAGCTGGGACAAATGCTATTGCAAAGACCGCCGACACCCCCAGCACACCCCAGACTGCTGAGGTCACGGCCGGGGAAGAGCACCTACCATAGGGCGGTACAGAGGAGTTTAACTGCCGTCCGTATTACGAGTTGGCTTTCCAATGAACCGACAATGGCAGTGGGACCGCCAGCTTCAAGTTGGCGGATACAAAGGATTTGTGGTGCGTACTCACCCCTTTCCTGTTCTTCCCATCAGAGTTCAAGGTGGATACCTTTTTTCAGGTTCTCCCTTCAAAGCAGCATCTTCACCCTGTGGATTCCGACCTTTTTTGCGGCGATACACAGGTGAGTCCTTTTTGTGCCACATACCCATTGCCTGGGCTGCCCGCATATGGGCCAGACTTCGGCAATGGGTAGAGGATATTTTTCAACATGTATCATGCATTAGTGTGCATTCATCATATATGCAGTCGAAATTTTCACACAGGCATCGATACATATGGAAAACGAATCACCACCGCAGCAAGATCTCCACAACCACACCTCCGGCACTGTGGTAAACTCGTAGACTGAAGACCGCCAGCGCTGAGGTCTGCTGGCAGTCGCGGACGCGACGTTCGGACCGCCAAACTCGAAATTAGGCCTTAAGTGTAATGTATATGTCCTTTTGGGAAAATAATGTGGGTTTTCTATTTTACTTTGCAGGTTTTTCTCTATGAAAGTGCCCTATGGGCATTTGGATTTACCGTTTAAAAAAAAAAATCTCTTGGTTTATAATAAACCGATATTTTTTACTTTGATTTCCTTTTTTTCGTGTTTACAGGAGTGTTTCTTTTTTTAAACACTTTTTTCGTTTTTTTATGGTTTCTAAATACTTTAGGTTGCTTCGATGGATGTCTAGTGGATTGGTTTTATTTTTGCATTTTTTGGGCTTTTTGGAAAATGATTTTCCCGTTTTTGGTGGATTATACTTTTTAACAACCTGGATACAGAGAAAGATCTACAGCTACAGTACAGCAGCCACGGTCCGTGCAGGTAACAGCGGTGGGGCGGAGTAAGGGGGGATTTCGAGGGACGATGCAGAGGGAAAATTTATTATTTATTTAATTTTCCCTCTGCATCGTCCCTCGAAATCCCCCCTTACTCTGCCCCGCCGCCCCACCGCTGTTACCTGCACGGACCACGGCTGCAGTACAGTAAGTCATATTTAATTTATTTGTTTTGGGTGGGAAATGTTATATCTTATTATTTATTATTTATATATTATGTGATTGTTATTGGGAAATGTTTATTTTATGTGTTGTAATTATTTTACAGAATGGATTGAGTTTGTTCTTTGAGCTTTCTGGTAGGTGAGGTTTAGATTTTTAATATAAATAATGTATATATTATTTTATTATATCAGACTTATTTAAGATTGGAATTTTTTTAATGTTTTGACTGCTATGAAATATTATGGTTAAGGTTATGTTATACTTTTTTGAGAGTTTTGTAGGTTAGTATTTATTTGATAATAGATGGGATTATGTAATCCCTGTATAAATGTCAGTCTCTTATTTCTTTATAATCACCGACTTGTGATGCACCCAGTTGGCGATTATAAAGAACAGATGTCAGAACTTGAAGCAGCTGTTTAAAGCAACGTAAACAGAAGTTGCTTTCTTCTGCTCTATGTTTCTAGCTTCCGATGACAAGCAGAGAGAACATGTTTATTTTTTGAGCTCCTTAGGTAGCTGGAATAAAACTAGAATCGGTCAGCTTGTTTCTACACATTCTGAGCTACTGCAGCTTTTCTTATTTTTTTAAAACTGACTTGTAATGAACTGTTTCTAATATCTGATTGCAACAAATATAATGCAGGTTTAATTTTGCACTAGAGGTTTTACTTGTATTTTTCCTGTTTGCAAACATGCTCGCTCTTTCATATGAAAGAGCTACGAATCAAGGTTTATAAGTAGTTTGTGGGAAAGGTGATGGTGTGACCAATGTATTATATCGGATAAAATACCCCTGGAGTACATGATAAGGATATTGCAAGTCACCTTGGAGTTCCATAACCTTCGTCCTCATTCCTCTATATGGTTATGGAACTCCTTGGTGACTTTCAATATCCTTATAATGCATGGTAGGTGGTACTTTATCCCATATATAATATGATTTTGGTTATTATTTTTAAGTACTCTACTCATTTGTTGTTTATGAAGCATGTTGTACATTCTTTTGGGTGTTTGGTGAGTTTAGGTGCAATTTGGGGGTTACAGATTGATCCATTCACAGTTGGTGGTAGCTTTGTTCTTTTTGCAATGATGCTATAAATTTATAGAGCGTAGGTTGGGTTCTGCCTACAATGGATTGGAAAGTATAGTGCCATCCTTCCACTGTGTTGTTTGTATTGGCCTCCTGTGCCAAGGTGCTGTCATAGACGTTCAACCATGGCATATGGAATTTGATTTGGTGTCTGTATCTGGAGCAATGCAGTCTGCCAACCCAAGTATCTTTGAAATAATCCATTAGGGGGGCTTCGTTTGTTTTCATTTTGTTGGTAGAAACAGCTTTCTATTAGTAAATTGTTGTGGTTAGCTACCTCTGTGATAGGGACATAGGCTAGTGCAATCATTATTTTTTATGTCAAAAGCAAATTACTGTTTGTAGCATATTCTACCCTTAGTGACGATTGTTGGAGGTGTCTCCATATGCTTTGATTGAAACGGTAGTAACAGCTTTGTATAGTGGTAAATATTTAAAATGGTTTGTAATCATGGCTTGTTCAGGTATTTCCATATCTTGTTATATTCTAGGGGCAGGAGGAGTATCACTGATGGATTTTTTAGTTTGTGCAATTAAATGTTTTAAAGTGGGAATAGGTGGTAGTCGGCCTGTGATGTATTGGGGACTTTAGGGAGTATATCTTTTAGGATTGTTGTTGTGGCTCTTGGGAGCGATTGCGAGCCTCTCTGATATCCTGCAACACCTCCCTTACTTCTATTTCTACCACATTTGGGGCATGGTTGTGTTCCCTTACATTAATTACAAAATCATCTTTTGTAGTGGCTTTCCGATAGCATGCATTAGAATGATATTTGGTACATTTCCAATCCCCATTTTCAATCGATGTACTTTCTTGGTTGTAGGTGTAGCCCATTTGACTTAGTGAGTGCTTTCCTTTCTGAGATGTTATGTATCTTGCTCTTTCTGTCATTATGTCATTATGCATAACGAATTACAACTTTAAATTGTTTGTACATTTGATACTTACATATAAAATTTTGCTAATATCTTCATTATTTATACTTACATGTATGTTCTTCTTGGACGTTTCACACTTTTTTGCAGCTTTTCTGTGGGGCTTATGTAATATGGAGCAGGTGCTTTCTTTTCTGTGGGATAAAAAAACCATCAGTTTCATTTTAAATGTGTATATGTTAGTAGTTTGCAGAGGTTGAGGTCATTGTGTTTTATTTTAATGGGTTTTAGAGTGAGTTTCAATTTTATAATAATTTACACATACTTACTTTTATATTTCTTTTTTCTGGTTGTGATGGGTGTTGTTTTCAAGCAGGTTTGCACTTTTTCCAAGTTGTAGTATTTTCTATTAGTAAGTACATATAAAGAGATAAAAGTTAAAGAGTGTTTTTTATTTATTTGCTAATTTACAATTTTAATGACAATTATGTCTTAGTTTAGATTAAGTTTTGCTTACTTTGCTGGGTAGTTGTCCAGATGTATAGTTTTCTTTTTTCAGGGTCGGACCAGAGAATCCGGCAGAGTTTCCACGCCTTGCAGCTTTTATTGTTTTTGAAGTATTACGTTGATGACATTTGCGAGCATTTTATATTGTTAATTTAATTGTTTGTGTAATTTTATTGGTTACATTAGTTTATAGTTTGATTTTATTGGATAGTTTAGTTTTACTTTGATTTTTTTTTTCTGTTATGTCCTTCTACGGTAAACGCTAATTTATGTTTTATTTATAATGTTTAATATGTAGTTCGATAGTTTTGAATATTATCTTAATAAATTTTAGATTCTTGTATAAATGTTTGTAGTTTATATAAATGTGTTTTTTGCTCATATTGTTATATATTTAGTTTTATTTTTTTATTATACTTATTTTGGTGATATATTATATATTGTTTTTAAAGTGTATATATTGTTTAATGATTATTGAGCTAATTATTTGTTTAATGTAAAAACTAGTTATTTTTATGTTTATTAATGATAATGTAATTATTTTAGCAATATTATTGTAGTCAATATTGTGTGAGCTGATGTTTTGAAAAATTATATGGTTATTTGAAGGTAACAATATTTTTACTTCCGATATTTCTGTTTTCGATATAAATGAAAGTCGATATTTTAAATGATATTTGTGTTTTCAATATTAGTGGTTTTATTCGTTTAGTACAGGAAGGTGATATTTTTGATAACAATATTTATTTTCTGATATTTTTCCATAACACTATTGCGTGCATCGATTTTATGTCAGTGATCCTACTCTGCATGCCTTTTCATGTTGTGGGCACTAACGTTCTTATCCAATAATGAATCTACAAGTGGTTTGCGCACATGGGCTTCCAGAGTGTTTCTTGCAGTACTACACTCAATAAATCAAAGACAGAGGGCTTGCAGCTGAATCTCTGAGATCTCATGTCATTCCCCAGTGGTTGGCCATATTCCAGACACCTGTCAACTCCATCCCCAAACGCCGATTATCTGATCTGCAGATAAATGCACCCATTTGAAACCTTTTCTTTCACCTTTTCCTCCTCAGATTGATCCTGCTTCTGCTGTCTTCTCCAATATTCACAACTCTCAAGGTATCTATGAAGGCCTTCCACCAAAAGAAAATGGCTAGGTTACAAAAGTGCAATGGCATGCTCCTCCGATTATCTTCTAACTGAAAATAACAAATCACATCTCAACTCCATTGAACTTCCTACATTTGTTTAAAAGTCAAGTGTGGGGATGAAATCAAAACTCTCCAACTTGTGCACAAGACCTAAATGGCCAACAAACCAGCAAAACTGCAACAGAACTAGAAGGTGAAGGCCAGTTCTCAAAAACGGAGTTTGGGTGTATTAATAAGTTGGCAAACTGGAACATCTGTCCTAAATAAGCGATGTTCCCTTGCACCAATCACATTTATAGTTGTGAAACCAATGGGTTTTCAATAGTAGAGCTTCAGCTGACTTCTCCTCTGGAAACCCATAACTGGTGGGCAATATGCCACCCAGTCACCGGTAAAAAAGCACTGTGAAGTTCGCCCTCTTCTACAAAAACTTAACAGTAGGGAGAAAAGAGTCCTTTATTTTTATTGTTAAAAAAAAAATGCTTATATTTGGGGTACTGTTTCTGTAAAACAAAGAAACAGTCGACTGGGTGGCTACAGTATGGAAGACCGACCGGCATTACCTTTTTCCCAAAAATATTTTTGTTGTGTCGCCGGAAACAAGTTTCATGAAAATTCCCTGCTGGCACATCAGGGGGTTTTAAATACAGATGGTAGGTATCTGTTAGGCTGGTGGAGAGGGGGCATCTGGCAATCCAGCGGATTGGTGGCCCGTTCCACAGGCCCTTCCTCTCCATTTGGAAGGAGACAAATATTTTGCGGGGAGATAGAAGTACACTGAAGGCTCAGCATTTTAATCACTTACCACTACTGCTCCTTTACATCAAGGTTAATTTATAAAAACACAGGTAAGGATTGACGACCATCCTCTTCTAAAATCCCACAGTATTTAAAACGAATTAAGATTTAATCTATCTTCACTTAACTGCCTCAGTCAGGTAAAGTGTTTTGAAGTTTGAAGCAGCAGTAAGACAACGTAAACTCTATATAAAGCAATAAAACTAATAATGGGAGAATTTCCACAGCACAACTAAGCCACTGGGATGGCTTTAGAGACCTCAGAACTACAGATTAAAACAAATCCATGTATGGACATAATTACAGAGAAACCAGAGGAGGACAAAGGGCATCCATGGGAACAATAAAGCACAGTTGGCATATGCAAAACAGACAGGTAATCAAGAGAAAGCAAAGAAGAACAGTACACTTAGAGCCCCTTAATGTCAGAAAGGCATTCAAGCATTGCCAAATGACCACTACATTTCAATGAATTTTACAGTGACACAACCAGGACCGGAGGGGCCTTTTATTCCATCAGGCATTTCCCCGGTGTGCTGTACCCAGTGGAGGCAGGTTTGTAGAGCAGGGGTCATTCCTAGTGCCTCTGTTATTTTTCCTAGCTCCCTAAGGTTTCTTGCAGCAGGTATGGGGAGACTTCATGAGAGAGAGAGAGGGAGAGGTGGAAGGTAGAGAGAAAGAGATCAAAGAGGACGAAGAAAGAAGACAGAAGGAAAGTGAGAGAATGGATGTATGGAAAGTGAGAGATTGTGTGAGAAGATTAAGAGAGTGGGGCTGCTTTGGGCATTTTTGCCAGTTCTGATTTAGTTCCTCAGTACAGCCCTAAACATAGCAATTAAACCAGTATGGGTGTACATTAAAATTGGAAATAAGTTAATTGAATTGATGGCAGACTGTCTTAGTCAGAATAAGCTCTAAAGGAAAACAAGTGAAAGCTAAGAAAACAAATGAACTCTAGATAAATTCCAATTTGCCCCAGTGCCACAGCCTTAACGGTTGACATTGTATACCATCACATGCACTCAGTTTGCTTCTAGTCATACACCTAATGAAAGCTTTCGAGCCAACATTTTGAATTATAACAATGCAGTGAGTACTGTCACACTTTTCTGGACTGTAAGCTTAGATATAGCAATACACATAGGGGTCGATTCCGATTCGGGCCGGAAAAAGCACCGACCGACTCGGATCCGGAAAAAATACCGACCGACACGTACCCGTGGCGCCCGACACGCCAAGTACGATGCAAGGCGCGAAAAATCCGACCGACACGTACCGAAAACAAGTCGACCGACCGAGCCGCACGGAAAACAGCAATCCGGCCGGAAAAACACGCGAATCCAACCGACCGACACGCACCCGGAACAAATCCGACCGAAACGTACACGCTAACTCCAAACCGCAAAGTACGATGCAAGGCGCGAAAACCACGAGCGAGTCGGACGGAGGACAAGCCGTACGACCGACACGCATACAAAACCGAGCCGAAGCAACACAATACACCGCGACCGACGCGTACGCAGCATAGAAAACTGCACAAACACAGCGTGAACGAAACGGAGAACACCGTACGAGACCAATGCAGGGTCCGACTCGGTCACAAGAACGTTTCCAACATACACAAACAGCACAAAGGAAAAATCACCCAAAAAAGGCCAAACAAGCAATTACCAAGCCAATAAATACTGGGGGGTGGGGACAGAGAACAAAGACACACCCACAACTCCACCTATATAAAGGACACAAATCACTACCATGAGCCTTTGCAAATGCCATTCCACTGCCAGCACCCAAGAGAAAGCAACCACACACCCACAGCTCATCCCTCACACAAGCCACACACCATCAGCACACCAACAAATACCTACCTCACATACACCCAGCAAAACACACACTCACACACCCTCACCTGCACACCAACACACACATCACTCACCATCACCACCCATCACCATGCCCCCCAAGAAGAATCACAAGTTCCTAGATTGTGAATTGGAAGTCCTGGTAGACGAGATCCTCAGGGTAGAGCCACAGCTGTTTGGCACATTGGTCCAACAGACCCCCATGTCGCAGAAAACCAAGATGTGGGAGAGGATCATCAACAGGGTGAACGCCCAATCACCATGTCGGCGCACAAAGACCGACATCCAGAACAGGTGGTATGACGGGCGCAGGAGGGTATGGAAACTGCTGAAGCAAGACTACATCACAAGCCAACACACCGGCAGTGGCCCTCCTGCCAAGCCAATATACCTCAGGCCCTGGGAGGAGAAGGTGCGGGCCATCCTTCCGCCAGTGAGCATATATGGACTAGAGGACATCCCAGAGCCTGGTGAGTACACAACAAATGTACACAATATACTGCCACAAAACACACACACATCACTGTCAAGGGAGAGTCAAACCATGCACTCATAGCAATCACACAGCAACCAGAACAGAATCATCCCAAAATGTGTATGTCAGTCAGAGAAACACAACACATGCCATCAAAAAGTCACATCCAACTGTGCCAACACATGTACAAACACAACCACAACTACAGCTAGGCAGTGGCACAAATTGAACTAACAAACACATCCACACATGTAGCCACCACAACAACACCAACACACAGTGAAGACCACTCAAAGGAAGGAATTCTGTGTATGCTGGCCAAGTCAGTGTAGCCAATAGCATCATGGGAGTCGCAGTCACACATATTGCCCCCCCACAACTGTCCCATCAACACCACCATGAACCATGCGCACATCACAGGGAGTGGAGAAGGACTCACAAGATGGCTGACACTGGCTACTGCTGTGGGGAGCACAAGGCCCTGCTGCCAACTGTGCACCAACAAACAGCAGGACACCACTGACTGACATCCTGAGAGACAACTTCCACTCCCTGCAATGCAAGCACGTTCCATGGTGGGATATCTGGCTGGCTGGGTGGGAAGGGGGACTTGCAGCACTGACCATAGTCACCAGCACCTCCCCTCACACCCCCCAACACAAACTCCACAGTACCCACCTGGTAGAATGCAATGCCCTCCATCCTAACACAAGATCCCACAAAGCACCACCACCCTGGGTTATGTTGTGTGAAGCACAGGGACACTCTTGGGACTCTTAGCCAAACAACTGCCAGGACAACACTCCCAGCCATCCTGTCAGCACAGCCAGCCCACCCCACAGGGAAGCAGAGTCAAAAGGAAGGAAGCATGGGCATGCTGGGAAGGGGGTGGAGGCAATAGCATGATGGGAGTCGTAGTCACAGACATTGCTCAGCCTCACAACTGGCCCATCAACACCACCCTGAACCATGCTCACATCACAGGGAGTGGAGAAGGACTCACAAGATGGCTGACACTGGCTACTGCTGTGGGGAGCACAAGGCCCTGCTGCCAACTGTGCACCAACAAACAGCAGGACACCACTGACTGACATCCTGAGAGACAACTTCCACTCCCTGCAATGCAAGCACGTTCCATGGTGGGATATCTGGCTGGCTGGGTGGGAAGGGGGACTTGCAGCACTGACCATAGTCACCAGCACCTCCCCTCACACCCCCCAAAACAAACTCCACAGTACCCACCTGGTAGAATGCAATGCCCTCCATCCTAACACAAGATCCCACAAAGCACCACCACCATGGGTTATGTTGTGTGAAGCACAGGGACACTCTTGGGACTCTTAGCCAAACAACTGCCAGGACAACACTCCCAGCCATCCTGTCAGCACAGCCAGCCCACCCCACAGGGAAGCAGAGTCAAAAGGAAGGAAGCATGGGCATGCTGGGAAGGGGGGTGGAGGCAATAGCATGATGGGAGTCGTAGTCACAGCCCTACATCCCCCACCACATGGCCCAGCAAGCTCACACTCACGCATGCACATCCCACAGAGAGTGGAAAGGCCCATCAAAGATGTCTGACACTGTTGCTGTGTCGTGGGGAGCACAAGGGCATGTTGGGTACTGCACACCAACCAACAGCAGGACACCACTGTCAGCCATCTTGCCATTGCCCTCACACCCACACACACTGAACTCCACACAAAAGCAAGTAAGTATGGGAATGCTGGCAAGTGGGGTGGAGGCAATGGCATGATGGGAGTCGTAATCACAGACATAGCTCACCCCCACAACTGTCCCATCAACACCACCCTGAACCATGCTCACATCACAGGGAGTGGAGAAGGACTCACAAGATGGCTGACACTGGCTACTGCTGTGGGGAGCACAAGGCCCTGCTGCCAACTGTGCACCAACAAACAGCAGGACACCACTGACTGACATCCTGAGAGACAACTTACACTCCCTGCAACGCAAGCACGTTCCATGGTGGGATAACTGACTGGCTGGGTGGGTGGGAAGGAGGTCCGGCTGTCAACCAAACACAAGCAATGCAGACCATGTTCACACCCCAGAAAATACATAGAAATGCCCAAATAATGCAGGACAATGTGCCACACCAATATCAACCCCTGACTGTGACGACTTAGGACAATGCAATGTACAGGCCCGCACCCAGAGGCACAGTCACAACTGTCATGTGTGTCAACCATTGATGCCTGCAGAAACATGACATACATTGTTTGTGTCTCCCAAAAACAGGTGATGATGGGGACACAGCAGCAGACACTGAGGAGTCCCAGTCCCAGGCTCAAGAGGATGCCGAGCTCACTGGCGTCGTACAGCCTCTGTCCTCCTCGGACGATGAAGAACAACCTGGCACATCCGGTGCAAGTCAACATGCAGCACCAGCAGGACCACCAGCTGCAGCACCAGCAGGACCACCAGCTGCACCCCCTGCACCCACCCCTACAACGACTGTCACCACGAATACCATCCCTGCCGACATGGACAGAATAAGGAGCAACACCAGCACAGTGACCCTGGACCAACCTGGGGCCATGGACATCACCACCACCACCAACCCCCAAGGTGGACCAGGGTTATCTGTGCGTCCCACTGCACACACTGCACATGTCAGCAGGGGTGGTGGGAGGGGTGGGAGACAGAGGTCGCTGCTTGCAGACGTTGCTGGTGTGCATGACGACCCACAACTGGTACGCATAGCTGATGCATACCAGTCCAGCACCGGAGAGCTCAGCCAGGTAGTGGGGCTCCTCAGAGACATTAAACAGCAGCAGGCTGCCCATCATGCCCGCTTGGACTCCCACATGTCCCACGTGGAGTCACACATGTCCCGTGTGGACTCACACATGTCCCGCGTGGAGTCCAAGTGGGATGCACTGCATGAGATGACGGTGGTGCACAGGGACATTTTACAATGCCTCCGCCAGATGAACAGCAACCAGTCCACACCTCCCTGTGTGCCAACAACATCTGGTGCCGAACAAACTGCAACTGCCACAGGGAGGGAGGAGGACTCTGGCGGAGAGTCCCCTGCACCGCAGCAGCCTGCACTTGAGGGCCCCCCCAAGAAGAGGGGTCGTCCGAGGAGGGAAAAGTGAGAGGCCGATGGCCAAGCGCAACTCCCAGGAAGCCTGAACCTGTTCTGGATGTTCGCCTTTGTGCACAGACTGTTCACCCTGTTGACGGCAACACTACTCCCACACATTGCATGGGGAGTACAAGTTGGACCAATGTGTCAGACAACTGTGGCCCCGATACTGGGGATCCTGTCTACCCGGACTTTCAATTCACCTAGGAACTTGGGATTGCAAGATTCATGTACAGCACAACCCATCCTATGCACTATTAACACAAATGTATCACAATAAACACACTAATACACCATACTTGCCTCTGTCGTGATTCCAACGTGGGTGCTGTTATGGGGATGATGAACTGCAAAATTACACTGTTTATGCGAACTGCAACAGCAAGGACAACACAGGCATGTGAGTACAGGCAACGTGACACACATGAGGGAGACACACCACCAGGGCTACACGACACATACACACCTAGGCCATCTGACTCATTGCCTACACTGATGTTGCCAGGGAAGACTGTGCAATGCACAGACACCACACCCATTCCCAGTTGTAGTCAAGTAGCCCACAGGTGCAGTAAGCAAATGGCAGTCAAATGTGTGACCACAGACAACGCACATCACAAAGTGAAGCACAGGTTTATTACACAGTTGCAACATGCCGTAACCACTACAGATGCAAGGTAACCCCACCTGGTAGCGGGCACACAGTCAACAACTGTAGACGGAAGGAAGTCCATGGGTGTGGCGCACATCACCTGTAGGGACACAACAGCTACCAGCCTGGATGTGCAATCACGTCGTCGGTGGACACAGTTGACCAAACGAATCTGAAAGTACCCTGTGAAGGACAGAAATGACACACAGTCAAAAGCAATGGAGTACAGGACAGAACAGCAAAACTCATGCACAATACATGTTACAAGATACCCATCCAGAACCAAGTTAGCATGTCAACACTGTTGGGGAGTACAGCCCACCTGTCACCACACATCGCAACACACATCCAGTCAAGTAGCCCATGGACACACTCCAACAGCACCAGAGCACCACCCACACATCATGCCAACTCACATCATTGACATGACACCTCAGGATACTCACATTCAGCTAAAGAAGTTGGTGATGAGCTGTGTGCGGACATCACCATCACCATCATCATCATCATCATCGTCACTGGCATCGTGGTCCAGGCCAGGATCCTCCACAGGTGGCGGATGTTGGTCATTGTCATCCTGGATGAGAGGCAACTCCTTCCGCACTGCCAGGTTGTGGAGCATGCAGCAGACGATGATAATCTTGCACACTTTCGCAGGGGCATATGGGAGGGACCCTCCGGTCTTGTCCAGGCAGCGGAAGCGGCTCTTCAGGAGACCAAAGGTCCGCTCAATCACTCTCCTGGTCCGACCATGTGCCTCATTGTAGCGCATCTGGGCAGGTGTCACAGGGTTCCTGAGGGGTGTCAGCAACCACGGCATGTTGGAGTATCCCGAGTCACCTATGGACAGACAAGTGCACATTAGCTGACTTGGAAAAGTGGGCGGAATACTACAGATCAGATCACACACAATGGCACAAAGTCAGTACACACCGACAAGCCAGGCACGCTGGTTCTGCATCTGTGCCATCATCCTGGGGATGCGACTACTCCTCATCACAAAGGCATCGTGTGCTGAACCAGGGAAACGGGCACACACGTGTGTGATGGTCATGTCTGCAAGACACACCACCAGTGCATTGACCGAGTGGTAGTGCTTGCGGTTCCTGTAGGCCTGCTCCTGGGCCTGTGGTGGTACCAAAGCCACATATGTCCCATCAATGGAGCCAATGACATGCGGCATCCTCCCCAGGGCATAAAAGTCACTCTTCACGTCAGTGAGTCGTCGCAGTCTAGGGAAATAGATGTACCGGTTCAGGAAGAGCAACATTGCCGCCAAAACATCGCGGAGCACACGGCTGAACATGGTCTGTGACATCCCACCAGCAGTCGCCACAGTATGTTGGAAGGTACCAGTGGCAAAGAAGTGTAGGGCTGCCATCACCTTCACCTTGGGGGTCAGCGCTGTAGGATACGGCCGGCCAGGCTGCAAATGTGGGGACAACTGCACTGCCAAATCCTCAATCAGCTGCCTGGTGAAGCGGTACCGTCGGATGCTGTCCCGTTCCACCATCGTTGCCAGGTCTGGGAATGGCCGATGGACAGCAGGAGCCCTGCAGTGCAGAGGAGAAGTAAGCAAGATTGTCAGTCACCCCACATATGCGGCATTGAACACACTCAAGATCCCAACATACATCATTATGAGGCACAACTACATGAAGTGTGCAGTACCGGAAGGACATGTATGGTACATACATGGCCAACATCTGTCAACACGGTCCTACAGGTGGCATCAATTTGTCCCAGGTTGGCCCATTGGATATCATGAGGCCGTGTCACAGTTCCCATCTCCTGCTGCCGTGTCACAATAACCCCCACAGTGACATGTGAGGACAGATGTGCCCCAGGCACCACAGCTCAACGACAGGTATATTCCCAGGGACCCTGTAATGCCACATGGATACTGGCATTACATGGAGTATCATGTATACACCACAGCAAAACAACCTTGACCCCCACAGGTAGTGGCCCCACTTGCCATGGCAGGACAGACATGGACGTCTGTGACACACACGCACAACATCAGAGTCCATGCACACACAACGTGGATGTGGAGACTGTCTCCCATTGTGCACATGAAATCAGAGACATTGTAAACACTACATGCACAAAGACTGTGGAGGACCATCACTATTGTGCCACTGGGACACCCTGGCTCAAACATACCGTCCCACATGGGACTCACGGGGTATGTGACATGACATACACATACACCACTGTGAAATGTGACCATGGCACATGCACAGATATGAACAGTTGCACATCACAGTGGTCACGTACACGTAACACCCAGGATCCTGTCCCCATGAACACGTGCACAGCCTGGGGGTGGCTGCCCACAGGTGACACCCACAGGACAACATGTACACCAACATACACACAATAGGAAATGCAGCCTTACATGCCTTATGATAAGGTTTGGACAGGCTGTCGTGATGTAGGTGTGCCCCTCACTCCCTGGGAGCTATCTGTGGCTGGCATATGTCCATCTGAGACAGGCATGCTGACATATGCCAGTCACATGTACAGTGATGCGTTGAACAGCAATGGACCGATCGGTGCCTCCGGCCGGCCCATTGCTTTCAATGTGTGCGGGTACGTGTTGTACCCCTGTGCGCGTTGAACAGCAATGGACCGATCGGTGCCTCCGGCCGGCCCATTGCTTTCAATGTGTGCGGGTACGCGTTGTACCCCTGTGCGCGTTGAACAGCAATGGACCGATCGGTGCCTCCGGCCGGCCCATTGCTTTCAATGTGTGCGGTTACGCGTTGTACCCCTGTGCGCGTTGAACTGCAATGGACCGATCGGTGCCTCCGGCCGGCCCATTGCTTTCAATGTGTGCGGGTACGCGTTGTACCCCTGTGCGCGTTGAACAGCAATGGACCGATCGGTGCCTCCGGCCGGCCCATTGCTTTCAATGTGTGCGGGTACGCGTTGTACCCCTGTGCGCGTTGAACAGCAATGGACCGATCGGTGCCTCCGGCCGGCCCATTGCTTTCAATGTGTGCGGGTACGCGTTGTACCCTGTGCGCGTTGAACTGCAATGGACCGATCGGTGCCTCCGGCCGGCCCATTGCTTTCAATGTGTGCGGGTACGCGTTGTACCCCTGTGCGCGTTGAACTGCAATGGACCGATCGGTGCCTCCGGCCGGCCCATTGCTTTCAATGTGCGCGGTACGCGTTGTACCCCTGTGCGCGTTGAACAGCAATGGACCGATCGGTGCCTCCGGCCGGCCCATTGCTTTCAATGTGCGCGGTACGCGTTGTACCCCTGTGCGCGTTGAACAGCAATGGACCGATCGGTGCCTCCGGCCGGCCCATTGCTTTCAATGTGTGCGGGTACGCGTTGTACTCCTGTGCGCGTTGTACCGCAATGGACCGATCGGTGCGCACCCATTGACAATGGGCTTGCCTGGCAACGGACGCGTTTTCGAATTTCGAACGAGTCGGTTGCTGGAAAATCAGTTGGTCACCCACAACAATGTTGCAAAATCATGTATGTCATGAAGTTGAAGATTTGAAGGATGCTGTGGGCGTGTTTTGGTGCTGCTATTCCATGGATTGGCCAGATTCAGAAGATGCAAACGACTTGGACCTATCACTTTGGACACAAGGGACAGTATCTGCCTCTCCAGCACATATATATTGCTGGCTGTTCCCCTGAGAGCCCACTTGCCTGCACTACATGCTCCAAGACGACATCTGCCACTGCACTGCTGCTGTCTCTGCCCCTCTGGACCCTGCAATGGCACGTACTGTGGAGAGAGCCCCAGCCTTCAGCCTTGAAGAGAACCAGGCCCTGCTGGACAGCCTACTTCCACAGTACAGCAAGCTGTATGGGACACCAGGGGAGCAGGTGAGTGTTCTGTGCACTGCCTTTCTGAATGTGCATTTTGTCTGACTAGCAAGGCTGAGAGTCTGCACGCCACTGGCTAGCAGGCTCACTGAGTAGTTGTCACCCCCATAGTGTGTAGTGACTTGCACTGGACAGGTATGGTGCAGTGACAGTGCATTTGAACATGGTTTTACTTCCCATGCAATGATACCATGTAGTGACGTCTGGCAAACTGTCCATGGTCAGCTTTGCACTGCCTGTGTACATCATGTGCCCCTGTGATTGAGACATGTATATACAACTGTGTCATGCACGGATATGTTGCATGTGTGGTAATGGCCTTTTCACTTTGTCATCCTGACAGGTTAATGCCCATCGGAAGCAGGAACTCTGGAAGGACATCGTCCGGGCTGTCCGGTCCGTGGGGGTCTACAAGCGCCGGATCCGCAACTGCCAGAAGAGGTGGCAGGACCTTCAGGGCTGGACCCGGAGGATTGCACGGGTCCAGCTGAAGCTGTCGCCTCCTCGCAGGAGGGGCGGAACACGGACCCTGACCCCCACATGCTCCAGATCCTGGCGGTGGTCTTTCCAGACCTGGATGGGCAGCTGAAGGCCAGACAGCAGCAAGGAGGGGGTGAGTCAAAGACTGCACTGTGAACTCTGTATTACATGCTTTGTGCCCTCCTCTGGCCTGGTTCAACTGCCACAGTGCAGCAGTCATGTTGTCCAGGAGCCATGTCCCTCTATTGTGCACTGCCCACTGCTCATCTGATACCCAGGTGTGGCCCTTACAGTCAGGGAATTGTGTCACTTGGGACTGTGTCCTTGCAGTTTGCTTCACTAAAGGTGGGGACAGCATCTGTTTCCCTGACTCTGTTGTGGGCATCATGGGTGGGTCCATTGTTCACACAACGCCTGGTTTTGGACATGTGATCTGCGTGTTGCTTTGATATGCGGTCCACTTGCTGAGCTGAGCCACCACATGTGCCTGGGGTATGTGGCACACGCCCATGCAGCGGGTGGGAACAATGTTTGGGCCCCAGGAGTGTGCAGATTACGTGTGTCACACATACATAGCCAGCTATCCACTGTCCAGGGCACATCCCTCATTCATGTGGAGCAGGACAGTCATGCCTACTCCAGGCCATGCAATGCACTCTGTACTCCCACTCCCGTGTATCAGCTGACACATTGTGCACAGTGATTTGACCCCTCCGGTGTCTGCCTCTGTGTCAGTGTGCTGTGGATTAGTTGCCAGGACTGCTGTGGTGTTTCTTGGTAGGGGCTCAGCATGCCCCTGGAGATGTGACCATAGGAGACGATACTTGTGTGTCACATAGGTGTTTGATCAGCTGCCCGTGCAGACTGGGGTATGTGAATGTGATGTTCAGGTAGCTGTTCCCCATTCACAGCAAATTGTGAGGGGCTCAGGTTCAGAGGGTAGTGTCACAGGTCTCCCATATGTCCAATAGGTGTGACCTGGACAGATGAGGGTTGAGATGATGTGTTGTGTGGGGGATGTACATGTGCACTTGTGCAGCTCCAGGACTTGCATTCCCCATGACCTACTATTGTGACACAGTGCATAGTGTTGTTGTCTGGCTGCCAAGTCATACATCACTGAGACAGTGATGTATGACTTAACAGTCATGCCTCTGCCATGGCATGTGTCAACTTATTTGTGGTCCTGCAGGGGAGTGACATGTGCTACATGCACACCATAGTGGCGCTGGCTATCAGGACATGGGTGCATCATGGTGTCTGTTGCTGGTATGCATCACATGCATTTCCTATTTGACTCTGGGCATCCCTTTCATCCGGAAACCTGTACTGACTCAGTGGCAAGAGCTGTGATGTGTCCACACCGTGTCCTCTGCACTGTCCAACTACTGTGTACTTGGTGCATGTGTCCACACTGGGGTGTTGCAATCCAACAGACACCAGACAGATGGGTGCAAGGCCATGTGGGATGTGAGTGCCATGCTTGGCATCAGACTGACAATTGGCTTCTCCTGTTCAGTTAGGGCACTTTTAGCAATGTACAACTAATGATGCCAGGGCTTGCTCTGTGATGTGCTGTGCTCACAGTGGTGTGTGCGTTTGGTGCAGGTGACTGATGTCTGTCTGTTTCCCCATTGTTTGCAGATACATCCACGGCCACGGAAGGGGACAGCTCCACGGACCAGGAGGAGCCAGAGAGCCAGACTGGGTCAGCAGCCGAGGAGTGGTCGGAGGGACCCAGTGGCACGGAGGGCGAGGGGAGCCACACCGAGGAGTCCTCAGCACCATCCACCTCAGCTGAGGACCAGAGCAACTCGGAGGATGACTCCCTTGTGGAGGCGGGTGTCAGCAGCCACCACACCCCAGCTAGTGTTGCTGTCCCCGCCACCACCAGCACCACCACCGCCCTCCCATCGGCTCCCATTCCCCAGGTCCGTGGAGGCTCCCATGTTCGGGAGCGTGTCTCCTTTGGGCCAGGCACCGCACCCCTGCCCCTGTGTCCCCTGCTGCCCTGAGTGAGGAGTCTGTGTACCTCCTTCGCCAGCTCCATGTAGGGCAGACAGCCATGCTGAGTGTCCTCCATGCGCACACCGCACTGTTGACTCAGCTGGTGTCGTTCATGGAGGGCATCTCATCGGGCATGTCTGACCTACAGAGGGGCAACAGGTCCATGGACTCCTCCCTGACGGCAGCAGTGTCCCTCCTCAGACAGTCCCTCACCCCTCCTGCCTCTCCTCCATCCACACTCCCCAGCACCTTGCCCGTCCCAAGCACACACACACCGGCACAGGCACACACCAGCACACACACATCCAGCACACAGACACACACGCCACAAACTAAACGCACACGCACGCACAGTCAGGGGACTGAAACCAGACTCACAGGGGATGAGGCCCTGGTACACACACACGCATCCACGGGCACTGCGCAGTCCTCAGTTGCCTCTCCCTCCAAAGCACCCTCCCTTGCCTCACCTGCAACCCCAAAGACCCAGCGCCTCTTCCTCAGTGACCTCGGCCTCTTCCCCTCCGATCCAGCTGCCCCAGCATCCAGGGGGAAGAGGAAGCCCCCACACGGAGCAGAGTGCCCCTCGCCCCCAGACACCCTCCCCCAGGCGCAGACAGACTGAGGCCCCCACCCGCAAGTCCCCCGGAGTGGTAAGAGCAAGACCCCGCCGCCGCCCTGCAGCTCAAGCACCAGGTCACCTTCCTCCATCCCTCAGGCCCCCACTCCACAGGTGCCCCCGCCACACCCTGCCCCAGGTTCCCCCACCCACAGATATACCATCCCCAAGAGGCTCCGGCCTTCTCCCCCTGCCACTTGCTCTCCCGGCACCACACCCCCGCTGCGCTTGTCTGTGCCACTGATGTGGTGAGGGTGTCCTCCCCCTCTGTCCAGCCCACCTTGCCTGTTCCCCATTCTCCTCCCCTGGTGGTAGGCACTGCAGTGGAGTCCACTACCACCCTGTCTGACTTGGGCACTGCAGTGGCGGACCTGTCCACTCCATCTGCAGGGTCCACTGCAGTCGTGCCGGCACCCACAACATCTGAGCCATGCCCCCAGTTGTGCCGGCACACACCATGTCAGACACCTCCACTGCAGTTGTCAGTGGCTCTCCAGCACCCACCACCCCTTCCCTGCTTCCTCCTGGTGAGCCCTGATCCTGTCCCTGCGGTGCCTGGCCTACCCCCCGGTTGCCCCTCCTAGTGGATTGTCCCTGGTTTTGTGCAGGCATGTGTAGGGTGGCATCTGCCACTGTCACCCACTTGAGACTTTGTTGATGGACTGGCCATTGGCCTTTGTTTATGTTCTACCGGACTTCTACTTTTAATGCCACATATGCTGAATAAAGCAACTTTCTGTTCTCTAGTGCTTTTGCTTCTGATGTACATGATGTTGATGATGCTAAGAATGCCCTTGCTGCAGTGATGGTGATATTTGGTCTCATGATAATGAAGTGTTACTGTGCAGGAACCCATGTGGTCCAGGGGTTATGTGTCCTATCCTGTGGTGTATCCATGTCATCCATAGCAGCATCTGAGGGTGTCATGTGTTCAGTATTTGGCAATGAGATTTCCTACTTAGATTGGCAACTTCACATCTGTGGCTTCCACCCCTGCACATCTGTTGTGCCTGCCATTGTTCTATTCGTCTACTTCCCTGACCGTGTGGCCATCTCCAGTGAACATGCAGGTTTGGGCATCAATGGGGAAGGACTCATCTGTGTTGTCAGTGCAACATTGCTATACAAGTGTGTTGGATCTGTGCTGATGATTCCGTTGGCACTTCCATGACCAGGCTGATGGGACGGGAGCCCTCATTTGTTGCTAATTGTTGATTGTGTGTCCCATTGCTGCCATGGTATGGTATCAGTTCGCCTCACATCTGCAGTCTCCACAGGGTATCTGCATGTGTGTGCCCATTGGTGCAAATATGTGGGTCTGCATTCGGATGGTCACTTCTGTCATTGTGTCATTGATGATTGTTGACGGTGTCAGCCCCCATAGGTGTTGTTTGTCTGCAGATGGCCAAAGTTATGTCTTATTTGCACTGCAGGATTTGGCTCCCCAATTTATGTTGCAATGGGACACATACACTACTTTGCCACTGATGTGTTTGTTGTTCTGTGACCAGGAATCATCCATGCAGTTTGGCAGTTGCACCTCTTACTTTGTCAACACTTGCCTTTTGGTCACTGTGATGATGGGGGTTTGGACCCCATTGCCACAATGTTCAAAATGTGCTTCAGCAATGGACCCCACACTTACATTTTGGTCACTGTGATGATGGGGGTTTGGTCCCCATTGCCACAATGTTCAAAATGTGCTTCAGCTATGGACCCCACACTTACATTTTGGTCACTGTGATGATGGGGGTTTGGACCCCATTGCCACAATGTTCAAAATGTGCTTCAGCTATGGACCCCACACTTACATTTTGGGCACTGTGATGATGGGGTTTGGTCCCCATTGCCACAATGTTCAAAATGTGCTTCAGCTATGGACCCCACACTTACATTTTGGTCACTGTGATGATGGGGGTTTGGACCCCATTGCCACAATGTTCAAAATGTGCTTCAGCTATGGACCCCACACTTACATTTTGGGCACTGTGATGATGGGGGTTTGGTCCCCATTGCCACAATGTTCAAAATGTGCTTCAGCTATGGACCCCACACTTACATTTTGGTCACTGTGATGATGGGGGTTTGGTCCCCATTGCCACAATGTTCAAAATGTGCTTCAGCTATGGACCCCACACTTACATTTTGGTCACTGTGATGATGGGGGTTTGGACCCCATTGCCACAATGTTCAAAATGTGCTTCAGCTATGGACCCCACACTTACATTTTGGTCACTGTGATGATGGGGGTTTGGACCCCATTGCCACAATGGTCATGGCCTGCTTGCATTGTGGGTGCCACACACATATATGTGTGGCACATGTGCTAGGGGGTCACATTGTATGTTCAAAGTCATGTTCGGTGTTGTAGGCATTTGACACAGTCTACACACGCTTGTCATGGTGTTGGGGGTTGTCTCCTTGCATTCCCTAGGTTGTGGTGTGCTGGTTGTGTCATGCATTGTCCATCCTATGAGTGGGGGTGGTAGTAGTGGTAGGCATCCTGCCCCCTGGCTAAGGGTGGTAGTAGTGGTAGGCATCCTGCCCCCTGGGTAAGGGTGGTAGTAGTGGTAGGCATCCTGCCCCCCTGGCTAAGGGTGGTAGTAGTGGTAGGCATCCTGCCCCCTGGCTAAGGGTGGTGGTAGGCATCCAGCCCCCCTGGGTGAGGGTGGTAGTAGTGGTGGGCATCCTGCCCCCCTGGCTAAGGGTGGTAGTAGTGGTAGGCATCCTGCCCCCCTGGGTGAGGGTGGTAGTAGTGGTAGGCATCCTGCCCCCTGGCTAAGGGTGGTGGTGAGGCATCCTGCCCCCCTGGGTGAGGGTGGTAGTAGTGGTAGGCATCCTGCCCCCTGGGTAAGGGTGGTAGTAGTGGTAGGCATCCTGCCCCCTGGGTGATGGTGGTAGTAGTGGTAGGCATCCTGCCCCCCTGGGTGAGGGTGGTAGTAGTGGTGGGCATCCTGCCCCCCTGGGTGAGGGTGGTAGTAGTGGTGGGCATCCTGCCCCCTGGCTAAGGGTGGTAGTAGTGGTAGGCATCCTGCCCCCCTGGGTGAGGGTGGTAGTAGTGGTAGGCATCCTGCCCCCTGGGTGAGGGTGGTAGTAGTGGTAGGGCATCCTGCCCCCCTGGGTAAGGGTGGTAGTAGTGGTAGGCATCCTGCCCCCTGGGTAAGGGTGGTAGTAGTGGTAGGCATCCTGCCCCCTGGGTGATGGTGGTAGTAGTGGTAGGCATCCTGCCCCCCTGGGTGAGGGTGGTTGTGGTGGTAGGCATCATGCCACCTCTGGGTGAGGGTGGTAGTGGTGGTAGGCATCATGCCACCCCTGGGTAGGGGTGGTGGTGCGCATTCAGGCCCCTGTGTGCATATGTGGCATTGGTGTTGGGCATCCCGCCCCTATGGTGCTGCTGTTGCTGGTGTAAGTATATTCAGCATCCCGTGTGTGTGTGTGATGTGTCGTGTACGTGTTGTATGTGTTTTGTGGTTGGTGTCTGGCTTACCTTCTGCGCCGTACGCGTCCGTGCCTGTTCCGGTAGTAAATGTAGAATATTGGTATGATCGGGACGAAGGGATTCATGGTTGGTTCGTGTCGCTCGTCCTTCTCGTTGCTTCGCGTCGTCCTCGTCGCTTCGCCTCGTCCTCGTCGCCTCGCGTCGTCCTCGTCGCTGCCGTGTTCGTCTCGTAGCCGTGGATCGTGTTGTGGCGCGAATCGGAGCTTATGTGCGCCTCTCCCGGATGCTTTGACGTGCCATGCGTGAGCGACGGGTTCGGGCGCGTACGGAAAGCGCATCGTACTTGTCCGGCCGGACGGGGCTGCATTTTTCCTTCCGTGCGACTCGATTCCGGCGTTTCCGGATGCGCCTCGGTCGGAGAACAGGACCTGGTTTGGGTGAGTACGGCTCGGCCGGATCTTTTGCTGTTGTGCGCATCGTACTTGCTCGTTCGGTGTGCTGTACGGATCGGTCGGGAAACAGGCTTTCGCATGGCTTTTTTCCCGACCGAATGGTATTGGGTGCGCCTCCGACCGAGATCGGAATCGGCCCCTTAGTAGTGGTAATCGCTTGTTCAGTAAGAAGACATGAAACAATGAAATCATGCAAAGATTATAGGAACCCATATATATGTCCGAAATATCGCCTGACACCAATATTATGTCCTAAATATAGTATGCAAAAATAATGTCCCATTGGGTGTAGATTTTCTGTTTTTAACTACGATTGGGCTTAACGGTTGTAAATATTTAGAACACAATATTTGTGTCAGAAGATATTCTGACAATTAAATTCTGGTACCATACCAGAAAGCCATCAAGAGCTCAGACATGCACCAACATAATGTAAAAAGATATTATTGATGTGATATTACAAGAAAACATGCCCTTAGAAGGGGAAGAGGAAGGGGAAATGATGGGGATAGTTTGAGGAAGTTAGAAAGCTGGGGCACGTGGGAGTGAGTAACTTATTAAATTAAGTATGAGCTATAATACATGGAAGTCCTATTTTTATTGCAATTGTCACTTTATCCATCGTTCATTCTAGGCAACTTTACTCTATTGTTGCTTTGAGGGAAGATGAGTATATTTTTTGCCAATTTGTCTATTATTGTTTTTAGAGTTATTTTTCTTCCCAATTTTACTACTTTTTCTATGCATCCCTAAATCACAATCAGCTTGGAGCTTGTTTGATTCTGTTGCTTCTATTGAGTCTGTGGGTCCATCTTATCTACTTGCCTTAGTTTTGCTAGTTTTTTCAGATTATGAGCTTTTACTTGCTACTTCTGGGAATTGAGCCATCAGAAGACAGAGATTAATTTCTCTGTACCCTTGGATGCCTTGTGTAACGAGTATCACAGAAATTTTTTGTGCTTTTGTACCAGTTGCAGACATCTACCACCTGATTTAGAACTTCTTCAAATCTTCCTTTTTTGGAGTATTTAGACCCCACTCATTTTCCACCTTCTGTTCCTTAAAACATTTCACAGGCCTTGATCCGCACAGTTGATTTTTACAATCCTTGTGCAAACATCTCATGGATTAGGGATCACAATTGCCAATTGTTCAAATTTACAAACTCAGTAATTACCATGTGTGATAAAGTCTGTGTCTACTGATAAATTTCAAAAGGCCAAATCATTGAAATGTATGGTGTTTGGCACGGTGAGCTTACAAATTTGCAAGTTATGACACATTTTTGTGCAAAACACAGAATAGGAGCTCTTTATCATATCAGATAAATCCCGAAATACATAGTGTTGGATAATATTGAGTGTGATGAGTATTACATTCCACCCCAGGGCACTCAGAGATATTGCTACGCGGTTGAATATGGTTAGTGTAAACACTATTTTTATCCTGCTTCTTGAAATGTATCTGTGGGAAAAAACTTGGTATGTGTAGGTGAGCTATTTGGTCATGGAGGTTGTTTTGCTGTCTTCATTAGGTCTGCCTTGACAGGGCAGTTGTTTCCTGACCTTATGTGATCAACTGAACAAAAAACCTTTAAGACGCACTACTGAGAGAAGGGCTTTGGTTCCACTCACTTGTTGATTCCCTTGAGTACAGCATTTGACTGGACAGAAATTGCGCACTTCCATTGAAAAAAGTGCTTATTTTGCAATTTCTCTCTAGTAGAAGCTTAAAGTCAATACAGCAAGAGTGATTTGGCCAATGATCAAAGCTATAGGCCTGCTTTCTCTATTATAAAAAATTATGAGAAAGACAGGATCGACGATGCATTAATTGTGAAAAGCATACATCAAAGCTAGTAGACATTTAAGGGTTGATTGTTATTACACTGCGCTAAAGCATGTAGACAGGTCTTGAGTTAGATGGAATCTAGTTTGGTGTTGGTTAACCTTACCGACAAGCCCAGAGACATATGATTTTCACTGTGATAATCCTTGCCAGGCCCTCAATAGGAGGTGGTGTTATTTAGTGTATTAGTAGTATTTGTGGTAGTGGTGGTTGTGATTGTGATGATTTCGGTGGTGGTAACTCTTGTAATTCCATGTAGCGTAATCATTACCTAAGAATTACACGAGATTACACAGATTTACACAAGAAGCGTAATTCTGTGTTTAACGCTATTTATTAGTGCATAAATGCCCCCTCAAGTCCAAAATGGAAGCGAGGATGCATCTTTGCGCTAAGAAATAAGGCTAAATGCAGCAGAACACAATTAGCAAGCGTGACTGCTAGCGCTTGCTAAATGTGCTCCTGCAGAAGGGGTTTTCCCCCAAATTACGTGAGCCGAAGTAATTGCGTAATGATTGTTAATTCTGTGTCACAGAATAATGCAGAATTACAGAAATTACTCCAATAATTTATGGCATAATTCAAACTCCACCCAGGCCTAATTGTGATGGCTATGAGGCATTAGCAGTGAGACTGGTGATGGTGTTGGTGCTCTGATGGTGGTAGTAAGGGCATTGGTACTGTACTAGTGGTGGAATGGTAGTGGTTATGTTGTTGGTAATATTAGTAACGGTGGCATTAATGGTTGTGGTGATCTTCCTGGTGCTGGTGTAGGTAGCAGTGGTGGTATTAGGTGATTATTGCTGGAAATGCTATGTAACTGGTATTGTGGCTGTATGGCACTGGTGGTGCAGATGGCGGTGTTGGATGAGCTACGCAGCCTCAAGTAATTCATAGTGCTTGAAGTAGACTACTTCCCAATCAGGTGACATATGAAAGGGCAAATCTCCACCAATTTTCCAACCACCAAACAAAGGTGCTCCAAGGCCTTCCACTGGAAGTAGTCTCAACCTTCTAGCTTGAACCTCCCACTGGGAAAGGCACATTGTATTACTGCAGTAACATCTGCAAAAGGAAATGGAGATCCTGCTCAGAACACGATTCTGCTTATAACACTTGATAGTTCAAGCTAAAAATGATTAAGCATGTGATCAGCCCAAATGCTAAAATCTGACATGTTAAAGTGAAAGATTCTTCAGAAAGACTATACACACCATCTATGGAAATGAGAGTTAGTGCACCGAAGAAATAATACAAGAGAAGTGAAAAAGGAGAAAACTAGTAAATGATATAATGATTGGGAATACTCATACTTCCTCAGAGTCATCCATCCAATGTAAGAATTAGACCTATTAAAGTTAACAAGAACAAACAATCTTTGAAAAAACAAAATAAAGGAAAACACTGCATGGACTGAGGAGAAATGGACTAGGAAACTCCACAAACAGCCACATCAGTGGCGTAACACAAGCCCCCGCAGCTCCCACAGTGTGGGCGGGGGGCCCAAGTTCCAGGGGGCCCCCCTCAGCACAGTACTCTGCCCGGAGAGCTCCTTAATGAGTCTGGAGGGGGCCCCTACACATACCTTGCAGGGGGGCCCCCTCAAGTTTCGTTACGCCAGTGAGCCACATTGACTCTATCAGCAAAACTGGGCGAGAAATACTTATAACCGTGTTATATATTCTATGTATGAGTAGCATCACACTTTAGAGAGTGGTTGATGGGTGAAGACTACAATTAGGGACTCATTACGATGTCGTGCGGAAACTTTCCGCACGACACTGACTCAGAATCGGAACCGACTGACTCGCGGTCGGCGGTTCCGCCTGCCCGATTACGATGCAACACAACACTGTTCGGTCAGATTCCCATTGACTCCTATGAGAGCCTGTGTTCCGCCCGACAACACAGGTTACTATGGGGAAATGAGGGGTGTGCGCAAAACTCTGCATCCTGTCGCAGGCACCCCATGGTGCCTGCCACACAGTGCAAGGTTTTACAGGGGGGTACCTTAGGTACCCCATCGGCCACCAACATTATGCCACAGCATGAAGGGGGTCCTGCTAGGGGCCCCAAAAGTCACTTTCCGACAGCCTTTTCGTGTCGGACAGGCTGACTCGGAAAGACTGTTGGAAACCAACATCATAATCGCTCGGTCGGAAACGCAGTCCGAAGAGCAGTACGATGCGGGTCCAACCGACACAAATTCTCCGAGAGCCGGTCAGAACCGATTCGGAAAGACCATATGGTTTACAATCGGACCGCGAACATCATAGTCGGTCGGATTGTAAACCGACCGAGTCGGTCGTAAGGGTTGCGACACGGTCTAGGAGAATCTGACTGTCAGGAGGAGGCTTTCCGCCCGACATCGTAATGAGGCCCTCAGCATCAAAGCTGAACCAAAAGTACACACCAGATACTAAGACTATCTGGGAACTATGTGAGAATGTCCAACTGAGGGGCGACACTATTTGCATTAACAACCTGTGAGATTTCAATAGAGTGCCTTTGTACAAAGGAAAGTAAGCCTTCAAAGGAGATTTCATTGCAAGCAATGTGTTTGCTGCCTATGGCATTAAGAAACAGCAAAGACGTTGCTGACAATGACACGCTACATGATTTACTTGATTGTGATCATTTGTCATCATACTAGACGGATTGTCCCAAATACAAATGCAAATCCAATTGCTAGTGGAGAAAGGACCCAAGGGAAAAGGGATTAAATGTGCCCATAAAATTCAGAAGAGTAGCTGTTGATATGAAAACCATCAAGCCCCTACAGAAAAAGACAAGCCTTTAAACAATGAACCACCTATATAACAGAATGAAAGGCAGCGATGAAAAAACTGAAGGTGTGAAACCAAGCCACAGATGGGAATACACGGTAAGTTATCGACTAGTGACGAAAATAGGTCTCTGAGAGAGTAACTGGGAAAAGGAAACATAAAGGTGTGCAGAAACACACCCTCATATAGGCACTTTTGAATTCAAAAAGAAAGATGCCACAGCACGAACTGGCAAGAATATCAGGCCTGGAAATCTAGTTGTCTTTGAGGAGAGAACCACATGACTGAAGGCCGTCCTGGATACAGTGTGTCCCATACGGGAAACAACCATTACAACGCAGTCATTACAACGCACTACATTTACAACACGGTTGTTACAATGCAACTGCCTTTACATCGCATGCCATTACAACGCATGTCACTACAACGCATGCCATTACAACGCATATCACTACAACGCATGCCATTACAACGCATTATAAGGTAAGTAATGGGGAATAGTAATTTTTACCCCTACACTATCCAACACTTACCCTACTGTTGCACTCACTGGAGTGGGAATAGTAATTTTTACCCCTACACTATCCAACACTTACCCTACTGTTGCACTCACTGGAGCGGGAATAGTAATTTTTACCCCTACACTATCCAACACTTACCCTACTGTTGTCCTAAAAGTATTATGTGTTGTAATCGTATGCGTTGTAATGGTATGCATTGTAATGGAATGCGTTGTAAATGTAGTTTCTAAAAATGCGTTGTGATGGCATGCGTTGTAAAATCATGCGTTGTAATGGATGTTGCGATGTAAAACCCGCATTGTAAAGGCATGCGTTGTAAATGTTTGCGTTGTAACGTGTCCTATTCGTCCCATACAGGAAGGTGTGGAGCACCTTCCTCTGACCTGTGTGTTCTTAGAGCTAGAACCTAAGGGGAGATTTTGTTTATTGTTCATTTTTGTTTCACATTCAGCAGAAACGAGGGGCGGGAAGGGGTTTGCTAAAAACGTTTTTAGCTAAAATGGAGGTAAAAGGAAAGGGCAGTTTCACCAGGATGCTTCTTATTGAAAAGAAATGAATCGAGGTGTATCATTTTTAAATGTGTATGTATTGATAATTTATCAGGGTTATTAGTTATTGTTTGCTTCCAAGAGGGATACTTTTTGTATGTTTTACTATTAAAATTATGGTGAAAGACTACCCAGGACAGAATTTCCCACCTCATCAGCATTTCAGACCACCACAGGTGAGAGAGTCAATAAAGACAATTGCACCCCCATCGGGAAAGCAAACCATAGAACCTGCAGATCTTTTGGTGGAAAGGACCAGAAACAGAAAGATGAGACACTGAGCAAAAATGACATTTTTAGTTTTTGATTTCACAGAACTGCAGTTGTGGAGCACAAATTGCGTAAGACTATAAATTCAAATGGAATCACCTGCTCTCTGCCATAGTCAAAAAATCTAAAATGAGTAGAACTAAATTCAGCATATATGCATATAATAGTGTTCTCCTAAACAGGTGGAATAAATCATACCATAGCACAGTACGTCTATTGTGCAAAGCGTAACATACATGTAGGTTTGAGTGGCTGAAATCAGAAATAGTGCCACCAGCCACTTCTGCCACCATTTTCTTACTATCGAGGTAGCTAAATCATAAAAATACTACAAATATTATTAGTTCAGTAATGTGTGGGAAATCACGATTGGTGTATTATATGGAGACAGCAAACATGGAAGAAATCAACCAATGTATCAAGAGTTGCAGCCTTGCGGGTCTACTTTGTGGCATAGGGTAGGCAGCGTGGCTGTGATCCATTTTCAATATGCAGTGAAACACTGCTAGTTAGATCATATGCCATAGAAGATCAACCAAATTACCATAGGTTACAGTCGTGTACATCTACCCCACAAACTGACACAGAAGAAAAATAAAAATAATAGTATGTTCTTCAAGTGACAAGTTTGGGGCCGGCCAGTGCTGTTAATAACAAGTGCTAGTTTGACTCAAATTAATGGTGCACAATTTATCAATCTCAGAAGGATGAACATGTAAATTGGCCGTGCTGGGTTTCAAACTCACAGATCGCAGGTCACTACAAAAGGCAGTAAAAAACAATTCTCGTTGAGGCATTCTGCCAAAAAACTGTGGACATAGGGAGAAAAGGCTGTTACGTAAAACTAGTACATCAGGTTGTACAGAATTAATATATGAAAGATTGGAAGGGTGCATTTCTTTGTGCCATAAACATGTAGAAATAGCACATACCTCTAGGGGCATCTTGGGATCAATTCCGAGAGGATCAGTTGAGAAGGTTTACTTAATATCAATGATACTTACCCAGCTCTTTGGTATATATTTTAACACAGCTTTAAACCGAGTTCATTATGAAAACAGGAAAGGTGGAAAGGAAATAATTTAACTAAGAAGCGAAGTGACCCATATAGGATTTGAACCTGTGAGTCACAGATTATGAAAAGCAGAGGTAAATGAACTAAAGCACATCAGCACTACTGATAATTGAAGGCAAAATAAAAGGGATAAACAGGTAACTCTCAGTGTATATTATCCACTGTCATGTATATAGAGGCTGAAACATCTTCATTCAGACTATTCATATAATTAAGCAAAGCAGAGCAAAGTCACGAGAGAGCAAATTAGATAGTACTTAATTTATGAGCCCTTTGTTTATCACATAAGGATGCTTTATTTCAAGATGACTGTCCGATGTAATAAATGGAAAAAATCAATAGGAAGCCATGCTGGGTCAAACTCACACGCGAGTCATGACAAAAGCATTAAAAATACTTCCTGCAGCAACAAAAGAAAGAATAGTAAGACTGCTTATTGTGCATAATGCATGTATACAACTGAATGTGACTAAAAGTGTGATGGTGGAGTGTACTTCATGAATGTAAAATACTCCCTTATGCCTGCAGTGCAAGAAACTCTTAATAGACGGAATGTTATATCAAAGAGCCAATCGCGTGAGGTGAGAGAAAAAGACTCCTATAGGCTGAACGGCTGATCTACAACGTGACTGACAATACCTCAAGCCAATGACTGAAAGACGCTGATCCAAATAACACAAAAAGTTTAAAGAGGGATAGCCCAATGTGGGTGCACTGTAAGCGTAGGTGTTGTAGAAGACAACTGCACTGCACACTAAACCTAACAAATAACTTTACATTAAAACATCTACATTATTCCCTCAAACAACAACTTGTATAAAACACGAAACATGAACAATATACAGATACACTTCAACTATCTCTTTGTCACACATTCACCAATAAATGATTAAACGATTAGCATAATACACCATACAACAGCTATAAAGAGCTTAATACTCAATATCAAACACACTGTTGTAACATAACCATATGATGAGTTCCATACAAAAAAACATTTTTAAATCAAATATTGTACACTTGGTAAAAGTGTATATAGCCCCTAATTAGTATGATCCAAATGGATGCATTTAATGACAGCAAATACTTCAAGAAAAATATTTGTACAATATTATATTAATTTTATAATGTTCAAAATATATTTATTCCTCAGGTGGTGCCTTGAAAATGACTTTAGCTGTAGTCCTGAATACCGCAAATAGGAAATAGTCAAATATAATCCTTCCAATATTAGTAGCTTTCTTATACGTTATCTTGAGACAAGCTTCATATGTTCAAATGTTATTGTACATTTTGCAGCTGCAAAATATATTTTTGAACAGTATCTAAGAAACGCTTTTTGAAGTTCTACTCAAGATATGCAAGTTTGTAAAAATATTTTTTCTTGAAGTATTGGCTGTAATTAAATTCATCCATTTGGATCTTACTAATTACGGGATATATACACTCATTGGAGCACAGTGACTGATTACTGAAAAGAGTTGTTGGCCCAAACCTTATATGAGTGTCAAAACCCACACTAACTGCCTTTTCCAGAAACATAATAAGGGTAATAATCAGCAGTTCTTGAGTATGTCGGGCCTTTAGCAATGCACAATATCACACTCTATCACACAATTACGTCTAAAACAGTTCACTACAAAAAATATGTTATTCATAGAAATACGATGTTTATAACAAAATCATCATTTACAACACAAAAATCGAAACTAATGTGTACAGCAGTGTTATGATGATGTCATCAATGATGTCATTTGAGATATCATCAGTGAGGTCATAAATGATGTAATTTAATATGTCATCAGTGTTACCATGTGGGAGGTCATTTTACCCAACCATAACGGACCATGTTCAGTATCTTTTAGGTTCTATTTTGTAACTGAAACTTCACTTTAACTGTGTTATTACATTGATTTTTTGAGTTTTGTTTAAATTATACATTATAATAATTGATATGTTTTCTAGCCATCACTTCAATTCCACTGTGTTGTTTTTCAGTGAATTTCAGAGGTTTTTCAAAAATTGAAGTTATCATATTCCATATGTGTTCTGACCATAATATCACTTCAACTGCATTTTTTAACAAAAGTTCAGATGTTTTAATAAATGTAAGTAATAATAATTTTTATGACTTGCAATCACAACTTTACCTTTACTGCGCCTTTTGTATTGCTAATAACTTTAGCACCATTTGTCAAATCTGCCTTTAACTTTGCATACGCTTGTGAAGTTACAGTTGCCCTAGCCAAATGTTGTCCAGATCTATGTAGCAGAGAAGAAGTTAAAGTGGGGTAGCGGGTAAAAAAGGATGCATCTCCCATTCTAGCTTCCTTAGGAAATTTTGCAGTTCGCTCTGAATGCAATAAACCCTAACTTGGCATGAAAGTATATGTTTACTCAGACGAGTGTCCTTGCTGTGCTTAGTTTGGTGTAAATCCGTTCAGTAACTTTTTCAGATTTTAACATTTGAAAAACGTGTTGGGAAGGCATCAAAGGATAAAAATGTACAGATATCTTATTTGTTGCAAAGATTTTTTGATTTGCATATAACATTAGTGACATTTGCCAAACTTGCATGAAATCTGGCTAATACTTAGGGGTCGATTACGATGTCGTTTGGAAAGGCCCCGAACGGCATTCGGGTCGTCCGAATCCGATTCGGAAGCCTTGTTTCCGACCAACTCGGAAACATTTCCGAACAACCGATTATGATGTTACGAAACAGTTCGGACTGTCCGACACTGTTCAAAACGGCATTCGGAGTAACCGAGTCTTTCGGAGCCGACTCGTACAGGTCTACGGACCGCGTTTCCGAACGAGTGATTAGAATGTTGGATTCGGACAGCTTTTCCGAGTCGGTTGTTTCGACACGGATTGGATGTTGGAATCTGATTTTGGGGGCCTGTAGCAGGCCCCCCTTCACCCATAGGCCTCCGAATCTGACCCGTGGGGGTACCCATGGGTCCCCCCTTTCCAACCAAGCACTGTGTGGCAGACACCTTGGGGTGCCCACCACAGGGTGCACGATTTTCCCCAACCACCCCTTTCTTCAATGGAAGCCTGTGTATTCGGTCAGAACACAGGCTCCCATTGAAGTCAATGGGAGTCTGACCGAACGGTTTTTGAAACCATCGTAATCGGTCAGACGGACTCCCAGAATCCGATTCGGTCAGAAACCATTCCAAAACCGATTCGGTCGGAATGGTTTCCGAACGACATCGTAATCGACCCCTTAGTATGTTTAGCTTACTCTTGGTATTTTTAACTTCTGGTAATGCCCATCAAATGGGGGCACAGTTAATTGAAGGAGACATTAAAATGTTCATTTGGTAATAATTGTGGCACGCTCTGACTAATCCACATGAAAATTGGCAGTCATTTAGGAGTGATTAGATTAACAGGTGGAGGGCCCATTTTCATGTTCTAGTCACTTTGGGGCAGTTCAGTAAATCAGCATGAAATTTGGTAAGCTGTTAGAAAGTTAAAATCAGTTAAGGAATCTCAGCTGCCATGCAGATCGGACAAGCGGGGCTATGTTAAATGGGGTAAAAAAAAAAATCTTGCTAATAACGGTGCAGTTGCATAGATCTTATACACTTTTTCAGACACATAGCAAGTTTAGTTTACTCTTGATATTTTGTGGTTTATGCAAACTTGTGGGAAGGAGAAGTTACAGTGGGGTGTCAAAAAGGTGTTCATTTGCTAATAGCATTGGTTCTAAAGCTAAACAGGTGGTCAAAAAGATTGTGCGCACCACACTAAGGGGTATATTCACAAGAACGTGCGCTAAACATCTCCAAAAAATGTTAACGCAACTTTACACATCGCAGTCTATCGCGGGAAAATAACCCCGTGTTAACGTGGAATTCACAACACGGCGGTACCATGCGTTAGTTGCCGAAAACGCGGCCAATGTCCGCGATACAACCACCGCGACGGAGATAAAAACACAAACCCCAACGCAAAAAAACGTGCGATGGGCCAAACCGCGATGAGGAAATTAGCGATAAGTAGCGCCAGGCCTGCAATACACACACGGCAGGCGGGAAAATCACTACAAAACTAGAAAAAACACAAAATAACCAAAACCGAAGCACCATGGAGGCAGCCGGAGCAGGCGTAGAGGACGAGCGGAACCCCACAAGCACCCCGGACGACCACCCTGGGACCTCGGGGACAGGGAAGGGCAAGGACAAGAAGAAGAGTAAGAGGCGGTTCGGTCCGCAGGAGAATAGGATCCTGGTCACGGAGGTGATGGAACACCATCAAGAACTGTTCGTCACCTCCAACGTGTCACTGGGCACCAAAAATGGAATATGGCGGTCCATCGTGGACAAGGTGAATGCCGTCGGAGAGCACAAGAGGTCAATGGACGAGGTCAAGAGGCGATGGATTGACATCAAGCGCAAAACCAAGGAGAAACTCGCAGGCAACCAGAAGGCAGCAATGCAGACTGGAGGTGGGAGCCCAGCGCCACAGCTGGAGCTGGATGACATGGAGGAGCTGGTGTCGACAGTCATCAGTGTGGAGACCGTGGCAGGAGTCAGGGGAGCGGACACTGCTCGACATGACACAACACAACAGCAACAGGGTGAGTAACCGCCAGGTACTGTGGGGACGGGGGGAGATGGCCACAATGGCACACATGCACAATCAAGTAGAGCACAGTGCACACCCACAATGACTCTGGATCATGGCCCTGATCTACAGCCTTCACAATGTACATTGCCATGCTGCCTGAATGTGAACATGTACCATGCGGCTACATACATGTGGACACATTGTAATACAGCATCTCCCCTTCACATTGCAGAGGCACCGTCAACACCTCCTGCAGAGCAGTCCCAGCCACTCTTCACTGATGACGAGGAGGACACCCCCAGCATCGACACCGAAGCCCTCCAAGACATCATTGAACTCATCCGCCAATCACCTCCAGGATCAGGGCAGCCCAGCTGCATCGAGGAGACCCCACCCACTCCACAAACCACCCAGCAGGAGGCACCCACAACCCCGCTGTCTCCCAGGACCCCCACGAACAACACATGGCTTTCCAACGCTGTGTGTTAGAGGTCCAGGAGAAGATGGCTGATCAGGTGCGGGTGGGGTTCGACCTCATGGCAGCAAAACTTGATGCCATACATGGGTGTCTGAGTACCATCAAGGACCACTTACAGTCCCTAACGGACAACCACAGGCCGCTCCATGGTCTCCAACGAGCCCTGTCTGACATCGCTGGAGTCATGACTCGGAGACAAGAACACCTGTCCGCTCAGAGTGGCTCCAGCGATCTCAGCCGTGAGCTGGCACACATGCGGAGGCTCATGGATTACATGGTGCGGATGGAGGCGGAAAGGATGGCAGCCACCGCTGCACATCAGCAAAATGTAGCTGGGATCTACCATGCCCTGCAGATCCTCATCATGGCATTGCTGCCACAAGGCGTGGCGCAGATGAATGCTGCTGCTCCTACACCATCCACATCTCCGCCCCCTGATGTGTCACTGCCACACAGTGCGGCCGACAATCCACCTCCGGCCCCTGATGTGTCAGTGGCACACAGTGCCGCAGCCGGAACTGCACCACCCACAGGTGAGGCAGGGCACACATCCGAGGACGAGGACGTGGACGTGGATGGGATTGAGATCAGAAGGAGGCACTAGCATTCATTTCCGTCACCTTGCCTGTTGCTGCTTGGTGGCGCACATGGCCCCATGACCTTCCACTGACCCCCGATACACTCTGCTGCACTCACCTTGGACCGCGACATGGACTGCCATATCCTGTTTGGTGACCAATGACACCGCGACCAGACTGCGGACTGTACTCTTCCTCTTCCGCTGTACTTGTCATTCCCCGATGGACTCTGGCTGGCCCTCCACGGGCCCATATTGTGAAGTGGGGTTGGCATGGCCCTGTACTGCTCCAGCTGCAAAACTCCACTGGATGTGCATTAAACATTCAGAAACGCACTGCTGTGTCATGTCTTTCATCATTCAAGTATGAATGTGTGGATGAATGTAGGGTCAATGACTCCCCCTAACGTCAATGATGCTCATCTAGTGGGATTCCAGTCACAGTGTGCTACATTGCAGATTGCGTTCCGGGTGCCGTAGACACTACAACAGGGACACACGCATTAGTCACTTCCTTGTCCGGACATGGACTGAACCACGCCCAGAGCCCCCGAGTCATTGTTGCACGCCCTGCGATGGTCCGGTGTATGCCAGGCCAGACCACTCCGCTTACGCTCCGAGGGGGGGGGCCACATAGCTAAATGTCGCAGGTTTACACGCTAGTGGTCTGCAGGTCACTGGTCTAGTTGTCAGCATGTCACGGCCACTCCCTGAGGGCAGGTTTGCACACACACCACACCCATCCGGCACAGGCCATGTGACCCCGCCAATATAAGGGGCCGACAACGTCACATTCCCCACTGCCGGAGGTGACTGGATGACAGACGTTCCACGATTCTCAATCATAAAGGGCCCATGAGTTGTTGCGCACAGGGTTAGTCGCACCCGAAGCCATGCGGCCGTCACGGGCCTACCACCACGTGGCGCTGACTGGGGTTGCACAGGGTTAGTGGCACCCGAAGCCATGCGGCCGTCACGGGCCTACCACCACATGGTGCTGACTGGGGTTGCACAGGGTTAGTGGCACCCGAAGCCTTGCGGCCATCACGGGCCTACCACCACGTGGCGCTGACTGGGGTTGCACAGGGTTAGTGGCACCCGAAGCCTTGCAGCCGTCACAGGCCTACCACCACGTGGCGCTGACTGGGGTTGCACAGGGTTAGTGGTACCGAAATTGCTGAGCGGGTGCAGAGTCTGCGATGAGGACGTGTGCACTGATGTGGTCTCTGCCATTGATGCCTCAGGACTCAGCGTCATGTGTGGGACCTGCTGGGCCGCGGTGCGGGTCCACATGATGTGGAGCATACCATGGTGGCGGGCCTGGAGCTTGCATGGGCACGTGGTGTGCCCACTGGTGGACACACTGTTGGCGGCAGGTGAGCAGTGGGGCCTGGGTGCGCAAGGGCGGACAGCCAGCACTGGCCGGCGGGAGGGGGTAGGGTGCAGCTGCATGTGTGCGCAGGGACGGACAGGAGTTGTTGCCGTGTGCAGTGAGATGGACTCTGCCATGATTGACTCTGGCCTCGATTACAGATTGCAGACCAGGTGGCTTGCAGTGTATACCGGCTCGTGGTTGGAGACACACCGGTGGCAGCAGGTGAGCAGTGGTGCCTGGGTGCACGGGGCAGCAGTGTCCCTCCCTCTCTCTCTCTCTCCCTTCCTTTCCTTCTCTGTCTCTCTCTCTCTCCCTTCCTTTCCTTCTCTCTATCTCTCTCCCTTCCTTTCCTTCCTTCTCTCTCTCTCTCTCTCCCTTTCTTTCTTTCTCTCTCTCTTTCTCTCTCTGCCTTTCTTTCATTCTCTGTTTCTCTGTGTCTCGCTCCTTTGATGTGCGCATGACACACGTTCTGATTTTGTGCTTTATTTTCCAGGCTGTGACATCAAGATTGTCCCGGACGGACCCGACAGGAGTCTTCCGCATTGGTGTTTTGTGTTGTATTTCAATAAAGTTTTTGGTTGTTACTTCAATGATGAGTGACTGTTTCTCGTTCTTCTGACCACACATGTGTGTTTCTTATTGTCATTGAGCGACATCATGAGCTTTTTGTGGCTCTTGTGTCGTGCACGGTATGTGTTTGTCTGGGGGAGGGGTCCGGGGGGGAGGCCTGGGGGTGGTGGCGGTGGGTGTTGTGGCCCTCATGGGTCTCCGAGCTGCATGATCATTGGCACCATGGCATCTGTGGGTCTTCAGATGTGGCTCTTGGCTGGGCTCCCTTTCATACTGCAGGTAGTCGTCCTGCTTAACACCAACAACAAAAGGCAGGTGTTAATTCCCTGCTGCTACCGCGACTTATCGCCTGTTTTTGGTTCGCATCGCAGATCTGGCAGTTCGTTGTGAAAGTGGTGTTGTGGTGTTTTCGTGAGTTTTTGCATGGGAACGCCTACTCTGCATCTCATTAGGGTTAGTTGGTGGTGTCACCCGTGGAGGTAAATTTTGCGGCAGTTATCCCGGGAATACTGGTGATGTCTGCAGTTTGCACCCGCTTGTGAATGGGGCGTTAAATCTGTCTGCACTTTTGATGCGTTAAGGTGGCGATAACTCGGCGATAAGTCCTTGTGAATATGCCCCCAAGTCACAGGGCCTGGCATATGGCCAGGCCGTACAACCAGTCCATCTTAGGTGACAAACCCCGCTGCGTACAGCCTTCAGGCATGCTCAGCAGGCTTGCCCAACTCACCACAGCAGCCAGCCACCACCGCGCAAAAGGTATTGCCCCGTTTTTTAAATTTTAGATATATATATATTTTTTCCTTTCTTTAAAAACATATTTTATTGAGTTTCAAAGTAGAATTTCAAAACAAACCCCAACGTACCTCAGATACGCCCACCCTCCTCCCCTTCCCACCCACACTTAGGCACCACATGGCAACCAAAGAGAAACTTTCCTCCCAATATTTCATATAGGTCTCTGGGTCGTAGTTGTTGGTCTTGCACCCTAGGTCCGTGGCTGGTTGCCCAGTCCCCTGATCTTGCTGCCCTCCTGGGGTGAATGCCACCTTAGGCCGTCTCTTACAACAGGTCATCGCTGCTCCCCCAGGGTCTCAATCCATGTCCTCGCCTCGGGCCCTCCACGCTCCCCTGATTTTTTCAAACTTGTTTGGACAGGCCTGTGCCTTGTAAATTTGTTCTTCCGCTCTCATACACCAGTCCATGTTGCGTTCCCACTCCTCCACCCTCTGAGCCCCAGCACAGTTCCATAATTGAATCACATTGCGCCTAGCCACCATTAAGACCCCATTACAGAATAGATGGGTATATTTATCCAATGATTGTTCACCCCAAATGGCTAGCATGATCAATTTCGTTGTGAAGTCAAGTGTATTTTCAAAGATCCCGGACACCCTGTTCCCCACACCCGCCCAGAAGGGCCATAGCCCGGGACACTCCCATATTGTGTGCATCAATGTGCCCTGCATCAAGCAACCCCTCAAGCACCTGTCAGACGGGCATCTACTCATAGAAAAGAATTGTGACCTCATAAAGTATGCCCTGTGGAGCATTTTGAGTGGGATCAACCTAAAGTTCGCCTGCATTTCCACCTCCCCGGGGTAGCGAAGGCTTCTCCCCACTCGTCATCCTGGAGCCTGCCTAGATCGCCCTTCCACTTTCTTTAGATATGCATTATTAGTATTATTGTTTATTTATTGTTTTTAATTGCAAGTCTTTAAGAACTATTGGGCCCTTGTTGAGGCTACTACATTACCCAAGCTGAACTGGAGGGGGGTGGGTGAGCAACAAAGGACCAAGGACCCTCACTTGGGGTTCTCGGTACCCAGGAGAACCGTTTGCGAGCCTCAGAGTCTCACTCAGACCCCATGACAAAATCTGCTTTGGTCAAGTTCTTTTGAACAAATGGGAGGTCCCTTTGGCACCACCCCTACTAGCCAGTGGGTCATAGAATGCCCTCTCTTTCCTCTTCAAACCTTTCTCAAATTTGTTGTTAGGATGTGTGCATCAAGCCCGGCATCCTATAAAGGCAGTTGACCACAGAATTGTTTTTAATATGGCCAATCAATCAGAACCTTCAGGCCCTTGAACACCGCTTTGCGATTGCAGACCAAAATGGACAATGGAAGCTATACGCGCCATCATCCAATCAGGAGGTTTCATCTTTTAGATTTAGAACCGCATATAGTTTATGAACACAGGTACAAGCACTTTCGATGAGTCGATGGCCCAGATATCTCAAACATTTAACCCAGTCAAGCCCACCTGACAGATTTTTGTAATGCTAATTCCTTGGAAACTGCTGAACAAATTTATACCAAATCAAACAAAGGAACTACCTTGAGTAAAGTTCTAAGTTCAAGCCAAGTTTAGTGTAATTAATCAGTTCAGCGTTTCTTTTCAGTAGCAGAGAGCATAGATTCACATGGAAATTTAAATCAGAAATGCTGCTTTTTTATCTCCCCTTTTAAATGTTCCCCATTTAGGGATTTGCATAAAAGTCATAATATCAAGAGTAAGATGTACATGGTAATTTGGCAAGTGGTGAGTCAATCTGTAGAGCTACAGCAAAGTTATTAGCAAATCAACTATATTTTGTCCGCCACCCATTTGACTTTGCTAACTTATCAGATCTTCATAAAGCCAGAGATTTCGAAAATGGGCTTAACCTACTACAACCCTGTCAAATATCAGCCAGATCACTGTAAAGCACCAAAGTTATTAAAACTTGAAAAAGTTTTATCCCCCTTTAAAACTTTGCCCACGTCCAGGGATCTCATTGAAATTTGCCATATCCCCAGAAGACTAAACATGCTAAATGTCTGCCAAATTTCATGTGGACTCATAAAATGCTGCCAAAGTTAGCAAATGAAAACGTTTTTGCCCATCCCCTTTAACTGTGCTCCCTCAAGATAAATCTGCACAATGTTTACAATACCAAGAGTAAGCTAAACATGCTAAGACCTGTCACATTTTATGCAAATTAGTCAAGAAGGTGCTACAGTTGTAGATAAATAATGAAACATATTTTCAAATGCCAAGATATCTCCAACTCTTAAAGCTTTCAAATCTAACCTCCAAATTTTTGTAGGAAGTTCTTGAAAACTACTGAACAGAATTATATCAAACCAATCAAGACAAGTCCTTGAGTAAAGTTCTAGAATCATGCCAAGTTTTAATCAGTTTTTTTCCTGTAGCAGAGGAAAGATTCCTATTGGAGTTAAAATGGGAAACACCAAATTTCAGACTACACTTGTATGCCCACCCCTCCTTTACAAATCTGCATGAAACATGGCATGCCAAGCCCAAACCGAATAAACTGCTTTTGTTTTATATTACCGCAATGGACGCAACAGAGTTTGCTACTGCACAAATGGGCTTTTAAAATGGTAAATTAAATTCTATGCTTTTGCGTCACATAAGTGCCTGTGTAAACCTTTAGTAGATTTGGGCCATAGTGAGTTTTGGCCGCCTTGTTAGACATGAAGAAGGTTTTCCTTAAGAAATTTGCTGTTCCTAGACCATTATTTCCCATTGCAGCCTAATATCTCTGCCCCACAGATCAATGTATAGTCGACTTATGGCTGCATTATACCTTACGTTTTTTGAGGCAATCTTTGCACCACAATCATAGCTTCCAAGGTTTCAGATTGCTTATGTGTGACATGTTAATAATTTCAGTGTAATTATCAGTGACATTCAACGACTATGAGTGACACTTTCTCGCGATCCAAAAATCAAGCAATGAAGACGAGGGAAACATAAATATCAGAAATTACACCCATTTGAGCAACTAGGAACTCTAAGATCTTAAAACTGCTGCACAGCACCAGAAGTTGCTGCCCAAAAATTCAGCCCATACAGTAAATCTGTCACACCTACACTTCAGGGTCTGTACTGGGAGACAGCGTGCATATGTGAGTTTACTGCAGGAAAGGTTTGTGGTAATATCAGAGAAATCAAGAGTAAAACCCAGTGCAGCAAACCCAACACACCCACAAACAACCCAAAACAGTCAGCCTAAAACTGCCACTTCAGAGTTGCATTGGAGGCGGGCATGAAAAGAAAGCTACCGCCTCAATGTCTCAACAAGGTATGGATGGGAGAGTGCGTGTATTTAAGCTTGCTGCAGGCCAGTTTTTTTTTTATAAAGTCAGGAAATCAACAGTAAAACCCAGCGCAAGAGATTTAACAGGCCAAAAAATGTCACTGGCCTGTTCAAGACCTTGGCTTCTCCAAATTAATTGTTTTCCTTTTTGCAGTTTAATGTAGCGCCGACTCAGCCAAAGGGTATTGAATGGCTTTAAATGAGCACCAGTTACATTTTATGAACACGGGGACTTATTTGCCCAAAATCACAGGATGTTGAGCCTATGCCGGGAATCAAACCTGTTTCTATTCCTCAGTTCCAAAGTCAGTAGCTGACTGATGGCACATCCTCTTTATAATGCTATTCCATTGCTTTTTCTCGGGTGCAAACCACTTACGTAAACCATATATTGTAAGCTCCGCTTGTACCCTGAAGCACCCAGAGTCTTGGACTCACTCTCCACGCCTGTGACAGGCCGGCCTGCGCCAGTTGGGACACCATTAGTGTGGAGGGAATAAACTACTATAAGCAGTGCTCCACTCACACACGGCGCCAGGACTATTCACCAGGAAATGTGAGAAAGTAGCAAAAGGGGTGATGCCCATTGCCCAGACCACCATAAAGTTAAATGTGCAGCACTGGAAAAAAGAAACCAAAGAACTTGCGTCTCCTGTAAACAATTGAACTGCTGCATAAAACGGAAAGCAACAGAAGGCGCCAGGTCCATATGAGCTGGGCCAGAGCTTGCTGTTGTTATTATGGTGACTGAATTCGGAGGGGGCGTCACTTAAAAATAAACAAGTGGGGTGACTGCGTACAATAATGGCCAGTGCACGCGGCTGTCCTTGAATTGAATACACAATTATGTGCATGATGTGGGCAATTAAAATGTGAAAATCATCAGTGTGGTGGCTTTGGTAGAAGTGTCAGTGTGCGTTTTTAGGCCGGCACAGAAATGTTACATGTGATAATTCTAACAGCCTGAGATAGGTGTCTGCATGCCGTGCGTGCGTGTCACTGGCTATGTGCAAATTTGTGGCTCCGAATTGCAGGTGTGTCACGTGTGTGTGAAAAGCAAGCACATTTTGAACTTTACTTACTTGCATTACCCCGCCGGCAGCTAAATGATTTTTTGTTCTCAATTCAGGGCTAGGCACACTTTTTTGCAGCGATACAGCCGGCGGCCATACATGGACATGGCCTGGCTCACCTCTCTCTGTGCCTGGTGACCGGCCGCTGGCATCAAACAGGTCGGCCACACTGCCTGCTACCTGCAAGTTCAGTGACACCACAATCAGTGGAGCTAAGTCACCCCGACCCAAAACAAGTTTCCGCGCTTTAGCACAAACCTAGACAGATTGCATCACTGCACACTAGTTCTCGGTTCCAAGGCCGCAGGCAGATCCGGATGACCGCTGGGCATTTTTAAATGCATAAAGTTAAATACAACTAAAAGAATAAGTCACAGTACCTAACCTTACTTCTTTGCGAAGCGAGTCGGTGCCCCGCCAACAGGCCGGCCGTGTCTGGCCTGCAGTCATGCTTACTCCCACAGCAACTAACACAAGGCCGCATGACTATGGCAGGTACTGTACACGTTGTACAACTTGAAGTTGAACTAAAGTCAGTGGTCAAAGTACTAGTACAACTTACTTGTTCTCTTCAGGCCTGCCAAGTATCACGCATCAGGCGTGACTCTAACGCATTTCAGTGTGGTGTTCCGCATCACCGCACTGAAATGCATTGTCACGCATTTTAATGCCACGGTCTCACCAGCGCTGGAACTGGCTACGCCAGGCTGCTTGCGCGTGCGCCAGCGCCTGTGATACCTGTGCGCCGGCTCTGCAGCTTGCCAGCAGGCTCAATAGAGTTGCGTAAACAGTTAATGATCTTGTCTGCAGCGGCTGCTGAGTGCTACAATGTTACATCTCTTTTAGCCTGGCTGCTGCCCATTAAAATTCCCGCCCGCAGCGCGGCTGTCACACAGTGAGTCTGCCCAATACCGAGTCCCGGGGCGGGGGCCTGCCCTCAGCAGTGGTTGCGTACTGGCTGGCACCGCGGGGGGATGTGACCTCACGTCGTGGAGGAAGTGAGGTCGGATTCAGGAGCGGCGGGGGATTTGACTTACTGCCACTGGAGTTGTGCTGTCCGTGTCCCGGCCGGCGTTCGCGGCTGCATTAACTCTCTTAGCATCATGGCCGCACATGAGAGGCCTCGGGCGCTGCGGGGAGCTGCAGTGCTGTGCGGCCGCGACCCCCGGTGCGGCTCACCGCCCGCCCGCGCCGGGACCGAACTCGCGCACAGAGACAGAATGCCAGAGGACTGTGACTGACTACAGAAGAGAACAAGTAAGTTGTACTAGTACTTTGACCACTGACTTTAGTTCAACTTCAAGTTGTACAACGTGTACAGTACCTGCCATAGTCATGCGGCCTTGTGTTAGTTGCTGTGAGAGTAAGCATGACTGCAGGCCAGACACGGCCGGCCTGTTGGCGGGGCACCGGTTTGCTTCGCAAAGAAGTAAGGTTAGGTACTGTGACTTATTCTTTTAGTTGTACTTAACTTTATGCATTTAAAAATGCTCAGCGGTCATCCGGATCTGCCTGCGGCCGTGGAACCGAGAACTAGTGTGCAGTGATGCAATCTGTCTAGGTTTGTGCTAAAGCGCGCAAACTTGTTTTGGGCCGGGGTGACTTAGCTCCACTGATTGTGGTGTCACTGAACTTGCAGGTAGCAGGCAGCGTGGCCGACCTGTTTGATGCCAGCGGCCGGTCACCAGGCACAGAGAGAGGTGAGCCAGGCCATGTCCATGTATGGCCGCCGGCTGTATCGCTGCAAAAAAGTGTGCCTAGCCCTGAGTTGAGAACATAAAATCATTTAGCTGCCTGCGGGGTAATGCAAGTAAGTAAAGTTCAAAATGTGCTTGCTTTTCACACACACGTGACACACCTGCAATTCGGAGCCACAAATTTGCATATAGCCAGTGACACGCACGCACGGCATGCAGACACCTATCTCAGGCTGTTAGAATTATCACATGTAACATTTCTGTGCCGGCCTAAAAACGCACACTGACACTTCTACCAATGCCACCACACTGATGATTTTCACATTTTAATTGTCCACATCATGCACATAATTGTGTATTCAATTCAAGGACAGCCGCGTGCACTGGCCATTATTGTACGCAGTCACCCCACTTGTTTATTTTTAAGTGACGCCCCCTCCGAATTCAGTCACCATAATAACAACAGCAAGCTCTGGCCCAGCTCATATGGACCTGGCGCCTTCTGTTGCTTTCCCTTTTATGCAGCAGTTCAATTGTTTACAGGAGACGCAAGTTCTTTGGTTTCATTTTTTCAGTGCTGCACATTTAACTTTATGGTGGTCTGGGCAGTGGGCATCACCCCTTTTGCTACTTTCTCACATTTCCTGGTGAATAGTCCTGGCGCCGTGTGTGAGTGGAGCACTGCTTATAGTAGTTTATTCCCTCCACACTAATGGTGTCCCAACTGGCGCAGGCCGGCCTGTCACAGGCGTGGAGAGTGAGTCCAAGACTCTGGGTGCTTCAGGGTACAAGCGGAGCTTACAATATATGGTTTACGTAAGTGGTTTGCACCCGAGAAAAGCAGTGGAATAGCATTATAAAGAGGATGTGCCATCAGTCAGCTACTGACTTTGGAACTGAGGAATAGAAACAGGTTTGACTCCCGGCATAGGCTCAACATCCTGTGATTTTGGGCAAATAAGTCCCCGTGTTCATAAAATGTAACTGGTGCTCATTTAAAGCCATTCAATACCCTTTGGCTGAGTCGGCGCTACATTAAACTGCAAAAAGGAAAACAATTAATTTGGAGAAGCTAAGTCTTGAACAGGCCAGTGATATTTTTGGCCTGTTAAATCTCTTGCGCTGGGTTTTACTGTTGATTTCCTGACTTTATAAAAAAAACTGGCCTGCAGCAAGCTTAAATACACGCACTCTCCCATCCATACCTTGTTGAGACATTGAGGCGGTAGCTTTCTTTTCATGCCCGCCTCCAATGCAACTCTGAAGTGGCAGTTTTAGGCTGATTGTTTTGGGTTGTTTGTGGGTGTGTTGGGTTTGCTGCACTGGGTTTTACTCTTGATTTCTCTGATATTACCACAAACCTTTCCTGCAGTAAACTCACATATGCACGCTGTCTCCCAGTACAGACCCTGAAGTGTAGGTGTGACAGATTTACTGTATGGGCTGAATTTTGGGCAGCAAATTCTGGTGCTGTGCAGCAGTTTTAAGATCTTAGAGTTCCTAGTTGCTCAAATGGGTGTAATTTCTGATATTTATATGTTTCCTCGTCTTCATTGCTTGATTTTTGGCTCATGAGAAAGTGTCACTCATAGTCGTTGAATGTCACTCATAATTACACTGAAATTATTAACATATCACACATAAGCAATCTGAAACCTTGGCAGCTATGTCTCTTCTGTAGTCAGTCACAGTCCTCTGGCACTCTTTCTCTGTGCGCGAGTTCGGTCCCGGCGCGGGCGGGCGGTGAGCCGCACCGGGGGTCGCGGCCGCACAGCACTGCAGCTCCCCGCAGCGCCTGAGGCCTCTCATGCGCGGCCATGATTTTGAGAGAGTTAATGCGGCCGCGAACGCCGGCCTGGACACGGACAGCACAACTCCAGTGGCAGTAAGTCAAATCCCCCACTGCTCCTGAATCCGACCTCACTTCCTCCACGACGTGAGGTCACATCCCCCCGCGATGCCAGCCAGTACGCAACCACTGCTGAGGGCAGGCCCCCGCCCCGGGACTCGGTATTGGGCAGACTCACTGTGTGACAGCCGCGCTGCGGGCGGGAATTTTAATGGGCAGCAGCGAGGCTAAAAGAGATGTAACATTGTAGCACTCAGCAGCCGCTGCAGACAAGATCATTAACTGTTTACGCAACTCTATTGAGCCTGTTGGCAAGCTGCAGAGCCGGCGCACAGGTATCACAGGCGCCGGCGCGCGCGCTAGCAGCCTGGCGTAGCCAGTTTCAGCGCTGGTGAGACAGTGGCATTAAAATGCGTGACAATGCATTTCAGTGCGGTGATGCGGAACAGCACACTGAAATGCGTTAGAGTCACGCCTGATGCGATTGATACTTGGCAGGCCTCCACAATTGATTGTATTTTTGAGCAGGCTGAAAGATTTTTGACCTGCCCTTATTATTGCCTCCCTGGGGAATGCATTTCAGTCTACTGGTGAGGAAACCTGTTCACCTTCTTAATTTCTGGGCTTTTTGGAAGAACCTTTGAATTTGCTGGTTTGAGTGTTGGTTGATAATGGTGGACATTTTCTATGTATAAGAGTTGTGCTACATAAATGGTAAAGAGGATGACACCAGTTTTGTTTGTTTCTGTTGAGTGCGGGATCTCCAATATATGTGTTTTATGTGTGCTTTGTTGATATATTTTCCTTTCTAGTGGGGCTCATTCCAATTTGTGATGAGTTGAAACTCTTTCAAAAACTTTGGACAGGATTATCAGAACTTCAGCATACAGTAGGATTGACGTTTTTCTTTTTCCTATTTTTTGGACACTGTGAAATACAATATTTTAAGAAGTCATTATGAAACTTACTTCTTGCATTCATCAAGCAGAAGTTACTAGTAATTGTCCATTCAAGCATGTGGCACTGAAAGATAGGGCACAACTGATACGGGTGCTAAAACACATTAATTTCACATGCCGCCTAGCCTCAACCTGGCTACTGACTGGATATCCTGGCCTATTTCCATCAGATGTTTACTATATTATCAATGCATATTGAGAAAAGCTATTTCAAAAGCTCCTAGGGTAACACTTTTTGTGAAAAAACCTAAACATTCACCAGGAGTCCTAATGGCTCCACATGTGGAGTTAAAAATAGTAAATCTATACTTATCTCTATGTACTTAGGATGCGTTTATAGTGGTAGTTGATATCTGGCACTAGATATAGTTGCCGGGTGATATTAAATACAACAGTTTAGTGATACAATATCAGCCATATCATAGTAACATCTGAGTATGAGGCTTAAACTGTCACATGCTTGCTCTCTGTGTGGAAATATGAGTTTGCTGCTTGGCATTAGATTTTAAAGTACTTGGAGATGTGAACCTATGCAAACCCTATGATGCCTGTGTACACAAAGGCTGGACCTGTACAAATATTCGCAAATGATGGTAGAAACTGGACTCACATGGCTGCCCCATAAAATATGAAGCTGTTCCTGAGCAAATGATGACTGCAACTATGCATATGAGGCTACACCTGGAATTTGAGCACACTGGGTGGTAAAAGGGAGATTTTTCACAGCCTATGAGGCTGCATGTGGTGGATGATCGTACAACATGAGCATATGAGGACGCACTTCTACTAGACAAATAGAACGCTGGCACATCATGCAGTCCTTGAGAATAGGAAACAGCGCTTTGGATTTATCTTGTTGGGAAAATTGATTCACCCATGATTAAAGTACATGGAGATGTGAATCTGTACATATCATGAAGGCTGGATGTAGCCATATGAAGAAGAAACCTTGCAAGTGGTAGCAGTACCTGTAATTACAAGGCTATATTTGTGCATGTGCGTCTGAGAATGGGCATATAAGACTTGATCTGGCATGTGTAGCTGTACCTTATCATTCAACAACTGTAGTTATGCTTGGCGTCTGAGCATGGGATAACATGTTATAATCTAGGGATGTAAGGTTGTACCTGTGTATCCAAGGATGTAACTGGCATTGAAGGCATTCCTTAGGCTTCTGAGGCTGTCCCTGAGCATATGAGGTAGTTGCCAAGCATATTAGGCCGTACCTGCGCAAAAGGACCTTTTCATCAACATATGGGGGCTTCATGCGGCAGAGGATCACGGCACCAGGAACTACAAGGATGTACTTCTGCTGTGAAAGCAGTTCCAGGGTAAATGTGGTTGTTCCTCCTAGGATGTGATGTGCCCCTGTGGAAGATGGAGAGATGGAAAAGCAAGTGTTGAGCCCCATGGAGTGGAAATTTGTGAGAATTTGGAAGGTTTAGGGGCATGTCCTTGTTAGAAATGGGATTTCTGGTTGGCTAGGGCTTGCGCCTAAGCCAGGCAGAAACCACCACTCTAGTCAGGGCAAGGGAGTTACACGCTGAAGATAACCCCTGCTCACCCCCTTGGTAGCTTGGCACGAGCAGTCAGGCTTATCCCAGAGGCAATGTGTAAAGCGTTTGCGCAACACACACACACAGCAGCAACACACTAGGCACACTACAAAAGAAACTCCACACAAGGTTATATAAAAAATAGCCTTTGTATTATCATAAACACATTAGGAACGTAATCACACATTTACACTGTGCCAACTGGCACTGGGCAATATCTACAGGGGATTATATACAGGACCAGGCCAATCAGGCCACGGTCAGAACCATCAGAATGCAAATATAAAACACAACCAGTAACTACTGGTACCATAATGACCTAAGCATTATCATATTAGCATAAACCCACATTAGGCCCAAACCTCATCAGCATAAACACATTACGCAATGGGCCTCACCAGCATAAACACATTATGCAATAACCTCATAAGCATAACCACATTACGCTAATAGGTACTACCCCAAAACATCATAGCATGACATTAGGCATTAGCATAAACACATTATGCAACACTCATGGTGCAAGAATCACATTTGGCAATAATCAGATCCGGCATAAACACATTACGCAATCCTTGTAGTGCCTTGCGCCCTACCCATCAACCTAACAGTCCCCCTGGCCAACTGGCCTTCTCAGAGGGCTCAAATGCCCTACGTCCCAATGTCAGGGCGGCTGCCAATGCAGCAAACCAAAAAGTGCGCAATTGCGCTGGGGCACAGGAGTGTACCTCACTCCTGTCTCACTAGACATGCCCCCAAAGAACTGATGGCCTAAACGTTGCAGCTGACGCTAATTGCCGTGCAGCTGTGATGCAAGGAAGGCCTGGCACACACTGTGCCCTCTGAACAGTATGCCCAAAACGTTGCAGCTGCCCGCGCTGGAGCGGCGCAGCTGTGAATAAAACAAAATAAAGGGTCCTGGCACATCTGTGCCTCTTCAGCCCCACTGGGCCTCTCTTAACTCAATTTGCCCCCCTCGGTGTAGACATGGCACTGGCACTACACGTGCCGTCTTAGCCCCACTCCGGGACTCTTAAAAATGAAAGTGCCCCCTTCATGCAGCTACCTCTAGCAAGCAGGGCAGCTGCACAGAAATAGCCATGCAGGGGGGCACGGGCACCCCTGGGCCCTCTAGACCCCTACGGGGGCCCTAGAAACACTGTGGCTCGCGTTGGAGCGGCCCCCTCGCTGGCGGGTCCGCTCAGGATACCCCAAGCACCGGCAATGTGCCTCGAAGGCACCGACAACACTGGCGAAGCCCCTACTCACCGGGGCTGCGGGGCAGGACTCCTCCGGTCTCTCTTCTTCACCGCTGACACCGCGGGGCTCTCTGCTCTTCACCCGGTCCCTCTCCTGGGACCGGGACTTCGGCAAGGAGCCTGCGAGGCTCCGGACGTCCTGGGCTGCCCGCGGGGCTCCTCCCAACAACACGGGAGCCCCACTCGAGCCGGCAACCTCCTCCTCACTCTGGCCGGTGCAGCACACGCGGGGCTCTCCCTTCACCACGGGAGCCCCGCTGCTCAGCTGCAGTCCCTCTCCTTCCTTCCGGCGACCTCGGGCTCTTCTTTGGGCACCGGAGCGCGGTAGGCTCCCGTCCGCTTCCTTCCACTCGTAGGGGCGCCCCGCCCACAAACAGGCAGCTCTGCCTGACTTCCGGGTCGCCTGGCAGCACCACAGCGGGGTAGGCACCCGCTTTCTAGGTATGCATGAAGCGGGGTGGGCACCCGCACTCCGGAATCAGCACGAAAAGCGGGGTGGGCTGCCGCCTAGAAATAAAAGCATAGAGCGGGGTGGGCACCCGCTAGATCGGCGAAAGCACCAGCATAAGGCGGGGTGGGCTCCTGCCAAACAGCGCACCATGATGCGGGGGAATCCCAACGCCAGGGGTTCCCTTCTGGACAGTGTGCAGCGCAGTGCTGCAAAGCATAGACGCTCCTCTTTCCCTGGCAAGGCTGAAGTCCTTCTTCCTGGGGGAATAAAATAAAAGCGCTCACGAGGCGCTAGAAGCAAAAGATCCAAGGGGCACAGCTGGGCCCAGGGAGGCCAGCACACAGGGCCCTCCAGCAGGGAGTCAAGCCCCCATGGCGGTTCCTCCTGGGCCCCAGCAACAGCAAGCCCCCCAAAGGTCCAGGAACAGCACACCAAACATGGGGTCACAGCCCCTACATTTATACTTAGTTTTCCTTTGTCTGCCCTGGCACAGGGCTTGTGGAAACCAGTTAGAACTGGTTCTGGAGCACTCTGTTTACCAGGCTCCTCTTCCCCTTTGTCAGGTGGGGGCTCGTCATTAGACACACCACATGGGGGCGGAGCCAGCATTCACTAGGGCAGGCACCATCCTATTCAGGGACCAGGGATTTCTCCTCCCACCACTCCAGATGCAGATGTCCCATTCAGCCTAGCGCTGGCTCACCCTGCCCCTCCTGGAGCCACACACACCTCACCAGCCCCTGTCACTCACAAGCCAGACATGCAATTCACATCAGGCAGGCAGACACATAGCACACAGAAATGCCAACTTCTAAAAGTGGCATTTCAAAAATAGTTATAATAAATCTGCGCACACCATTGCGCAGCATTTATTAACACTATTCCAAATATACCAAACTTGACCACGCTGTGCCTCTCATATCAGGTATTACCACTGAAACACTTATCAGGGAATCTCCAATGCATTCCTATGGGAGGGCAGCCCCACAGTAGTGAGAAACCAAAATGGCTGTTTGTCACTACCAGGACATGTCACACACTTAAGGTACATGTCCTATCTTTTACCTACAATGCACCCTGCCCATAGGGCTAGCTAGGGCCTACTTTAGGGGTGACTGAGGTCACGTACATGGCACACACTTTAGGTGCCACGTCACAGCGGCAGTAACACTGCGCGCACAGGCCCTGCAGTGGCAGTGGCCTGAGATAGGTTTGAAAGGCTACTTTGGTGGGTGGCGCAATCAGCGCTGCAAGCCCACCAGTAGCATTTAAATTACCAGCCCTGGGTATGAGATACCACTTTACAAGGGACTGACAGCTAAATTAAATAGGCCAAACAGGTGTAGACCAATCTTACCATATTTAACACAGAGAGCGCACGCACTTTACACTGGACAGCAGTGCTAAAGTGCCCAGAGGCCTAAAACCACCAACACCATGTCAGAAAAAAGGCTAGGAGAAAGGCAAAAAGTTTAGGGATAACCCTGCAAAAAGGGCCAAGTCCAACACAACCCCCTTCCAGCCAAAACGCAGGGTAGACCAATCACCACCTTGATGGGCTTCCCTGCCTTGCGCGATAGAACACGGACGCGGGCCCGCAACTGCAGGGACACCCTCCAGTTCTACGCCACTCTGAACCCACGTGGTTCCCTCTGTCAAAAGCTCTCAGGACCAACTAGGCTACCCCACTGGTACTCTCTAGCTGTCCACGGCCAGGACCAGGCCCTAGGCCACCCAGGTGTCACTGGTCCTTGCCAAGCCACAGAGTGGGGGGCAGTAACCCCTGGCACATAGTGACCATTCTCCACTCTACCCCTCATCAGTGCAGTTCCAAACTGCCACTGATCCTCCAACCTAGGGTCCGCACCCTCAGGCTGACCAGAAGTCACGGGAAAGGCTCTCCTCCCCCTACCTCTTCCTCTGGGGTTCCGTACCCTCCTCCTTGGAGAGGCACCCTCAGAACACAACTCTCCAACCAGCTGAAACTCCCTAACAGGAGGCCAGCTCACTCAGACCCTCGGAGACTCTTGTCTTCAGAAAAACAAAGCACACAGCACAGTTCCTCTTCAAGCAGGGGGGACACAGCACACAGCAAAGTCCCTTAGTCCTCTTCCTCAGCAGAAACAGCAAACTGTAGGTCAGCCCCAGACACACAGCAATGGCGGCACTTTTCCTAACTCTATTCAGCTGTTCTCTTTGGCAGGGATTCCCCCTCGATCACGAAGTTTCCAAGTCTCCCAACCTAGGGTCTAAACCCTCAGGTTGCACCAGGGTCAGAGGCGAGGGCTCCCTCCCTCTGCACCCCCTTCCCCTTCCAGAGTTCTGCACCCTCCCACCTTGGAGCGGTACCCCTGGAAGCCAAAACCGGTCAGGACACTGATTACAGATGTCCTTCCCTCCAGGTCAGGCAGATCCTGAACCTGGCCTCCCAACCTTGGGGCTGAACCCTGCGGCTGAGCACTTGCCTGGCACGCCAGGACTTCTGGGGACTCACACAGTATCCCCCCCGAGGGTAACACATGACTAATGTGTTGTGTGACAGTCTGCCTGGCGCAGATCTCCCGACCCCTGTCCATCTGACAGTGCACGAAGATCCCCCAGAACAGAAGTGGTGTCGCCATGGTCACTTCTAGGAGACTCAGCCCTTCTGGCTGGTCCCTGACCCACTGGTTCTCCCACTGGGGAACACATCCCCCTCTCACCCCTCATTCTGGACTTCTGCACCCTCCCAACTGGAGCGGTACCGCCAGACACCAGAACCACTGGAGCTCCATTTACAGACGCTCCAGGTTCTCCTGACACTAGGAGATCCTCCTCAAATGGCCTACAAGTACAGCCTAGGCCCCCGACCTGCGCTCCCTTAGGGAACCCTCCAGGCCCTGAGACTGGGTTTCGGGCACCTTGGGACACACAGTCCCACACTCACTCCTTCTCCACTGAGACCGGACGTGAGCCCCTACACCCCTCCCACTACACTGGGACCTAGCTGGGCTACACTGAACCTCTTCCACCACACAGGACCGGAAGATACGCAAGCCACTACTTTTGGAATCACTCCCCAATGCCTCTTCAGACCCTCTAGCACACAGCCAGAGGTCTGCCTCCCGTGCAAGCTCCCTGGGATCAGAGAACTTACACCCCAACAGGTGTTGACGCAACCCCGGAAACAATTACTGAACACGTGCTCTCTGACAACCAGATTGAACAGCCCTTCAAAATCATTTGCCGTGCTAACCATCACCCAATCGTCCAGTGCAACACAACATTCATCCACAAACCCCCCCCAAGACTGCTGAGACAGTTCCTTACTGCCCCTGAATCTCAACCTGTACCCCTCTAACTGGGAACCAGGTACCATACTCTGGGAACTGGGAATGGAACTTCCTGCACTGGACTCCATATTGCTGCCACCACTGGATCCCACCCTTACTGGTGAATCCAGACAACCAAACTACACTCAGGGGATAACCTACCCTCCAGAGCTAGCTTTTTCTCCTCCACACTCCCTTTCTTCCCTCCTATCCACCCACACCTCTGGGGACAGGGAAAGGGATGGGGCACTGCCCCCGGCACTGGACCCAGCAAGGGACTCCCTATCTATGGGATCCTCCCCACCTACTGGTGTCCCCGCCCTGTCATTTTCTCTCTTCTGCCACCAAAATAAAAGAGCAGAAAACACCATTTAAAAATGACACTCTGGGGGCGTGGCTAAGATGGCGGAGAGCTAAGACGTGCTTCGTCTTCTCTCCCCCGCTCATCGACCTTAAGCACCGGCCCGGGTCCCTGCGCCGTGCTGAGGTGCAGTCCCGCGGCTCCTGAAAGCACCCGGAGGCTGGCGGATCTGGTTCTGGGGGCCTGTGGAGCTCTGGTGGCGACGGCAGTGGCGTCCCTGTTCGGGGGCTGGGCTTGCCACCGGAGCCCGGCGCGCTGCGGCGCGGTCTGCAGGGCTGGTGCCCGGAGGAGAGCGCACCGATCGCCTTCCGCGGACGGCTGATGACGACGGCTTGGATCGGCGGCAGGCCCCGGGACCCCTCCTGACTCCGGCGACCAAGACTCGGTGGCCGGCAAGCTACTGGGGCTTCACTGCTGACTGGAGAGCGACGAGAGGGCGGCGGCCGGGAATCGCGGGAGGCGACCGGCAGCATTGAAGGTGCGAGCTCTGGGGGCATATCGGCTCCCGGTGGACAGACGGGCCCAGCGGGCTCCGGCGGCGGGGCTGCGGCCATCTACGCCGGAGCAGCGGTCACTGCAGTGACCGGGACAGCGGGAGATCACCTGGGGCCTACCCGGAGCTGTGTTGGCCTTGGGTCCGGCTATCTGGGGGCAATTCGGCCTCCGGCCTGAGATCTGAGGTTCGTGGCGTCCGGCCCGCGCTCCTGGGTGGTGGCAGTGCAGTGAAGCGCACGAGGCAGAGGCCCTGGCGGAAGGTGGAGTTCTGGAGTGCCCGACGGCATTGCGGGCGGCGGTGGCGGCGGCCCGGCGGACCCCGACCTGTGTGGATTGAGAGGCTGCGGCGGTGAGTCCTTTGTGAGCCCCATCCTCTGTGGCAGTCCCGGCGCTGGTGCTGGTCCCTGGTGACTCCGGCTACACTGACGGATCGCGCTTGAGAGTCCAGGCGTCCTCGACCGGCCCTGCGTGCAAGCCCTAGCGGGGCCTGGTTGGCGGTTGGGGCTGAATTGCAACCCTGGGCTCACCGGTGACCTGAGCCCCCTGGGGGTTTCCTCCTCCTCACCATTGCTTCTTCAGGGGGGGCCCCCGGGAGCCTCCAGCGGCTCGCCCCTGGCGCCATAGACGGACCCCACTGCGCGTTGCGCGGCCGGCCATCTTTCTGGCAGCTTTGACCCTGCTGTGCTGGCGGGACCTGCAACGGGGGAGGCCACATAATTCACCGGCGGAGCTGCACGATGGATATTGACGTACGGGGGTGAGCGCAGGTTAGCGCTGAAGCCGAGATCCGTACCTGGTGCGGGGCCGCTGTGGGAGGCTTTCTTGGTCGGGGACGGCCTAGCCCCGGGGCCCTCTCGTTGGGGCCGGCTGAGCATGACATCCACCCGGGGCAAGAAGGACAAACAAACCCCGAGGGAGGGATCCCTTAAAGACCTCTTTGCGCGGGCCAGGAGTGAGGGTCCGGCGGGGACCCGCCGTGACGAGCCGGCAGGGCAGATGGCTGACGCGGCGGACAAGCCAGTGACGCGGGCCTTCCTGGAGTCTTTGTTCGTGTCCCTTCGGGACGACCTCCAAGCAGTGAAGCGCGATCTCACGGCAGAGATCAAAGATATTCGTAAGGACATGGAAGAAATGGGGGAAAGAGTGGAGTCCCTAGAGACCAAGAGCGACACCCGTGATACGGAGCTGGAGGCCCTGCGACAGGAGGTGGTGAGAATCCATGAGCAACAAGTGGACGTCCAGTCCCATCTGGAAGACCTAGAGAACCGTTCACGCCGCCACAACATTCGCATCAGAGGGGTACGTACCGATGCAGAGGCGGGGGACATTTTTAACTATGTGCGGGAGCTTTTCAACTTCGTGCTTGGCAGAGCGCCCGACTCCGATCTCAAGTTGGACAGAGCACACCGAGTGGGCCCTCCTAGGGCACCTTCGGCACCCCCAGCGGACATCCTAGTCTGTGTGCAAGACTATGGCACTAAGGAGGACATTCTTCGACAAGCCCGATCGAAGCAACCGATTACTTTCCGAGAGCAACCATTGGCTCTTTTCCAGGACCTCGCTGCAATCACGCTTCAAAAGCGCCGGCTATTGAGACCCATCACCGAGGCCCTGCGACAAAAAACATTTCCTACTCCTGGGGGCACCCGTTTCGCTTAGTATTCAGGCATGAGGAAGCTCTTCCAACTCCGATCCTTCACTGAGGCCTGCAAGATCCTGGGGATCACTCCTCCGGTGGACCACGACCCCGCAGAGCGCCCGGACCGGAGTGCTTCTGACAGTCGCTCAGGGTGGAGACCACAACGTGGCCGGCGCCGCATCAAGAAACCCGACCCGCTGGAGATCAAGAGGGAACAACAGGCTGCTATAGCGGCGGTGCCGGGGACTCAGACCGGCGCGACCTCCGAGTAATGGACCTTGGCCGCTATGTTTCTTATCTTGCTGGCATTTGGTGGGTGGGGGGGAGGGGAGGGAATATCTGTTGGCCACCATTTCACCCCAGAGACTTTTTCTGATTTCCGGTTCATCCTGGGATGACGGACTAATGACAGACTGGGTACATTTTTTCCTTTTTGTCCTTTTTTGGTGCCAGTTGCGCCTGGGGTTGTCTTTTCTTTTTTCTCATTTTTGTAGGGTCTTTCTTTCTATTTTTTCTATGTCTCTCTCTCTCTGCTGTGTTCTGATTCTGGGGGGCCCTTGTCCAGGGATAGAGGGATTGCTCTCTCTGGTAAGCTCACATCGAAACATAGATAGCGCAGCAATACCAGTTAGCGCAGGGGCTCAAGGTCTGGGCACATGACTTCATTCCCAATTAAGGTTCTCACATTCAATGTCAGGGGACTTAATAGTCCAATCAAACGCAGGGCTCTGCTATCCTACTTAGAGAATACACATGCTGACATCTGTCTCCTGCAGGAGACACATCTTCTCTCAAGGGACTGCCACCGCCTCAAGTCACGCGCCTTCCCGATCCAATTCTTCTCTTCTATGACCACTAAGACGGCCGGGGTGGCTATCCTGGTCTCTAGGGCTTTCAGGGGAAGGTGATACAGAAGGGGCTGAGATTAAGGGTAGACTTCTTACTTATCATTTCTCTATTGGGGGTCACTCAGTGGTGGTGGGATCGGTTTATGCCCCCAACGAGGGACAGGAACGCTTTTACAGACTGCCCTTATAGACGCTACCGCAACACAAGAACGCCACATATTGATAGGGGTGACCTTAATTTAGTGTTTAATAATGACTTGGATAGGTCCACCCAACGCACGAGTTAGGTAGGCGCCCTCTCTTCTACAGGGTCCCAGTGGCTACGTGACCTCGATCTCACCGACATTTGGAGACACCATCACCCACACTCCCGGGCCTTTTCATATTATTCCCACACACATAAGACTTACGCGAGATTGGATTATTTCCTCGTACTAGGGCCATTTGTGCGGCCACCCTCGACACCGACATCCTGGTTGCATATCTCTCCGATCACAACCCTGTGGAAATTTCACTGGATCTCCCCCAGGTCAGCCGCCCGCCTGGGCGGTGGCGGTTCCGGGATTCTCTGTTACATAGGCCGGATACGGTCACCCAATTGCAGCGCGCCATCGAGGATTATCTCACGCACAATGACACACCGGACACATCACTCTCAACACGTTGGGAAGCTCTAAAAACTGTTCTCAGGGGGAGGTTATTGCTATCTCGTCTGCAGATAATGCGGACCGTAGGGCCAAGAGGGGGGAGCTGACGCAGCAAGTTCGGGAACTGGAGCAGATGCACCAGCGGACAGGGGCTGCCCGCGTGTGGCATCAGTTATCGCTCGCACGGAAGCAATTGTTAGCCTTGGATCAGGATAAGGCCAAATACGCCGCTCTACGACTGCGCCACTCTTTCTATACAGGGGGGGATAAGTGCGGCCGCATCCTCGCGCATAAACTCCGCGCAGCGAGGTTACGCGAGTGTATCCAGGAGATCAGAGACAGTGCTGGTGTACTATCCACCGATGACGCGGTTATCGCAGATACTTTCCGCACATATTACGCTCACCTGTATGATGACCAGCCTTTGGCGGAGGCGGACATCGTCTCTTATTTGTCCGGCGTGGACCTCCCAACTTTGACGCCGGACCAGGCGGCACATATCGAAAGGGAGATCAGGCCGGAGGAAGTAATCTCCGCCATCGCCCGCCTGAAGCTGGGCAAATCCTCGGGCCCCGATGGCTACACTGCGGCCTTTTATAAGCAGTTCGGTGCGGTCCTCACTCCCTTGCTGACCCGGCTTTTTAACTCGTTTGCGACAGTGGGTGCGATACCCTCTTCTATGCTAGAGGCGGCGATAGTCGTCCTCCCCAAACCCGGGAAGGACAGATCCGTATGCGGCTCGTATCGGCCCATATCGCTTTTGAACTTAGACTTGAAGCTTTATACCTCCATATTGGCGAGCCGTCTGGGCCCCTATATGCAGGGACTGGTGGACCCTGACCAAGCTGGGTTTATACCACAAAGGCAGACAAGTGACAATACGAAGAGGGTGGCGCACCTCATTGAAAAGGCCTCCCGTATCCCGGGGAAATACATGCTGCTCACGATCGACGCCGAAAAGGCCTTCGATCGGGTCCATTGGCCGTATCTTGAACAGATCTTGGGCCACATCGGATTTGGGGATAAGATGCGGACACATATCTTTAACTGTTACCGTTCCCCCACAGCGACTGTAAGAGTTAATGGGCATACTTCCGCTCCCTTCCCCATTCATAGGGGAACGCGGCAGGGTTGCCCCCTTTCGCCCTTACTCTTCGCTCTTTATATGGAGCCTCTGGCTCAGAGGGTTCGGTGGCATGCGCAAATCACGGGCATACGCCTCGAGGGGGACACTCACACTATTAGTTTATACGCGGACGATGTCCTCGTCACACTGGCGAACCCAGATGGAGCTCTAGGAGCCCTTTTCGAAGAGCTGGATGCCTTTGGGGGCGCGTCCGGGTTTAAAGTCAACCTCTCTAAGTCGACGGCGATGAACCTCTCCTTACCGCCCCTCGAGAAAGCGGACTTGCAGGCTCGGCTTCCACTATCGTGGTTTGACGATCCTGTTCCCTATCTGGGAATATGCCTGGCTCCCACCTTGCAGGGCATGCGACATGCCAACTTCTCACGCCTCCATACTCAAATTCAGGCCGAGCTTCGACGATGGAAACACCATCAGATCTCCTGGCTGGGGCGTGTTGCCGCTATTAAAATGACCATCCTTCCTAAAATTTTGTACGTATTCCAGACGCTGCCTTTGCCCCCCCCCCCACGGGTTGGCTCCGAAAGGTGCAATCAGATCTCTCTTCTTTCATCTGGCAGGGCCGTAAGCCAAGAATGAAACGCGCGGTCAGTTTTCTCCCACCACATGAGGGGGGCCTCGGGGTTCCCGATCTCGCCCTCTATTACAAAGCCACACAGTTACGCTATCTGGTTGAATGGAGTCGGGCCAAATCTGAAAAGAACTGGCTTTTCCAGGATCGCGCGGTAGCGGGTACATCACTTAGGAAGATTCCCTTCCTCACGAAAGCTCATCGCCATCCCAACTTATATGCCTCACAAGTGACCCGTACGACACTAACGGCATGGGATCAAACGAATTTAAGCCATGAACTAACGTCCTTTCCTTCACCTCTCACATCGATCCTGGACAACCCTGAGTTTAGCCCCGGGTTGGACCAACAATCCTTTCGCCGGTGGCGGGACTCCGGTTGTTGGGCGCTGGGTCCCTTATTCACAGATGGCAAGTTTATCACGTTCCCGCAGATACGGGAGGACTTCGACCTTCCGGAAGCGGAGCGCATGCAGTTACCTTCAGGTACGCCACTGGGCTCTACACCCTACCAACCGATCACAGGGGGCCAGACGCCTTACGCCATATGAACGCTGGCTGGTGACGAGATCGTCGGACAAAAAATTGATTTCGGATCTTTACAAGATTCTCCAATCTAGATACTCACACATGTACCACGCGGGCGGGCTCGTTGGGAGAAGGAGCTTGGTCGCGATCTTGCTTTTGAGGAGTGGGAGGGAGCCTGTTACAGGGCACGTCACATGGCAACACATGTTGGACTCACAGAAACTTTCACTAAATTGGTTTACCACTGGTATTACACCCCAGAGCGGCTACATCAGGCCAATGCGACACTAAGCCCAGATTGCTGGCGTGGGTGCGGCGGGAGGGGCTCTCTGGTCCATTTTCTATGGGACTGTCCTCACCTCCAGACATACTGGACACATGTCCTGGACGAAGTAGACAAACATCTTGATACTGAACTCCCTAGATTCCCCGCATATGTTCTTTTAGGGGTGCCCAACCCACTCACATATCCCCTTAGGGCCCGGAGAGGGAAGCAAATAGCCATCGCTTTAGGCTCCGCAGTTCAGAATATATTAATCCACTGGAGGTCCCGCCAGATTCCTACATACACAGGCTGGTACCAACGTTTATGGCACGTGTTGGGAATGGAGAAGATCTCCCTCACCCCTGGCAGGGAAGGGCTCTTCCTTCAGCGAGCTGTGGCAACCCTTTCTTACTCTGCTTGCACAAGACTTTCGAGAGCTGACTTGCCCGCGGTACCTACGCCTTTACGTCTTACCGCATCAGACCCCACTTTGTAGCCAGAACGATTTTCAGCTCTGAAGAGCTGCCTGCGCTAGTGTTTTGTCAATGACCTGGACCAGGAATGGGAGGGGGGTGGCTCTTTTCTTATTTCCTTTCCTCCTTTACTCTTTGGGTGGTGGGCGGGGGGGGGAGATGTTGGCGTTATTTTGCGATGCCATTGAGTTGTCTCTATCACAGCTCGGCCCTGCGTGGCCCTGATGTCATATTCTTCACTTTTGCAACTGTCAATAAAAAGAGTTAAAACATAAAAATGACACTCTTCAGGAGAAAACAAAATCAGGAAAAATAATCCCCAAACATGTGATTCTCTAAATGCAGAGTCTGTAGTGCAACCAGTTGTTGCTGTGGTACTGCGCAAACGCAAGTCCTATCCTCACCGCTGACAACCAATGTTAGAAATGGGATTTCTGGTTGGCTAGGGCTTGCGCCTAAGCCAGGCAGAAACCACCACTCTAGTCAGGGCAAGGGAGTTACACGCTGAAGATAACCCCTGCTCACCCCCTTGGTAGCTTGGCACGAGCAGTCAGGCTTATCCCAGAGGCAATGTGTAAAGCGTTTGCGCAACACACACACACAGCAGCAACACACTAGGCACACTACAAAAGAAACTCCACACAAGGTTATATAAAAAATAGCCTTTGTATTATCATAAACACATTAGGAACGTAATCACACATTTACACTGTGCCAACTGGCACTGGGCAATATCTACAGGGGATTATATTCAGGACCAGGCCAATCGGGCCACGGTCAGAACCATCAGAATGCAAATATAAAACACAACCAGTAACTACTGGTACCATAATGACCTAAGCATTATCATATTAGCATAAACCCACATTAGGCCCAAACCTCATCAGCATAAACACATTACGCAATGGGCCTCACCAGCATAAACACATTATGCAATAACCTCATAAGCATAACCACATTACGCTAATAGGTTCTACCCCAAATCATAGCATGACATTAGGCATTGGGCATAAACACATTATGCAACACTCATGGTGCAGGAATAACATTTGGCAATAATCAGATCAGGCATAAACACATTACGCAATCCTTGTGGCGCCTTGCGCCATACCCATCAACCTAACAGTCCCCCTGGCCAACTGTCCTTCTCAGAGAGCTCAAATGCCCTATGTCCCAATGTCAGGGCAGCTGCCAATGCAGCAAACCAAAAAGTGCGCAATTGCGCTGGGGCACAGGAGTGTACCTCACTCCTGTCTCACTAGACATGCCCCCAAAGAACTGATGGCCTAAACGTTGCAGCTGACGCTAATTGCCGTTCAGCTGTAATGCAAGGAAGGCCTGGCACACACTGTGCCCTCTGAACAGTATGCCCAAAACGTTGCAGCTGCCCGCACTGGAGCGGCGCAGCTGTGAATAAAACAAAATAAAGGGCCCTGGCACATCTGTGCCTCTTCAGCCCCACTGGGCCTCTCTTAACTCAATTTGCCCCCCTCGGTGCAGACATGGCACTGGCACTACACGTGCCGTCTTAGCCCCACTCCGGGACTCTTAAAAATGAAAGTGCCCCCTTCATGCAGCTGCCTCTAGCAAGCGGGGGAGCTGCACAGAAATAGCCATGCAGGGGGGCACGGGCACCCCTGGGCCCTCTAGACCCCTACGGGGGCCCTAGAAACACTGTGGCTCGCGTTGGAGCGGCCCACTTGCTGGCGGGTCCGCTCAGGATACCCCAAGCACCGGCAATGTGCCTCAAAGGCACCGACAACACTGGCGAAGCCCCTACTCACCGGGGCTGCGGGGCAGGACTCCTCCGGTCTCTCTTCTTCGCCGCTGACACCGCGGGGCTCTCTGCTCTTCACCCCGTCCCTCTCCTGGGACCGGGACTTCGGCAAAGAGCCTACGAGGCTCCGGACGTCCTGGGCTGCCCGCGGGGCTCCTCCCAACAACACGGGAGCCCCGCTCGAGCCGGCAGCCACCTCCTCACTCTGGCCAGTGCAGCACACGCGGGGCTCTCCCTTCACCACGGAAGCCCCGCTGCTCAGCTGCAGTCCCTCTCCTTCCTTCCGGCGGCCTCGGGCTCTTCTTTGGGCACCGGAGCGCGGGGTAGGCTCCTGTCCGCTTCCTTCCACTCGTAGGGGCGCCCCGCCCACAAACAGGCAGCTCTGCCTGACTTCCGGGTCGCCTGGCAGCGGCCCGGCGGCAACTTTGCTCGGCGCTAAGCAAGTGCGGGGTGGGCTCCCGCCGTACAGCCAGCACCACAGCGGGGTAGGCACCCGCTTTCTAGGTATGCATGAAGCGGGGTGGGCACCCGCTCTCCGGAATCAGCACGAAAAGCGGGGTGGGCTCCCGCCGAGAAATGAAAGCATAGAGCGGGGTGGGCACCCGCTAGATCGGCGAAAGCACCTGCATAAGGCGGGGTGGGCTCCCGCCAAACAGCGCACCACGATGCGGGGGAATCCCAGCGCTGGGGGTTCCCTTCTGGACAGTGTGCAGCGCAGTGCTGCAAAGCAAAGACGCTCCTCTTTCCCTGGCAAGGCTGAAGTCCTTCTTCCTGGGGGAATAAAAGAAAAGCGCTCACGAGGCGCTAGAAGCAAAAGATCCAAGGGGCACAGCTGGGCCCAGGGAGGCCAGCACACAGGGCCCTCCAGCAGGGAGGCAAGCCCCATGGCGGTTCCTCCTGGGCCCCAGCAACAGCAAGCCCCCAAAGGTCCAGGAACAGCACACCAAACATGGGGTCACAGCCCCTACATTTATACTTAGTTTTCCTTTGTCTGCCCTGGCACAGGGCTTGGGAAACTCACTTAGCACTGGTTCTGGAGCACTCTGTTTACCAGGCTCCTCTTCCCCTTTGTCAGGTGGGGGCTCGTCATTAGACACACCACAGGGGCGGAGCCAGCATTCACTAGGGCAGGCACCATCCTATTCAGGCACCAGGGATTTCTCCTCCCACCACTCCAGATGCAGATGTCCCATTCAGCCTAGCGCTGGCTCACCCTGCCCCTCCTGGAGCCACACACACCTCACCAGCCCCTGTCACTCACAAGCCAGACATGCAATTCACATCAGGCAGGCAGACACATAGCACACAGAAATGCCAACTTCTAAAAGTGGCATTTCTAAAATAGTTATAATAAATCTGCGCACACCATTGCACAGCATTTATTATCACTATTCCAAATATACCAAACTTGACCACGCTGCGCCTCTAATATCAGGTATTACCACTGAAACACTTATCAGGGAATCCCCAATGCATTCCTATGGAGGGCAGCCCCACAGTAGTGAGAAACCAAAATGGCTGTTTGTCACTACCAGGACATGTCACACACTTAAGGTACATGTCCTATCTTTTACCTACAATGCACCCTGCCCATAGGGCTAGCTAGGGCCTACTTTAGGGGTGACTGATATGTAGTAAAAGGGGGGTCACGGACATGGCACACACTTTAGGTGCCATGTCACAGCGGCAGTAGCACTGCGCGCACAGGCCCTGCAATGGCAGAGGCCTGAGATAGGTTTGAAAGGCTACTTTGGTGGGTGGCGCAATCAGCGCTCCAAGCCCACCAGTAGCATTTAATTTACCAGCCCTGGGTATGAGATACCACTTTACAAGGGACTGACAGGTAAATTAAATAGGCCAAACAGGTGTAGACCAATCTTACCATATTTAACACAGAGAGCGCACGCACTTTACACTGGACAGCAGTGCTAAAGTGCCCAGAGGCCTAAAACCACCAACACCATGTCAGAAAAAAGGCTAGGAGAAAGGCAAAAAGTTTAGGGATGACCCTGCAAAAAGGGCCAAGTCCAACAGTCCTCTTTTGTAAGAACACAACTCATCCTTCTGGTTTGTGCTTACAGTTGATGTGCTCTATACTGTCGCCTGTGACCGTGAGTACTAACAGAATGTGTATAGATGTTGATTGGAACTATGTTTCTGTGAGGGAGATTATGACAAGGTTGTGCATGGTGATGATACTGGTCATGTCTGAAGCATTGTGTATTGTGGCATTGAGGAGCGTGAGGTGAAGTGACTGGTTAGTGAGTGATTCATAGGTGGTGATAAGAAGGATGTGTATACCTTTACTGGTGTTAGACAGGCATTTGGGTTGTTTGCAAAGAAAATATCTATATGTGTGTTTGAGGGTGGAGGGTGTAGAGGGAAATGAAATTAAGTACATAGGCCCTTATCATGAAATTGCCAGTTTTGGGAGAAAGAGGTAGTGGGCCAGAGTTAGGAATTCTATTCGGTAACTACTCCTCAGTCAAATGAGGAGTGAGCTGTCAAGCCCAAAATGTGTAATAGCATGTTGGACCCACAACTTCAGGGTACAATGCATCATGCGGGTCCCAATTCCACAGCTCTTTCTGCACACATTTGATTTTACCAGGTACAGGACTTGAGAGTTGTGCGGGTTGAGATACCACTCAACATTACTCATAGTGTGGGCCTAATGGTGACTAAATTGTTAGGTAACAATCTGGGTTGCAGGCTCCTTGACCTTCCCTGGTCCTGACAAGACCAAGCAAGAGTTAACCTTATCTGCAGCCGTCCACTGGAATGAACTTTCACTAGATCTACGCCTAACGGACGAATACCTGTCCTTTAGGAAGAAATTAAAAACTTCCCTATTCCCTAGATTATAGCCAAAGCCACCTAACACCCCGGCCTACGCCGCAACCCGAAACTGTTCACAACCGCCCTCCCCATATCAGGATAATGCTCTCCTAGCGCCGTGATGTCCCTTGGGATGAATGTTGCGCTTTATAAATACAAATACAAATCTGTTTCTGATTTTTGTTTGGGACAACTGGGCGAGAACACCTTAGATGTATTATTGAAGATATATGGGAGAGGACATGAAACCAGAGAGATTACCTGAACTGGCAGCTAAAGCAATGATGCAGACTGGCCATGTCAAAAGCTCCTGCTCATGTGTGTATGCTAGGTGCACTGGAAAGTGGGGCCATCCTGAGTGGCTTCTGGAGTTGAGTAGGCAGATATCCACTTTCGCCTTGAGCCTTATAAATGCCAAGTACTGGATAGCAAAAGTGCCTAACCTTGTCATATGCAAAGCATAAGGTAGCTATGGAACACTGCATTAAAACAGTTCTCGACCTGCTTATTTCCTCTTTCCATTTAAAATCTTGTGCAAAATGAATACCAAACTAGGTGAATTCCTGACCCTGCACAAGAGGAATGGTATTTATCTTGAGTTCGTTTTTTAGCCACTTGCATGGTTGAAACATCCTCAGGTTTTGTTGTGGTTGTGTTCATTGATAAACCTTTGCTGGAGCAGAACTCGCCAAATGTACTGCAGATCTCCTGGGGTACTGGACACCAGGATATTGTCAGCGAAAGAAAGAGTCTAATTTTCGTACCTTTATTATTGGGGGCATTATTAGAACTGGACTCCGAATCGTGTGGTAATAAAGTTCAACAGGACCATCATGAAGAATGTGAGGATCACTGTAAAGGTCAGAAATGATTTTACAGAAGAATTGATGAAGACAGCAGCAAGTGTATGTAATTGTATGGCAAAATATCAAGGTCAATAATATTGACTTGCCCTTATAGAAGACTCCAGAATATTGACCACCAGCATATTGTCAAGTTAAATAAACATAAGAAAGCATTGATGTAAATTCTTAAATCCCCTTACCCTGACTATATGTTGTGTGGTAGTCGATACTGTGGAGTTAGTGGAAGTGCAGATTAATATCTATATCTATCTATATATATCTATATTATCTACTGGCGGTCGCCAGTAGATAGTTATAGTTACAACCTATTATCCATAGGAAATCCGCGACATTCTATTTGAAATAACTCTCTTGCCGGTTGACGTATCTTCGCGAAATTTTCAAACTTCGTGGGCGCTCCGGTCCGCTCCTACCCTGAAAGTCTCGGGGGATACGTCAAGCGGGGGCCGAGAAAAAGGGGGGTCCCAAAACGCGTGTTCCCCATGCATTTTCCCATAGGAAACTTTAGACACGGCTACAGCCTGAACTGCTGAACGGAATTACACCAAATTTGGCAAAGAGGTAGTTCTTGGTTCAGAAAGAACCCTTTTGTTAAATGGTGTAAATCCGTTCAGTAGTTGCTGAGAAAATGAAAAGTAAAAAGTTAGTGATATATAGGGACGAGTAGGGTCCGCGTACCCTCCCGATCACGAGCTGCATGTTAATTGGCTGTCAGCTGGCTGTCAACATTCCGATTCAGGAAATGTTGGCAGCCATTTTGTCCCTCGGTAGAACCGAGGGACAGAAACAAGTGCGCAAAGCGCACAAAGGGGCAGGGTAGAAACACCCTGACCCCCTAGGTTTGCTCAGGGGGTCCCACAAGGACCCCTGGGCAAAAAAAAGAAAAAAAAATTTCCACGCTTCGATGTTAATTGGCCCCCGGGTGGCCCAAGTCCCGGGGGCATGGTGGGGGATAATTTAATGTGTGGGGGCCTCAAAGGGCTCCCCAAGCCCCGGGGACCGCCACCCCCGGGGCTTTTTTAAAAATGGTGCGGGAGGGCTCTGAGCCCTCCGCAGCCCCGGGGACCACCACCTCCCCGGGGCTTTTTTTTATAATTATTAAACCTGTGTGGGGGGCTCCAGCCCCCACACGCCCGGGACCACCACCTCCCGGAGCACTAAACATTTTAATATGGGGGTCCGTTACGGACCCCAGAGCCCCGGGGACCACCACCTCCCCGGGGCTGTGTACTGAATGGGAGGGGGCCGCGCGGCCCCCTCCTGCAGCCCTTGATGGCCCTGGGGACCACCACCCCCAGGGCTGGCTCCTGCAGTGTCCCGGGTGCCTACCCCGGGACACTGTAGTTTGCTATGGCAGGACGGGAGCCTCGCGGCCCCGTCCTGCCATAGCAAACTGCTTTGGATATTGGAAGAGAGGCAGGAAACCTGCTCTCTCTTCCAATATCCAAAGCGATTGCTTTTCCACATGGGGAGCAGCATGTCAGCTGCTCCCCATGTGGAACTAGCAATGCCGGCTCCCAAGGGACGTGGGGAGCCGGCGGGACTGTGGGGATTGGGGACCCCCACAGTCCCCAACGGAGAGGCCAGCCCCGGGGGATGGGGTCCCCGGGCAAGTAGTGGCTCGGGAGAGGCCACGCGGCCCCCTCCCCAAAAAAGAGAAAATAAAAAAAAAAAAAAATGGAAAGGCCGGCCCCGGGAGATGGGGTCCCGGGGCCTTAAAATGGCCAGAGGAGGGGGCCACGCTGCCCCCTCAAAAAATAAATATAGAGGCCATGCCCCGGGGATGGGGTCCCGGGGCCAATACAGGCCCAGGGAAGGGGGCCACGCGGCCCCCTTCCCGTTTCTTTTTTTAAGGTAATTTAAAAAAGGGGTAAGGCCCTGGGGGATGGGGTCCCCAGGGCCCAAAAAAGAAAAAGGAAGGGGGCCACACAGCCCCCTTCAGAGGAGAAAAAAAAAAAAACGATCGGGCCCGCAGGCCCCGCCCCTTCCTTCACCACTCTGCAAACGCGCCCCTGGCGCGTTTGCAGAGGGGGAACGAATCCCCTTGAATACTGGGGGTCCCTGGGAGCCAACTAGCCCACCAGGTACCTCCAGTATGCGCCAGGGGCTGCCTTGCAGAGAGGTGTACAGAGGCCACGCCCCTTTTACACCTCTCTGCAACGCAGCTCTGTGGCGCTTTTGGAGGTATATGGTGGGCTAGTTGGACTCCGGGGACCCTCAGGATTCAAGGGGACTTAATCCCCCAACTTAAAACGCGCCACGGGCGCGTTTGCACAGTGGTGAAGGGAGGGGCGGGGCTTCAGGTGACATGTGTGCAAACAGGCCCCGTGGCGCGTTTTAAGATGGGGAATTAAATCCCCTTCAATCCTGAGGGTCCCTGAGGCCAACTAGCCCAACAGGTACATCCAGAATGCGCCACAGAGCTGCGTTGCAGAGAGGTGTAAAAGGGGTGTGGCCTCTCTACACGTCTCTGCAACGCAGCCCCTGGCGCATATTGGAGGTTCCTGGTGGTCTAGTTGGCCCCTAGGGACCCTCAGGATTCAAGGGGACTTAATCCCCCAACTTAAAACGCGCCACGGGGCGCGTTTGCAAAGATGTCACCTCAGGCCCCGCCCCTCCCTTCACCATTGTGCAAATATTCCTCTAAAATCAGCCGAAATAGGAATTCCGATTTACTCACCTGTTATAAGGAGAGACCTCAGTGCTGTATCTTTCAGCCCAGTACTGGTCCTGAAAAGTAATTTTAACCGTACTTACCAGTAACTTGAATTTCCTTCCATAGGCTAACCTTGACTGGTTTCACTTGGAAATTCTTCTAAGTGTGGAGTTTTGGAACTTTAAAATATTCCTCTAAAATCAGCCGAAATACGAATTCCGATTTACTCACCTGTTATCAGGAGAGACCTCAGTGCTGCATCTTTCAGCCCAGTACTGGTCCTGAAAAGTAATTTTAACCGTACTTACCGGTAACTTGAATTTCCTTCATAGGCTAACATTGACTGGTTTCACTTGGAAATTCTTCTAAGTGTGGAGTTTTGGAACTTTAAAATATTCCTCTAAAATCAGCCGAAATACGAATTCCGATTTACTCACCTGTTATCAGGAGAGACCTCAGTGCTGCATCTTTCAGCCCAGTACTGATCCTGAAAAGTAATTTTAACCGTACTTACCGGTAACTTGAATTTCCTTCATAGGCTAACATTGACTGGTTTCACTTGGAAATTCTTCTAAGTGTGGAGTTTTGGAACTTTAAAATATTCCTCTAAAATCAGCCGAAATACGAATTCCGATTTACTCACCTGTTATCAGGAGAGACCTCAGTGCTGCATCTTTAAGCCCAGTACTGATCCTGAAAAGTAATTTTAACCATACTTACCGGTAACTTGAATTTCCTTCATAGGCTAACATTGACTGGTTTCACTTGGAAATTCTTCTAAGTGTGGAGTTTTGGAACTTTAAAATATTCCTCTAAAATCAGCCGAAATACGAATTCCGATTCTCACCTGTTATCAGGAGAGACCTCAGTGCTGCATCTTTCAGCCCAGTACTGATCCTGAAAAGTAATTTTAACCGTACTTACCGGTAACTTGAATTTCCTTCATAGGCTAACATTGACTGGTTTCACTTGGAAATTCTTCTAAGTGTTGATTTTTGAAACATACAAATATTCCTCTAAAATCAGCCGAAATCCGAATTCTGATTTACTCACCTGTTATCAGGAGAGACCTCAGTGCTGCATCTTTCAGCCCAGTACTGGTCCTGAAAAGTAATTTTAACCGTACTTACCAGTAACTTGAATTTCCTTCCATAGGCTAACATTGACTGGTTTCACTTGGAAATTCTTCTAAGTGTGGAGTTTTGGAACTTTAAAATATTCCTCTAAAATCAGCCGAAATACGAATTCCGATTTACTCACCTGTTATCAGGAGAGACCTCAGTGCTGCATGTTTCAGCCCAGTACTGATCCTCAAAAGTAATTTTAACCGTACTTACCGGTAACTTGAATTTCCTTCATAGGCTAACATTGACTGGTTTTCAGCAAAAAAGTTTCAAAGTGTTGATTTTCACAAACTACAAATATTCCTTAAAAATCGACAGTATGACTTAAACGCATTCTTTCAACTGTTTACAGGAGATGCACCAGTGCTGGATCCAGGATCCAACACTGAGTAAGAAAAAGTAACGATAACAGTTTTTACCTGCTAAGTGAATTTCCTTCCATAGGATAACATTGGTGATTCTATGAGAAAAAGTTTCAAAGTGTCAACTTTTAAAATACAATAATATTCCTTAAAAATCACGACTGTAACCAAAACGCTTTTACTCAACTGTTTACAGGAGATGTCCCAGGACTGAATCTAGGATCCAGTCCTGTGGTTAGAAAAGTAATCCATAAAGTAACTAATTGCATTTAACTAGAAATTCACATTGAGCTGAATGTTGCATTGTGTTTGAAAATGTGTTGCCCATTGCAACAACTGTAACTACTGTACTTAAAAGTCTATTGCCTATCTGCAAAGTATTTAAACTAAAGTAATTCATTAAGAGAAAGTATTTTTTGTAATGTAATGTATAATGTAATTACAATGTAATTTAAATAATAAAATATGTAAAAAAAAATTGTTTCTAAAAATGTAGTAAATCAGTATTTTAAAAATTTATATAACAATTAATACATTTAAAAATTGTCATTTACAAAACCTTTGAAATTCACTGAAAAAACCGTAGGTTTCAGACATGTTATAGTTACAAATTAGCATTTAAAAAACCTTTGAAATTCACTGAAAAAACCATAGGTTTCAGGGACGTTATAGTTACAAATTAGCATTTAAAAAACCTTAGAAATTCACTGAAAAAACCATAAGGTTTTAGGGACAGTTATAGTTAGTTGGACATTGCACTCGTACAAAACCCGTGAAATTCCCCGTTATAGTTAGTCCAGCTAACTATAACTCGCGCCCCGCAATGCACTGCTGATGACGTCACATATTACATCACTCATGACATGGTCAGTGACATCACTGATGACATCACTGATGACATCTCAAATGACATCACTGATGACATCACTGATGACATCATCCATGTGATAATTTCATGCATCTTCTCACACCCTAATATAACCTTTGATACACCCACTCTAAAGTACAGACTGCCATTCGCAAAACCATAGACACTCCAACACCAATAACTACATACCCACTCACTGATTCTTAGGTCTACGCACACATCCACTCACTCACCCGAACAGTCACTCATATTTACGGTCACTCAGTACAGGACTATCATATGCACTCATACTCCTATATAGACACTCAAACACCGCCACTCATCCATAGAGGTACTCACACACCTAGTCAGTCATGCAAATAATTAAACACACTACCATTTACTCACCTATACAGTTATACACACACCAGCTCACTTACTCATACAAATACTAGCACATTCTTACGCTCTTATACAATCACTGATACAAGCACACACTCATCCATACAGCCACTATCACAATCAGTCACTCTTGCTTATAGCTATTTATATACTCCAACACACATATATACTGCCTTTCACATATGTAGTTACTCACACATGTACCATGGGACATACATTCACTCACTAACACACTCTTACACACACTTACCCACCCATACAGTCTATCACAGATGCACTCTTGAAACCATCCACCCAGTGAATCACCCACTCACACATCTATGCACAGAGTCGCACACACCCCTCCCACACAAACACTCAGGCACCCATACAGATACTAACACAAGCATTCAATAACTCATATAGACACTCATGTAGCTATTCTCAAACACATGCAGCCACTTACACAGCAACAGACAGACGGATACAGACATTCACCCAGTTTAGTCACTAACCCATGCATTCAGTAAGATACGTTAAATCACTCACTTATACAGTCAGTCACGCACCTACTAAATCATCCATACAGACACTTACACACCCACTCATTCTTCAATACGTCTTTTCCTATATATATTAAAAATATTTAAACTTTACAGAAACACACAGTCACTGGATGATGTCATCAGTGATGTCATCAGTGATGTCATTTGAGATGTCATCAGTGATGTCATCAGTGATGTCACTGACCATGTCATGAGTGATGTAATATGTGACGTCATCAGCAGTGCATTGCGGGCGCGAGTTATAGTTAGCTGGACTAACTATAACGGGGAATTTCACGGGTTTTGTACGAGTGCAATGTCCAACTAACTATAACTGTCCGTAAAACCTTATGGTTTTTTCAGTGAATTTCTAAGGTTTTTTAAATGCTAATTTGTAACTATAACGTCCCTGAAACCTATGGTTTTTTCAGTGAATATATATATATCTATATCTATATATATATATATATATATATATATATATATATAATATTATCTACTGGCGGTCGCCAGTAGATAGTTATAGTTAAAACCTATTATCCATAGGAAATCCGCGACATTCTATTTGAAATAACGTTGGCGCCGGTTGACGAATCTTCGCGAAAGTTTCCAACTTGTTGGGGCGCTCCGGTCCGCTCCTATCCTGAAAGTCTTGGGGTGATACGTCAAGCGGGGGCCGAGAAAAAAGGGGGGGCCTAAAACGCATTTTCCCCATTCAATTTTCCATAGGAACCTTTAGTCGAAGCTACAGCCCGAACTGCTGAACGGAATTACACCAAATTTGGCAAAGAGGTAGCCCTTGGTTCAGTGTCGTGCCTTTTGCTTAAATGGTGTAAATCCGTTCAGTAGTTCCTGAGAAAATCAAAAGTAAATTCACATATATATCTGGGCGGAGCCTAACCACACATGTCATCGTGAGATCTGATTGGCTGTCAGCACTTCATCCTGGAATTGCTGGCAGCCATCTTGGGACCAATATAAATGATAGTACCTCATTGAAATGCATTGTAGTGAATAGAAGATTTTGAGGGTCACCAAAAGGAGAACTATAAAGGGTGATAACAGGCTTTAGTTACATTAGAATTTATTTGTTGATGGTACCATACTAATTTTAGGAATTGTGGTGTATTCTAAGGTGATTTTACCATGTGAAAAACCTTCTGCTGGGATATCATGAATCATGTTTGAGAGAACACTATTTTCTCATGCTTGTCCCATGGAGGTTTGGAAGGTGCTCCAGAAGCTAAAATGAGAGCATATTTTCTGTAAATTCACTTTATCTTTCTCACTCATGTGAGAATGAAGTCTGACATTCTCAGTAAAACATGTACATCCAACAAGGGCAGAGACTGTCAGTTGATTCCTTTGTGTTCTACTGCAGCTTCCCAGAAGTGTTCTAAAGAACAACTAGAGTGCTAACAGCCTTACTTATGACAAAAGTATGGCACACCTGAAGCCATCTTGATTGGAATAAACTGGTAACACTTAAACAATTTAATTTAAAAAGGAACAAAATGATGGGGTTCATTTTGTCATAGAAATTATGGTTAGTGCTGTAGAAAGAAAAATTAGGACATGTTTCAAGTGTGATCTCAAATATCTTCCTGTTATATTTCAACAGGAGCAGCCTGCCAGTTGATGCCTTTGTGTTCTACTGCAACTTCCCAGAGTGTTCTAAAGAACAACTAGAGTGCTAACAGCCTTAATTATGACAAAAGTATGGCACACCTGAAGCCATCTTGATTGGAATAAACTGGTAACACTTAAAACATTTAATTTAAAAAGGAACAAAATGATGGGGTTCATTTTGTCATAGAAATTATGGTTAGTGCTGTAGAAAGAAAAATTAGGACATATTTCAAGTGTGATCTCAAATATCTTCCTGTTATATTTCAACAGGAGCAGCCTGCCAGTTGATGCCTTTGTGTTCTACTGCAGCTTCCCAGAGTGTTCTAAAGAACAACCAGAGCGCTAACAGCCTTACTTATGACAAAAGTATGGCACACCTGAAGCCATCTTGATTGGAATAAACCGGTAACACTTAAAACATTTAATTTAAAAAGGAACAAAATGAGGGGTTCTTTTTGAAATAGAAATTATGGTTAGTGCTGCAGAAAGAAAAATTAGGGCATGTTTTAAGGGAGATCTCAAATCCTCTTCTATTTCATTAAAAAATTCTGACATGCAGACTGAAACAATCACTTTCAATACCAGCAGCAGACTACCAGTTAACTCCCTGGTGAGCAGTAGCTTTACTCCAGTGATCTAATGAGCAACTAGAGTGCTAACATTCTGAATTTATGGCAGATGTGAGACACATCTGAATGCCTTCTTGATGGAATCAAAGTAAAAAACTGAAAGCATTTCCTACTGAGGAGACTGCAGTAAATGAAGAAATTAGGAAACTTCATAACAAAGAAGTCTTCCAAGATGGCCACCAGTGAAAAAAGAGCCCAAATGTAGCACAAATATTACCCAGATGTAGCCCACATATAGCCCAATGACAAAAGTGTGCAAAACACTTTTTATTTTTAGTTTTTGCAGTTTTATGTAGTGCAGACTGGTCAGGTATTGGAGCATTGCATCTTAAAACATGACCCCCTACACTACAAAAACACCACTGCACTACCTTAAACCCTAAAACACTACCCCCAGCACGACCCCCTACACTACACAAGCACCACTGCACTATCCTAAACCCTAAAACACTACCCCCAGCACGACCCCTACACTACCCAAACACCACTGCACTACCCTAAAACATGACCCCCTACACTACACAAACACCACTGCACTACCCTAAACCCAAAAACACTACCCCCAGCACGACCCCCTACACTACACAAGCACCACTGCACTACCCTAAACCCTAAAACACTACCCCCAGCACGACCCCCTACACTACACAAACACCACTGCACTACCCTAAACCCTAAAACACTACCCCCAGCACGACCCCCTACACTACCCAAACACAACTGCACTAACCTAAATCCTAAAACACTACCCCCAGCACGACCCCTACACTACCCAAACACCACTGCACTACCCTAAAACATGACCCCCTACACTACAGAAACACCACTGCACTACCCTAAACCCAAAAACACTACCCCCAGCACGACCCCCTACACTACACAAGCACCACTGCACTACCCTAAACCCTAAAACACTACCCCAGCACGACCCCCTACACTGCCCGAACACCACTGCACTGCCCTAAACCCTGAAACACCAGCCCCTGCATGACCCCCTACACTGCCCGAACACCACTGCACTGCCCTAAACCCTGAAACACCACCCCTAGCATGACCCCCTACACTGCCCGAACACCACTGCACTGCCCTAAACCCTGAAACACCACCCCTTCACGACCCCCTACACTGCCCGAACACCACTGCACTGCCCTAAACCCTGAAACACCACCCCCAGCATGACCCCTACACTGCCCGAACACCACTGCACTGCCCTAAACCCTGAAACACCACCCCCAGCATGACCCCCTACACTGCCCGAACACCACTGCAGTGCCCTAAACCCTGAAACATCACCCCCAGCAAGACCCCTACACTGCCCGAACACCACTGACCAAAACCCTGAAACACCACCCCAGCACGACCCCCTACACTGCCCGAACACCACTGCACTGCCCTAAACCCTGAAACACTACCCCCAGCATGACCCCCTACACTGCCCGAACACCACTGCTCTGCCCAAAACCCTGAAACACCAGCCCCAGCACGACCCCCTACACTGCCCGAACACCACTGCACTGCCCTAAACCTTGAAACACCAGCCCCTGCACGACCCCCTACACTGCCCGAACACCACTGCACTACCCTAAACCCTGAAACATCACCCCCAGCACAACCCCTACACTGCCCGAGCACCACTGCACTGCCCTAAACCCTGAAACACCAGCCCCAGCACGACCCCCTACACTGCCCGAACACCACTGCACTGCCCTAAACCCTGAAACACCAGCCCCAGCACGACCCCCTACACTGCCCGAACACCACTGCACTGCCCTAAACCGTGAAACACCAGCCTCAGCACAACCCCCTACACTGCCTGAACACCACTGCACTGCCCTGAACCCTGAAACACCAGCCCCAGCACAACACCCTACACTGCCTGAACACCACTGCACTGCCCTAAACCCTGAAACACCACCCCGTGCATGACCCCCTACACTGCCCGAACACCACTGCACTGCCCTAAACCCTGAAACACCACCCCCAGCGCGACCCCCTACACTGCCCGAACTCCACTGCACTGCCCTAAACCCTGAAACACCACCCCCTGCACAACCCCCTACACTGCTCGAACACTACTGCACTGCCCTAAACCCAGAAACACCATCCCCAGCATGACCCCCTATACTGCCTGAACACCACTGCACTGCCCTAAACCCTGAAACACCACCCCGTGCATGACCCCCTACACTGCCCGAACACCACTGCACTGCCCTAAACCCTGAAACACCACCCCCTGCACAACCCCTACACTGCTCGAACACTACTGCACTGCCCTAAACCCAGAAACACCATCCCCAGCATGACCCCCTATACTGCACGAACACCACTGCACTGCCCTAAACCCTGAAACACTACCCCCAGCAAGACCCCCTACACTGCCCGAACACCACTGCACTGCCCTAAACCCTGAAACATCACCCCCAGCAAGACCCCCTACACTGCCCTAAACCCTGAAACACCACCCCCAGCAAGACCCCTACACTGCCCGAACACCACTGCCCTGCCCTAAACCCTGAAACACCAGCCCCAGCACGACCCCCTACACTGCCCGAACACCACTGCACTGCCCTAAACCCTGAAACACCACCCCTGCACGACCCCCTACACTGCCCGAACACCACTGTACTTCCCTAAACCCTGAAACCCCACTCCCAGCATGACCCCCTACACTGCCAGAACACCACTGCACTGCCCTAAACCCTGAAACACCACCCCCTGCACGACCCCCTACACTGCCCGAACACTACTGCACTGCCCTAAACCCTGAAACACCACCCCCAGCACGACCCCCTACACTGCACAAACACCACTGCACCGCCCTAAACCCTGAAATACTACCCCCAGCAAGACCCCCTACACTGCCCGAACACCACTGCACTGCCCTAAACCCTGAAACATCACCCCCAGCAAGACCCCCTACACTGCCTGAACACCACTGCCCTAAACCCTGAAACACCACCCCAGCAAGACCCCCTACACTGCCCGAACACCACTGCACTGCCCTAAACCCTGAAACACCACCCCCAGCAAGACCCCTACACTGCCCGAACACCACTGCACTGCCCTAAACCCTGAAACACCACCCCCAGCACGACCCCCTACACTGCCCGAACACCACTGCTCTGCCCAAAACCCTGAAACACCAGCCCCAGCACGACCCCCTACACTGCCCGAACACCACTGCACTGCCCTAAACCCTGAAACACCAGCCCCAGCACGACCCCCTACACTGCCCGAACACCACTGCACTGCCCTAAACCCTGAAACACCACCCCAGCACGACCCCTACACTGCCCGAACACCACTGCACTGCCCTAAACCCTGAAACACCAGCCCCAGCACAACCGCCTACACTGCCCGAAAACTACTGCACTCCCTAAACCCTGAAACACCACCCCCAGCAAGACTACCTACACTGGCCGAACACCACTGCACTGCCCTAAACCCTGAAACACCACCCCCTGCACGACCCCCTACACTGCCCAAACACTACTGCACTGCCCTAAACCCTGAAACACCAGCCCCAGCACCACCCCCTACAATGCCCGAACACCACTGTACTGCCCTAAACCCTGAAACACCACCCCTGCACCGCCCCCTACACTGCCCGAACACCACTGCACTGCCCTAAACCCTGAAACACCACCCCTACACTGCCCGAACACCACTGCACTGCCCTAAACCCTGAAACACCACCCCCTGCACCACCCCCTACACTGCCCGAACACCACTGCACTGCCCTAAACCCTGAAACACCACCCCTGCACCGCCCCCTACACTGCCCGAACACCACTGCACTGCCCTAAACCCTGAAACACCACCCCCAGCATGACCCCCTTTACTGCTCGAACACCACTGCACTGCCCCAAACCCTGAAACCACCCCCAGCATGACCCCCTACACTGCCGAACACCACTGCCCTAAACCCTGAAACACCACCCCTGCACGACTGCCCGAACACCACTGCACTGCCCTAAACCCTGAAACACCACCCCCTGCACGACCCCCTACACTGCCCGAACACCACTGCACTGCCCTAAACCCTGAAACACCACCCCCAGCACGACCCCCTACACTGCCCGAACACCACTGCACTGCCCTAAACCCTAAAACCCCACCCCAGCACGACCCCCTACACTGCCCGAACACCACTGCACTGCCCTAAACCCTAAAACACTACCCCCAGCACGACCCCCTACACTACCCGAACACCACTGCACTACCCTAAACCCTGAAATACTCCCCCAGCACGACCCCCTACACTACCCGAACACGACTGCACTGCCCTAAACCCTAAAACACTCCCCCAGCACGACCCCCTACACTACCCGAATACCACTGCACTGCCCTAAACCCTAAAACACTCCCCCAGCACGACCCCCTACACTACCTAAACACCACTGCACTGCCCTAAACCCTAAAACACTACCCCCCGCATGACCCCCTACACTACCCAAATACCAATGCACTACCCTAATCCCTAAAACACTACCCCCGCACAACCCCTACACTACCCAAAGACCACTGCACTACCCTAAACTCTAAAACAATACCCCCCGCATGACTCCCTACACTACCCAAAGACCACTGCACTACCCTAAACCCTAAAACACGACCTCCTACACTACACAAACACCACTGCACTACCCTAAACCCTAAAAAACTACCCCCAGCACGAACCCCTACACTACCCAACCACCACTGCACTACCCTAAACCATAAAACACTACCCCCAGCAGTACCCCCTTCGCTACCAAACACCACTGCACTACCCTAAACCCTAAAACACTACCCCCAGCAGTACCCCCTACACTACCCAAACACCATTGCACTGCCCTAAACCCTAAAACACTACCCCAGCAGTATCCCCTACACTACCCAAACACCACTGCACTACCCTAAACCCTAAAACACTAACCCCAGCACGACCCCCTACACTACCCAAACACCACTGTACTACCCTAAACCCTAAAACACTACCCCCAGCACGACTCCCTACACTACCCAAACACCACTGCACTACCCTAAACCCTAAATCTACCCCCAGCATGACCCCCTACACTACACAAACACCACTGCACTACCCTAAACCCTAAAACACTACCCCCAGCATGACCCTCTTCACTACCTAAACACAACTGCACAATTTGTTACAGGCTTTGCAACGCAGGCCTGTGGTGCTTACTGGAAGTACCTGGTGGGCTAGTTGGGCCCCAGGGACTCTCAGGATTCAAGGTAACCTAATCCCCCAACTTAAAACGCGCCATGGGGCGCGTTTGCACAGTGGTGAAGGGAGGGGCGGGGCTTCAGGTGACATGTGCGCAAACACGCCCTGTGGTGCGTTTTAAGTTGGGGAGTTAATTCTCTTTGAATCCTGGGGGCCAACTAGCCCACCAGGTACCTTCAGTAAGCACAACAGAGTTGCGTTGCAGAGAGGTGAAAAAGGTGCGTGGCCTCGGAACGCCTCTCTGCAACTCAGCTCTGTGGTCCTAACTGTAGGTACCTGGGGGCTAGTTGGGCCCCAGGGACCCTCAGGATTCAAGGGGACTTAATCCCGCAACTTAAAACGCGCCACGGGGCGCGTTTGCACACATGTCACCTCAGGCCCCCTCCCTTCACCACTGTGCAAACGCGCACTGGCTCTGGTTAGTCAGAGTCAGTTACCACCAGTAGCCGTCTGAAAAAGTTGTGGGCACAGGATGATTTTGCAACAAGGCCTCTTTCTGCTCCTCTGTTGGTTCTTTCTGCACATCTTTTGCTTCTTTCTGTGCGTTTTTTCTTCTTTCTTCACATGTCCTACCTCTGTTGGCATAGTTAGAAACTAGCATATAAAAAACATTTGAAATTCACTTAAAAAATCATAGGTTTCAGGCACGTTATAGTTAGAAATTAGCATTTAAAAAACCTTTGAAATTCACTGAAAAAACCATAGGTTTCAGGCACGTTATAGTTAGAAATTAGCATTTAAAAAACCTTTGAAATTCACTGAAAAAACCACAGGTTTTAGGGACAGTTATAGTTAGTTGGACATTGCACTCGTACAAAACCCGTGAAATTCCCCGTTATAGTTAGTTCAGCTAACTATAACTCGCGCCCGCAATGCACTGCTGATGACGTCACATATTACATCACTCATGACATGGTCAGTGACATCACTGATGACATCACTGATGACATCTCAAATAACATCACTGATGACATCATCCATGTGATAATTTCATGCATCTTCTCACACCCTAATATAACTTTTGATACACCCACTCTAAATTACAGACTGCCATTCTCAAAACCATAGACACTCCAACACCAAAACTACATACCCACTCACTGATTCTTAGGTCTACACACACATCCACTCACTCACCTGTACAGTCCCTCATACTTACAGTCACTCAGTACAGGACTATCATATGCACTCATACACCTATATAAACACTCACACACCGCCACTCATCCATAGAGGTACTCACACACCTAGTCAGTCATGCAAAAAATTAATCACACACCCATTTACTCACCTATACAGTTATACACACACCAGCTCATTTACTCATACAAATACTAGCACATTCTTACGCTCTTATACAATAACTGATACAAGCACACACGCATCCATACAGCCACTCTCACAATAACACACTCTCACTTATAGCCATTTAAATACTCTAACACACATATATACTGCCTTTTACATATGTAGTTACTCGCACATGTACCACTGAGATATACATTCACTCACTAACACACCCATACACACACTCACCCACCCAAGCAGTCCATCACAGATGCACTCTTGAAATCATGCACCCAGTGAATCACCCACTCACACATCTATGTATAGAGTCACACACACCCCACCCACACAAACACTCAGGCAGCCATACAGATACTCAGAGAACCAATCAATAACCCATATAGACACTCATGTAGCTATTCGCAAATCCATGCATCCACTTACACACCAACAAACAGACGGATACAGACATTCACACAGTTTAGTCACTAACCCATGCATTCAGTAAGATACGTTTAATCACTCACTTGTAGAGTCAGTCACTCACGTACTAAATCATCCATTCAGACACTTATACACCCACTCATTCTTCAATACGCCTTTCCCTATATATATTAAACATATTTAAACTTGACAGAAACACACAGTCACTGGATGATGTCATCAGTGATGTCATCAGTGATGTCATTTGAGATGTCATGAGTGATGTCATCAGTGATGTCACTGACCATGTCATGAGTGATGTAATATGTGACGTCATCAGCAGTGCATTGCGGGGCGCGAGTTATAGTTAGCTGAACTAACTATAACGGGGAATTTCACGGGTTTTGTACGAGTGCAATGTCCAACTAACTATAACTGTCCCTAAAACCTGTGGTTTTTTCAGTGAATATATATATATATTCACTGAAAAAACCATAGGTTTCAGGGACGTTATAGTTAGAAATTAGCGTCTAAAAAACCATGGAAATTCACTGAAAAAACCATAGATTTCAGGGACGTTATAGTTAGTTGGACATTTCACTCGTACAAAACCAGAGAAATTCGGCCGTTATAGTTAGTTGAGCTAACTATAACTCGCGCCCCGCAATGCACTGCTGATGACGTCACATATTACATCATTCATGACATGGTCAGTGACATCACTGATGACATCTCAAATGACATCACTGATGACATCATCCAGTGACTGTGTGTTTCTGTAAAGTTTAAATATGTTTTATATATATATATGCCAAGGTGTATTGAAGTATGAGTGGGTGTATGAGTGTCTGAATAGATGATTTAGTAGGTGCGTGACTGACTGTATAAGTGAGTGATTAAACGTGTCTTACTGAATGCAAGGGTTAGTGAGTAAACTGTGTAAATGTCTGTATCAGTCTGTCAGTTGGTGTGTAAGCGGCTGCATGGGTTGGTGAGTAGCGAAATGAGTGTCTATATGGGTTATTGATTGGTTGTCTGAGTATCTGTATGGGTGCCTGAGTGTCTGTGTGGGTGGGTGGGGGGGGTGTGACTCTGTGCATAGATGTGTGAGTGGGTAATTCACTGGGTGTATGGGTTCAAGAGTGCATCTGTGAAGGGCTGTATGGGTGGGTGAGTGTGTGTATGAGTGTGTTGGTGAGTGAATGGATGTCTCAGTGGTACATGTGTAACTACATATGTGAAAGGCAATATATGTGAGTGTTGGAGTATATAAATCACTATATGTGAGAGTGAGTGCTTGTGAGAGTGGCTGTATGGATGAGTGTGTGCTTGTATCAGTGATTGTATAAGAGAGTAAGTATGTGTTAGTATCTGTATGAATAAGTGAGGTGGTGTGTGTATAACTGTATAGGTGAGTAAATGGGAGTGTGAATGATTCTTTGCATGATTGACTAGGTGTGTGAGTAACTCTATGGATGAGTGGTGATGTGTGAGTGTCTGTATAGGTGTATGAGTGCAAATGATAGTGCTGTATTGATGAGTGATTGCATGTATGAGTGACTATGGGTGAATGAGTGGATATGTGTGTAGACCTAGGAATCAGTGAGTGGGTATGTAGTAACTGGTATTGGTGTGTCTATGGTTTTGAAAATGGTAGTCTGTATTTTAGAGTGGGTGTATCAAAGGCTATATTAGGGTGTGAGGAGGTGCATCAGATTATCACGTGGATGATGTCATCAGTGATGTCATTTGAGATGCCATCAGTGATGTCATCAGTGATGTCACTGACCATGTCATGAATGATGTAATATGTGACGTCATCAGCAGTGCATTGTGGGGGAGCGAGTTATAGTTAGCTCAACTAACTATAACGGCCGTATTTCTCTGGTTTTCTACGAGTGAAATGTCCAACTAACTATAACGTCCCTGAAACCTATGGTTTTTTCAGTGAATTTCTATGGTTTTTAAATGCTAATTTTTAACTATACCGTCCCTGAAACCTATGGTTTTTTCAGTGAATTTCAAAGGTTTTTTAAATGATAATTTCTAACTATGCCTACAGAGGTAGGACATGTGAAGAAAGAGGAAGGTGCAGAAAGGTGCAGAAAGAAGCAAGAGAAATGCAGAAAGAGGCAACAGAAGTCCAGAAAGACGAAGAAAAGTACAGAAAGAAGCAAGAGATATGCAGAAAGAACCAACAGAGGTGCAGAAAAAGGCCTTGTTGCAAAGTCATCCTGTGCCCCCAACTTTTTACTGACTGGTACTGGTGGTAACTGACTAACCAGGCCCGGAGCCAGTGCTATGCTGAAAGACACTTAGAATACAGTGAAAACACCTACATACACTAGGGTACACTATGGGTTGGAGTACCCCTGTGATTGGCATGACCTCCCCTGTAAGGCCCTAGTACATAATAGGGCAGGGAGATTAAAACTACCTCTAACTCAGAGGTGCAGAAAGAGGCAAGAGAGGTGCATAAACAGTCAGGAAAGGTGCAGAAACAGGGAACAGGGGTGCAGAAAGAGGCAAGTGAGGTGCAGAAAGAAGTAAGAGCAGTGCAGAAAGAACCAACAGAGGTGCAAAAAGAGGCAAGAGGGGTGCAGTTCAAAGGTAGGAGGGGTGCACAAAGAGGCAAGAGAGGTACAGAAAGAGGCAGGAGGGGTGCAGAAAGAAGGAAGAGAAGTGCAGAAAGAGGCAAGAGAATTGCTGAAAGAAGCAACAGAGGTGTAGAAAGAAGCAAGAGAAGTGCAGAAAGAGGCAACAGAGGTACAGAAAGAGGCAAGAGAGATACAGAAACAGGCAGGAAAGGTGCAGAAACAGGGAACAGGGGTGCAGAAAGAGGCAAGAGAGGTGCAGAAAGAGGCAAGAGATCTGCAGAAAAAAGCAACAGAGGTGCTGAAAGAGGCAAGTGAGGTGCAGAAAGAAGCAAGAGAGGTGCAGAAAGAGGCAATAGAAGTACAGGAAGAAGCAACAGAGGTGCAGAAAGAGGCAAGAGGCAAGAGGGGTGCAGAAAGAAGGAAGAGAAGTGCAGAAAGAAGCAACAGAGGTGCAGAAGGAGGCACGAGGGGTGCAGAAAGAAGGAAGAGAGGTGCAGAAAGAAGCAACAGAGGTGCTGAAAGAGGCACAAAGGGTGCAGAAAGAGGCAAGAGAAGTGCAGAAAGAAGCAACAGAGGTACAGAAAGAGGCAAGAGTGGTGCAGAAAGAGGGAAGAGAGGTGTAGAACGAGGAAAGAGAGTTGGACAAATAGGGAAGAGGGGTACAGAAAGAGGCAGGAGGGGTGCAGAAAGAAGCAACAGAGGTGCCGAAAGAGGCAAGAGAGGTGCAGAAAGAAGCAAGTGAAGTGCAGAAAGAGGCAACAGAGGTGCAGAAAGACGCAAGAGGTGCAGAAACAAGCAAGAGAAGTGAAGAAAGAGGCAAGAGAATTGCTGAAAGAAGCAACGGAGGTTTAGAAAGAAGCAAGAGAAGTGCAGAAAGAGGCAAGTGAGGTACAGAAAGAAGCAAGAGCAGTGCAGAAAGAACCAACAGAGGTGCAGAAAGAGGCAACAGAGGTGCAGAAGGAGGCACGAGGGGTGCAGAAAGAAGGAGGATGAGTGCAGAAAGAAGCAACAGAGGTGCTCAAAGAGGCACGAGGGGTGCAGAAAGAGGCAGGAGGGGTGCAGAAAGAATTAACAGAGGTGCCGAAAGAGGCAAGAGAGGTGCAGAAAGAAGCAAGTGAAGTGCAGAAAGAGGCAACAGAGGTGCAGAAAGATGCAAGAGAGGTGCAGAAACAAGCAAGAGAAGTGCAGAAAGAGCTAAGAGAATTACTGAAAGAAGCAACAGAGGTTTAGAAAGAAGCAAGAGAAGTGCAGAAAGAGGCAAGTGAGGTGCAGAAATAAGCTAGAGCAGTGCAGAAAGAACCAACAGAGGTGCAAAAAGAGGCAAGAGGGGTGCAGAAAGAGGTAGGAGATGTGAACAAAGAGGCAAGAGAGTTACAGAAAGAGGCAGGAGGGGTGCAAAAAGAAGCAAGAGAAGTGCAGAAAGAGGCAAGAGAATTGCTGAAAGAAGCAACAGAGGTGTAGAAAGAAGCAAGAGAAGTGCAGAAAAAGGCAAGTGAGGTGCAGAAAGAAGCAAGAGCAGTGCAGAAAAAACCAACAGAGGTGCAAAAAGAGGCAAGAGGGGTGCAGAAAAAGGTAGGAGGGGTGCACAAAGAGGCAAGAGAGGTACAGAACGAGGCAGGAGGGGTGCAAAAAGAAGGAAGAGAAGTGCAGAATGAGGGAAGAGAATTGCTGAAAGAAGCAACAGAGGTGTAGAAAGAAGCAAGAGAAGTGCAGAAAGAGGCAAGTGAGGTGCAGAAAGAAGCAAGAGCAGTGCAGAAAGAACCAACAGAGGTGCAAAAAGAGGCAAGAGGGGTCCAGAAAAAGGTAGGAGGGGTGCAGAAAGAGGCAAGAGAGGTACAGAAAGAGGGAGGAGGGGTGCAGAAAGAAGGAAGAAAAGTGCAGAAAGAGGCAAGAGAATTGCTGAAAGCAACAGAGGTGTAGACAGAAGCAAGAGAAGTGCAGAAAGAGGCAAGTGAGGTGCAGAAAGAAGCAAGAGCAGTGCAGAAAGAAGCAAGAGCAGTGCAGAAAGAACCAACAGAGGTGCTGAAAGAGGCAAGTGAGGTGCAGAAAGAGGCAAGAGATCTGCAGAAAAAAGCAACAGAGGTGCTGAAAGAGGCAAGTGAGGTGCAGAAAGAAGCAAGAGAGGTGCAGAAAGAAGGAAGAGACGTGCAGAAAGAAGTAACAGAGGTGCATAAAGAGGGAAGAAGGGTGCAGAAAGAGGCAAGAGGGGTATAGAAAGAAGCAAATGAGATGCAGAAAGAGGCAACAGACGTTCAGAAAGAGGGAAGAGAGGTGCAGAAAGTAGAAGAGATTTGCAGAAAGAGGCAAGAGAAGTGCAGAAAAAGAAATGTGCAGAAAGAAGCAACAGAAATGCAGAAAGAGGCAAGAGAGGCGTAGAAGGAAGCAAGAGTGGCTTGCACACCATTAGTACCAATTTAACACCCACATTTAACAATAAGTAACAGGTGACCATTCTAGGTTTGCAAAGGGCATTCCACCACGCTGTAACACTTGTCGCTGCATTTTTGGTAACGTTTGAGCTGTTTGAGCTAGAAACCAGGCTTTTTTTGTTCAAATCTGCAGATTAGGGAGCAGATGATGAATTATGTGGCTAATGCAGGAAATGTATAATTGTGCGAAAGTCGGTGCAGCCAAACAGTCACATAATTCCAGTGGCCCTGCTCATACCTATGACTAGGTCCACAAGTGCTCCTCAGTGATTCCTTCTTTTTTTGTATCACTGAGTTCATAGTTGAGCTTCTATGGAAACGAGGAAGACTAAACCTGAGGTTACCACTCCACAACACAGACTACCATACCACATAATTACTCTCCATAACACATAATCCCACTCTACATAATTCCTATACACTAAATACCACATACTTTCTATCCACATAATTTCACTGCACAACATACCACATAATTCCACTACACACAACGTACATCCACTCCACTCCAAAAAACATTAGTAAAAAACTTTTACATTTACAACGCCAATAGCTCTAACTCTCGCAAGTGCGAAACCTATTACATTGCAAACACTTCTTTAACTAGTAATCGCGTTTGCACAGTGGTGGAGAAAGGGTGCTGGGCCTCCGACCAGCGCTCAGGAATTCCGCTGCATAGGATCTACAGGAGGTACCAGAAGGGCTTCTTGGCCCCCAAAGTCCCTCAGGAGTAAAGTGGACTTCATCCCCCATCCCGTAGTCTGCCAGGAGGCACGTTTGCAGAGTGGTGGAGAAAGGGGGCATGGCCTCCGAAGACGTCTTAGCAATCCTACAGTGTGGTACTTACTGGAGGTACAAGAGGGGTACTTGGCCCCCAAGGACATCCTTAGGGGCCAACTACCCCTCCTAGTACCTCCAGTAAGTACCACACAGCAGGATTGCTAAGTTCTCATAACAGGCCACACCCCCTTTGCCCACCACTCTGCAAACGCGCTCCCTGGTGTGCTCTTCAATGGGGATTGAAGTCACCTTCACTGCTGGGGGTCCTTAGGGGCCAACTAGCCTACCTCTTACCTCCAGTAAGCCCCACACAGTGGGATTGCTGAGAGGTAGACACAGGCCACACCCCCTTTCTCCACCACTCTGCAAACGTGCCTCCTGACGCGTTCTAAGTTGGGGGATTAAGTCCCCTTTCCTCCTGAGGGTCCTAGGGGCCAACTAGCCCTCCTGTTACCTCCAGTAAGCCCCATACAGCTGTATTGCTGACAGTGGTCTGAGGCCACGCCCCCTTTTTACACCACTCTGCAAATGCACCTCCTGGCGCACTGCTGCTCGGGGGATGAAGTCCACTTGTGTCCTGAGGTCCTCAGGACACAAGAGGACCTCATCGCCCCACCAGCAGTGCGCCAAGAGACGTGTTTGCAGAGTGGTGTAAAAAGGGGCGTGGCCTCGGACGACCTCTCTGCAATCCAGCTGTGTGGCGCTTACTGGAGGTACCTGGTGGACTAGTTGGCCCCCAGGGACCCTCAGTATTCAAGGGGACTTAATTCCCCAACTTAGAATGCCCCAGGGGGCGCGTTTGCAGAGTCATGCAGGGAGGGGGCGGGGCCTCCGGCGAGTTGCCGTTTTCTTTTTTCTTTTTTATAAATTTGTTATTTTATGGGAGGCGGGCCGCGTGGCCCCCCTTCCCTGGGCCACTTTTGGCCCCGGGGACCCTATCCCCGGGGCCTGGCAGCCTTGTTGATTTTTTTTTAATTTTGGGGAGGGGGGCCGCGTGGCCCCCTCCAGAGGGCAATTATGGCCCCGGGGACCCTATCCCCCGGGGCCTGGCCAGCCTTATTTTTTTTATATATTTTTTGGGCTCCTCAGGCAAATTATGGCCCTGGGGACCGCATCCCCCGGGGCCGGCCTTTCTGTTTTTTTTTTTGGTATAATTAAAGGGCAGGGGGGCCACGTGGCCCCCCTCCCGGGCCATTTCTGGCCCCGGGGACCCCACCCCTCGGGGCCGGCCCTTAGCGTTGGGGACCGTGGGGGGAGCCCCAATGCCCCCACGGTCCCAGCCGGCTCCCCGCCTCCTGCGGGAGCCGGCATTGCTTTTGCACAAGGGGAGCTGCTGACATGCAGGTCCCCTTGTGCAAAAGCAATCTGCTTTGCTTTTTGGAAGCGAGAGCAGGTTTCCTGCTCTCGCTTCCAAAAAGCAAAGCAGGGTTTGCTATGACCGGGCGGAGCAAACAGCAATCTCCCGGGGGTGGGCACCCTGGGACATTGCACTAGCCGGCCCTGGGGGGTGGCGGTCCCCAGGGCCATAAAGGGCTCCACGAGGGGGGCCGCGCGGCCCCCCTCCAACATGTAAATAGCCCCGGGGAGGTGGTGGTGACCGGGAGTCCGCAACGGACCCTCGTATTTACATATTCGATGCCCCGGGGAGGTGGTGGTCCCCGGGGCAGTGTGGGGAGGCTCAAGCCCCCCACACTAATTATTAGTTATAGCCCCGGGGAGGTGGCGGCCCCGGGACTTGGGGGGGCCCGCGAGGCCCCCCGCCCTTATTTAAATAAAGCCCCAGGAAGGTGGCAGTCCCCGGGGCTGCGGGGGGGCCACGTGCCCCGCGCATAAATTGTAAAGCCCCGGGGAGGTGGCGGACCATAATTTACAATTGCCCCCTGGGGCTTTTTAACAAACGAAGCGCGGGGGCCCGCGCTTCGTTTTTTAAAAATAATTTCGGCTGGATTCGCGCACCCAGCACGAATTCGGACGAAATTATTTTTAAAAATGCTTTTGGGCCTGGGGGTCCTTGTGGGACCCCTGAGCAGGCCTAGGGGTCAGGGTGTTTCTACCCTGCCCCCTTTTCTTGTTTTTTACCTTTTTTATTACCTTTTTCTTGTGACTCAGTTACCGAGTCACAAGATGGCTGCCAACACATTCTGGTTTGGAGTGTTGGCAGCCAATCAGAGTGAAGCTCGTGCCCGGGAGGAGTCGCGAATCCTCCTCAGTGCTCAGATATATAAATTTTTTATTTCTTGAATTTCTCAGCAACTACTGAATGGATTTACACCATTTAAAAAAAAAAGGGCGCTTTTTGAACCAAGAGCTACCTTTTTGCCAAATTTGGTGTAATTCCGTTCAGCAGTTCGGGCTGTAGCCGTGTCTAAAATTTCCTATGGAAATTAACATGGGGAAAACGTGTTTTGGGACCCCCCTTTTTTCTCGGCCCCCGCTTGACGAATCACCCCGAAACTTTCAAGACAGGAGCTAACCGGAGCGGGACATTCGTTTTGAAAATTTCGCGAAGATTCGTCAAATGGTGCCAAAGATATTGGCAAAAGAAAAAAATGCTTTTTGAATAGAAACAAGGTCCTAACTATAACTACCTACTGGATAAAGTTGCTACTTGCATGTAGCATGTCCATGTGATCAAGGCCGCAGGTCGGCGGCCGAAATGCGTAATGTGGACCTACTAACTTTTTGACTAAATCTCACTATTTCACCTGCAGCTGTGGTCTGAGCCCGTGTGTTCTTTGCTGCCTGCAACCACTAGGGGACCTGCTGAGAATATATATATATATATATAAAAATCAATATTTTGGTTGAATGCCATTTGGGTTCATAACTAACACCCCCATATTTTAAATTAAGTTTCAAAGATTGAGGCATCACAAACCCAAACTCCCATATTAGTCCTGGTTGGATGTAGGAGAAGCAAGGATTGTGTTTGCTCATTAACATCTGAGAAGTAGAGTGCAAGCTGACTCTAAGGTTTGTAAATTGAAACGAAACAATTGTCTGATCCTCTAATGCTGCCAGGGTGCTGCATGCGCCAGTCAGGGAGAGGGTGGGAGCTAGGTTACCAGCAGAACTGAAAAAGGATCAATGGAAGTTTTCGTAACCCAGGCAGATTGTGGAATTGCTAGATGTGACTGACAGAACAGGATGCAACCCTGGAGACACTGCAAGAGCAGAAGAGTGGAAGTAGAAGATGAGGAAAGTGAGGAGATCTTGGGCGATGTGAAAGTGGGGTCAGGCCGCAGTTGTGTAAAGCCAAACTCTTTTGTGAGTGGGCATGTTTTTCTCTCATATTGTTTTCCCCTGAGCACTGTTTTGTGGATGGAGGGAAGTTTATGTGTCCTGCCTTGCCCTTTTTTTTCTCTTTATTTCCACCCGATGCCATTCCTTGGCGTTCCATGGCTGCAGCATTTTGAAGAGAGATCTGAACCACTGGTCCACAGTGTCTCACTGTTGGTGGCCATCTGTGAGGTTTGTCTTTGGAGCAACTATAATAAGCACAAGTCAACCTCCAACTGAGTGCGTCGATGTCACTTCAAGTACCCTTTTGCCTCTCCACATCCTCAAGGAAGCCGCTGTTTTAAATTGCAGCAAGATATAGCCCATCGTCCGTTAGTGGTTGTTAGTCTCTAGATAACTTATGTCGTGTATAGCTTGTGTTTTGCTCCCCCAACTCAATGCACTGATGCAGTTATTTCTTTCCTAACCTCTCATATGCTCTGACATTTTCCCCTTTTTCTTTGGAGATTTGCTTTGTATTTTTAGGATCTCTCCCCCTCTTTATGGTTCTTATTGTTCTTTTTATGTGTTACTATCCCGTCAAAAACTTTTAATATTTCCAATACTGAGCTGTAAGTGGAGAAATGCACCTGTTACCTTTTTGTTATATAACAACATTATAACTACACATAGATTTTTGGCAAAACAAAGATCAAGTTAAACATTTAGGGGCCTATTACGATCTCGGTCGGAAAGCCCGGCTTTCCGACCGAGATATGATCAGTTTCAATTCCAACCACCGAATTCCAATCTAGGCAGTCGGAATTGAAACCGGCGGGTCCTTCCGGCTGGATACCGAAGGGCTCAGGGAGCCTGTTGGGCAGTCGGAGACCGCCCAATAATCCCAATGGATGGCGTTTCCGCCGTTCGGATTACGATGCTCGGTTTCCGACACGCTTTCCATGCCGTGCTTTCCGACATGGAAAGCCTGTCGGAAAGCGAGTTTGGGGGCCTCTAGCAGGGCCCCCTTCTCCTTGTGGCCTCCGGTTGGGGGCCGTGTTGATCCCTGCACTGTGAGGCAGGCTCCCTGAGGTGCCTGGCACGCGGTGCAGGGATGAACACAACCTCCCAAAGGGAAATGCAAATTTTCGATCGCATCATGTGAGGTTGCATCATACTTAGGCGGTCGGGACCACCAACCGGAGGTCGGTCGGTCCCAATTCCGCGATGATGTCGGTCGAAGGCAACTCATAATCGGCCCCTTAGTTGTCTTTCCATATCCAACTGTTAAAAAAAGTGTACCTTTTTGATCACATTGTTTGGAGACTGCTCTCATGACTGCATGTTGTTCCTATTTGCACTTCTTTCTGCTGAGTGATTGAGGGGAATGTTTTGCGGGCAGCAGGTGAAGTCTTGGATTTGTTCAGATCATTTTATATTTAAAGAACTCTCACAGGAGTTTTTTAATCATTAGACTAATTGCCAGACGGAGGGCTCTTGGATTGTTGTTGAAGGAAATAGAGCGCTGCAGGCTTAAGACTGAAACAAATTCTGCTCCAACATATTTCTTCCCTGAATTTCATTATGATTTCTCTGTAGATGTAACGGTTTCAAGTTCTGAGTTCTCCAGTTAAAAAATATTAAAGAGATATGTATAAAGTGTGCAGACTCAGTAAAGCCCATTATTTAAATTAATTAGCTAAGATGAATTTACCAAGAAGGAAGATGCAAAGTGGAAGCTGTGGGAATGGCTGGCCACGTAAAAAGAGCTTGCCCGTTTTGAATGTGTGTACCTTAACAATAACAATTTGCATGCATAATTACTGAAGCAAAACGAACCATTTACCTATAGTCACTTAGGGTGTCATATGTTGTTAGACAGGTCACAAACTGTGGGCGCAAATTGCATATTAACTGCTTGCAAACTGCCTGGAGTTCTGCGATACAACTGATGTACTAGTCAGTCACAATGCAAATGGAATATTTGCAGGCCACAAAACCTCGTGCCTCATTAACATTAATGAGATAGGACGAAATTTGTGACTTCCTACCAATGGCTTTGAACGCATTGTGACTGAGGCATCCAAGGAAATGCAGACCGCCATTCCTGCATGTTCATTCCTGACAGGATGTTTTTTTTTTTTTGATGTAGCAAGTGTTCCGTGAAGAAACAGATGCTACTTAAAAAAAATAATTAATTATCCTGTCAGGAATGACATCAGTGGGGCATGGAGTGGTTCCTTGGACCACTGATTACTTCAGTGACAATTCCCAAAGGGGAAGCTGCCCCACCCAGACATCATCCTCTTATACAAATCAAATAACACCCCAAGTGGGGTGTCAGTATTGTGGCTGCAAAGCATTGATACAAACGATTGCTATTGCCAGATAGGGTACTCCGCCTAGTTCTAATTCCTAATGGGTAGCAAAAAATCGATTTTGCGAGTCAAAAAAGCTTTCTGTCGCAAGAAGTGGAATTTGTAGGTAACAAAACACTATTTTATGATTACAAAGTCCGTGTTTTGAGGTTTCACAACCACAAATATGTTTTATACATGAGGTACTTAAAAATAAACTAAAAAATTCACTCACCACATGGACTTTGTTCAATCAAAGCAGCTATTGCTCCTCTTATTTCAAAACCAACTACATCTCTAAGGAGCATCGCCCAAAAAAGCTATTTCTAATACTATCGCTTGAAAATAAGGAAAGTTGGAGTTTTGCTTTTCACAATTTCAGACAGCCACTGAATGTTGGGTGATGTTGTTTGTTTCTATGGTGCTTCAGTTTCTAGTTCTAAGGTAGTGTTTCATAAACTCTTGGACTGTTTAGTAACCATGGGCAATGAACTCTGCTCTGCCAACAGAGATTTGTTAACTACGCATTAAATTAAAAACACAGAATTCATGCAATAATTCCAACTCTGCCACTAGCGGAGTTAGCTACTGCACCCACAACCCTTTGATAAAACAACTTTAACTTTACATACTAAAAAGCATATTACCAATTTACAAAAGTGAACTTTGAAAAACATCCGGCAATGAGAGAGGTGATGATTTTGGGGTCACCCCTAACCTAGGGGGAGGGCAAGCCGATGCCTTGAACACAAAGAGCATATCATGCTGAACGATTCGGTAGTGGTCCCATCCTCCTAGGACCACCCCAAGCAAAGTTATGGGCAAAAATACAATGCCAACCAAAGGCCCAGCAAAGCATTATGGGGCGAGATTCTAGAGTGCAGTGAATATTATAGTATTAGCTCTCAGCTGAGCCGGAGAACCTGCCCCTTGAGGAATGTTTTGATATTGGATACTGTAATATTCACTGCACTCTAGAATATCGTCCCATAATGCTTTGCAGGGCCTTTGGTTGGGATTGTATTTTTGCCCATAACTGTGCTTGGGGTGGTCCTAGGAGGATGGGACCACCACCGAATCGTTCAGCATGATGTGCTCTTTGTGTTCAAGGCATCTGCTTGATTCTCTCCCTAGGTTAGGGAGGACCCCAAAATCATCACCTCTCTCACTGCTTGCTATATTTTCACTTTTGTGAGATGACTATATGCATTTTAGCATGTAAAGATAAAAATATTTATTGTTTAACTAAAGGTACTGCTTGTTATATTTTCATTTTTCCTCCTGTGAGATTATTATATGTATTGTAGCATGAAAAGATAATTATTTGTTGTTTTACTAAAGGTATGTGAGATTTCAATTTTATTAGTACCATCACATTGAAAACACTAGATTTCTTTCATGGAAAAACTCTGGAGTAAGCTACTGCACTCACAACCCTTTGATATTCAACTTTACCTTTACATGCTAAAAAGCATATAACCAATTCACAAAAGTGAGCTTTGCAAAATATCAGGCAATGAGAGAGGTGATGATTTTGGGGTCCCCTCTAACCTAGGGGTAGGACCAAGTAGATGCCTTGAACACAAAGAGCATATCATGCTCAACGATTGTGGTGGTCCCATCCTCCTAGGACCACCCCAAGCAAAGTTATGGGCAAAAATACAATGCCAACCAAAGGCCCAGCAAAGCATTATGGGGCGAGATTTTAGAGTGCAGGGAATATTATAGTATTAGCTCTCAGCTGAGCCCGGAGAGCCTGCCCCTTGAGGAATGTTTTGATATTGGATACTATAATATTCACTGCACTCTAGAATCTCGTCCCATAATGCTTTGCAGGGCCTTTGGTTGGGATTGTATATTTGCCCATAACTGTGCTTGGGGTGGTCCTAGGAGGATGGGACCACCACCGAATCGTTCAGCATGATGTGCTCTTTGTGTTCAAGGCATCTGCTTGGTTCTCTGCCTAGGTTAGGGAGGACACCAAAATCATCACCTCTCTTACTGCTTGCTGTATTTTCATTTTCACTTTTGTGAGATGACTATATGCATTTTTGCATGTAAAGATAGAATTACTTGTTGTTTTATCATGGGTATGTGAGGTTTCTGTTTTATTAATTGGGATGAGACGGAACAGAGTTGCGGAGCGGACATTCCTGGAGTTTTTGTTCAATTAGGCAGAATTCCGCGTAGTGGTACTCCGCCAATTACGCCCACCCCTTTACCAGAGCACAGGTGCTAAGCATTAAAATTGTCTTAGAATTTCAAATCGCTTGTGTCCTGTGGTTTTCCGAAACTGCACCACGTTGGTGTGACCTGAAGGTGTACAGATCCAAGAGTGGCCTGGGTTCATACACCTGCCCCTGAAGCAGGCGTAACTTGGTATTCTTGACTGAGGGCATATAGTTTCCACTCAGGCCGGATTTTTTCCGTTCCCTGGAAGCTTACTCATCTAACTGGTGTGGGCGGGGAGCACAGTAGGGTGGCTCTCTAAATACTCAAACGGGACTCGGAGGATGGTTGGTTGGCTCTTACGGATATACAGCATTATTACTTTGCGAAATGATTGTCCGACTTCGACAACTGGGAGAAGAGACTACACACGGACATATTAGGGGAAGATACTATTGCGAGGCTGCTAATGAAAGGGGGTGGCTCTGAACGTGCAGTCTCTTACTTGGTGCGGCAGACAGCGAGGGTGTGGGAGACACTGGTCACTAGAGTATTACGTAGGGCCCCATTAAATAGAGAACTTCACCTGTGGGACCTGGCCCCGTTTCGGGCAATAGACGGAGATATGTCTATGGAACTGTGGAGATTGGGGGGGGTGCGGTGGCGGGGGATGTGTATCCAGGGGAGGTGTTCCTGATATTTCTGGAGGCACAGGAGACCTTCGGAGTGAAACCAGGTCAATTTCTTCACTATGCCAAACTGGAGAGTGTAGTGAGGGAGGTATGGGCTGGGTTTCGGGTGATGCCTCGACCCTCCCATGTGATGGGTGGGTTGCTACGGTGGAGGATGGGAGACACGTGATTACTCTATTCTATGGCGAGGTGCGGGCAGATATGGGAAGCACGGGGTGTGTGGCTTGGGGTGCTTGGGCCGAGAACCTGGGTGAGCTTGTTGCGGATGAGGATTGGGCCCATGCGTGCAAAATGATGAGGAGAGTATCCGGTAACCATCGGTTCAAACTGATATATTTTAATTTTTGCATGGCACATATGTGACCCCTAAGCGATTGAATAGAATAGACCCCTCTAGGGGAGCGAGCTGTGCACTCTGTGGGGAAGTAGGGGCTTCCTTTCTGCATTTGGCCTGACTTTGCACTGGGGTGTAGGACTTTTGGAAGAAGGTGATACTTGTTATAGTGAGCGCGACTGGTCTGGAGGTTGATGCTCAATGGAAGGTAATACTAGCTCAGGAGAGGGTTCAGATGCTGAGGGGTGAAGGGTGTATGCTGTTCTGTGCGCGCTATGATGGCCAAGTGTGTCAGGTTATGCCCTATTGATTTCTTTATGTGGTGGGATGACTTCTTGGACTCATTGGGGCAGATTTACAAGCCCCTTGCGCCTTCTTGCACCGCCATTGCGTCACTTTTTTTGACGCAACGGCGGCGCAGAAAATGCGGCCTATTAACAACGTGACGCATCTAGGGAGATGCGTCACGTTGTAAAGCCCTGCGTCACATTATACCTGCGTCAGGTATAATGTATGCAGGGTGGGCGTTCCCACGCAGGAAGGCCTCGTAAAAGTGACGCAGTGAAATCTACAAGATTTCACTGCACCACTTTTAGGAAGCCACTGCGTCAAAACCTTACGCCTGCTTGAAGCAGGCGTAAGTAGTGACGCAGTGTAGTGGGAATAGGCCTCAACACGCATTGCTGGAGTTGCGTCGTGCTTGCGACACGACTCCAGCAATGCGTGACTTTTCGCCAACAGATGCGTCAGAATTTCTGACGCATCTGTCAATCACTGCGCCATAGTGCGCCGTATTGTAAATACGGGCGCATCTATGGTGGCGCAAGGGTTTCTAAGGGTGGCGCAGGGAAAGTGACGCATCTATACAGATGCGTCTCTTTCTTGTAAATCTGCCCCATTGTTTTATCCTTCCCATTGTGTGCTACCCGTGACCTCAGTGCTATGCTTGTCCCTGTATTGCCCTAGTGGTGGAGGTGTGGGCTGGGTGTGGCTGAGCAATATATTTGTTGGACTGTAATTTGTATTTTATTGCACTGCTTGTTTCTTTTTTTATGTTGTTTTTTGAGAAAACAAATTTAACAATATTGATTAAAAAAAGAACAACACGAAATGGATAAGTGCATGATTGCTGAGAAAGAAGTGTATAAATCTCGAAGATGCCCCAAGAAATGGGATAAGAAATGGGGCAGGTGGAATGGGCACAGGGGTGACTTGTGTATATCCCCAACTGTCGAATTGGAAATGGCGAGGCACAATGGTCAATTATCCGAATCGCTGGACTGAGTGAAATATGCACTCGTTTGTCATACCTATATGATGTAACATATTTTAGAGATATGCATACTGATGTTCTGTGACTTTTTACAGGTCGAATTCAATAAATAAAAAAAATTAAAAAAGAACAACACAGCAGAACAAAAGAAAACAGGCACCTTGGAGAAATACAGAGCTAAAAGATAAAACAGCCAATCAGAAAGCTGCAAGCACCTGGCTCAAAACAAATACCAATCAAGACAAACTTCACTTACAGAAACGTAACAAATTATACAAGTCAGCAATCAAAAAAGCTAAGAAAGGATACTACTCAGACAGAATTCAAAATGCCAAATGTGTAAATAAAGAATTCTGTAAAACTTCTCACAGAATTTCGTAAACCATATTGCCTAGAAGGAGCTCATTCCATTACTCAAGAATTCACAGACAAACTGGCAAATCATTACACAGCCAATTCAGACATGTTGGACTCCTATTTAAAACAAGGAAAAACCACCAGCAGTGACCCTTTTCCAAAAAACCCCTCCAAGAGTAGGCTAACCCAGCCTCTACATTCCTTCCAACAAATATCACACAATAAAGCCCTTCTGACCAGTGACCGCTTCTCCACTAAGGCGGAGGAGCATTGCCCCACTGCTCAAAAGGAGAAATAAAATAATAATTACGTATCGTTATTATCATTTTATTTTTCCTATTCCAGTCAGTGGCGGGGCGGGGCTGGTCAGAGCAGGGGGAGTAGTGGTTTGCACTCTCTAAGTGCGCATGACTGTTTGCACTTTGCATGTTCCCCACCAGGCTGCATTACACAGCCTGGTGAGGAACATGGACAGGTTCCCTGTCCCCGTCTGAGCGCCGAACCACGGCACTCAGACCAATCACAAAGCTGCATTGCAGCGTAATGATTGGCTCAGGCCTGTGTGCCCGGGTACTTCCTGGTGCCGGCCGGGACTAGAGACAGGAAGAAGGAAGATGGAAGAGGTCAGAGGAAAGGCCGCAGCTGGCCGTTCCAGGTAAGTCCTTTTCATCCCACCACCCCCATCCGGTAGCAGGCAATCCTGCTTCTGACCCATGTCCACCACAAACCTCCAAGAAAATTCTTCTAACTACCTCTGCTGCCACACCAGTAAGAAGAATCATCAACAATTCCTTAACTAAGGGAATAATTCCAGAAGACCTAAATAAGTCATACATACGTCCATTACTAAAGAAAACAAACCTGGACCCGTTTAACCCCAACAACTACAGACCAATTACAAATTGGACATTTTCTGGGCAAACTGATAGAAAGAGCAGCATTCGCCCAGATGTCACAATTCATTGACGATAATTCCATACTTTCAGACTTCCAAACAGTATTCCGCCCAGGAAGAGGCACAGAATCTGCCCTCATTGCCATCTGGGATGACTTTAAGAACACAGTTGACCGAAATGGGGTTGCTGCACTACTTCTCTTGGACCTCTCAGCTGCCTTTGACACTGTTGAAAAACATAGGAGGCACATCCTTCTCTGTTGAAGCAGCCAAACTATGGAACTCTTTACCCCCAAATATAAGATCCACAGATAACTACATTATATTCAGAAGACTACTCAAGAGTTGGCTCTTCCCCACATAACCACCATACTCAAACATAAATATACAGCATATCCCTGTGTATATAAGCAGTTGTTTGGATTATATATATGCACTAAGATATGTGTATTCCCTTGTTTAAATTTGCATAATAATCATGTTTATAAACATATTGATATTCGTAAGTTCTGCTTAAAACATTTACATATTACTTATGGTTATATTATTCTATGTTTAACATCTAAATAGGTCACCGCATCAATAAGTACATTTTTATCATAACTATACATCTAAAAGTTGCTTTACTATTGAAAATAAAAGATTTTAAAAAATAGCTTAAAGTACAGCAACACTTGAAAGTCTGAGTTTATTAAATACAACTTATATCTAGATGTATTACCTCAGTTATACATATATACCTTCCACGCACTTATGTATCTTTATATTTACAACTTTGCTCCTAATTTAGCATCTCCAATGCACTACCCTATATCTCACCCTATACCTCTCTCAATATATCCTCTACATCCACTCTCTGATTCATCCCAAACCTCAATCTACTCCTCTCTCCAATGCCCTACACTATTTCTCACCTATATCTCTCCTAATATATCCTCTACCTCCACTCTTTGACTCATCTCAAACCCCATTCTACTACTATGATCCCCAAAATAACCCTTTCTAGACTCTTCCCTCCTCTACCCCTTCTTCCATCATCTCAAACCTCATTTACTATTCAGATCTCCCAAACAAGACTTTCTAAATCCTTACCGCTGACTCTTCCCCCCCTCCCCTCTACTGATCCCAAACCTCCTCTTGCTGCTGTCATCTCCAAATAAACACTTTCTAGACCCTTCCCTCTTCTATCCCTCTACTATCCTTTTCAATCCAACTAACAGACTCACATGTCCACCGCTCAAATTAATTTCATATTTTCCCTATACTAATTCACCACTAATCCTGTTTGGGTTCCGGAATAGTGTGCTGCTAGCCGAAAAGTGCTTTGATGCCTCATCAGGTGTACCAAGCTCTATAAAAATGCAAACCCTTCCCTCTTCTATCCCTCCACTATCCTTTATCAATCCAAAAACAGACACACATGTCCACCGCTGAAATTAATTTTATATTTCCCTATACTAATTCACCACTAATCCTTTTTGAGTTCCAGAGTAGCGCGCTACTCACCGAAAAGCGCTTTGACGCCTCATCAGGGGTAGTAAGCGCGATATAAATGCAATTAAAATTACAATATTGATCCCAAGTTCCAAAACCGATAATTTTACTAAAGAAAGTAGAGGATAGCAGTCATCAGGGCTAAGGTCCTCAGCTAGCTCCAGTCACTGCTCACTACGCTGTTGACACAGCTGCATCATTAATTCTTTTCCTTTTGATTAGACTTTAGCCCCACCACCAGCCAGCATCTACGAAGAGCACTAGGCAAAGGGCACTGCAAACACTGGCAAACCAGACAACGAATAATTAACATAACAATCATTTAAATAAATTAAATATTTAATTACCAATTTATATTTTAATTAACATAAGCAATGCATTAAAAATGAATAACAATACTGTATATTTTCAAAAACATCTCACCCTGAACCCCTACAAACCCACAACCCACTACCATATTAAATAAAAAGTAAATACACATTAAAATTACAAATTGTACTGAAATAATTGAAATAACAGTTACTCAATTAAGATATTTGCCTATTTAAATATATCACCAATTAATTATTTAATGAACATATTAAATTATTCGAAATTAAAAACAACAATTTATATTTTAAATAACTTCTCACTCTAATGCCTTACAAACCAAAAACACTAGTAAATTATAAATTATTATTTAAATGCAAAACATGTAAGGTAAACATTAAACCAGTGGCGGCTCGCCGAGGGAGTGCTGCGGGGCGGTGAGGCGGGGGAGGGGCAGGGTGTGGGTCTAGCGGACTCGGACATACGACGGACAGAACTCAGAGTAAGCCTTACTCTGAGTTCTGTCCGTCGTTTGTCCGAGTCCACTACCCCCCCCCACCCTGCCCCTCCCCTGCCCCGCAGCACTCCCTCGGCGAGCCGCCACTGCATTAAACACCACAAAGAACACTCAAAAATAATCTAAAATAACTACTAGTATCATAATACTAATATTTAACAATAGTATAACTAATGTATAATACAGTAATTAAAAATGATATTTAATCCAACTATATTAAAGTGGAAAATATTATGTAGAATATATTTTTTTCAAACGATAATATACCTAAAAAACAATCTTCTTACATTCTAAATTCTGTCACACAATATTTTTTAGGTAATGATATTATGGTTCTTCTCCGTGGAGCAGTTAGTAGTGTCATGCAGTTGATGTCAGGATGGGAAAGTAAATGACCATAGCCTAAGTAAGGGAAAATTGATTCAACATATTAACTATGATATTAACTTTGTGATTGAGGTAACCCAGGTGGAGGAATCAAATATGTATAAGATTAAAGTTAAAGGCAGAAGAGATGAACTTTTCCTTGCTAATGGCAGGAACAGATGGACAGGGATATGCAGGGGATGTCAAACACTCCCGGATGCTAGAGCTAGCCATACTTGTACTAGTAAAAGACAAGGATTATGCCAGACTATGGTTAGCAGAGTCATCATCTTATTAGATCATGACCCAGTATGGTAAAAGATTCTTGATCAGTGTCTTCTACATCTTTTTGTTTAGGTCTATATCAATAGTGCTGATTTTAGTGCTTTTTAGGTCAAAGCCTAATAGACAGCGCACCTGTCTGGTTGGGAAAAGACTTCTTGAGGGCATTCTGAAAGCTTCCCTAGGAATAAATTCCACCCACTGCTTACCATTTGTTTTGTGATTTATAACTCACTTCCTATCTGCTGGCTTTGTTTGTTTTAGGCTGGTCAGCATGTCTTTATCTCTACAGAGGAATATACATAGCATCTGACAATAATATAATATCAGACGACTCCATTTTGTTTTAATCAATTAGAATTTTTTTTAATTAATTCCAAGTTTCCGCTTATATTTATCACATGTCCCCTTCATCAGTAATAATATATTGTTGGAATTGTTACGTGTAATTGGAGCTCATGTTTAACTTCAAAGGGGTGTTCCACTCTGCTGGATAGTGCAATCATATGGAGCATTAATTCATATCTTCCTTTCATGGTAAAGATCTGTCTAGAGTGATCTTCGCTCCTATAATACATATTTTTATTAAATGTACCCATCCCCTCCTTTCTCTTGGATTACTTAGCTGTTGTTATGAGTTGTCTTTGCAGTAAATGTTAAACCTTGGTTCTAAACCCACATTACCTAATTAAAGCCCCTCTATCTGGACTAGCAGGGGTTAGTGTATGGGGTCCTATTTGCGGTCACAATCTGTTCAATAAGTTCCACGGGATGTCATCATTCAAGCCTTTCTCATTGCTATGGACCCTATATATCCATTTCTGTTCTCTTAGTAATAAATACTTCTTGGGGCCCTTTGCTGTGATTGGGATATTTAGCTTGTCAAGCACTGTCCAATAGATGTCATCCACAGTGTGCTGCTTCTCCAAGTAATTTCTGGTGATTTTTGTCATGGTTTTTTTTACATCTGATGTTACTCCTATGTTCCATAATCTGCACTTTTATTTTTCGAGTTGTCATTCCTATGTACATCAAGCCACAGGGGCATCTGATAAGGTAGATGACCTTTTCTGAATTACAGTTTGTGTGTTTTTTTTTTTAACCCAGGGATATTTCAATCCTACATCAATGCATTTGGTATCCTTAGTCAGGTTGCATACATCACATGAGCCACATCTATTGTGGCCTGTCACTGGTGGAAGGACCCAGAGTCTTAGTTGTTCCAACGGCGCCTCCTGACGAGACCTAGTGTGAACTAATAGGTCTCTCATGTTCGCACTTCTCTTGAAAGAGAACAATAGTTTCTCAAGATTGAGGCCATTGGAGTTCAAATGTGCAAGTTTTTCATTATAATGCGTTTTATACTGTTTGATGCTAAATTGAATGTGGTAACACATATTGTGTTCGGCGTCTTTAGTTTTTCATTGTTTTCCAATAGGGCATCCCTGTTGCACTGGATGCTCTCTCTCTGTGCTTTTTTATTACTCTTTCCGGATGATCTCTTTCTTGGGGTTTGGCTGGGAGTCGATACAATTCCTTTCTAAAGTCCCAAGGGTCTGAACAGTTTCTCCTTAGTCTGAGAAATTGTCCGACAGGTAGATTTTCCCTGAAGGATGTGGGATGGAAACTTTTAAATGATAGGAGGCCATTCCTGTCGGTCGGTTTCTGATAAACCTGTGTGGGCAGTTTTCCCTCGCTTGCTACAATCACCAGATCTAGGAATGGTGGTTTAGTCTGTGTGATAGTGGATATAAAGTGTAGTAGGGGGTTGCGATTATTTAACCAGTTTAGGAACTCGTTAATCGAGTTTTCATTTCTTTTCCAAATTAGGAGGACATCATCTATGAACCGACTCCAGAGTTTGATCTGGCCGGCCGAGGGGCTACCATGGGTAAAGATATACTCCTGTGCAAAAGCTGCGACATATAGCCCTGCCAGGCTCGAAGCGAACGTGCTCCCCATGGATGTCCCATGTGTTTGCAATAGATGGTACCCTGGAATTCAAAAAAGTTTTTTATCAGAGCTATTTCTGCTAGGTTCAATATAAAAGATCTCGGGGTGCCATATGTCCAATCCTGTGCATATAGTAAGTCCTCTACAACCCTCAGGGTTTCTCTCTATGGCATGTTAGTGTAGAGAGACTCAATGTCTAAACCTACCAGAAATTCTCTGGTCGGGTCCAATTCCATGTCTTTTACAAGGTTCAGTACATCTCTTGTGTCCTTCAGGTGTGCCTCCATTTTCTGAACCAGGGGTTTAAAAAAGAAATCCCCAAATTGAGATATTGGTTCTAGTATCGAGCCAATGCCTGATACTATTGGTCTCCATGGTGGAGGTCTAGTGGGTTTGTGTGCTTTGGGCAATGTATAGAAATATGCAATAAAAGTATTCTCACTGCATAGGAAGAGCCCTTCCTGTTGTAATATCCATTCATTGTTAACTGCTTCATCTACTAGGGTTGCTATCTCTTTTCTTATCTGCAGGGTGGGGTCCCGGGTCAGGATACTATAATTCCATCTGTCTGATAGAAGTAGTAGACATTTACTCTCATAAGCTGTTTTGGTCTGGAGGACTAAAGCTCCTCCCTTATCGCTGGTTTAATGATCAGGTTGGTGTTCTATCTCAGTTGGTCCAATGCCTCCCTTTCCATTCAGGAGAGGTTTGTAAATGGATTGATCTCCTTCTTATTTAGCTCCTAAACTTCATGTGTTATTGCCTGTTCAAATGCAGCCACCTCTACAGGGAGAGCCATGATTTAGGGGGTGAAGTTGGATTTAGGACGAAAGGAGTTGTCCCCTTTCCGTGTTCTAACCTCTTCTATGCCCTCAAAAAATATTCTCAATCTTATCCTCCTGAATAATTCTGCTAGCTCTTGTCTAAGTTGGAAACTGTTCAGTGGATTCGTAGGGACAAAACCCAGACCTATATTTAAGACCCTCTCTAGTTGTCTGTCAGTGTTTGGTCTGTCACATTCATAACCTAGGTTAATCCTTGTTTGTTCTCTGGACAAAGTCCCGTGACATGCTCCTAGTCACCCGGTGGTTCAGGTCCTCCCATTGTACTTTTTGTGCTCCTCTTTGTTTTCCTCTCCCCCTCCCTCTGCCTCGCCATAAAAAATGGGGTGGAACTTGTGGGCATTGGGGGGTCTGCACCCCCTGCATCTGTTGCATTGGTGGGAACATCGTGGGCCATCCATATCCTTGGCCTGGGATCCTGGAAACATGGGGTGCGGTCCCTGATAGAAATCCCTACCTCTACCTCTCCTTCTTAGTCTGTGTTCATAATCACTGCTGTCATTACCAGAGCTAGAGGTATCCCCCTCTCTTCTCCTTCCTGGGAACCCTTCTTCATTTCAAGTTGTTTTTACTGTATGTACACCTCCGTCATGTATGGATATACTCTTTCCCATGAAAAGTGTTTGAGATCTTTTTGTAATTTATTGATCTTGGATTGCATTAAGAATTCCTTGTATTCTCCTAGTTCACTGTTAGTTTCCTCTAGTTTTTTCTTATATGTTGCTAAGTATACATTTGTTTTGAGCCCTTGTTCATTTGCCTGGATCTGTATCAATAGGGTATCAGCTATCCTTTTTGCCGTGTCAATGATTAGGATAAACCAATCTCTGGTACATTTCCAGGCGAACAGTGCCCAGTTTTTTCTAAATGTCACATCTTCTAGAAAGATTAAGGGTTCATTGTTAACCAACAGCCCCCTCGGGCCGCATTAGCTCTCAAGTACTCTGTAAGAATAGCACCATGTAGGATGGTCTTAACATGGGTCTTTTTTAATTCCATGAGCGTGTCCCAACCCTCACCTTGGGTGAGGACTTGATTGATCGTGGGCTCCCCTAATAAAGGGGACCCTGATAGGATCTGTGCTGCTGCATCATCCCCATTGGATAGGCCCTGCTCTTCTGTCATGGTTGGTCTCAGGATGTCCTCAAAGTATTTTAACTCTCCTGCTTTTGTAAGAGTATTTCTCCTATCTTGCTATATATATGCTACCCCTTCGGCTCACCGGCTGTGCTAACACTAAATCACAAACAACTAAGGGAGAAGAGGTTTAACTCCTATACCAACCTCTTCAACAAATATCCATACACACAAAAGAGGAGTAGGAGTACAAAGGAAAAGATAGTTATTGTAGTATGTGGCACATGCTTTGTTTTTTTAAAACTGCCCTCACCCACAAATTGTGGCATGCTTCATCATTGGGCTTGCTATCAACAGTCCTGTGCAGATCAACGGGTGGGGTGGAGAAAAAGAGAGGGGAAGACAACACAAACACAAATTTTCAGTGAACAAAAAAGAATAGTAGTGAAGAAATAAGAGTTTAAAACTGGCTCAGGAATATCTGCTGTCACTTTTATTCCCAGACTTCCTGGTCAGGATTAAAAAATGTATATAGGATGGTGGTGTTGGGGAGAGTTAGTAACGCTACACCCCTCCTATCTGCATGTCTGTCCACATGTTTCAGCAGATTATATCTAGCCCATAAAGGGTCTTTGAGCCGTTCCCATCCCGCAACAACATTGCCACCGTATCCACCGCGCCTCTCCTCCCGTCCTGAGCCTGCTGCTGCATGGGACGTGGTCTGCCCCCCTTTGCATGGTGTGGGTCCATATGCCCTCGAAACCCTGACAGTCCGCTCGTCCAGGTGAGAGTGGCCCCACAGAGTCCTATGCATCCAACCTCTGCCAAGCCTCCTTCAGCATATTGAAAAAAACAGTTTTCCCATCCAGTTCGATGCACAGTTTAGCAGTAGGGCATACTGGATTCTCAGTTCTCTGAGCTTCCTCTTTGCGGCCCAAAAAAAAAAGCTCTGTGTTGCTGCACAGCCTTTGTGAAATCAGAGAAAATGGAGACTTGGGTATTGTTCACCATGTACGGTGTAGCCCAGCATTGCGTGCTTGTCGAAGTGTGAAGTCGCGGTCCTGATAGTACAACAGCCGGGCAACAAGGCATGGAGGTGCCCCCGGGGCAGGAGGTTTTTACAGGTCCTCTATGCGTCCTCTTAAAGGCGTAGTGCTTAGACAGCCTCTCCAGAGCAACGACCTCCTGCGGCCAGCCCTCCAGGTAGGTAACCATCAATGAACCCTCAATGTGCTTCGGCAGGTCGATCCCCCTTATGTTATTCCTCCTAGCACTGCCTTCCTGGTCTTCAATACATGTTTCCAGAACCTTAATCCTCTCTGTCAATACCTCCAGGTCAAATGCATGCTCCCTGGGCATGGGGCCGAGTGTCTCCAGGTCTGCCTCAACCCCTTTAAGGTGGTCCGCCATTTTGCGATGATCATCCTGCAAAAGGCCAATGTCCACTACCAATATGTCGATTTTGGACTTTATGGCATCACGTGTGAACCCAGTGGAGGCCAGTATGGTGATGAGTTTGTCTGGTGGGGGGGTTGGGGGTGGGGTAGCTCACTTTGGGGGAAGCACAGCTCATGTCACCTTCTCTGCGACATTGGGTTTTCCCCATTGCTAGGCCTGTGGTATATGGCTTGAGCACATGCAGAGCCCCGATAAGTACATAGAGCGATCACTGCTATGGAGACGAGGCACAATAAGTCCCTGCAGTGTGTGAGGCGATAACCAGTGTTCCAAGAAAGCGCCAGGTGCCTATCTCTGGCGGCAGGGAAGTCTCTGCACCATCGCTTGTCCCCAGGGCAATGAGTACCCACATTCCTAACACTCCTATTAGCATTAAAACTGAAAAATCACCTATTTCATTTGTAATTGTACCTCCCCAAAAAAGGGTGCTGTCCAGAGTACCAAAGTCTTGCGATCAAAACCAGGCAACCACTGTCCCTACATGAATATAACGTTGTCCAACTGGCTCCCAGAAGAAACTCCTGAAGAAGCTACTAAGCAGAGCCATCTTCGAGCAAGGTGTAACCATTTTACCTAAAGCCTGGCTGTTAGACTTGGCATCTTTTGGCGTGTTTCCCCTGACTTTTTGCTTTCTGACCTCCCGGTTTTGACTCTGTTTTTGCTGGTGTGATGATTCTGCGCACTTTCCTCACTGCGGTCCAGTGGGAAAGTGCAAGTGCTCCCTGTATAAAATGTGTTATGGATTGGTGTTTCCATGATTGGCCTATTTGGTTTATGTGTCAGTCCCTTGTAAAGTGCACTGCGAGTGCCAGGGCCTATAGACCAAATGCTGTTGGTGGGCTGCAGCACTGGATTGTGCCACCCACGCAAACCGCCCGTAAAGTGTAACTCGGGCCTGCCATCGCAGAGCCTGTGCGCAGCCTGGGGCTGCCATGTCGACTTGGCAAGTGCACACACTTGCAAGTCCCTAAACCTTCCCTTTGCTGCATGTTAGTCACCCCTAAGGTAGGCCCAAGGTACCCCTGTGGGCAGGGTGCGGTGTATGCGAAAGGTAGGACATGCCCGGGTGTGTGCGGCATGTCCTGATAGTGAATTACAGCCTAGTTCGTTTTTCACTATTGCAAGGCTACCTGTTCCCCCTAGGCCAGAACGGGCAGTTTTGATTATTACAGCTTATAATCCTAACTGACCCCGGGAACATGGTAGAAATTCGAGTTTAGTATGCCTGGACTCAGAATGATAAAATGCAGCTTTTAGTAAGGTTGGTTTTAACATTCTGTGTTTGAAAATACCACTTTTAGAAAGTGGGTATTTTCTTGTCTAACCATCCAAGCCTGCCTCTGCGAGATTGTGTATCCCGTGTCTGGAATGTGAGTGACAGGGGCTGGGGGATGCCAGGAGACAGGGTGAGTCAGCGCAGGGCTGAATAGCCAGATCGACCTGTAGATGGGTGGGAGGGGTCGCACCTGGGCCCTGAATAGGACAGTGCCTTCCCTCCACAATGCTGGCTCCACCTCCTGTGGTGCGTCTGATGTCCCTGGCCTACTCACTGAAAGAAGGGACGGAGACTTGTCAACAAAGTGCTCCAGAACTGGTTTGGACTAGGCGAAGGCCTCTCTGCCTTCAGAGAACAAAGGAATTTGGGATATAAATATTGGGGCCCTGACCCCATGAATTTAGATCTCGCTGGAATCAAGGAACCTGCCAAGACGAAGAGCTGGAAGAGCTGCCAGGAGGAGTACTGCCCCTTTGCTGTGTTGTTGCTTTGTTGGGTTGGCCTGCAGTGTCTGCTTCTGTCTTGGGCAGTGAAAGGACTGGACTGAACTTTCTACGAACTTGTGCTGAGTATCTCCAAGGGCCAGGAACCGAGCTGGCCTCCTGTTAAGAAGTCTCAGGGACTGCAAAGACTTCACAAGCCTCTGGGTACCGCTTCTGGAACGCTGTTTCAGTTGCCACAGAGGAAGGGAACCGCAACCGACTCCGTCAACCGAATCCATCCCTGGCCGGTGACCTGTTTGCACCGCAGACCGCATCGCCCCGCTTCGCATCGCAACCCTGGTCTCACCGTGGGCGGCGTCCGACGCCGCCAACATCGAGCCGCTGCTTGCACCGTGACCTGTGGGCACCGCAGTTCGCATCGCATCGCTTCACTGGGCCAGCCGGACCAGACCGACACTGTCGCTGCAACTGGCTCAAGAGTCGAGACCGCACCGCATTTGGGGCACCGCTCGCACGTCTGCGACACACCGCTCCGACTCGCACCGCTGTCCGACGCCAGCTCCCGCACTCCGGCTAGGTCGCCTGCATCGCAACCTGTCAGCACCGCATCGAGCATCGTCTCGCCCTGCATCGCACGCCTTGGACTCACCGACTCCGTCTGCACGACGCTCATCGAGCCGCTGCCTGCACCGCATCGAGGGACACCGCACCTTGCATCGCTCCGTCTTGCACCGCAACCGCGACGAACGCCGACCGGCTCGTACACTCCGTACCAGCCACAACGAGAAAGGTACTGTAACCGAGTCTGTTCACGACTCTGCTGGCCCGTATCGACGCGGTCGGCTGGAACTGTTAGACTCTGTGGTTTTCAGCATCACGGTAGGCTCGGACGGAGCTACCGACTCGTACGAACTTTGCTTTTGTGCTATTCCTGCAAAGAAGAAGTTACCGTATCAAGCATTCATTTTTAAAGTAAAGTATTGTGGATTTTTGTCGTAATTGGTCTTGTCTTGAGTATATAAAATATTGGTTATTTTTCTAAACTGGTGTGGTGTCCGTTTGTAGTGTTTACACTGTATTACTGTTGGTTATGTGCAAATGCTTTACACACTGCCTCTGAATTAAGCCTGACTGCTCGTGCCAAGCTACCACGAGGGTGAGCAGGGGTTACTTCACGAGTGTAACAACCCTTACCCTGACTAGGAAGAAGGGTCCCTACTTGGACAAAGGTGCAAGCCCTTGCCAACTAGAGATCCCATTTCTAACATTGGTTGTCAGCGGTGAGGATAGGACTTGCGTTTGCACTTGACTTACAGTGATTGGTGTGCACTACTACCATATCGCAGACCATTACGTACCACATACTGGTTCTTTTTCTTTTGGCCTATTTTTGATCTTGCCAGTTTTCAACTCACGACTATTGTCATGCCTGAATCAATTGCCTCATCCGTTGCATCTCTGGAAGTTATCTTTGAGGAGGACAGGTTGGAATCCTACGCCGTAAAGGAGTTACGAGCGATTTGTAAAAACCTGAAAGTCCAAATTAAAGGCCTCACAAGGAAGGAGGAGCTACAGAAGGCGCTGAGGGCCTGGGTAGCAGCCAGACATGCCAATGGGCAGCCTGGTGATCTCAGTGAGGAGGCGGAGGAGCCTATTTCCAGGGTGGATGTGCTTTTGGGTAGAGGGGAACCCGCCAGGTCAGGCAGCAGCAGTCTGTCCCCAGAGGAGCTGGAGGACTGGCGGGAGGCAAGGCAGTTTGAGCTGCAGAAGCTCAGGCTGGAGAGTGAGCGGGAGGAGAAGAGATTGGCCATAGAGGAGAGGAAGATGCTCTTAGAGCATGAGAGAGAACTGAAGGAGCTAGAACTTAGGAGTAAGTCAGGCTCAGATGGTGGCAGCAATTCGTCCAGAAAGGCAGACAGGATTGTGCACATTCCCAAGAATGTAGGCAAGGAGTTCAAGAAGGGGGATGACATACAAAGGTGGTTCCAGGGTTATGAGGCAGCCATACACATGAATGGGGTCCCTGAGGAGAATTGGGGAGCAGGATTGTGGCCACTTTTCCCGGAAGAAGCAAGGGATGCTCTGATAGCTTTGGGTAAGGGGTATCACCTCACCTACGCTGACATGAAGGATGCCCTTCTCACGAAGTATGATCTTACTCCTGAAAAGTACAGGGATCAGTTCAGGTCCAGTAAGAAGTCTGATGTCAACACTTGGTTGGAATGTGTGGATGTGTTCTGCAGGTCTCTGGATGGTTGGGTGAAGGGCAGTAGTGTAACAGATTTTCAGGGGCTCTACAACTTGATTGCATGGGAGCACTTGTCTAGTCTATGTTTTGCAGATCTGCGCCAGCACCTAGTTGATAGTAAGCTAACTGACCCCAGGAAGCTTGCTATGGAAGCGGACCGCTGGGTGAGTACCAGGGTCCACAAGAAAGCGTTTGGGGAGACTCAGCCAAAGGTGGGCAGGGTCCCCAGCAGAAAGGTGGGGGGACAAGGGTAAAGCACATGAGTTCTCTAAAGGGCCCCAAACTAGTACCCAGGGTAAAGGTTCCCAGCCCCCGGTGATAAGAAGAAAGGGGTCTCTACAGGGAAGCCTGTTGAGACCGGCCCCGCAAGTGTTATGCATGTGACCAGGTAGGTCACTTTAAGAGGGACCCCAAGTGCCCGAAGGGGACACAGCCACCCACCGGTGGACAATCCAAAGTGTTGGCTAGTGTAGCGCTTGGGGAGGAGGGGTGCCCACAGGAGGGTGGGGATCCCGCAGAAATGACCCTTGTCTCACTCGGGGACAGTGAGATGGTCCCAGGAAACCAGGTGCCCCCTAACACAAAGAAATATAGCACCTGGGTGACCATTAACGGGAACAGGGTAGAGGCTCTCAGAGATACTGGAGCCAGTGTGACCTCAGTCCGGTGTCACCTGGTGTCTGAGAAGCAAGTAGTCCCAGGAGCATTCCACCAAGTAGTTGCTGTCGACAACTCTGAGCGCCCTTGTATGGTGGCGCAGGTTCCCTTTGAATGGGGGGGGTCTCAGGTCCCTTGAGGGTGGTTGTGAGCCCTACCATGCCTGTCGATTGTCTGCTAGGAAACGACCTGGAGCAGTCCTCATGGAAGGAGGTTGAGCTCAGGTCTCACTTGGAGATGCTTGGGTTGCCAGAGTGGGCATGCGTGTCTACTCGGTCAATGGCAGCCAGAAAGGGTGATCAAGAGGACTTGGAGCCTGAAACAGTGGCCCAAGTCCCTGCCAAGAGAAAGGGCAGGGGGCGTGGGAAACCGGCCCCCGAAGTTCCCACGGACCGGGAGGAGGCGGACCTCGAGGGGACGCCCCCGTGCCTACAGGGGAGCAAGTAGCCGAACTGGGAGACATCTCTGAGCTGACCCATTGGCAGCAAGAAGGGGGTCCCACCAGGGAGGAGTTCTGCAGGGAGCAGAACGAGTGCCCTACTCTGGAGGGTCTGCGGCGGCAGGCTGCAGACCAGGCAGCTGGTAATCAGTCCGGGTCACATCTGATCTACTGGGAGAGTGGTCTCCTATACAGTGAGCCTAAGGTTGCTGAGCCTGGGTCAGCCCGAGTGCTGGTGGTACCCCAGCGCTTCAGGACCTTCCTACTGGGTCTGGCTCATGACGTGCCTTTGGCAGGACATTTGGGGCAGGACAAGACCTTTGACAGGCTTGTCACCCACTTCTTTTGGCCCCAAATGCGAAGGCAGTCAGATGCACACTGTAGGTCTTGCCAAACTTGCCAGGCAAGTGGTAAGAGTGGGAGGAAGGTCAAAGCTCCTCTCCAACCTTTTCCGGTTGTTGGAACACCCTTTGAAAGGGTAGGGATGGATATAGTGGGGCCACTGGATCCCAAGACAGCCATGGGCAACAGGTACATCCTGGTCTTGGTGGACCATGCCACCCGGTACCCGGAGGCAATCCCTCTCAGGACAACGACGGCGCCAGTGGTGGGCCGGGCGTTAATGGGGATCTTTTCCCGTGTGGGATTCCCCAGAGAGGTGGTTTCCGATAGGGGGACCAATTTCATATCGAAGTATATGACATCCCTGTGGAAGGAGTGTGGGGTAACCTACAAGTTCACCACTCCTTACCACCCACAAGGAAACGGTCTGGTGGAGAGATTCAACCAGACCTTGAAAGGCATGATCAAGGGTCTAACAGAACCCATGAGGCGTAAGTGGGACGTCCTCTTGCCATGCCTACTCTTTGCGTACAGGGAGGTGCCTCAGAAGTCTCTTGGGTACAGCCCCTTTGAGCTCCTGTAACGCCACCCTGTCAGAGGACCTCTGAGTTTGGTGAAGGAAGGCTGGGAGGCGGCTCCCAGGAAAACTCCCCAGGATGTATTTAGCTACATGCTGGCCTTTAGAAACCAAACTGCCCGCTTCAGGAAACTCGCTCAGGCGAACCTAGAAGCAAGCCAGGAAGAAATGAAGAGATGGTATGACCAGAACGCCACTCTGGTCGAATTTCAACCTGGGCAAAAAGTGTGGGTAATGGCCCCAGTGGCACCTTGTGCCTTGCAGGACAAGTGGACTGGGCCATATGAGGTAAAGGAGCGCAAAAGTGACGTCACCTACCTGGTGGATTTGCAGGCTCCAAGGAACCCTTTGAGGGTCCTTCACGTGAACCGCCTCAAGCCCCACTTCGAGAGGTCCGAAGTGAGTATGCTCTTGGCGACAGATGATGGGGTGGAAGAGGAGAGCGAGCCTCTCCCTGACCTCCTGTCTACCAAGGAGCATGATGGGTCAGTAGAGGGTGTGATCCTCTCCCCTACTCTGACTCAGGAGCAGCAGGGGGACTGTCGCCAGTTGTTGGGACAGTTCGCCCCACTGTTCTCTCTGACTCCCGGTGTTACTCACTGGTGTGCCCATGACGTGGACACCGGTGACAGCCATCCTGTGAAGCACAAGATTTACAGGTTGACTGACCGGGTCAGAGCCAGCATCAAGGAGGAGGTCTCTAAGATGTTGGCGTTAGGGGTGATTGAGCCCTCCCACAGTCCTTGGGCCAGCCCAGTGGTCTTGGTCCCAAAGGCTGCGGCGCCCGGTGCCACTCCAGAACTCCGGTTTTGTGTGGACTACCGTGGGCTCAATGCCGTCACCAGGACTGACGCGCACCCCATCCCCAGAGCTGATGAGCTCATTGATCGGTTGGGAGCTGCCCGGTTCCTCAGCACGTTTGATTTAACGTCTGGGTACTGGCAGATTGCCTTAACCGATGGGGCCAAGGAGAGATCAGCATTCTCAACCCCAGAAGGTCATTACCAATTCCGGGTGATGCCCTTTGGGTTGAAGAATGCCCCTGCCACCTTTCAGAGGTTGGTCAATCAGGTGTTGGCTGGGCTGGAGGATTTCAGTGCCGCCTACCTGGATGACATTGCTGTGTTCAGTTCCAGCTGGGAAGAACATTTACAGCACCTTGAGAAAGTGTTGAGGGCTCTGCAAGGTGCAGGCCTCACGATCAAGGCCAGTAAGTGCCAGATCGGGCAGGGTTCTGTGGTGTACTTGGGACACCAGGTAGGAAGCGGCCAGGTGGCGCCCCTACAACCCAAGATTGACACCATTCTGGCTTGGGAACCCCCAAAACCCAGACAGAGGTGAGAGCCTTCTTAGGTCTCACCGGCTATTATAGGAGATTTGTTAAGGGCTATGGCACCATCGTGGCCCCCTTAACAGAGCTGACCTCTAAGAGGCAGCCCAGGAAAGTGATCTGGACTGAGTCCTGCCAGAAAGCTTTTGATGCCCTGAAGGCAGCCATGTGCACGGCGCCCGTGCTCAAGGCACCTGACTTCTCCAAAGAATTTGTCGTGCAGACTGACGCTTCAGAGCATGGTGTGGGAGCGGTGCTCTCACAACTGAACGAAGAGGGCCTGGATCAGCCTGTAGTCTTCCTTAGCAGGAGACTACTTCCCAGGGAACAGAGGTGGAGTGCCATAGAAAGGGAAGCTTTTGCTGTGGTCTGGGCGCTGAAGAAGTTGAGACCATACCTGTTTGGGACTCACTTCCGGGTTCAGACAGACCACAGGCCCCTCAGATGGTTGATGCAAATGAGGGCGAGAATCCAAAACTGCTGAGGTGGTCCATCTCCCTACAGGGAATGGACTTTACGGTGGAACACCGTCCTGGTACAGAACACGCCAACGCAGATGGTCTGTCCAGGTTCTTCCGCCTTAGTGAAGAGAACTCCAATGGGGTTGGGTAGTTCTCCCTACTTTCAGCTGGAGGGGACATGTGTTAGACTTGGCATCTTTTGGCGTGTTTCCCCTGACTTTTTGCTTTCTGACCTCCCGGTTTTGACTCTGTTTTTGCTGGTGTGATGATTCTGCGCACTTTCCTCACTGCGGTCCAGTGGGAAAGTGCAAGTGCTCCTGTATAAAATGTGTTATGGATTGGTGTTTCCATGATTGGCCTATTTGGTTTATGTGTCAGTCCCTTGTAAAGTGCACTGCGAGTGCCAGGGCCTATAGACCAAATGCTGTTGGTGGGCTGCAGCACTGGATTGTGCCACCCACGCAAACCGCCCGTAAAGTGTAACTCGGGCCTACCATCGCAGAGCCTGTGCGCAGTCTGGGGCTGCCATGTCGACTTGGCAAGTGCACACACTTGCAAGTCCCTAAACCTTCCCTTTGCTGCATGTTAGTCACCCCTAAGGTAGGCCCAAGGTACCCCTGTGGGCAGGGTGCGGTGTATGCGAAAGGTAGGACATGCCCGGGTGTGTGCGGCATGTCCTGATAGTGAATTACAGCCTAGTTCGTTTTTCACTATTGCAAGGCTACCTGTTCCCCCTAGGCCAGAACGGGCAGTTTTGATTATTACAGCTTATAATCCTAACTGACCCCGGGAACATGGTAGAAATTCGAGTTTAGTATGCCTGGACTCAGAATGATAAAATGCAGCTTTTAGTAAGGTTGGTTTTAACATTCTGTGTTTGAAAATACCACTTTTAGAAAGTGGGTATTTTCTTGTCTAACCATCCAAGCCTGCCTCTGCGAGATTGTGTATCCCGTGTCTGGAATGTGAGTGACAGGGGCTGGGGGATGCCAGGAGACAGGGTGAGTCAGCGCAGGGCTGAATAGCCAGATCGACCTGTAGATGGGTGGGAGGGGTCGCACCTGGGCCCTGAATAGGACAGTGCCTTCCCTCCACAATGCTGGCTCCACCTCCTGTGGTGCGTCTGATGTCCCTGGCCTACTCACTGAAAGAAGGGACGGAGACTTGTCAACAAAGTGCTCCAGAACTGGTTTGGACTAGGCGAAGGCCTCTCTGCCTTCAGAGAACAAAGGAATTTGGGATATAAATATTGGGGCCCTGACCCCATGAATTTAGATCTCGCTGGAATCAAGGAACCTGCCAAGACGAAGAGCTGGAAGAGCTGCCAGGAGGAGTACTGCCCCTTTGCTGTGTTGTTGCTTTGTTGGGTTGGCCTGCAGTGGCTGCTTCTGTCTTGGGCAGTGAAAGGACTGGACTGAACTTTCTACGAACTTGTGCTGAGTATCTCCAAGGGCCAGGAACCGAGCTGGCCTCCTGTTAAGAAGTCTCAGGGACTGCAAAGACTTCACAAGCCTCTGGGTACCGATTCTGGAACGCTGTTTCAGTTGCCACAGAGGAAGGGAACCGCAACCGACTCCGTCAACCGAATCCATCCCTGGCCGGTGACCTGTTTGCACCGCAGACCGCATCGCCCCGCTTCGCATCGCAACCCTGGTCTCACCGTGGGCGACGTCCGACGCCGCCAACATCGAGCCGCTGCTTGCACCGTGACCTGTGGGCACCGCAGTTCGCATCGCATCGCTTCACTGGGCCAGCCGGACCAGACCGACACTGTCGCTGCAACTGGCTCAAGAGTCGAGACCGCACCGCATTTGGGGCACCGCTCGCACGTCTGCGACGCACCGCTCCGACTCGCACCGCTGTCCGACGCCAGCTCCCGCACTCCGGCTAGGTCGCCTGCATCGCAACCTGTCAGCACCGCATCGAGCATCGTCTCGCCCTGCATCGCACGCCTTGGACTCACCGACTCCGTCTGCACGACGCTCATCGAGCCGCTGCCTGCACCGCATCGAGGGACACCGCACCTTGCATCGCTCCGTCTTGCACCGCAACCGCGACGAACGCCGACCGGCTCGTACACTCCGTACCAACCACAACGAGAAAGGTACTGTAACCGAGTCTGTTCACGACTCTGCTGGCCCGTATCGACGCGGTCGGCTGGAACTGTTAGACTCTGTGGTTTTCAGCATCACGGTAGGCTCGGACGGAGCTACCGACTCGTACGAACTTTGCTTTTGTGCTATTCCTGCAAAGAAGAAGTTACCGTATCAAGCATTCATTTTTAAAGTAAAGTATTGTGGATTTTTGTCGTAATTGGTCTTGTCTTGAGTATATAAAATATTGGTTATTTTTCTAAACTGGTGTGGTGTCCGTTTGTAGTGTTTACACTGTATTACTGTTGGTTATGTGCAAATGCTTTACACACTGCCTCTGAATTAAGCCTGACTGCTCGTGCCAAGCTACCACGAGGGTGAGCAGGGGTTACTTCACGAGTGTAACAACCCTTACCCTGACTAGGAAGAAGGGTCCCTACTTGGACAAAGGTGCAAGCCCTTGCCAACTAGAGATCCCATTTCTAACACTGGCTAATATATTCAAATATCCCTGGGCAGATAAGATGCATGAGAGAACACCACCAGACCATTTGTTTCTGAAAACCTACAAGGCTACAACAATGCACGCGCACATCTATTTGGTCAGGAAACATGTCTGGTGAACCATCCTTCACTGTGCCTATATAAATGTACTTCTGCAAAACAAACTTCATCAGGATCCATCTTCGATCAAGGTGTTGCCATTTTCCAGGGGTCTGGCTAATGCTTTCAATATCCCTTGCCAGAAAAAGATGAAAGAGAGTGCAGTATCAGACCATTTGTTACCAAAAACCAGCAAGGCTATGATTGACAATGGAGGTATATACTTGACAAGGAAACGTTGCTAAATATGGAAAGCAGTATATTAAAATAGGACCATGTCCAGGTAATGGATGCAGCACAAATTAGCACCTAGGGAAATTGTTTGGGTTAAGACACATAAGCTTGTGCTCTCTTCATTTTCAAGTAGTAAGCCATCTTAGTCATTAATTAATATTTCAACCTTATTAAAAAGTGGGTATTTCCCAGACATAACCCAAATTTTGTTCTATCTCTTGCACAATCAAAGCATCATACTTAAAGCTTTAAAGCTTTATTGCTGCAGCAAATACATATTAGAAGGGACGCCAGTGATTTCTGTTCATTGCCACCGCTGTTGTTGGGGACTACCTGTCCCAGGATCCTTCCCTGGAGGGGAGGAGTACCGCCGCCGAAAACGCGCTCAAAAGCGCGAGTCACCTCCGCGGCACGGGACGCGCGCGGGCTCGCCCGGGCCAAGCCCGGGCCAAGGGCGGGCCCGTCCTTGCCCGTCATCGCCAGGTAGAGGCAGGGCTGGGCCACCTTTCTTTGAATTACGATCAAGGACCCCGTTACAGGTACTGTTGTCCCTCGGGTGTTCGTACCCATGGGTGGTGTGACTGTCTACTGGCAGACCATAGCGCCTTGACAGGGGGGATTGCGAGCGTCTTTAGGCATTTTCCGCTCTTCTCCCCAGGAGGGGACTCCACTGACCAGCATCCTCAGCGCGCTGTTCCACGGCTGGTCTGCGCCCGTCTGAGATCGACTGATACTGGGCTGTGACACCTCCCGGTAAATCTACTGGACAAGGTACTGTTGGAGAGGAATGTAGAACTTGGTGTCCGGTTGCAAAAAATGGGAAAACGGAAGGCAGGGGATGTTGTTAACCATGAGCACAGTATTAAAAAACCAAAGAAATCTGGAGTAAATAAACGAGGGGTTAGGCCTGGGGGTATTGCTCAAGAACAAACCACTTTGGCGGACATTGATACATTAATTAACGAAGTGGAACAGTTGCTTACAACAGGTAATAATAAAAATAAGGTCAAATTGGCGAAGGTTCCGGCAATGTTTAAAAAATCAATTGCATGTGGGGGTATCAACCCGGCCATATCTTTGTCTGAGAACCCCTGCTCACTACGATCCTCTGATTATGAATGCCAGTCTAATGAGCTTGTTCCCGTCGTGGATCAGGCGTCTGTATCTTCTAAGTCTACTGATATAATTCTTGCTGACCAATTGACTGAGACCCCATGTTCTTTATACCCAACAATTGCTGTAATTCCCAATATCCCCTGTTCCAACCGGTATGGCCCAATTGCCCCTTTGGATGTACCTGAAGGAGTTGAGCTCTTGGATTCTATAGCTCAGGCTACTACCTCTTTGCCAGGACCGCAAGGTGCACATACAGCTATGAAGAATTTTCTAGTGGACAATGATATGCTGTTTAGTAAAATGACTGAGCTTTGTACCCAATTGAGAATATTGTCATCAAACGTCCTGTCTTTTAAATCTAAGTTTGTGTGTAGTTGTAGTTGTAGCTGTATGAATTCTGGGCTTTCACCAAGTAAAATGATTTCTCCTTCTGGAGTGGGTAGTGATGTAAGGCTGGCTATTGACTCTGTGTATGGAAGGACCAATGGGAAACATTGTACGGAGGCCTTCACTGGTCCCAGTTCCTTTAATAATAACAATAATTCGGAATCTATAATACAGAACCAGCCAAAGGACTCATTTCCCTTGGCCACGAATTCTAACTCTGCCCTTATGAATCCCTCTGCACTTTTACCCAAGTGGTCTTCTAATCAAATGTTAGTGTCTGAGCCTCCCTTCTTTAGAGGGCGACCACAATCTTTTGCTTCATCCGTGTTCTTTCCATCACCATCTTTTATTTTACCAACTGGCTCTGCTCCTTGTTCTTCTGCAAGGAATTTATCCCTGAAGTTTGACCATCAACTACCTAGGGATAAGGGTAAACGTAATAGGTCCATTTATATGGTACAGGTTCCTAAGCTGAATTCAGGTGTTAGGGAAGATACAGAGGCACTGATTAATAAGGCGATCTACTGGTTGAGACATGAGCGGAATTGTCTATCTATAATTAGATCTGATATTTTATTTGCAAAGAGACGTTCAACTCCACTCTCGCAGTTTGATCATATCCATATTGTTCTATGTACCAATTTTTTAGCTGAATATTTAATTAATTTTGCTTTGCGTACTTGTGACTATGTTGGGGGAAAACAAACTGGTATACAACTAAAAGCAACTTCCCCATTGCAGTGGGCCCAGATGGGGCAACCGAATGAGAGCTATGCTAGATCATCTGATGTCCCTAATACTTGCACCTTTCCTTTACAATCTCCCATGAATGCATTAGATTGACTGTATGTAAGACCTGTGTGCGTAAATACCAGCTTGGGAAGCAATAGCCCTGGGGTAATGAGCCAAGTAGGGGTGGGAAAGATTGTGTGTGGCTTAAATCATGTTATTGAACAAACGTCTTCTTTGGGTGGCTCTAATACTGAAGCTGTTTCACATGATATGGTGGATAGGTCATGTGGGAAGCTGGAGAGTGGTGAACTTATTACACTGCGACCCTTGGATGACTATATTAGATCTCAGGGTATGATAGAGCCTAGTATTGATATTCATATAGCTGATGAGTCCAATAACTCCCAGAATTTAAATCTATTGTCTTGGAATATTGCAGGTATCGGCCAGAAACTATGTGATCATGACTGGATAAGATATATTGCGAGATATGATGTATGTCTACTGCAGGAAACTTGGGCTATAGAGAAAACTTATATAGATGGTTATGCATCCTTTAGTGTAGACGCCAAGCCAGCCCTTCAGTTTGGTAGAGCTAGTGGTGGACTTTTAACTTTGATCAAGAATGGTCGCTTTAGCTCTGTCACTACTATAGAAATAGACTGTTTAGATTTAATGGGAACTTTAGTCACCTTATCGTCTGGTCTCTCTTTGGCAATTTTTAATATTTATGTAAGGCCAATTCGATCTATTGATACGTCTACGACTTTAGCATTATTGGACACTATATTGGATAAATTATCCCCGGATACAAGAATTATAGTGGCGGGAGATTTTAACACCGGCTTTGAACCCTGCTCCTTTTTATCTGAGACTACTGTGGAGGAAGATGAGCAATGGGGAATTCCTACATTGCAGGTGCCCCTGAGGAAAAATTTCACATCATGTGCTTTACAGATAGTTTCACTGGTCATTGGTAGAGGTCTTAGAGCCCTAAATGGTCGTACTACCTCTGATCCCCTGTGTGCACCAACATTTAAGAGAGGTATGTGTGCCAGTATAATTGATTATGTATTGATTGATGTGAGATTGTGGCCCCTATTAGCCGATATGAAAGTCAACGTTAGGTCTGATAGTGATCATAACTCTCTCGAAGTGGTACTTGCGGGAGAGCTTTTGGTTTCTGGGTGTGCTGCTATTTTTACAAACGTTCCTGTAGCATTGGCTACCAATAATCGACGTGCTGTTAGATGGCCGGAAGTTATGGCTAACCCGGATGTTTATTCAAAAGTTTATAAACAGTTTATTACCTCTTTTGACCCTTACGAGGGGATAGATTCAGCAGGAATACCTATTTTATCAGTCCATATGCAGTTGTTCGATGGTCTTCAAAAGATATTCTATAGAGAGGTGACTACTACGAAGTCGGCACACTTTAAGTATCACGACTGGTTTAATCCTGCTTGTAAAGTAGCGAAGAATTTATTAAAGATAGCTATTGATGAGGGTGACAGAGGTAAAATTCGTTCCGCTAGAGGTTTTGATAAAACACAGCTTAGAAAGGCTAGAAGAGATTGGGAAGATAAGTTTTGGCAGGATCTACTTGCAGCCACTAAAACCAAGGACAGTAGATCGTTTTGGAAATTGGTCGCCCAGAGACACTCCGAAGGATTAAAGTACCCAAGTTTTAATATACCACCTGACAACTGGGTAGCTCATTTTTCATCATTGTATTCGCTAAGGAAGTCGGATGATATTGACAATGGTACTAATTTAGTGGAGGACGCTATCTCGCCACACATAGCGCAAGAACATTATAGTAACCCTGTCAAATTCAGTCTTGAAGAGACAATCCGTGCAATACAGTCTCTTAAAATGGCCAAAGCACCGGGACCTGACAAAATCCCGGGTGATCTTTTTAAATCAGAGCCGTTAATCTGGTCAAGCTATTTTAATCTTCTATCGAATGCTATCTCCGCCGGGGGAGCGATCCCTGATTCATGGAGGGGGCTGAGATAATAACTATTTTTAAAAAGGGTGATGCTAATAACCCAGCTAATTATAGGCCAATTAGTTTGTTAGATAACGCACAAAAAGTTTTTAGTCGCCAAATCCTGAACAAATTAATTGAATGGATGGAAGAAAAAGAAATACTTTCCCCCTTCCAAGCAGGTTTTAGAAGTAAAATTAGTACTGTTGATCAGATTTTTAGATTTACATTATTGTACTGGAAGACTGTGCTTTTACGTAAGGGTGTGCTGTATGTGGCTTTTATTGATCTTAGAGCTGCCTTTGATCTTATTCCCCGATCGAATTTGTGGCAGGTTCTTACTAATATGGGTGTTCCCAGCAATCTTGTATATTTATTGAGTAAATTACACGAAAACAACTATGCTCAAGTACGCTGGGGACCAAATGGAGAACTAACCGATTGTATTCCTATCGAACGGGGGTTAGGCAAGGCTGTGTCCTTGCCCCCACTTTATTTTCCCTTTATTTAAATGATGTGGTTAATGTCTTGGAAAACTGTGTAAATGATTCTCCTATGTTAAACGGCAGGAAGATACCAATATTGCTCTTTGCGGATGACTCCCTACTCATCTCAAAGTCCCCTATGGGTCTCCAGATCCTGGTTAATAAATTTTTAGGGTTCTGTAATGAGAGGGGACTTGAGCTTAATGTTAATAAAACAAAATGTATGATTCTAGGCAAGGGGGTCAAGAAAGGTAATCCGACTATTCGGGTTGGAAAAGACGTCCTTGAGAGGGTTGAAAACTTTGATTATTTGGGAGTACGATTTATGGATAATTTTAAGTGGTTAGATCAGATCATGAAAAGTAAACTTCTTATTGAGCACAGGTCAAATGCCATTCTGAGAACACAAAAGAGAACGGTATCTCACGTGGTAGCCCCGGTTATGGAGATTTACCGCGCAAAGGCGCAAGGGGCTGCTCTTTATGGAGCTGAAGTGTGGGGCTATGTTGATGCTAAGCCTCTTGCACTGGTAGAAAACAGTTTTGTTAGGAAAATGCTATGTCTACCCCAGAGCACACCTCTTATTCCATTGTATTTAGATCTAGGATTAAAAAGAATATCAGACTTAGTGGCTTTGAAAGTCTTGATCTACTGGGTTCGTCTTTGGTGTACACCGGAGCTAGTTGATTACAGAGAATCCCTGACCGATGTTTTAAATATACCAGGTGCTCGATCGCTCCCATGGTTTAAACACGTGTTTTCGTGGGTGAGAATATTAGGTCTCCGTAGATTTTGGGATGACCCTACTAAACTTAAGAAAGTCGATCAGCATCTTCTTAAAACTACTTATTGGAATTTTATCAATGAATGTGTACTAAGGAAAAATTATGTAGGTTCTCTGACCAACAGTTTTTTTGATTTTAAATCTACTCCATTATTGGAAGATTATATGGATTTTATACCTTTTGCTTTCCCTAAAAGCCTTTTTATACGGTTTCGCTTGGGGACCTTGCCTATAAGATCATTCACACATAAATGGAATCCTGCACAGTCAGAATTGACTTGCCCAATGTGTAAACAATGTGATGAAAATGAATCACATTTGCTATTTTTTTGTCCAGAGTATTTGTCCCCTCGTAGGAGGTGGATTATTCCGATTTGCCGGGAAATGGGACTTGTACATTATCAAATAGCATTACGGATTCTAAAAACTAATCTCTCCCCTAGAATAGTTGTAGCTGTTAGCAAATTTTTAGAGGCAGTCTGGTATAAGCGCAATGCAATTTTAAAGTTAGATCAGTGTAAGGATTAAGGATGTATTTTATTGCTTACTTTTATTGATGAATTGTTTTATTCTGTATTGTTCTGTTAGGTGTAACTTTTAGGTACTGTCTGTTGTTGGATCATATGTACAGTGCTAATGAAATCATTGTCTTTTAACAACTATGATATTATTGCTGCTGTTATTGTACCCAACTCTGAAGCACTATGCACTTTAATTATGGACCTATTGCTGCTATTATTGTATTTACAATTGTAACGTAATTTGAGGCACTATGCACTTTAAATATGGACATACTGCTGCTATTATTGTTGTTATTGTACATATATTTGTTGTGTCATTGGTCATTTGACGTATAGGATGTTGGTTGATACTTTGATGGTTGCAATAACCGAATAAAGTTATATACTACTACTACTACATATTAGAAGATGGCAAATTTGTAAATTTTTGAAAAAGATACGGCCCCAAGCAAAGGAAAATATCTTAAAGTATTTCCACCCATAATCTTCAGACTACCAGCCACTTTCCGAAGCATCATGCCGTAATGATCAGATATTTCAGACAGTAAAGGATTATCCCATTATGGAATCAACTCATGGAAGTTGAGTGCATGCATGGAGTTTTGAATTCTTCAACATGTGGGATAGAATACTTTACGCGATTTAAATCAACCTTGCTTTAAAATCATTTATAATGAAACTGTAACGGAAAATACTGTGGGGAATGGAACCTGAAGGTAAAACATATAATACAGTGTATAATATTGAAATCGATCTATAGACACATTTACTGCATAAAAGTGTCATGGTAAGGCCAAGCTCTATATAGTAGATTGTGTCACAGTTTATTCTGCCCAGATATATGCGTTGATCATACTTTTCTACTTGTAAAAATAACGGAATTCTGTAAATATGGCACTGCCTGAAAAAACAGATACTGTAGTAAAACTACCTTAATAATGATGCCTGTTCTGCTCACTATTGAAAGAGAAAGATTATTCCATTGCTCCCTCTGCTTAGAAGCTTTTACCCAATAATGGGGCACAGATTAAATTTTCAATTTGGCTATGCTAATTGATGATACCTTTGTATTTAATAGGAACATTTAGATTATTTCCATGGATCTCCCTAGATAGATCTCAGATGTATTGACCCTTTACGAGGAAACCCCAGAGACCCTGCAAGCATATCTGAAGCAAAAATTATATTTTGACTGTGCTTTGATAAATAGAGCATTATTACAAAATATATAGCAGAAATCTGGAGGTGCCCTCCATCGTGATGTAGCAGAACATTGTTGTTAAAATATTGTCTGGCATGAGTTTTGTGTCCTAAATACTGTCTACAAAAATCTCATCCCATTGGAGTTAATAATAGGAAATGTACATCTGTGATATTTATGCTAGACGACATTTCTGTGTGCGGTATTCTAGCATACAACGCCTTTACAAGAGCACCATGTTTGAGAGCTGTCTTCCTTTGGAAGACTATTTGTAAGATTTGGAAAGATATTACTGTCGTGTCGGGGCAAGTAGAGAGGCACAACATAAGGAGTTGGGTAAGGTTTCTTTATTTCTTTATTTTAACTGCTGCCGCTCAGTGCGAGGTAGCCACACGCTACACCTCCACTGATGTCCTTGCTATATCCCCTGTTTCTGTTTCATGTCCCTTTTTATCTTTCCCGCCTCCAGCTAAGGCCGTGAAGACACAGCCCGCAAGAGGCAGAGTAAGGGTCCTCCCCCAGCTTAAACATGGCCCATCATTATTACAAAAATCAGATGTCTTCAATAAGTCTGCGAGGTCTAGACACCACTCTGACAGACCGGGTGGTCAGCTTTGGAGGCGTCAGCTCGGTACACCTCTGGTCACGCAGGACGAGAGTTGGCACATCAGGTCTCGCTGCCAAAGTTGAGAGGTCATCAGGGTCTTGACTGTGTTCGGTGGACCAGAAATGTGATGCATTTCGGGTTACAGATTTTCCAGGGTGAGACGCTGTGACCACACTCCCATTAACCGCTGTGACTTGCAATGGTTGAGTGTTTAAAAGGGGTGTCTAATTTCTTCTGTTGCTTTTACTTGGCTACCACCCAGTCACCTGGTTTGAAGAGTGCCTCTTGCACCTTCCGTCTGACATCAGCATGAGCTTTCCGTTTCTTTCTCTTCTCTCGGTCCGTGACCCTGGCTACATCAGAGGTCACATGTTGCTCTGACGTCCACTGTGGTAACTTGGTGAGCATGGATCGCTCAAAAATGAGTGTGGCCAGACTTTCTCCCATTGCTGAGTGTGAGGTGGTCCGGTATGTCCTCAGAACATGACAGAGAGTGTCTTCCAACACAAGTCCCTCTTCTGAGGCTCTTTGAACAGTTAGTTTGAGTATTCCTATAAACCACTCTACAATTATATTGGCTTGAGTCCAAAGCGGGGTTATGCGCTGGTGTTTAATATCAAGGCGTTTTCAGGGCGTTTTTGAATTCTCCGCTGGTGAATGGTAGCCCATTTTCAGACTTCAAAATCATGGGAGATCCCCAGGTTGCAAAGATGTCATTCAGAATTTTGAAGGTCTTAGCTGCACTGGTGGGGGGGACCATCTTAACCAGTGGGAACCTTGAGTATTCGTCTATCATTACTAAGAGGTATTTTCCAGATTCTTGTGGGCCAAAGAAGTCGACTGCTACCCTCTACTACACACCTTCTGGTATCTCCGACATCTCCAGTGGCAAAGGGCACTTGACTGGCGCTAGGCAGATGCATAAGTGGCATTTTCAAAGTTCCATTTCCACCATGATGTCTAGAAAAGGGACTCACAGTCTATCTCGGAGTGCCCTCTTGGTGGCCACTATCCCTCGGTGTCCTTCGTATGCTAGGTCAATGGCTTCTTTGCGGAGTGTCTTAGTGATCACTATCTGTGCCCCTCTCAGGATCAGTCCTTCATAAGTGACTGTCAGTTTATCCCAGATGTTGTAGAATGCCCCAATTTTCTCTGAGTCATCACTTCACTACTTGCTGTGCATCCACTTGTTTAGTTCGATGAGACGCATTACGAGGGTCAATGTTGTGTCATTTCTTGTGGCTTCTGCTATTTGAGGAATTGAGAGAGCATCAGGTATGCTTGTACTGACTATGAATTGGAGGTATTCCTCAGCTATGGATGAGTGTCTCTTTGGCTAATCTTGAGGTTGCCTGGAGAAGTAGTAAGCTGGATTGTGCTCCTTGCCAGACTTGTGGATGTTGCGGTAGTTGTATTCTTGGAGGCGTATTCCCCACCGTTCAATCCCAGGGGGCATCTTGGATTTGGAATTCCCAAAGATGGACAGGAGGGCCTTACTGCACAAGAAAACATGGAAGTGTTCACAAGCCCATACCACTGCAAGACTTTCCTTCTCGGGTTGAGAATAAGCCTTTTCAGTACATGCCAGGCTTCTGCTGGCATTCGCGACTATGTGACGTTGGGCCTCCAGGGTTCCAGAGCTTTGAGCAAGAATAGCGCCAAACCCTACTCGGCTTGCATCAACTGTCACTTCAGTATGCAGCTTGGGGTTGAAATAAGCCATGATGTTGGCCTTGACAAGAGAAGTCTTTATTTGTTGGAAACTCCGCTCACAGACCAGAGACCACTGGAAAACTACTACTTGTCTTGTGAGGTGTTGAAGGGGGTGCTGATAGTGGCATAGTGTTGGATGTATCTGAAGCAGTAGCTGGCTGTGCCCAGGAAGGAGCGGAGCATGAAGACATCACCTGGTGGGCTGACAGACGTAAGGGCAGTGACCATGTCTGGGTTTGATGTCATACCGTCTTCTGAGAAGAGGTGTCCAAAGAATTTTTACTTGGTCTTGTGAAATTCACATTCGCTGAAGATGAGGGTGAGGGTGAGACGGGCTTCACAGAGGAGTTGACAGACTTTGTCTAGGGCACCATCATATGCCTCATGGATGGCCCAAAAAATGAGTATGTCATCGCCTGTAGTTGAGCACATTGTTCACAGGCGAAATGATTTTGCAGATGACTTACTGAAAATTTTCAGCTCCAGACGAGATGCCGAATTTCAGTCTCTTGTAGTGGAACAGGCCCACATAAGTGGTAAATGTGATATATCAGCACCGTTCCTCCAACTCGATCTGATGATGGCCCGTGTCAAGGTCCAGTTTGGAGAAGAGTTTGGAGCCATTGAGTTGGGTGATCAAGTCCGCAATGTGCAGACCGGGATGGGCGCTCTCTTTGGATTGCCTTGTTTGGCTGGCTCATATCTATGCATATGTGGAGAGCCCCTGGATTGTCCTTCTTCAGGACGACCACGATGGGAGACACCCACAGTGTAGGGCCTTTGAATGGCTTGATGATGTCAAGGCTAAGAAGATTGTAAATTTCTCTTTCCACCAGTTCTTAGAGATGAAATGCAACTCTCCTGTGTCCCTGTGCCACCAGGCGGATACTCTTGTCTATGTGAAGGCGGACAAGGGTATCTTTCAGTTTGCCAAGACCAGTAAAGAGGGTTGGGAAACAGTGTGTAGTGTCGGGGACTTCCTCAGGTGGAAATTGATGGAGATGAGTCCCATTGCCACCGCCGTGGCAAGCTGAAAAGACAAGCACAGGATGTCTTGCCTTGTAGCACGTGAATGAGAGCTGTGATGGGTTTCATGCTATGGGACAAGGATGTGGTGAAGGAACCATGGCTATGTAGTGGTTTGGATGCGGCCCAGGTGTAGACTTTTAGAGGCGAGAGTTCAAGCTGCAGCGCTGAGTCGAGTGCAGTGAATTGATCAAAGAACATAACACTGATTGACGCCCCACCATCAATAATGAAAGGTATGGACTGTTTGTTCAGGAGTAGGTGAACGACCGGGCAGGTGCTCGAGGCATTTGGTAGGTGAACCTGATGAACAATTTTGGTGCCTGCGTCTACTTGTATGAGTCCCGGGCTAGTGGCAGCATCTAGACATAGGACCCTGGGAAACAGGTGCCCAACAGTCTGGAACGTAGAAAGTAGCTTTGCAACCTTGTTCACGGTAGGTGAGGGTGGCCATGAACTTCCCTAGGCAGCGTATGGGTGTATCTTCTCCCCATACATGTATCCTCCTTCGAGTATCAACCAACTGTACACTGCCTTGAAGAGTGATGAGATCTTGCCTTCTGATGACATTGATGGAGGTACCACTGTCAACAATGAAGTTCAGGAGTCACCCATTCAAAGAGAGAGACAGAAGGCCTCAGGTCTACACATTGACATTATCAGGAGGTATCCAACCTCCTCGTTATCACTAGTCGGTGATGAGGTGGAGTGAGAGGATGGTGATGTGAGCGCCTGGCTTCTCTGTATGATAAGAACAGTTGGCAAGTGATAATATGGTTTGTTACCTGATTTGGAACGACGGCGGTGCTCGCTGCCCAGTTTGTCTCGGTGTGCCTGTGCGATCGAAGGAGTGCAGTTATGATCACGTGCAGCAGACAGATTTTAAATTTTTTTCTTTACCACAACCTTTGCCCACTTGTTCGCGAGCTAGGCACTTTCTGTCATGTGGGAATGCCAGTCCACACCTGTAGCAAAATTTCTGGGCATCCGACTGTCATGTCTTGGGTTTGTCTTTGCGTACTCGTTGGCTGTTGCTTATGGCAAGTACAGATTTCACCGTGCTCACACCCGCTTCCATGTCTGCCTCTCAGCACGTTCCTCTGCGTGGGACGTAGCGAGCATCCTGGTTGGAGAGTGAGTTTCTCAAAGCATTCGCCTCTGGAAGGCTTCTGATTGACAGCCGTCAATAATCCTAAAGCACATTGGCCTCTTCATTGGAGGATTCAGAGAAGCGACAGTGTTTGATGAGGGTTTCCACGCGCTCTACAAAATCATCCATCGACTCCCATGGCTGTTGTCCAGCTTCGCCATCCATGTACTGGTCATAGTCCACATTGGTGGCAGGATCAAACTTTTTGGCGAGTTTGTCTTTGAGCTTGCGATAGGTGTTGGCTTCTTCTCTGGGAACTTTCTTGAGGGCTTCTTTGATGCCATCCCCTGCAAGGTTTTTAAGATAGCATATTATCTTGGTGTCATCAGACTCATCTAGTGCCTCAAAGAAGTGGTCAGATTTCTCGATCCAGTCAGCCCATCGTGCCTCTATGTTGGGCTTCTTGGAGATATCAAAAGGGGGTGATTGCTTCAAGGACGCAGCAGCAGCATATGCATGTTGCCTGCAAGTGGGCATGATGACAGGCGACGGACCGAGTACTCACAACGCAGTAGCGAAGACAAAACATGTGCATGCCATGCCAGAAGTAGTAGTCACCAGTGGGTGACGAAGCACGAGGTGAAACAGCCAGGAACGTTGCGGTGGCAAGGATGACGAAGGGGGAACAGCAGTCAGACAGGGGAGGCGCAATAGCCAGGAGTGTTGTAGTGCCAGGAATCGCGGGCGTCAAACAGTAGCCAGGCAGAGCAGACACAGATTGGGAGGTGAGGGGGTCTCCCAATCCAAGATGCCCGCCAGCAGTAGACAGGTTCAGTCTGGAAAGTAATGGGCCAACCCAATCAAAGATTGCCGGGCAAGGACAGCAGTGAGTCAGGGCAGGCATCCCAATCCAAGACGGACGCAGAAGGAGGAGCTAGGTCCAGGGCACTGGGGCAAGTGTGGAGAATGTGCAGCAGCCACTCTGTGTCACACACGTAAGGCAGCTGATATTACAGGGCCAGGACACTAGTGCTGGGACACTGTTCCGGCTTACTTGAGAGTCGCACGGGGTCAGGAGGCGATGCGGTCGCAGCACCATGTGCGAGGCTCCCTGGGGGGCGGCTAATGTCAGAGCTTGATGCGTGCTTGAAGCAGGCGGTGAAAGTTGGAGTGCATTGCGCTTTATGTAAGCAGTGAATCAGATTGGCAGGTGAGGAGATGCTCCTTGCCTCTTGCAGTGCCCTGGGGCGGCCGGCGTTGGAGCAGGATGTGCTCAAAGCGAGGCATACAACTCGCTCGAATAGCCGCGTGAGTGTTGTGTCGGGGCAAGTAAGAAGGCACAACATGAGTGCTGTAAGGTTTCTGTATTTCTTTATTTTAACTGCCGCTGCTCAGTGCAAGGTAGACACATGCTACACCTCGACTTATGTCCTTACTAGCCCCCCGTTTTTAATTCCTGTCCCTTTTTAGGTCGAGCATTCGAGACCTCCTGTATATACTTTAGTATATACTTATATACTTTAGTATATACTTATATGTGTATGTACTTTGTGGGCTCTGGAGATCAACCCTAGGGACTTGTCTGCTTCCGCTTAGGGACTTTTTTTTTCTGTTCAACTGCCTCTATTTAACTGTCTCGATAGAAAACGACCAGCAGAGGTCAGTAAAATACCAGAATTGCTTTCTGCTGAGGGACTTTCTTTTTTAAATGTTTCTGGCAACTGCCTCAATTTAATTTTCTTGATAGAAAACGACCAGCAGAGGTCAGTAAAATACCAGAATCACTTTAGCATTCTCTAGATTCCAGTCCATATAAATTGTCTTCCACGAGCACCCGTAGACAATAATATTTTTTTCAAATCTCGTATTTTCACTGATATGACCACCGAAGGCCCTGATTTTATATTAATAACAGAGCTTTGGACTATACCATTTCGTGCTGAAAGGCAATATTTCTCTCCATGTGTTCCCATACCTGGCGTGTCACGCAGTTTGGTTCTTACTTTTCCTCCATGTTAAAGAAAAGTAGATGTTTCAGCACCCAGGCTAATGTGCTGCATAGCTAAATACATATAAGGTCCCAAAGGCGAGACCGATTGCATTGCAAATGCTTGTTATCTCCCCTGCCCCCTGTCTCCGGCTGAGGCCGTTATGACGCAGCCAGCAGGAGGCAGAGTCAGGGTCCTAGAGAGCCCGACTCTACAATAACCAGCAGTTAAATTAAAAGATCAGATAAGAGGGAAGACTGATGATCATGCTACTCAATGTTAAATGAGAGGAAGAACTAGGACACAAACACTATACCGACTGATGAACCAATTAGCTCAATTATTGACTATGTGAATCCATGGGTCATCAAATGTCTGCTCTGCATCCAATAAGCCATCAGAGGACAGCCTATTGGGCAGTGGACCAATCTAAGCCTTCATAAAACTGGCCCCTAAATCTAGTTTAATGCCTAGCAGCAGTAATTATGTTATTGTGTGACATCGCCAACATATTCAGCATGATTTCCCAGTTCATTGGAACCAGTTTTTTGCTTGTGCATATCACGGTGCTGTGTCATCATGGGCTCTTCTGGGTCACCACAGAGCCGAGCGCTTGTTTTTATGCTCCTGCAGTGTGCAAAGAGAATATATTTAGCCCGATATTTCTTGTAGTTGGTGCATTATTTTATAAAGAAATAGAAAGACCATGCACACTGTTTCCGAGCTGTACTATCTAAAAATAAAGTCCTAACTCCAGGGCTGACAGGCCTTTTTTTGCCCTGGGCATTTCCCCACTGGCCTGGGGACAAGGAGGCTGGTTTTGAAAGCCCTGGGGCAGTTTTGGTGGCTCTGTTACATTTCCCAGCTCCCCGAGGTTACCTGCAGCAGGCTCTGGGAGGTTTCAGGAGAGAGAGAGAGAGAGAGAGAGATAAAGAAAGGCAGTGCGATAGCGGAAGGTCATAAGAAAAGCAATCAGAGAGAGAGGGAGGTAAGGGAGAGAGAGAGAGAATGGATAGATTTGAAGAAAAAAAATGCATGAAGAGACGAAGGAAGAGGGGTTGGTTTCCGCATTTTTGCGAGGCCTGTTTTTGGTTCACCAGTCCAGCTCTGACTAAATGAGAGAAATATCAGTTTAAATGAGTTCAGTTTACACACTGCAGGTGCATAAAAACAGGTGCTCAGCCCTGTGTTGACCCTGAAAAGCCCATCACGACAGTGGAGTAGCTAGACCGTATGCTGCCCGTTTTGGTAACTGCTTTTGCCGCCCGGCCGGCCGTAAGAGCGGGGGCGACGGCCACAGGTAAAAGCGGGGGGGGCCGGGCGGTGCCCCGAAAACTCGGACCACCCCCCCACCCCCTTGCTATGCCACTGCATCACAATACTGCCCCAGAGGATAAAGATTGCTGTAAATCAATTACAGCACATTTACCAGCTCTATTGGTTATACCGTTTAAAAGTGAGGCCCAGTTGTTTGAAGAAAGTAATTAGTGTTGACTCAAAAATATATTCTTGGACTAAGAATAACCTGGTGTGGTTGGATAGACCAGTGTCCCAACCATAGGGAGCAAGCGACTGAACAAAACTGTCTTTAAAATGTAGAAAACCCCAGCATTTAGTTGCTTGATCGGCCAGTGTAAGCTGCATAGTGTATTATCTTTGTTCAACTTCGAAAAGATGCCCTTAAGCAGCTGTGAGGGAATATAATGGCACCATACAAAACATTTAAGAAAATAAATAAATATATAAGCAAATAAATGAATGCATAAATAAATAAAGTAAGATTTCTTAACTAAGGAATTCCAGTGAATATCTTCAGTGGACATAGGGGCATATTCACAAGGACCTACCGCCGATTTATCTCCACCTTAACGCATCAAAAGTGGAGATAGATTTAACACCACATTCACAAGCGGGTGCAAACTGCAGACATCGCCAGTATTCCCGCGATAACTGCCCCAAAATTTATCTCCACGGTGGACACCACCAACTAACCCTAATGAGATGCAGAGTAGGCGTTCCCGTGCAAAAACACACGAAAAAACCACAACACCACTTTCACAACGGACTGCCAGATCTGCGATGCGAACCAAAAACAGGCGATAAGCCGCGGTAGGACCAGGGATTTAACACCTGCCTTTTGCTGGTGTTAAGCAGGACGACTCCCTACAGCATGAAAGGGAGCCCAGCCAAGAGCCACACCTGAAGACCCACAGATGCCATGGAGACAATGATCATGCAGCTCCGATAACCATGAGGGCCACAACACCCACCGCCACCACACCCAGCCCCCCCCCCGGACATACACATACCGTGCACGACACAAGAGCCACAAAAAGCGCATGATGACGCACATTGTCAAAAAATAACACACGTGTGGCCAGAAGAACGACAAACAGTCACACAGCACTGAAGTAACAACCAAAAACTTTATTGAAATACAACACAAAACACCAATGCGGAAGACTCCTGTCGGGTCCGTCCGGGACAATCTCGATGTCACAGCCTGGAAAATAAAGCACAAAATCAGAACGTGTGTCATGCGCACATCAAAGGAGCGAGACCCAGAGAAACAGAGAATGAAAGAAAGGCAGAGAGAGAAAGAGAGAGAAGGAAAGGAAGGGAGAGAGAGAGTGAGTGAGAGAGGGAAGGAAAGGAGAGAGAGTGAGAGAGAGAGAAGGAAAGGAAAGGAAGGGAGAGAGAGAGTGAGAGAGAGAGGGAAGGAAAGGAGAGTGAGAGTGAGAGAGAGAGAAGGGAAGGAAGGGAGAGAGAGAGAGAGACACCGCCGCCCCTGCGCACCCAGGCCCCACTGTTCACCTGCTGCCACCGGTGTGTCTCCAACCATATGCCGGGATACACTGCAAGCCACCAGGTCTGCAATCTGTAATCGAGGCCAGAGTCAATCATGGCAGAGTCCATCACACAGCACACGGCAACAACGCCTGTCCGTCCCTGCGCATGCATGCAGCCGCACCCCACCCCCTCCCGCCGGCCAGCGCTGGCTGTCCACACATGCGCACCCTGGGCCCACTGCTCACCTGCCACCAACGGTGTGTCCACCAGTGGGCACACCACATGCCTGTGCAAGCACCAGGCCCCGGTCCCGCCACCATGGCATGGTCCACATCATGCGGACCAGCCCCGCGGCCCAGCAGGTCCCACACATGACGCTGAGTCCTGAGTCATCAATGGCAGAGACCACATCAGTGCACACGTCATCATCGCAGGCTGCACACCCGCTCAGCTATTTCGGTGCCACTAACCCTGTGCAACCCCAGTCAGCGCCACGTGGTGGTAGGCCCGTGACTGGCGCAAGGCTTCGGGTGCCACTAACCCTGTGCAACCCCAGTCAGCGCCACGTGGTGGTAGGCCCGTGACGGGTGCAAGGCTTCGGGTGCCACTAACCCTGTGCAACACCAGTCAGCGCCACCTGGTGGTAGGCCCGTGACGGGCGCAAGGCTTCGGGTGCGACCAACCCTGTGCGCAACAACTCATGGGCCCTTTATGATTGAGAACCGTGGAGCGTCCGTCATCCAGTCACCACCGGCAGTGGGGAATGTGACGTTGTCAGCCCCTTATATTGGGGGGTTCACATGGCCTGTGACGCCTGTGCCGGATGGGTGTGGTGTGTGTGCAAACCTGCCCTCAGGGAGTGGCCGTGACATGCTGATAACTAGACCAGTGACCTGCATACCACCAGCGTGTACGCCTGCGACATGTAGCTATGTGGGCCCCCCCTCGGAGCGTAAGCGGAGTGGTCTGGCCTGGCGTACGCCGGACCAGCGCAGGGCTTGCAACAATGACTCGGGGGCTCTGGGTGTGGTTCAGTCCATGTCCGGACAAGGAAGTGACTAATGCGTGTGTCCCTGTTGTAGTGTCCACGGCACCCGGAACACAATAGGCAATGTAGCACACTGTGACTGGCATCCCACTAGATGAGCATCATTGACGTAAGGGAAATCACTGTCCCTACATTCATTCACACATTCATACATGAATGATGAAAGACATGACACAGCAGTGCGTTTCTGGATGTTTATTGCACATCCAGTGGAGTTTTGCAGCTGGAGCGGTACAGGGCCATGCCGAGCACAGTACACAATATGGGCCCGTGGAGGGCCAGCCAGAGTCCATCAGGGGATGACAAGTACTGCGGAAGGGGAAGGGTACAGTCCGCAGTCTGGTCGCCGTGTCATTGGTCATCAAACAGGATATGGCAGTCCATGTCGCGGTCCAAGGTGAGTGCAGCGGAGTGTATCGGGGATCAGTGGAAGGTCATGGGGCCATGTGCGGCACCAAGCAGAAACAGGCCAGGTGGCGGAAATGAATGCTAGTGCCTCCTTCTCACTTCAATCCCATCCACGTCCTCGTCCTCGGATGTGTGCTCTGCCCCACCTGTGGGTGGTGCAGTCCCGGCTGTGGCACTGTGTGCCACTAACACATCAGGGGCCGGAGGAGGATTGTCAGCCGCACTGTGTGGCAGTGACACATCAGGTGCCGGAGTGGATACGCCTGCCGCACTGGGAGGCACTGACACACCAGGGGGCGGAGATGTGGATGGTGTGGGGGCAGCAGCATTCATCATCGCCACGCCTTGTGGCAGCAATGCCATGATGAGGATCTGCAGGGCATGGTAGATCCCATCTACATTTCGCTGATGTGCAGCGGTGGCTGCCATCCTTTCCGCCTCCATCCGCACCATGTCCTCCATGAGCCTCCGCATGTGTGCCAGCTCACGGCTGGGATCGCTGGAGCCACTCTGAGAGGACAGGTGTTCTTGTCTCCGAGTCATGACTCCAGCGATGTCAGTCAGGGTTCGTTGGAGACCATGGAGCGGGCCGTGGGTGTCCGTTAGGGACTGGAGCTGGTCCCTGATGGGACCTAGACACCCATGGATGGCGTCCAGTTTGGTAGCCATGAGGTCGAACCCCACCCGCACCTGCTCAGCCGTCTCCCTCTGGCCCTCCAGCACACGGCGTTGGAAGGCCATGTGTTGTTCCTGGGGGTCTTGGGAGACTGCCGGGGCTGTGGGTGCCTCCTGCTGGGTGGTTTGGGTAGTGGTGGTGTCTCCTCGATGCAGCTGGGCTGCCCTGATCCTGGAGGTGAGTTGCGGATGATGTCAATGATGTCCTGGAGGGCTTGGGTGTCGATGCTGGGGGTGTCCTCCTCGTCATCAGTGAAGAGTGGCTGGGACTGCTCTGCAGGAGGTGTTGACGGTGCCCTGCAATGTGAAGGGGAGATGGTGTATTACAATGTGTCCGCATGTATGTAGCCGCATGGTACAGGTTCACATTCAAACAGCATGGCATTGTACATTGTGACAGTCTGTGGATCAGGGCCATGATCCAGAGTCATTGTGAGTGTGCACTGTGCTCTGCTTGATTGTGCATGTGTGCCATTGTGGCCATCTCCACCCGTCCCCCCAGTACCTGGTGGTCACTCATCCTGTTGCGGTTGTGTTGTGTCCTGTCGGGCAGTGTCCGGTCCCCCGACTCCGGCCACAGTCTCCACACTGATGATTGTCGACACCAGCTCCTCCATGTCATCCAGCTCCAGCTGTGGCGCTGGGCTCCCACCTCCAGTCTGCATTGCTGCCTTCTAGTTGGCTGCGAGTTTCTCCTTGGTCTTGCGCTTGATGTCAATCCATCGCCTCTTGGCCTCGTCCATTGACCTCTTGTGCTCTCCGACGGAATTCACCTTGTCCACGATGTCCCGCCATATTCCATTGTTGGTGCCCAATGACACGTTGGAGGTGACGAACAGTTGTTGATGGTGTTCCATCACCTCCGTGACCAGGATCCTGTTTTCCTGCGGACTGAACTTCGTCTTCCTCTTCTTCTTGTCCTTGCCCTTCCCTGTCCCCGAGGTCCCAGTCTGGTCGTCCGGGGTGCTTGTGGGGTTGCGCTCGTCCTCTGTGCCTGCTCCGGCTGCCTCCATGGTGCTTAGGTGTTGGTCATTTTGTGTTTGTGTGTTTTTTCTACTTTTATAGTGATTTTTCCCACCTGCCATTTGTGTATTGCAGGCCTGGCGCTGCTTATCGCTGATTTCCTCATCGCGCTTTGGCCCATCGCATGTTTTTTCGCGTTGAGGTTTGTGTTTTTATCACCGTCGCGGTTGTTGTATCGCGGACATTGTCCGCGGTTTCGGCAGACTATCGCATGGTACCGCCTTGTTGTGAATTCCACGTTGACACAGGGTTATTTTCCCGCGATAGGCTGCAATGTGTAAAGTTGCGTTAACATTTTTTTGTGTAGTTTAGCACACGTTCTGTGAATATACCCCATAGAGTTTAAAAAGACAATAAATTAGTTTGGAAATTAACAGCTTATTAAATTCAGTGGGCATCTTGACCTTGCCATTCTCCACAGTCTTGAGAGTGTCTTCACTTACTTTATATTCAGTTGGTTGACTCTATGAAGATGTCTAAAGCATGTCAAACAAGGAATGTTGATCCTTTGCAGAAAGGCAAGCAGTGAGCTTTTTTAATGATTCATGATTTAATGATTAATGGACATGAAGAAGCATTCCTTCAGTCGCATCTTTATACATTTCTATTTCATTTTTTTCGCTCTTTTAGACTTTAGAGATATTATGTGATGAAGAATGGCCTACTGACTGCCAAGCTACACTGTTTTAACTTCAACATATGCCTTTTGCATAAAAATATTATGATTATATCTAAAATCAAAGATATTCTTCTATTTGTATCTGTTTATTTAATTCTGGTGCAAACGAATTCAATAAGCACTACACTCACAAAAAATATTTTTCTTCTTCTGAAACGGGGTCCCATAGCTGCTTCCACGACCCTATTGACGCTGCCCTTGACTTCTCCATAACCTCTGCTGTGGGCGCTGACTGTCGCTGATAACTGCTGGGGAGGCACTCTAATTGTTGCAGGATTTTGCCCCTTTCACCCTGTGGAGGACCACAACATCCAGGGTGCAACGCGAGCCCACACAGGTGTACTGGGTCTTCCTGACGAGGGGGAGGCACCCGACCACCTTCGCGCATAAAGCGCAGCCTCTCCCCCCGCAGCGTGGGTCCCGTAGCTGCTTCCACGACCCTATTGACGCTGCCCTTGACTTCTCCATAACCTTTGCTGTGGGCGCTGACTGTCGCTGATAACTGCTGGGGAGGCACTCTAATTGTTGCAGGATTTTGCCCCTTTCACCCTGTGGAGGACCACAACATCCAGGGTGCAACGCGAGCCCACACAGGTGTACTGGGTCTTCCTGACGAGGGGGAGGCACCCGACCACCTTCGCGCATAAAGCGCAGCCTCTCCCCCCGCAGCGTGGGTCCCGTAGCTGCTTCCACGACCCTATTGACGCTGCCCTTGACTTCTCCATAACCTTTGCTGTGGGCGCTGACTGTCGCTGATAACTGCTGGGGAGGCACTCTAATTGTTGCAGGATTTTGCCCCTTTCACCCTGTGGAGGACCACAACATCCAGGGTGCAACGCGAGCCCATACAGGTGTACTGGGTCTTGCTGACGAGGGGGAGGCACCCGACCACCTTCGCGCATAAAGCACAGCCTCTACCCCCGCAGCGCGGGACGTGCGCGGGACGTGCCGGGCGAAGTCCGGGCCAAGGGCGGGCCTGTCTGAGCCCGTCCGAGACTGATTGAGGCTGGGCTGTGCCACCCCCCTGAAACTTTGTCTTGTCGTATGTGAGTTGATTCGCCTCTGTGAATATATATTTGCTAACCAAGTGTACTGTTGACCTTGGGTGGGTTTCCCGGTGTCTTGTAAGCTATTAATTATAAGTTCAAATTATTTTAGCACACCGTGGACTTTGTTGATTCCATTCATTTGCTTATTATTGTTCACTTGAAATTTGGACCTAGGGTAGTCCCTCAATTTAAATTGCTATGGGAAAGGACACTGTTCTGTCTATAAAGCCTAATACTAGGCAGAAAGCCCATGCTCGCTCACCGATACCCAAACCCACAGCGATTGACAAAATGCTACAGCAAGCAATAGGTGCCGTCTCTAGCGAGATTGAACGCACTGAGAGACGCCTTTCCTTAACACCAACACTATCTAGGTTTTCAGCTCTTACGGAGACAGTAGTTCCGAATCCTCCACAACTATTAGATTCCCCGACCACTTTAGAAATACCGCCCGCACAAGCAAACATAGCCATGGAAACTTCTAGCAAAACATCCATGGGGGGGGGCAAAAAGAAAGGGATTATATCGAAAAAATAAAGATCGAAGGGGAGGGAAACAAGGGAACCAGCTACCTGAGGTGGCGCCTATTCAACCACCAAACGGTAATGTAGCCCACGATAGAAGTAATGTACCCATGGAGCCGCTGATTTGGGCTTTAAACCTGGTAGAAGAGCTCAAAATTCACCTTGAGCTGCTCATTAAACATGAGCTTGAAGCCGCAATGACCCGCATTAACAAGCTGTCCTCCCTGGTTACCTCCTGGGGTAGTAAAATTGAGGCTATTTGGCTTGCTAATCACCTAACAAATTCTCTGGCCCCTGCCAGAACATCCCAATTTCCACAAAACTCTGAAACCCCACTTGCATCGACTATGCCACTTCCCCTTGAAGGCCAAGTATCAACAGTACCTCTTGCACAATTACCTGCTTCTGTGGAGTCCATCTCTCCACCTCAACACCATCAGGGTCTAGTTTTACCCCAGCAAAGGACGACTAACACCATAGCAAAAGCACAAGGAACCAGGGTGGCGATAACTACTCAGGGTCCACTACTGGAGCACCGCACCTCCAAAAACTTCAAAGGAAACAATGAAGGGAACTTTTTCCATTCCAATCGGAGGGAAAATAATTCATTCCTGCCATGCATAGACTTGCCTCCAGCTTCCACCCCATACGTTGTTGTACTAGCAGGTGTACCAGAGCTAGATACAGGTTGTGTGGAGTCCTACCCTGACCTAAAAAATAAAGCCATCTATTGGCTAAATAAAAATAGACCCCTTCCCCATCAGTTACATGTCGAAATTCTATTCGCACGTAGGGTCAGCTGGGTGGGGCAGAGGCAGAAAGATATCAAGGGAGACTGTGTCTTGATTCATTTTAGAGATAATTGGGCGGTACAACATATCCTTGAATGGCGTCAGCTCGGGATGAGTTGTGGGATCCAGACACTCTCCCTGGGCTATTTTTACCCCCCTGGTCCCTTGTTAGAGAGAATGGGAAGTGTGTATAAAAAATGGGAATTAAGAGCTCAGGCAGGAAGTGTATTAAACAGGGATTGGGGTTCCGAATTTACTTCACCATTTAGTATCCCTGTTAGCAACAGGTTCAGTCCCTTAGACTTGGTTGACTGACTAATCCCTCCCCCTAAACATCTATTTGGTATAGGCACCCACACAGACATGCCACAAAGCCAAGAGAGATCAGAGCAGTTAAGCTATGATAGACTTGTTCCCACTGACCACCACTCGGGAATAAATCAAGAGACTATCCCAGGGACTAGTACCCAATGTGCATCCCTCAGTATATCTGGGGCCTCTTACCATAGTACACAGGGCTGGGAGGGGATTCAACATCAAGTATTGCATCTAGAGAGGGATCCCTTGCCCACATTGACAGGAAATGCAGAAATTGCGCAGAATCTTAAGTTCTTGTCCTGGAATATAGCGGGTCTAATTGCTAAGATGGAGCTCCCGGATTGGGGAGAATTTATAGATTCTTATGAAGTATGCCTCTTTCAGGAAACATGGGCTACAATAGAATTGTATAGGGTAGGATATGCAACCTACTGTATTCCAGCCTCCCAGGGGCCCAGGGGGAGACCCTCAGGAGGTCTATGCATCTGGGTGGGCATCCACTTAGGATGCACCATTAAGATGATAGACACGCCTTCCTCTGATATTCTGTGTATTCTCCTTTCGATTGAAAATCTCCCTAAGCTGGCTATCATTAATATTTATTCACGCCCTGTGAGGTATGGGCAAACCTCGCAGACTGTTGACTTTCTTTTATCATTTCTTCCTACTTTACCTGCGTCTACAAATGTAATAATTGGAGGCGATTTTAATTGCCATTTTGAGCCCCTCAATGGCATTGCTACCAACATTACTAGCGAGGATTACATCCCAGAATGTAACACCTACCCGATAAGAGGGTGGACCCCTCTTGTCCTTCAAATGAACACCCTCACACTTAGTCACTCGCTTAGGGCATGCAATGGTCGCTTTCCCTTTGACAGCCCGGGTAAATATACATTTGAAAAATTGGGACAGGCCTCTATAATCGATTACATTCTAGTTGATGTCGAGATATGGCATAGAATCTTGAACTTTTCAGTTCAATCTAGATGTGAGAGTGACCACAATCCACTGGTCCTAACCCTAGACTATCCTCAGACTAAAGGGGGCCAAGGTACGCTACAACGATCTCCCTCGAATTTAACAGCAATTGAGGGGGGTAGAAGAGTACGCTGGGTAACATTTGCACAAACACCAGAAAAAATGGCCACTATGTATGACCAAATCATCCCCTTTTTAGCAGCTGCATTTGCAGCTTCTGAAAATAGTGATGCTCCAGAATTCCTCCAGGCGATAGGTAAGAATCATCAAGACTTGGCCTCAAATTTGGCTGAGTTTTTCTACAATGGTAGGAGTCCCGTCAGTTTTGATTCAAAACCTAAAAACCCTTGGTACACCAAGGTGTGTAGGGCAGCTAAACGCGCACTGATACTAATGATCAGGGAAGGTGACAGTTCTGGTATTAAAGTATCTAGAGCGCATTACAAACACACTCTTGCTGAAGCGAAAGCAGAATGGGAGACAGATAGCTGGGATGCGATTAAGAAAGCATTAGAAGCTAGGGATATGAGAACTTTTTGGAACCTAGTTAAAACGGGAAAATCTGAAGGTAACACGGCCATAGAACCTAACTTGGGGGAAGAAGTATGGAGATCCCATTTTAAAGTTTTATATGCAGAGACCCTAGCTAGAGACAAAGATGGTAGGGCACCAGACCCTGATGAAATTATCGTCAATCAGAATTGCTTACCATTGTGCACATTGGCAGAGGTATCTTTGGCACTAACTAAACTGCTACCAAACAAGGCCCCAGGGTTGGATAGGATCCCTGGAGATCTGTTTAGGAATGAGCAAGTAGTATGGGCCCCCTATTTACAGATCTTGTTTAATGCCATCCTTTGTGGCATGGCGCTCCCTTCGACATGGGCTGGGGCTGAAATTATTCCCATTTATAAGAAAGGCTCCCCGTTAAATCCAGCAAATTATCGGCCAATAAGCCTTATTGATGTCACCCAAAAGATATTCGCCTGTGTCCTTTTGGGTCGACTGCAATCATGGATGGATGAGATGACAGTTTTAACTCCATTACAAGCTGGTTTCAGGTCTAAAATGTCAACTATTGACCAGCTATTCAGGTTGCAGTTGATCCATTGGAACACTGTTATCTTGGATGGTGGCAGCCTTTACCTAACCTTCGTGGACCTTAAGTCCGCGTTTGACATGGTGCGGCGTGATCAGCTATGGGGCCTTCTTTTAGATATGGGTGCCCCAGTATACCTTTGTCATCTTTTGAAGCGCCTCCATGAAGACACCTATGCAAGGATAAGATACGGTAGGAACGGGGAACTGACAGCTCCATTCCCGGTTGAGAAGGGGGTGAGACAGGGGTGCGTGTTGGCACCGACCCTGTTCTCCCTCTTCCTAAATGGTCTAATTGAAACCCTACTCGCAGTTAAAGACATAGATTCCCCAAGGTTAGCGAACCGTAAAATGCCAGCCCTAATGTTTGCAGACGATACGCTGCTTTTATCCAAGTCACCTATGGGTATGCAGCGGGTACTGGAAGAATTTAGCCTATTCTGTAAGAGAAGAGATCTGGAGATAAATCTACAGAAGACTAAGTATATGGTCTTTGGTGCCAATACTAGAAATCGCCCACATCCTCGATTGGATGGCAGACCGCTAGAGCAAGTGACCATCTTTGATTACTTGGGTCTTACACTTAATGACACGATGGAATGGGGGACCCAAGTAAAGAAAGCAAATCTCAAACTAATACAGTCAACTGGGGGAATTTTAAAAGTTTAAAAAAATTGTACTCTTAAAGTTTTAGGCCCCCAGCAGAAATTTACAAAATCCAAGCAAGGGGAGCCTCGCTATATGGTGCAGAGCTCTGGGGTCACTGCCCGCCTAACAATTTGATAAAAACTGAGAACACCTTTATTAGGCAGCTGACGGGTCTCCCTAAAAGTACCCCCCTAACTCCACTTAGGATGGATTTGGGCATCGATCCAATAGCTGATCTAATTGCCTCCCGCCCCCTCCATTATTGGCGGCGCCTTTGGAGCACGCCGGAGTTAGAAACATACAGGGAGGAATTGAAGGATGTCTTGTCCATCCTGGGAGCAGGTAATCTACCGTGGTTGATTTATATCAGGAACACGTGTCATCAAATGGGGAGGGCTAATATGTGGTTATCTCCAGAAGAGACCTGTCCAACCATTCCAAAAAAATCCTTAACTATTGCTTTTAAAAATTATAAATTAGCTCAAATTTCTCAGAGTCTAGATTCCTTAACCCTGACGGCCAGGTTTCTGGACGTCAAGCAGCAATATATTTTAGAGCCTGCCTTGGATAGTATCCAATCACCTATGGCAAAGAAATTGTACTTACAATTTAGGCATGTGACGCTCCCGTTGCGTGCACTTACCAACAAATGGAAGGGAGCAATAAAACAAGATTGTCCGGGGTGCACTCACACAGAAGAAACAGAACTTCATGTCATCCTTTTTTGCCCTGCATATAGTAAGGCTAGGTCTAAGTGGGTACTTCAGCTCTGTAGGAATCTTGGGATTAGAAATTACACTGAGGTGTTCAGGTTCTTAAAATATGAGATGCAGCCATTATTTGTAACTGCCACTTCAAGATTTTTATTTGCGATGTGGAACATACGCAGAGGCATCATAAAGTCGAAAGAGTTAGGTAACAATCTAACTTTGCCTTTCCCTAGATAAGTTATTGTATTTGCACATATCTCCAAAAGAGATAATTTGTTTACAATGTTATTCTGGACAAGTGGTTTTAATCTTTTTTTAATTATTATCGTTCAAACTGTTTTAAAAATGTTTATTATATAACACTTGATACCAGATGTTGTACTTGTTTGTTGCCTATTAGGTGATGACCCAGATTTGGGGTCAAGACCAATTTTTAGATCTGCGAAGTGCAATAATGTTCCACTTTTTAATCCCATTCTGCATCATATTGTTGATTACATTCGTTCTTAATTTTAACTGTGCTTTTATGGCTGTACAGCCGAAATAAAGTTTCTTTTGAATTCAATTGAATTGAAACATTGAAGACTCTGGCCAAACAGAAAGAAATGCTACAAAAACTAGCAAACCACAGTAACCTCAAACACAGAAGACTAATGTGGGTGCCACAAAAAGATGTAAAGTGCTGGCATGTAAGCTTTGATGGCTGAACTTTTCAGAGCTTCTTTATTGAAGGTGTACTGAGAAATCCATAACTTCAGACACTGAAGGTCTAAGAGGATCAAGAGGCCTCTGTCTCCACCTATAAAAGCACATCCACCTGCATTTATATACACAATTCTACATAAGTTTTGAATTATTTTTTCTGACACCCTCTGTGATATCAACACCTTATCAGAAGAACAATGCCCCTCAACCATCAGCCTCTCCAGTAAAACATACAACCGGATGCGTAATTAATCTGGATAGAACAGACTTCTACTATAGAAGAGAGAAAAATACTGTTAGTCTCGCTGACCTCCTCTTGCTGAGAACAAGGACAACTTTCAATCAAATCTTTCCAGGCCAGGGCGGATCTACGAAAATCATTGACATACACCACTTTTCAAACCTGTTCAATACCATCTGAAAGGCAGGACAAGGAGTAAAGAAATGAATCAGATCATACATTCATGGGACAAACAATCGCATCTCCAAGAGCATCCCTTCTAGGAACTCCAGGGAGCAAAACACTTCAGGAGACTGAAAAAATCCACTTGAGGATACACATATATCTCGAAAGATTTTACGATAGCATCCAGACTCTGTTTATTGAAATGTTTGAAGTCTGCTGACCATTTCCTGCCAGACATTGCTCTCCCCTGTCAAATGAACAGGATGAATGTGAATGCCCCTCAGGATTGTCCAATGCTGGAGCACCGCAGCTTCCCAGGACATCCCGTAGGAGCCCATTCCTCAAACTTCTTGACATACGCATGGCAGTGGTACTGCATAGCAAAACCAGACTTGTGGAAGAAAACATTTCAAAGGCATTTTGATCACTCCTAGTTCTAACAAAATATTGTGGAGAAGTCCCTCCGCTTCCACCCTAAAGGCACTCATGTCTAGAGCCTCCAGATATGCCCATTCCCATGCCCTGCCAAGGAGACCTGTCACTACCCGAAACTGACACCATGGTGAAACAAAGTACTGACCCTTAAACAGGCTGTCATTCATCAGTTACCACACTGGAGCCTGTCAAACAATCCACCTCTGTAATAGAAGATCTGCAACGTATCCCTAATCTTGCAGCCACTAAGTCCTCATCCTCATACTCACCTGAGGTACCACAACAGAATGATGTATCTCATAAGGAATGTTAACTGCACACACTAAACTCCATAGACACATCCTTTTTAAATAAAAGAAAACTCATGTGCTGGCACCTGGCGAAAGGAATGTCTGCATCAATGAAGTGTCCATTACAACTTCAAGAAACTGACTCTTTTTTGGTTGCCATGAGTTTTGACTTCGGAAAGTTCATTGAAAAACTCAACTTGTGAAGAAGCACCACAGTCCATTGTACAGCTTGTGGCACCTTGTACAGGAAGGCAACAAACTGACACAATAAGGCTTAACTGCACCCCTTTTGCAGCCTGATGAGCAGTCCTGCCAATCAACCTAGCAGCAATGCTCTGTGAGGAGACTGCCTACTGATTTTACCAGGTGGTATCCACCTTCTGAGCTTCTTGTGACTTCACCCCTAAAGTTGTTGAAACCCTCTTCCAAAACGTTGTTTATGAGGCAAAGCCACCCCAAACTGTGGGTGGCAAAAACATCTGCCTCTTTCAAATCTTGCACTGTCCGAAATACATCTTATCCTTCACTACCTTGCTGCGTAAAGGCATTTTAGGAATGTAAATTGCACACATCACTCACTTATGTTACTTTGTCCTTCTGACCAACAAGATTCCTCATCCGTCCTATGAGTAAGGATCACAATGTCAGACCTAAACTTGGGTCTTAGTATGGTAGATGGACACATAGGAACCAGCAATAATGGAATGACCAGAAACATTGTGGAATCAACGAAACACTGATGCTGCAGCCCCTGCGCCAGACTCTGGTCCTCGCCCTGCAGCCAGAATCTCAGGAAATTTTGGATAAACTCATTAAAAATAAGACGATGCAGTCTTGTTGAACTCTATAAAGTGCATGGAGCCACCAGCCCATAGATAAGCTTTGGAATAGGCATAAAGGGGGCTGAACTGGTCAAATGTTCTCCCCGATCGGTATTATTCACATGCTATCGCCTTTAAAGTTGTAGATAACGTAGCTGGAAACAGGCTGGTGCCCTGTCTTACATCCCATTCCTCAAGCCACTTAACAAATGTCTCCAGAACTTTTCAGTGTTACTAGCAAGCTCCTCAGAGAGGGTTCTTCTCTTCCTCTTTTTCCAGAGTTTGTCCCTTGTCTTTAAGATCAAGATTCTCGTTAAGACTTTGTCTTTTTGGTGCTGGCCCTGCTGAGGGACCCTGATGTGAGCCCAGGTCCTAAGGGTGACAGTAACAAACTTGTTCCTCACTTTCAGAGGCTTCCCAGCTCTCTGGAACAAACTTGCTGGATCTTTTCATTTCCTTTCTCGCAGGCACAAGGCCTTTGAGTTCCTGTTGAAGCAAACACTGTACCTCTAGCAGTCATGCTTGAGGACCCAAACACCACATACAATGACAGTCTTTAATATGATCTGCTTTCATTAACATTAATTCTCTGGTCTTTTGCATATGGTGTCAGAAAAAAAGTAAAATACAAACTAGAACGCACAAAACAGCCAATTAAAGTTTGAACTTGTGCTACTGTAAAAACAATTACATATAAAAATGTCTTAAAGTGGCATGCATTTGTTTGCAAAAACAGTAGCTATAAATAGCCTATCACAAAATTACCCACTTCAAAAAGAAACTTAAAAAAAGGTATGAAATGAAAACAAAGATTGAGGTACCAGCCCTAAGCACTACATCTGGCTATTTTCTAGATGGCTTTGCACTTGTGCAAGTGCAAAATGCAGGCACTTACAGCAAAGAAAGTCTATGGCTGAAGCTGGCTGACCAATTACTCATGCTGTAGGCTATGGCGGGTATAGAAGCAACATGTGTTTGGCACTTGAACAGACCAATGGATGAAGAAGGCTGACCAATAGCCCCTCGATGTAATTATCTGAATGTTTTTATTATGATTTTTTGACAAACATGAGGCCACCAACCCTTAAAAATATGCAGCGGGAATAACACGTAATAGAAATAATTTTTTTAGTCTTTAAACTGTGTGTGTGTTCGCAAAATACTGTTCTGGTTCGTATTTACTGCACTTCAGATGAAGTAAACTGCACTTACAACTCCAACCGGGAAGGCCAACACGGACATCATCCAGTCACGAAGGGAAATGAGCTTCTTCAGCTGCCTCTCCTGCTCCTGGTTGTCACTCCCTTTGGTCAAAAGGCTGGAAAGGTCAGTCAGTACACATATCCCAAAGAAGACAGCCTGAATAACCTGCAAAGAGAATTCCATAGTGAACGTCCCTAAGTAACAACACTGGCAGGTGCCTGCTTTACAAACATTAACACAACGGATTAAGAAAAACAAAAATTAACTCTCCTTTTGACAGAAGTCTACGTTTTGGTATATAGCCCTCTGTTTATTTGGCACATTTTCACCTAACTGATAAAGTCCATAACTTGACACATGCGCAGCCAGAGGGACACTGAGCAGATGAACAAACATTTAGAAAAATACATAAAAATAAAATACACAGGCAAAACAGATCTGAACTCTATTGAGCATATAAAAATAGAACAAAATAAAATACCCATGAGGAAGAGCTGGCAAAGGCTGGCTGCTGTATGTAGATATTCACCATACAAGACGAAAGGGGTACTCACAAAGGCTAACAAGACTAGGGATCTTTCGTTTGCCCTATTGTGAGTATTTGGCTAAACTTCCTAAACATGATCAAACTCCAGTGTGTGGAGGGATCAGAATTATAAATTGTGAGCCAAACACTGCTGTCCCCACAATTTACCAGAAGAAAAAACTCAGAATATTTCCACAAATAAGGAATTTAGCATGGAACACATCAATTTATCATTCAAATCCACCTTTGACGTAGGAATCCAGGGAATAAACCTATTTCCCACACTGGGCATATCCTGGGAATTGGTATTTTTTGGGTGTGGTAAATACCCCATTTGTGACCGGGTCTCCCTCAAATCTGGTTAGGCTCATCCCATTGACCTGTTTATTGGCATGCAGACCGGGTCAAAGTCAGTTCTTCTGTTCAGCGCTTACTCTGTAGGGGAATTACTAGCTGTAGTTATCCACATTATATCTCATTACTTTTAATGTTTGAGCCCAGGCACACATACAATTTACACGCAATGCATTTCTATCATGTTGTTGCTTTTCAGGAGGACATGTATTTGGTAACCTGTAATCAGTAGCTAACTGGTTAAATTAACTGCATCCTGCATTTATTCATTCGTCTATTGTACTTTTCTAATAGTAATTTATTTTTACTCGATCAAAAAAGTCCACATCTATCTGCAACAACATGCTGACAGTTATGATTCACGCGCTTAGAAAAATGGCCCAACTGACTCAATTCAATTCAAATCAATTTTATTCGGTCAAATTGATACAGACCACAAAAGTAAAATACAAACAAATGTGATAAAACACAATAAAACAGTACCAATTCATAAAAAGACCTCAGAGTGGAAATAAAATCAGGGTGCGGATTAAGCAAAACCTCCTGGTACAGGGCAGATGACAACAGTGAATTTGAAGATCTGCCTATGGCTTCTAAGAAGGAGATCGAGCCACAAGGCCAAGGAGGTCACATGTGATGTGTTGCATCATATTCCATGAAAGTCCTAAAAATACATTAAATAAAGGGCATCAGGAAAATAAAATAAAAGTGCCTGGGCTACAAAGATAGCAAAGCTAAAATAAATTAAAAGCCAAAGTGGCGAGCGAGTTCCTTGCCTTTAGCGCCAGCTTCAGAAGGGTATATACAGTAAAGGTGATCTCCTCTGAGCTCAGGGATTGTAGAAAGTGCAAAGCTTCTGTGCAATGTCGCAGAGAGTACTTGATTAATAGCGGTTTTAAAACCAAAGACCCATAATAGGAATAACAAGCATTGGCATAGCCAATAGGTCTCGCCTTTAGGACCTTATAAGTGTTTAGCTATGCAACAGTTAATGTTGTTGCACCAAGGATATTGTGCTGCATAACTAAATACTTATAAGGTCCCAAAGGCGAGACCTATTGGCTATGCCAATGCTTGTTTATTTTAATGTTTGTACAAGTTAATTTCTGTCCTCTTCAATGGCAATGCCATTATGTAAATGTTGCAGTCTGCATCTTAGGCAACAGACCCAGCAATATGTATGCTCAGTTCGTCCTTTAAAAAAAAAAGTAACATTAAACCTTTCCCCGCGCAGCCTTTCGCAATATAAATATTTTTACATTAGCTTGTTTTAGAGGCCTTTCAATGAGGAATAGTGGAAAGTGGCATGCATTGTCCACGGAACACTTCTTTCTACAACATTAAACTTTTGAGACGAAAACGCTGTCATTTTTGGTGGCCTCTGCTCTCTTCTGACCTTCTTTGTATATTCTGTACACGTAGTAGTTCATGCAAGTCTATATATTTAGTGCATATGACATTTTCGGCATCTTTTATGTAACTTGGACCTATGTAAAGCCCTCTGCTACTAAATAGATTTGGACCACCCAAAAAAAAAAAAACACAAAGTAAAACGGCATAGTAATTTCCTTGAAAATATGTACCCTGTGCTCTCATTTGAAACATCTGATCATAGAATCCAACTGAAACAATTGTCTAAAAAGAATCTGTTCCAACACAATTGGAGTCACAATATAAAAGAACAAATAAAAAGTAAACACCTATCCAAACAGCTATATGATATGCCTTTGGAAGCGTCAAGTGTAAAATGCACTTTTACAAAATTACCGTAGCGTCGCCTATTAGAGTAAGCAAGTATAGTAAGCAGAACACTAACTGACGTACCAAATGCTGTCGTGGAACAGAATGCGTAAGACAAAACAAAACAGGATCTTGCCTCTCCCAGTGCCATCCAATCGCCGCACAAACAATGCAGTGTGTTGCCAACAAATAAAGTAATTTTACACTCTATCATATGTAACATATTAACATGTACACACCAAGCATCTCCCATCATCCCTAAAAACAACTGCCATACAGTTCGTTTTCTTTTGACCTGCTAGGTCTGGCCATCTGTAGATGTGCACCTGCCACACGACCAGTGGTAACCAGGTGTGAAAGGCTAATAAAGGTGGAAATTGCTAATGAGAGTAGTAACACGCGGCAGTCCCCAGAAAAGTACATTTCACTGTGCTGCATTAGTTAAATCCCCAAATATAAGGCTGGTGTTAATGAGCTTTTTACCATGTGCTTTCAATGACATTGAGTTACCGAGGCGCTAGATCGGTATTAATACATCACTATGCAGTACTCACAAACGGCAAGGTATTATTTAACTGAAGGTTTTGAAAAACGGGGGCATCGAACCACTTAATGTAGATTGCAACATATGGCGAGCCACTGAGTCCCCAAAGAACAAGGTCTGCTTAAGAGAAGAATCACTTTAAGCTCTATATGAGCGACAAGACTACTTGTCATGACCATGATGTGATGATATGACACAGGAACGATAAAAAAAAACAGTACAGGGACAGCGACGGGAGTGGACCACATGCGCAACATTTAGAAAGGCTGCGATCATACAGAGAATCGTGCACCTTTTTGCATACAAGAGAATCAAACCACGCATACATGTGTACATTCACAGTACAACAACAAGACACACACCATAACATGAGAACTGGAAGCGGACTTACCCAAGTTTTACGCTCGCGTAATTAAGTTTTTCTGCAATTGGAAGTGGAACAGACGGCTATGAGTATTTGAACCAAGCAATTAACGAATCCTTAACCAATCCAATCGCGCAAGGACGCCTGTAGACGGTGAGAGCATATCTGGCGTTTCACTTTTCAAGCACTGCACTCGTGCTTGTGGCGCGCCGCTGCTCACTCCCGCAAGGTGGATGCCGCCACAAGCACGAGTGCAGTGCTTGAAAAATGAAGACCGATGGCTAAAGGCCCTCCTAGAGCAGCGCATGCACGCTGCCTAGGCGAGACCTAAAAAGCACAAAAAACATGACATGTAAAGTGCTCTGTGCTGACTTCCGGTCGCATGGGCAAGGCAAGAGGTTTCGCGGCCAGTCATTGTACTGGGGAAAGGTAACCAGTCTATGAAATAGGTTAAGACGAAACCTGAGCACTATAAAGTGCTGGAAGTGCAGAGCATCGTAATACAGGAATGGATGGATGTTCCTGAGAGGGTTTAGCTGCATATAACAGCAAACAGAAGAAAGTACAGACACCTTTGTCCATCTCACTTCCTCCGAAGTATGTGTAACATATTTCCCTAAGTGTTTTTGGGCATCATGGGCAAGGAGCGTGAAGGGTCTTCGAACAAATCCCATCTACCCTGGGCCGCCGCCATGTCCCGGATGACACTCAACCAGGGAATTTCTAGGGGCCGTAAAAGGGACAGACAATCCTCAATTAGTATTCTGTTTAAGGAGAGGGCCTCATTGGCCCAGACCCCTTCACCATAACAGCATTGGACGTGTCCTTAAGATGTCCTCAAGGTGTAAAACCCTAACTCCCTGTGGCTGATGTAAGAGGCAGTGGACAGTGGTAGGGCCAGTAGGCGATGTATGAATTTGTTTTCTGTGGCCTGTAGGGTCAAAACCGCATGTGTTCCCCAGACCCCGCTCCGTAAGTTGCCAAACCGACACATTTTGCACAGTAGATGGCCAACATATGGGCAAGCAACCTTTTGCCTAATTTAGTGATAAAGAAGAAATGATGCTCTTTGCTAACTGGTTGTTTCTGTTTTCTAGGTGTGGTTGCCAGGATCCCCTACAATTAAAAGCTACCCCTAATTAGCCACGTGTTTGACAGGAGTAGCCTGAAGCTTAAAATCTGGTTTCGGACCCACCGTATAGCCACAGACATTACAAAGCATTTGGTGGTGTTAATCCTCGTATCAAGCCCCTCCATAAAGGATGCAAAGGTATCCCGAAGACGCTGCAGTGCTACAGGTGTGTGTTGCATGATGACAGCATCGTCAGCATACAGAAGGGCTGGTATATGGCGCTTTCCGATTTGGGGCATATCCCCACACCTTAATATTAACTCCCTCTCAAAGTGATTGATATAGAGGGAAAATAGAAAAGGTGCGAGGACACACCCTTGCCTGATGTCCCTAAGCACCCTGAAAGTCTCAAAGCACTGCCCCCCAGCCCGAACCTTACTGCAGCACTTGAGTCACAATACATTTCCCTCGTGATATTGATAACACGTCTGTCAATGCTCAGGTCTTCCATAATGCCCCACAGTTTAGAGTGGGACACGCAATCAAAGGCACTGGACAGATCCATGAAGCCCAAGTGTAGCGCACCGCGCTTTGGCATTGAATACTTCCTCAGAAAAGGGAAAGGGTTAAGGCACTGATATTCCATGCCTCCCCCCCTCCTGAACCCTTACTGGATATCCGAGAAAGTGCTGCTCTCCTCCGCCGAGGCCTCCAGGCAGGAGAGTAAGTCATGACCCAGTACCTTCAAGGTAGAGTCCTGGAGGGAGATTGGGCAGTAACAACTTGGATCCTCTCGGTTGCCTTTCTTAAAGATCAGAACAATGAGCGAGTTAGGCCAAAAGAGAACCTTGGTGGAAGAACTTGCTGCTCTAAGGATGTTGGCTACTAAGAGGGCCCACAGGTCTAAATTGCTCTTGAATAGGTCCAGGGGCACCCCATCTGAACCTGGGGCTTTTCCACTAGACCTGGCTTTAATAGCCACAATCACCTCTTCTAATGAAAGGGCAATACTTGGAGAGGAAACACTCTGTTGTTTTGTTTCTTGTTGCTAGCAGAGTAACCCCCCTCCCAAAGAAAGTGGCCCATCTGTGGCCAGATATGGAGGAATCAATCAGAGGTTCGTCATTATCTTTAAGGAATAACTTCTGATGATTACTACGGCATGCTTCCCTGAGTTCTTTCCAGGCTTTAAGTCTGAGGGAGTTTTTCCTTGCTGCTATCGCCCTTTTTAGGTCCCGCCTGAGCCAGCGCATGCGCTGCTCTGGCGAGACTTTTAGTAAGTGGGTTTTGAACGTGCTAACCCAGTGGCTTTTGCTGGCCTCCAGCTTGCGTTCACGATGGCGTGCACGCGCACAGCTGCCATCCATTCCTCCTATCGCTGCGGCGCCATCTGGCTTTCCTCCCACTCCCTCCCCCGCTCCTCCCCCTCCCTCACCAGAGAGCGCGTCTCGCAACCGCGCGTCTTTTTTTTTACTTTTAGCGCGAGGCGCTCGCTTCTCGGTCTCCCTTTTCTTTCAGTTACAGCTCCCCCGCCGTTTGCATTGGTGCTTGCTTGTCAGCGGTGGCTTTATTTTGCGCTGTGTTTCCTATTACAAATGTGATGCGATGCGAGGTTTTTGTTTTCGTTTTAGCTTTAGCTTCCTCGCGCTTATCAGACCGCATTATTATTACTCCGTGCCTCTGCAATAACGACTTTGCGTTTGTTGTGAGGAGATGTTTTTGGTTTCCTTTTTGCTACAGCCCCCCCCCGCCGTTGTACGACCGCCTTATTGTTTATTGTTTAGCTACAGCCCCCGCCGTTATCTGACCGCCTTACTGTTACTATGTGCCAATGGAGTTATTGTAGACTGCTGGGTGTTTGCCGATATTATTTTCATAGTTTTCGACCCAGCTAGTGGACTTGAAGAGAAGCTTGCTTTACTTTTGCATTTTGCTCGAGGCAAAGTTTTTCTTTTAGCTATAGCTTCCTCGCACTTATCACACCGCATTATTATTACTCCGTGCCTCTGCAATAACGACTTTGCGTTTCTTGTGAGGCGATGTTTTTGTTTTCGTTCTACCTACAGCCCCCTTGCCTTTGTCTGACCGTATTATGAGTGCTACGTGCCTGTGCAACATGATGTTTTTGTTTTCGTTTTAGCTACAGCTTCTCCGCATTTGTCTGCCCGCATTCTTATTCTATGTGCCTGCGCAACACTGGCTTTGCGTTTTGCGTGAGGTGATGTTTGTGTTTTGGTTTTAGCTACAGCCCACTTACAATGCTATACTTACACCGGTCTTAGCGTAAGCTAAAAAAACAGTCTGCATTAGTTGGTGCGCTCAGCAGAAAGGACAAAAAGGTAACGAGCAAATATTGTTAACACCTTTACACTCCGTATCACTCGGTGCGCTCAGCAAAAAAGCAAAAGAGTTAGTGAGCATGTATTGTAACAAGCTATATGGACATGCAACTGCGCCCCCTTTTACAGTGTTGTACTCAATCTGCTGTTAGTGTAAGCAAACAAAACAGCCTGCATCAGTTCGTGCGCTCAGCATAGCCAACGGCGCACATGCAGCCTGCTCCTCCCTACCTTAGGTTGTTGGTATCTGAGCAATGGTTTAGGTGGGGGGTGTAGCAGTCTAGCTTATCCCTACACACCACCCCATGGTGTGCCCCCGGAAGCAGACACACACATTGTAACACTCTCTGGCCAGGCGTGGCCAGAGAGCTTAAATAAAGGGGCCGGGGTCGCTCGGGACTTCCGGCCGACATCCAGTACCAGAGGTGGTTGTCTCTAATTCCTGCCACAGCGCCACAATCCCTGTACTGCGCGCTGCCTGCCCAACGTACCTTTTGGGCAACATCACACTGGCGACGAGGGTGGGCACACGACGCCCACAAGAAAACATCAGCTGTGTCGAGCCAGTCAGCCTGTCAGGGCATCGCCGGACCCGCAGACCGCGACCGGCGCGCTGATGCGCAGAGCAGTAAGCTGAGCAGACGTCCGCCGGGTGAGTGACGTGAGGAGCAAGATCCCCGGGTCCTGTCCACAACAGTGAACCGCATTGACTGTGCGCAGCGCTGGTGCTCCCGGTGAAGCTCCGGTCGAGCCCACGCTCAAGCCTGCAGTGCGCGCATGTGCAGTAGCTCCCTGACACCTTCAAGCTCCGTAGTCAGAAGCGCGCTACTGACACCCAGTGGCTGAAAAGAATACACACCCTGCAAACCTCAGCCTGCTCAGCAGTGTGTACAGCAAGCATTGCCACACTCAACTGCCACCCCGTGGCATCTACTCAAGACACTGGCCGATAGCACTGAGAAGAGGAAAAAAACAAACAAACAAAAAAACAAGCATTGGCAACCACAAGTGCAGAGGGCCACGAGGTAGACATCTACCATGACTGATCCAGCAGCAGCAGCAGCCCAACAACCAGCAGCACCACCAACTCACATGCACTCCCAAGTCAGCGCACTTCCCCCTTTCAGCGAGTTCATTGATCCTGCCACGGCGTCGCCTAGGTGGAAAATATGGATCAGTCGCCTCGACAACTATTTTATAGCAACGAGAGAAACAAATGGTGCGGTCAAGAGGTCGTTGCTGTTGCATTTTGCAGGGGACGAAATATACAAATTGTTCGCACATCTACCGGACACAGGAGCACCCGCTGATTACGATGCCGCAGTCAGGGCCTTGAACGCCCATTTTGACCCACAACTTAATCCCGATTACGAGCGCTTTAAACTCCGACAAGCCCGCCAGAGAGAAGGGGAGTCCATGGACACATTTCATGCGCGCCTAAGAGAGCTGGCCAGCACGTGCACCGAAGATGATCAAACCAAGGAAGTAAGAGCACAGGCCATCCAGGGATGCCGCAACAAGACCCTGCGGACCCTGATTCTTCGACAACCGCGCATTTCCCTCGGAGACATACTTATTCTGGCACGCTCACATGAGCTATCAGATGTCAGAGCAACTGCCATGGAAGCCGCACTCAACCAACAGGCAGAACCAGCGGTAACAGTCAAGGCGGAGCGAGTAGATGCCGTCCGCACGCCGACTCTGTGCAAAATGTGGAATCCCCAACCACTTTGCAAGTGTCTGTCGAGGAGGACTGCGGAACAAAGGAACTCCCGGACGAAGACCACCGTCACGAGCAGTGAGACACCTCTCACTAGAAGAACCTACCACATCGAGAACGCCGTCGACAGCGGCACATCGCAGACAGTGTCTTGAAGACTCGTCCACAGACGAAGGAGAAGAATGCTACCTAATATCTTTTGCAAACGACTTAAAACGAAGACGACGGCCACAGCCGACATGCACGATTGAGATCGCCGGATCACCCGTCACAGCTCTCATCGACACCGGGGCGTCCGTGAACGTCATGGGGTGCCAGCACTACAAGAAGTTAAGCCCAAGACCAGCGCTTGTGCCGTCCAAAGTCAGAATCCTCACCTACGGAAGTCAAACACCCCTTCCCCTAAAAGGGAAAATGTCCGTTCAAGTAAAGTCAGAAAACCAAGAAGTCACGACCACGTTCCATGTAGTGGACAGGGAAGCAGACATACTCGTCGGAAGTCATACCGCGGAGGATCTGAGTCTAATAACATTTGCAAACGCTGTGAAATCACTCCAAACAGAAGACATTTTGGAGTTGTTCCCGCAGCTATTCGACGGTCTGGGAAGCATGAAGAGGCCACCAGTGAAACTACACATAGATACGGCAGTAAAGCCTGTCGCCCTACAGCATCGACGCGTACCGTTTCACTTACGACCGCTGGTAGAACAAGAACTACTGAAGCTTGAGCAACAGGGAGTAATAGAGAAAGTGACAGGACCGACCCCCTGGGTATCTCCCATGGTCATCGCCAAAAAGCCAAAGCAACCTGGGAAAATCAGGATTTGCATCGACATGAGAATGCCCAACCAAGCAATAAAGAGAGAGAGACACCTGACACCAACGGTCGACGACATCCTGGCCGACCTCAACGGCTCCCAGTGGTTCTCTAAACTCGATCTAAACGCTGGTTACCATCAGTTAAAGCTAGCAGAAAGTAGCAGATACATCACCACGTTCTCGACACATCTAGGGCTTCGACGCTACAAAAGATTAAATTTCGGAATATCGTCAGCAGCAGAGATTTTCCAAAATGCTGTAAGAGAAGTCCTGTCGGGGCTTCAGGGTGTCATCAACGTCAGTGATGACATTTTAATACATTCGGCAACAATAGAAGACCATCATCGTCAGCTTCGAGCCACCCTCCAACGCCTCGCAGAGTATGGAGTGACTCTCCACAAGGAGAAATGCCAATTCTTCAAGAAGTCCATCGATTTTTTGGGATATGTATTTAGTCAGGAGGGGGTGAAGGTGGATCCCAGGAAATCACAAGCGATACAGCTCGCTCCAGCTCCCACAACTGCATCAGAAGTCAGAAGCTTCTTAGGCATGGCAACATATTGCGGAAGATTTATTCCGAATCTCGCCACCGTTGCAGAGCCGCTACGGAACCTAACCAAGAAGGAAACTATCTGGCGATGGACTCCAGTAGAAGAAGAAGCCTTCTGTAAAGTGAAAGCGGCGCTACTGGAAAGCACGACCATGGCCTACTTCAACACGGCTAGGCCAACGGAATTGATAGTGGATGCCAGTCCGGTGGGACTAGGAGCCTTGCTGACGCAAGAAACCGAACCAGGGACCTGGGTTCCACTAGCCTTCACGAGCAAAGCGCTGACTGCAACCGAAACCCGTTACTCTCAGATCGAACGGGAAGCACTTGCTATCAAGTGGGCATGCAACCACTTCCATCTGTATGTCAGTGGGAATCCATTCAGAGTGGTAACAGATCATCAACCACTGCTCCCGCTCTTCAAAGGGACTGCGCCTCATCCACCACCCCGAATTGAACGGTGGGCGATACAACTTCAGCACTATCAGCTGGAACTGGTATACAGGCCTGGTGCAAAGAATTCAGCCGATTTCCTGTCGCGTCACCCTGCACACCCAGCAGAGGAAACTTCTGACCAGGAGAAAATGACAGAAGACTTCGTCAACATGATTTCCCAGTGGTCGTGTCCACGAGCCCTCTCTATTGAAGAAATCAAGACCCACACGGGAGATGACATGGTCCTCAAAAGGGTCGCAGACGCTCTGCAGAAAGGATCATGGGAAGGATTTCTTCATGATGTTCATGGATGGAATGAGCTGGACCGAGCTCGGCTAGGAAAAGTTTGGAGAGTCCGAGACGACTTGAGCGCAGCCGAAAGTGGCGTAATACTGATAGGGTCTCGCATCGTCATTCCGCAAAGCCTTCAAGAGCGGGCGACTGTTTTAGCGCACGAAGGCCATCAGGGAACAGGAAGAATGAAGTCCCGAATGAGGGAAAAAGTATGGTTCCCTGGCCTAGAAGAAGCAGTAGACTCCGTGGTACGGAACTGCAGAGCCTGTCAACTCACCGGGAATCCAGAGGCACCGGCTCCTGTGATAACCGAAGATCCTGCTCCATCGCCATGGTCGTGGGTAAGCCTCGACTTCGGGAGTTTCCTGGATGGGAGAGTCACGGCAGTTTTGGTTGATAGCTACACAAAATATCCCCTCGTGGAGGTCCTGCCGTCCACTGCATTCAGCCACCTGCAGCCTATACTGGAGAAAACCTTCGCGCTCTTCGGACTACCCCATGTAGTCAAGACAGACAACGGTCCCCCGTTCCAGGGCAGCGAATTCAAGAACTTCCTAACTCAGCTAGGAATGAAGCACCACCACATCACTCCACAGTGGCCACAAGCCAACGGGGAGGCAGAATGTTTCATGCGGACTGTGAACAAAGTACTACGCATAGCAGTGGCCGAACAAACAGATCCGGAGGCTACTCTCCAAACATTCCTGAGAGAATATCGGAGTACCCCTCACTGCACAACTCAAAGGTCTCCGTGGTCGTTAATGCTGGCAGGTCCCCGACGTGACACCCTCCCTGTAGCTGACAATTGGGAGCAAGAACCATATGACCCTGCGGACACCCAAGCCAGGAGGTTGTCAACCAATGAGAAAGCCAGTCGACAGAGGAGAGCGCGAACCCGAGCGCTGACGGCTGGATGTACCGTCCTAGTAAGGAACCGCCGGGGCGGAGGGAAGTTCCGCACCCCCTATGAATCTGGGCTATGGACTGTCAGCACAGTCAGAGGAACAGCTATCACTGCCGAGCGAAACGGGGAAACGATAACCCGGAACATTTCATTGTTCAAGAGGGTCCCCGGAACAGAGGCCGAAGGACAGACCTCAGGACAATCTATGAGTGAAGGGGTCACAAATGAGGAAACAGGACCCAGCCCCGGTGAGGATCTAGCTCACACTCCTTCAGCCTCAACACCAGATACAGACACCAGCTCCAGAACCCCAGCTGATGGACAGGGGGTGGTCAGCCAAAGAGGAGGCCAAGGTGGTCGCCAACATCGATATGACCTAAGGTCTAACCCCAGACCGAACCAGAGACTGGCTGATTTTGTGTGTTGATTTGTGTTATTTAATTTTAGCTAAAGAACTGATTTAGGATGGGATGTAGCGGTCTAGCTTATCCCTACACACCGTCCCATGGTGTGCCCCCGGAAGCAGACACACACATTGTAACACTCTCTGGCCAGGCGTGGCCAGAGAGCTTAAATAAAGGGGCCGGGGTCGCTCGGGACTTCCGGCCGACATCCAGTACCAGAGGTGGTTGTCTCTAATTCCTGCCGCAGTGCCACAATCCATGTACTGCGCGCTGCCTGCCCAACGTACCTTTTGGGCAACATCACAGGGGGCAATGTCGTGCGTTTGATTTCTGGCTGCTGAGAACCTGCAAAAAGAGTCCCTAAAACACCCAAATAAACTCACGTTGCCCTTCGAATGCTTCCTAAACACACAGAAACATTATTATTATTTTTTTAACTACGTTAGTGTCTGCCTTAACGTCCGTTTTGTTGTAGCCACAGCCAAGGAATTCACAGGCCTCCTTTTCATTCTGTGCTTCTCTTCTACAATACAAACACATCATTGCACCCTTGCTGCTTGGCTTGGTGTTAAAGCCGCACCCAAGTACTTCGCAGGTCTTCTTCACATTGTGTGCTTTACGGGCACAGCTTGGCGTCCGTCTTCTTGGAGCCCAAGGTAACTACTTCACAGGTTTATAGTATATGTTAACAAGGCTGTATTGTTGCTGTTAACTACAAGGCTTGCTTTTTCGCTGTGTTTCTCCATTGCCAATTATGTGCCTCCAAGGCACAAATTTATGTCGAATGCGCGATCATCCGTTATTTTAAATTTTAGTTTATTTGGCAGTTTGGCCACTAGTTCTGCCCCTCCCTCCTCCCCTTTTACTGTGCTATAAGCCGTCCAGTCTCTGCGTAAGCAAACAGAACATTTCGCATCACTTGGTGCGCTTAGCACAGAAGCCAAAGAGTTAATAAGCAAAGAGTCAGAACCCCTTTATAGTCCGGATTATTTCATACGTTTAGCAAGGAGGCAAAAAGTTTACTGTTTTAACATTTAACACATAATGTTCATTAAGTGTCAAACGTTGTAGCCACTGAGGATTGTGTGCCTTTAAGTACAATCTTCGTTACTAAAAATGTTGGTAAATTGGACTGTTTGGACACTAGTACTGTGCTCCCTCCCCCTTTAAATGCTATACTTTGCCCGGTTTTAGCATAAGCTAAGGTAACAGTCCGCATCTTTTGGTGCGCTCAGCACAAAGGCCAAAATGTTAATGAGAAAATATTTTGAACACCTTTACACTCCACATCACTCTGTGCGCTCAGTAAAAAGGCCATAGAGTTAGTGAGCAGGTATTTTAAGCAGCTATATAGGCATCCGACTGCGCCCCCTTTTACAGTGTTTTACTCAATCGGATGTCAGCGTAAGCAAACAAAACAGCCCGCATCACTTGGTGCGCTCAGCAAAGAGGCCAAAGAGTAAATGAGCAGGTACTTTAACACCGATATCAACATCTCATAGGCACTGCTTCACCTATGCAGCACAACAATGTACACACTGTATGCTGCAACATCCGTTAATGTAAATGTTCGTAAATTGGGCAGTTTGGATACTAATACTGCCCCCCCTTTACTATGCTATACTTAGCCCGATCTTAGCATAAACTAAGATAACAGTTCGCATCAGTTGGTGCGCTCAGCACAAAGGCCAAGAAGTTAACGAACAAATATTGTGAACACCTTTACATTCCGCATCACTTGGTGCGCTGAGCAAAGAGGCCAAAGAGTAAATAAGCAAATAGTAAGAACCCCTTTACAGTCCGGATCATTGCGTTCATTCAGCAAAGAGGCCAAGGAGTAAATAAGCAGGTATTTTTAACTCTGATAGCAACAACCTATAGGCACCGCTTCACCAATGCACCATAACAATGTGCACACTTTATGCTGCTACATTGTTTATAAAGTGTGAAATGTTTCACCATTGCCGTTTGTGTGCGTCCAAGGCACAAATTTATGCCGAATGCGCGATCATCTGTTATTTTAAATTTAAATTAATTGGACAGTTTGGTTATTAGTACCGCCTCCCCCAACCCTCTCCCCCTATACAGTGCTATAAGCAGTCCGGTCTCTGCGTAAGCAAACAGAGCATTTTGCATGACTTGGTGCGCTCAGCAGAGAGGCCAAAGAGTGAATGAGCAGGTATTGTAACCAGCTATATGAACATCCGACTGCGCCCCCTTTTACAGTGTTATACTCAATCTGGTGTCAGCGCAAAAAAAAAAAAAAGGCCGCATTACTTGGTGCGCTCAGCAGAGAGGCCAAAGTTAACAAGCAAATAATCTGAACATTTTTACAGTTCGGATTACTTGGTATGCTCAGCAAAAAGGCCAAACAATTAATGAGCACGTATTGTACACATGTATATCAACATCCAATAGGCACTACTTCACCTATGCAGCATAACAATGTACATACTTTATGCTGCTAAATTGTTTATAAAGTGGCAAACGTTTAAGCTTTAGTTAATTGTATGGCTACAAGGCATAAATTTATGACAAATGAACGTGTTCCTTGCCAAATTTATACAGATATTAAAGTAGAGGCAGGCAATTCCCCTAACTGCAGTTTCTAAACATTTTAATTTACACCACGCTAAAACACGTAGTTTTTCTTTTTTTGCTAAGTTAGTGCCTGCCTTAGCGTCCTTTTTTAGGTCTCGCACTGAGCCAGCGCTTGCGCTGGTCTGGGCGAGACATTTAGTCAGTGGGCTTTCAGAAATGCGACCACAGCTTTTTGTGTGGCATTCTGCGCGCGATTACGCGCACAGGCACGTGCGCCATCGGGCTTTCCTCTCGCTCTCCCGCGCGCGCCTCGCTCTGCCTCTCTGTCTTGCTCGCCCCTCCCCCACCAGAGCTGCCTTCTGGCTTTCTCTGCACGCACCACTCGCATGCTTGTTTTCTTTCACTTTCGCGGCCCCGCGGCCGCGTCACTTTCGCGGCCGCGCGGCCAATGCTTGTTACTGTGGGTGTTCCCTCTCTGTGCTGACAAACATGAGTCCCACACTTTCGTTTGCTACACCTCCCCGGTACTCCTGGTTCCAGAGCCTGCATCCTCCTTGCAAAAGTTTGGGCGATTACAGAACGCAGGACTCCGCCTCGCTCCACTTTGAATGCTATTTCCAGCTCTCGGGAGCATTCCTCTTGCCACCCCAACCCTGCCGCTCCACTCCCGGCAGCCAAGGCGCCAGCATCGGCGCTGCTGTTTACTGGTCTCACTTGAGGCAGGTCGCCCTGTAATATGAATGCCAACACATGCTGCGTGCCCCTCCGAGGTCGGGAAAACATTGCAGGTTGCGTTTTTTTATTTTTCTTTGTCACTTGCATGTTCATGGGGGGCACATATACATTTTAATGTGGGGCATGATGCAATAGGTCTCGCATTTACGCAGTTTTGCACTATTGCCATTGTAAATGACAATGCCTTTTATTTATGTGTTTGTTTTTAAAACATACATAAAAGGCATTATCATTTACGATGCTGATAGCTTAAACTCTCATAAATGCGAGACCTATTGCATTGCAAATGCTTGGTTTTTACTCTGTGATTTGAAAGCTCTGCAGCTGCAAAGGCGATCTCTTTACTTAAAACACGTATGTATTTTAATGGCTATGTCTAGCTGAAATTTCCGAGCTTTTACCATTTGTTTTTTTTCCACATGCTATTTTAAATCCATTCATCCTTGAACCCCAACAACTACACCTGCAGTATATTTCAAATGACATGTCCCCAGTTTTACCGACTTCAGGTTGTTGAATGCTGATGTGTCCCTGAAGGTTACACACTCATTTCTGTGCCAGGAGCATCTTTCCTTTTATACCATGAAATAAGGATATGCGAAAGAGGTTGCACACTTGTGGAGAGGTGGAGAGGTGTGGTGCAGCGGCCAGGGCAGCTGACTTCGGAGCACAGGGTTCACGGTTCGATCCCCGGCTCCGGCGGCAGCTCAGCTCAGCACCATGTGACTCTGGGCAATAGCTCACTTAATTTCCACGACGGCCCCCAGCGCCTTGAGACCCGTAAGGGTGAGTAGTTCGCACTTTACAAATACGGATTTACACTTATCTCTGTTGAAAGTGTTTTAACCCACTAAGCTGACAGCCAGGGTTACACACTGGTCTCTACAGCAGGCACACCAATGAAGACATTTCCCAGCATCCAGTCGAATGACCTACAGCTTATGTTCACATCGATGCGTCCAAATCAGTGCAGCAGGTGCATTAACCTATTGCACATATTAACAGTATAGGAATCCATAAGCTGGAAGTCACTTACAAACAGACACACACACACACAGACACAAACCATCTGCATCCGACTAACCCACTGAGCTGTCTGTCCTACCAAAATTCAAACATATATCAGAACAACTTATGTCATAGTCGATAACTTAGACGTGTGTGGCGGCTACAGTAAGCCACAAAATAATTCTAGCAGGATTCTATTCTGCAACAGTAAGTTACGCACAAGTCTCTACAGCAGCTACTTTAAGCCACTGAGTCACACGTCAGGGTACCGCACATGTGGTCAGGAAGATGTTTGCAGCTGAGTTCTTTGCTGTTTCTGCCTTTCATTTGTCTTAGTTCTCTCTGCTTACCTCTTTTGCCAGTGCCCTTTTCACTGCTCATCACTCTCTCCCACCTAACACTATTTATGTCACTCTTCTTTCTTTGGTAATATCCTCCTGTACTATCCCTTCTATTTGTTGATACTTAGTTCTTCATTTCTTCCTTCAGTGTAGGCTAGTGAATGTGGAAAGTGACAGGGATTAAATCACCTAGGAATTGTACTTAAGGAGTGAACCTGCCTTCCAGGAATGCTCATGGCAGTGGGGCTTTACTCCCAAGAAAACAATGATTTGCAAAACCAGTAGACCTGGCTTTAATGTAGAACCGCATTCTAACTGTGGCATGCACAAATATGCACAAACTGTGCCATATCTCTATGCAGCCTGCCCCTTTCTGTGACTCTTAATTCTCTGCAGCATTTTTTATTCCCATGTCTCTGTTTGCATGCTTTAGAACATTAACACCTGACAAATCGGATTTGCCAAAGCTTATTTTAATTTACCCTTCTAAAATGTCCGTCAGCCATGTTGGAATGTTAAATTGAATAAGCATTTGCAATGCATTAGGTCTCTCATTTACGCGAGTTTGAGCTATTGGCATTGTAAATGACCATGTCTTTTATTTATGTTTTGGTTTTTAAAACATAAATAAAAGGCATAGTCATTTACAATGCTAATAGCTTAAACTCTCGCAAATGCGAGACCTATTGCATTGCAAATGCTTGTTTTATATTATTGCTGATGACATTTTTTTTTTCGATCAACATTTTTAGTTAAACGTTTGATGTTTATAAAATGTACAAGGTTACAGCCCCTGCTTATCGTATGCCTTCTAAACAAAAACACACGTTTTTATGAGCAGTTGCTTACAGTCTTTCCGCCTTTTTCCTGATTACATTTTATTGTACTGTGGTGTTGTTTTATAGCCTAGCGTGTTATGTTGATAAAGTACAAAGGTTTTAGCCTTTGATAATTATCTTCCTTCCAGGCACACACACCAATATTTGTTTAGCTGGCATGATGTTTATACAGTTCAAAAGGTTACAACCCCTACTGATCCTGTGCGTTTTAAACACAAACATACAGTTGTTTAATAGCAGCTGATTAGTATTTGTCTGTGTTTTTAAGGTTACATTTTAGCGTACTGTGTTGTTGTTTTTTAAGCCAAACGACTCATGTTAATAAAGTACAAAAGGTTTCAGCCTTTGATCATTGTGTGCTTTCCAGGTACATACATACACAGTTTTGAACTAAATTCCAAATTATTTTTCTACCAAGCACAAAATGTTAGAAAAAGTACAAAACCTTTCGGCTACTGCCCATTGTGGGCTTCCGGGCACACAAAAACATGTTTTTACTAATCTGTTGCTGCATAGCCTGCCAATCATATGCCTCTAAGGTACAAACATAAATATTTTGTATGTGCTGCTTCATTTAGGTCCGTGTTGCATAAATACATATAGTTTTGTAGCATGTATTACATATATAAAAAAGTCTTGGTATTATTAGTATCCTTCTAAGTATAACTTTCTGCTATTTTCAATTTTGCCCCATCCAACAGTTTAAAAGCACTGCACCTCCACACCACCCTCCCCCTTTACAGTATTATACTCAGCCCAGTCTTGGTGGAAGCAGCCGTAATCAGTAAAACAGTCGGCAACCATAAACAAGCATTGGCATAGCCAATAGGTCTCGCTTTCGGGACCTTATAAGTATTTAGTTATGCAGCACAATATCCTTAGTGCAACAACATTATCTGTTGCATGGTTAAACACTTATAAGGTCCCAAAGGCGAGACCTATTGGCTATACCAATGCTTGTTTAGGCTTTCCTACAGCGGGTGACTTCAGGAGCAGACCTAGGCTGCTTGTGGAGCGGGCCATTAACACTCTACTGGACCTAGAGCTGCAGTGTCAAACCAACCCCTTTTTAGGTCTCGCCCTGAAAGCCAGCGCTTCAGCGCTGGCTCTGGGCGAGACATTTTGTAGTGTGGGCTTGCAGAAATGCGACCACAACTTTTGGCTGGCCTAGAGCATGCGAGAACGCGCGCAGTAACCCGCATTCCTCGCATGCTCCAGGCCATCTGCCTTTGATGTCACTTGCTCCTCCCCCTCCCCCACCACAGAGCGCTTCTCGGGGCCGCGCGGCCGTGTCACTTTCACGGCCGCGCGTCACTTGCTCTCCCGCTCCTCCCCCCTCCCCCACCACAGAACACCAACCCAATTAGCCTATTGTGAAGCTTCAGCGCCAGTCCCTTTAAATCAAACTTATTGTCACTTAAGGCAGTTTTCTGCGATGTCCCGCTGCTCAGACCGGGGGTGTCTGGCTCGGTTTCACCTCCGATCATAAAAGCGCTCCACCGTTGCCCCGGGGCACAAGTACCGACTTCCTTCGGGGCTCCCTTGGTCTTTGTGCACTGTGCAGTGCCACTGGGGCCAAAGCAGGCATCCATACCCGTGTGCCTTTGTGGTGGGGAGGGAGTGTCCTCATGTCTACAGTATTCATTGGGGCCACTGTCATTACCTGTTCCCGGGGCTGGACTTTGTCGAGTCAGAGAAGGAACAGCAGCCCGTTCGTGTTATAAGGGTGCAGTAAATTAACATTATGGGCCCCTTTATCGCTGCCTTTCTTATCACAAGGAAACGTTTTCTGTGAGTGACCTGATGGGAATCCACATGCGGACTTATGTTCGGCATTATTGACCTCTTATCTCTGGGAACACGCCTTTGCTTCGACCACATGTCATCAAAGTTTGTTTTGTGTTTGTGTGGGCGTGCTCTGAGCGCTGGAAACTCACATGAGCGCGCACAGTATTTCATCTGCTTGTGGCCCCAACCGGACGCGCCGATTGTTCCAACAGTGATTGGTGGGTTGTGAGGGATTATAATCCGGTCTCAGACAGCTGGACCCATGACTGGAGCTGCTCCTGCTACAGAAGGGCACAGTGGCCAGTCCGCCTCTGAAGATATGAGATCTCACTGGCTGAAGCTCTGTGCCTCATCCATTTCTGTTCTTGCCAAACTGTTCTGCAGTGCAATAACCTAAACACCACCACTAGAAAACGGTGCTTTGTTCTGAGATTAGAACTGTTCCTTAATAACATGTTAATGAATTTTGTACAACTAGCTGCACTTTGTAGGTGAGAGGCACAATTACTGCCATTTATTCATATTTCATGTTTTCCACGCTACACATTCATGCTTGTAAACAAACCAATGTATAAATGAATCAGGCGCAAGTGGTACAGGGAGCCTGGCAAAATCTGAGACTACCCTTTATAGGGAAGTCTCCTCCCCCAACAAATGCCCACCCCCTACTCCCACTCTCTCGCTCACTACTCCCTCTCTCTCACACCACTCTCTCGCTCTCTCATGCACTAATCCAGCATTTCTCACATTGCTCACTTCAGCTCTTTCAGCACAGTTTCTTTAACATAACCTTTTTAAAAGTCCAAACTGCAAATACACACTCCCCCTCTCACACCACTCTCTCGCTCTCACTACTCCCTCTCTCTCACACCACTCTCTTGCTCTCTCACTTTTCCCTCTCACACCACTCTCTCGCTCTCACTACTCCCTCTCTCTCACACACCACTCTCTCGCTGTCACTACTCCCTCTCTCACACACCACTCTCTCGCTCTCTCACTACTCCCTCTCTCTCACACACCCCTCTCTCGCTCTCACTACTCCCTCTCTCACTCTCACTACTCCCTCTCTCACACCACTCTCGCTCTCACTACTCCCTCTCTCTCACACACTACTCTCTCGCTCTCTCACTACTCCCTCTCTCACACCACTCTCTCGCTCTCACTTTTCCCTCTCACACCACTCTCTCGCTCTCTCACTTTTCCCTCTCTCACACCACTCTCTCGCTCTCTCACTACTCCCTCACACCACTCTCTCGCTCTCACTACTCCCTCTCTCTCACCCCACTCTCGCTCTCTCATGCACTAATGCAGCATTTCTCACATTGCTCACTTCAGCTCTTTCAGCACAGTTTCTTTAACATAACCTTTTTAAAAGTCCAAACTGCAAATACACACTCCCCCTCTCACACCACTCTCTCGCTGTCACTAGTCCCTCTCTCTCACACCACTCTCTCGCTCTCTCACTTTTCCCTCACACCACTCTCTCGCTCTCTCACTACTCGCTCTCACACACCACTCTCTCGCTCTCTCATTACTCCCTCTCTCACACCACTCTCTCACTACTCCCTCTCTCACACCACTCTCTTGCTCTCTCACTGCTCCCTCTCTCACTACTCCCTCTCACACACCACTCTCTCGGTCTCACTACTCCCTCTCACACACCACTCTCTCGCTCTCTCACTACTCCCTCTCACACCACTCTCTCGCTCTCACTACTCCCTCTCTCACACCACTCTCTCTCGCTCACTACTCCCTCTCTCACACCACTCTCTCGCTCTCACTACTCCCTCTCACACCACTCTCTCGCTCTCACTACTCCCTCTCTCACACCACTCTCTCGCTCTCACTACTCCCTCTCTCACACCACTCTCTCGCTATCACTACTCCCTCTCTCACACCACTCTCTCGCTCTCTCACTTTTCCCTCTCACACCACTCTCTCGCTCTCTCACTACTCCCTCTCTCACACACCACTCTCTCGCTCTCTCACTACTCCCTCTCTCACACCACTCTCTCGCTCTCTCATGCACTAATCCAGCATTTCTCACATTGCTCACTTCAGCTCTTTCAGCACAGTTTCTTTAACATAACCTTTTTAAAAGTCCAAACTGCAAATACACACCCCCTCTCACACCACTCTCTCGCTGTCACTACTCCCTCTCTCTCACACCACTCTCTTGCTCTCTCACTACTCCCTCTCTCTCACACCACTCTCTTGCTCTCTCACTACTCCCTCAAAAACACAGATGAATCTTATTGTGACCATGATTACTGCAGTAGGCGGTTTAGGATACATATGATATTGGTTGGAACAGGAGCGCTTCCTCGCAGCTTTCCTCCATCTACTCGCCTCCAATTTCAGCTATTTAGCCGATGAGAATGGCCATGCGTGCCCAAGGGAGCTCTGTGGACAAGACTGCGTGAGCAGTGGTCAGCTTCCGAACCCACCCTCTGCATTGTTTGTTCATGCAAAGCTCGATACTGAAGGAGGTTGAGATGCGACATATTTAAAAGGCTCCATAAACATAAATGTGTTTTCTGTGAGCGCAATAAACAACAGATTATTATTATCGCTGAGTGATATTTACAATCTACACTTTACTTCTAATAGATGGCAATATTTTGAAGCAGAAAGAAAGGCATTTTTGAAAACTAAATTGTGGGAATGACCGGATTAACAGGATAATGTGCTGCATGGCTAAACACTTATAAGGTCCAAAAGGCGAGACCTATTGGCTATGCCAATGCTTGTTGTAATTGGGCTCAAGTAGTCCTTTTGTTAGAGTGCAGATGCAGTATGATCTGTAGCTTGTAATTAAATCCAGCATTTAAGCTTTGATGTCTTCACTTTGCTGACCTGATGACATTTTAATTACTGATTTATGGCATTTTTTGTTTAAGAAGTGCTGCAGCTTGGTTGCCTTAGCCTGTCATAAAGGAGCATTGTTATTGCCAATCCTCCCTTGCATGTTCATTTGTTGTTCCCTACTGTCATAATAACATATTGTTTGACTTAGAGCTTTTTTTTGCTCACAAAGTAAAGGTAAAGAGGTGTTCACAGAGAGACTTCTAAAAGATTCAACAAAAGTACTGGCCCTAAATTAAAATTATCTATTGCGTAATTGTTTGCTGTGTATGTCTCGTCATCACATACAACAGCGTTCATCTTCTGACTTCTTTTCATAGCACTCTTCATTAAGGGCACAGCTTAACTCTGACAACAAAGTCTCTTCGGCAAAGGGTCCGTACTCCCACCTTGTATATTGCTGCAGACTGATATTTTGCTTCTATATGGGATTTTCATTTTAGGAAATTTGCGTCCAACAAATAAAGTTACCAACCTACCCAGTACTCCCCCCTAATGAAATGCCAAACCTATTAATTTTGCCAATGCTTGTTATTTCTTGCCTTGTCCATAGCCACGCAACATCAGGAAGTAGGCTGGCGAGGGGCTAAAATGAAATAAAATGGTAACCATGTGATGTCATTGGGGACCAAAATGTGTATGATGTCTTTTCCGCTACCCCTGGCATTACGGTGCGTTGATGCCTGAAAGTATCACTACTTGCACAGCTCTATGTATTACAGTGCAGCCAATTACAGAGTATCTTTTTATATAGTTACTTGTGCATTGTAATAAAGCAAGCACGTTCATGGGCATCCCAGGGAAGGGCTTCCATCCATGCTTGTGAGCTGAGAGGAGATTCACAGAGATACAATACTAGAGACTGATGGGCATTTTGGAGAGGTCTCATTCACTGATAGATGAGAAAGGAGCAGAGCGAAGAGTAATAACACTCAAAGTCCTCCCGGTAATAGTGAAACATAATGTATTGAAACATGTGGGCTATTTGTACTTAGAAGCACTGCTTGCCAGCCAATGCTCCTATGTGATGGGAAAAATAGGGATGTGAGCTTTTTTTCTCACCTGCAAATTTTTGAAAAGTTTTTGATTTTTCACCTGTTTCTAAGTTTTCCTAGCTTCCCAGCATATTTTTAGGTCGAGCCTAGCGGCTGCGCCCATACGCTGCTCGCTCTGCGAGGCATGCAGTAGTTGAATATGCTGTGGGAGCCTCGCCTTCTCTTTGCCCATATTTTTGATTGGGTGGTGTCATTGTCCTTGGTAAATGCTGGTTTCCGATTGATAATGAGGCTTGTTAGTCCCTCCTTGTTACTGCCCTGTCGCCATGAGGACTGGATCTTTTCCTTGTGGTGTTACACGGTCTCCTTCATAAGTCGGTAAGCACTATTTTTTTTTTATTTGCAGCGCGGTCCGCTTTCAATTTAGCGGCCGTGCTTGTTTATTTAATTAATTTGCCGCCGGGCCGAAAGGGAGCGTTTCTACTCACTAATCTAACAAGCATTTGCAATGCATTAGGTCTCGCATTTACGCGAGTTTCAGCTATTGACATTGCAAATAACAATGCCTTTTATTTTTGTTTTCGTTTTTAAAACATAAATAAAAGGCATTGCCATTTACAATGCCAATAGCTTAAACTTGCGTAAATGCGAGACCTATTGCATTGCAAATGCTTGTTTTATCTGCCCACGCATACCGCCGTACTTAAAGCCCCTGACACTGCTTCTCAGAGGGTAATAAATGCATTGGTAATGCTAGCATCATTTGTCTCAGCATCTAAACAGACCTCAAAAAGGGTGCGATTGCCTTTTACCAATTGGGATGCAAAGATTTTGATGTTGACAAATTCCCACTTATTGCAAGGGCCCTTTCTCTTGTATGCGGAGATACCAGTAATTTTCCTAATAGAGCCGACTTTCTCCTGCCACCAACTAATATCTACAACAAGGCTTTGGAGGAGATGGTCGCCCAAGGCAAGATTATTCACTAGCTGTTCCCTCACCTTGGCAGCTAAACTGGCAGATAATAGGATTAAATCAATTCCAGAGCCCCCACCCTTATCCACCAAGGTCAAAAGGAAGAGGCCATTCATAGTACTATAGTCGTTCACAAAACACATTGAATTTTATCATAAGATAATTAAAGAAACGATCCTTTAGCAAATTAGGAGAGATCTGGTGCAATGGAAATTATATCGGCTCTCATGGCTTGTCCGAGCAGCAGCATTGAAGATGACCACTGGCTGTTCATGAATTGAGCAGTCGTGGGGTCTCCATTATGGAACATCTCCTTCCAGTCTCGCCCGCAGAGAGCGTGGGGCCTTTATTCCTCCCCAGTCACTAAACTATCTTGAATGTGTGGGACTGCATAGCTACCCGCAAAGGCCTATCGCCATTCCCTTCTCCGCTGACACCAGTGGTAGGCAATACTGACTTTGCGCCTGACCTTGATCAGGCTGCGTTCCAGCACTGGCAAAGCACTGGATGCCGATCTGTGGACACTTCTTCGATGAGGGGGGCCCACTCCCCTTTGATCACCTCCTAGCAGACTACAAGCTGCAGGACTCAGAGAGGATGTGATATTTGCACATTCGGCACTGAATAATGCATCCCACGGTGTGCCCAGGAGCACAAAGACCCCATACTACATTTGAGAAATGGTTAATCACGAGAACGACCAACAAATGCCTTATTACCGAATTATACTGCAACGCGCTTCTCCAGCGCCTAAGACCCCAGGGCAGAAACGCTAGGAACAAGAACTGAGGAGGCAATTAACGACCAAAGAGTGGGAGGACGTATATTACAGAGTGCACCATACAGCACGTAACACTGCTAGCTCCGAGACGGCTACAAAAATAGTCATGTATTGGTATCTCACGCCTGTGCGACTGCACAAGGGCAACCCTTCACGTAGCGCTGACTGCTGGAGACACTGTGGGTCCCCTTGGACACTAGTTTACTTGCTATGGGAATGCCCTAAACTCAAACAATACTCGGACGGGGTCTTGAATGATATACACACACATCTTGATACTCAACTACCTTGATTCCCCGCATACTTTGTCTTAGGTCTCCCTAACGCGCTCACCTTCCCACTTAAATCATGCAAGGGGCGGCACATAAGCCCAGCACTGGGAGCAACCGTCTAAATGATCCTTACTCACAGGGGCATAGACAAGCTCCCAATACACCTTGGAGGGCTCCACCACTTATTTAATGCGTTGGAAATGGAGAAACTTACCCTAGTCCTAACTGCTCAGGGTGACTCCTACAGGAAACGTTGGTGCCCCTGCATAGCTCTCCTCTCAGAGGAGTTGCGAGAATTGATCTGCGCCTGCTGCACTTCACAGACGTTGGTGACCCTTCCTAGATGGTCAGAAACACCCAGAGTAAACCCATGGATACCGCTTAGTGCCACTGCAGAAACCTCTGACGTAAGTGCTCGCAGGGAGGGGGGAATTGTTGGCCTTCAGTTGTCAATATTTTCTTGAATATTTTTGGGGTGCTGCGACGCATCACTTTTGCTGCCTTGTTTGTCTGTGATCTCATGCAATAACTCTAATAAAAAGATTTGAACCATAGGGAAATAATGGTAATGCTGTGTGCATCATGTTAAATGGTGTAAAGACTTCCCTTCGCAGTCCGTTAAGTCACAAGCGTTCTTTAAATGCAGGGGGGCATAGATGGGCATTGAAATCGCCTCCCCAAATCAAGATCCAACTGGCTGCTACCTCTGGACTGAAGGGAGTTCAAGTCATGGTCTAGTTTCGACAAAATATGGCCTCTGTCTGCTGTTGGAATATTATAAAAGTTAGCGATACCCAGGCGGGAGCCAGACGCAAATTCCAGGCCCAATACCTGATAAAATGGTGTGTCTCCTACATGGAAGAAGGGTTTAGCATTAACCATGATCAACATATAAATCATGGTTTGGACGACCCGATGAAGATGGAATGGCTGAGAGGTGGAAAGTTTTGACCCGATTATGTGAGCAGGTGACAAGTTTCCTGTAGGCATAAAATCGTAAAGCAGATCACGAAGTCTGACAACATGTGGTTCCCATTTTTCCTTTTAATTTCAGCCACGTTCCAGAACAAAGAAGAAAACTTTGGAATATTGGCAATTTTATTGGAACGATCAAGTGATAGTGTGCCTCAATCCAACATCACAGTTGGGGCAATGTAGGCCAGCCCTGGGACAGGTCTAGTATGAATTTCCTGTTTTCCTGGAAATCTTCAAAGCCAGAATCTTGCTGCCAGGGGAATTTTGTAGGACACCCGCAGTTGTTTCCAAATGCTGGAATTGGAGTTGGGTGCAAGGATGGACAAAGCCTGAGGGAGAGGGCTCGCATTCCACTGGTGACAGTGAGAGGGTTATAGTTGTGTGCCATGGGAGACCTTTGCAATCCCCAACATGGCTTCACGTGCGAGTTGGTGGATGCCAGCTACGTATTCTTATATCGCTTATGGCCTGCCGAACTTGGGCAATGACTTCTCGTTGATACCCCACTATATTAACACTAATGACAAGGGTTTGGGTAAATGCTTGCAGAAGTCAGAGCAGATGGCACCTCTCAAAATTCCACCATTAGGTGCATTAAGGTTACTAGGGCTTGGCAGCAGTGGGCTGGGGTAGCGAGACGGGGTAGCACTAGAGACAGCTCGATCCCCACATGGAGAATATATCCTGCCTTTATATAGCTGCCTAACAAGATTGGTCAAGTCCGGGGAGAACCAAGTAGTGATAGTAATGTCTCTCCCCCTCAAGGCTGGATTATCCATGAACTCAATTGACTCCAGGGGCCGTATTACACATTATCACTGTTTGCGCCCGGCACACCTTTCAAAAGGTGCGCCGGGTGCAAACAGTGATAATGCACCCCATTATGGTGTATGCGCTGCCCTGAGGGCAGCCGCGAACTCGAGCTGCCCTTGGGGCAGCGCATTCATGTGAAAACAAAGAGCAGCCGCTCCGTGTTTTCACAGTGCAGGCGGCACCCGCCTGCACTTTCAAAGGGATTAGAGATCCCCTTGCAGGCGGGTGCAGTCAGTGACTGTACCCGCCTGCAAGGGGATGTCTGGGGGGTCCATGGGACCCCCTTTATCCCCTGCAGAGGGCTACTCTCAGGGGGCGCACTGACAGTGCACCACCTTTTAAATGGCGCACCTTCAGTGTGCCTCCTGAGGGCTTCTTTGACTCTGCGCCCACGTCTGTAATATGGCGCGGGCGCAAATGAGGGATCACCCTCTGTTGATAGCGCTGCCGCTTTAAGTACGCTATCGGTATTATAGAAGGGGACACACAAGCGTCTGCGTCCCCTTCTATAATACCAAAGTTCCCCGGGGATGCGCAAAGCGGGCTCAAATGCCCTTTGCGCCCCAGGGGCCCAATCTGTAATACGGCCCCAGGTGAGTGGTATTAAAATGCCGGGTGTTCGCAACTGCCCCATGTAATTTCAAAATTGTGCTTCTGTTAAGGATGTTGTGTTTACCCCTAGAGGAGTGATGCAGGATGAACTCAAGCTTGTTCGCTGGAAAGTTAGGGGTGTATACCAACTTCTACTTTACCACTTTCACTGCCTCAGTTTTAGTTGCCCAATTGCTCTGTGGTCCATGCGGAGGAAAGAAAGTGGGAAGATGAAACATTAGACGTTTAATGGTCTGCCCAAGGATGGTCTGTACAAATGAGAGGAAGCACAGAGGTAGAGTTGGTCATGGTGGTAATGGTGGTCTGATGGACAGGTTCTGACAATGCCACTGGATCAGTAGGCAGTTCTGTGGTTGAGCAGGGCCAGAAGGATAAGGAGTCTTTGCTTCGCATGGCATGCATGTTGGGTCCAGCAATAGCAGTGGGAAGATTCTCAGGGTGTATATTGCCAGTATGGAACTTCTCAGTTGAAGATCCTGTTGATGATAGTAACAGTGATGCAGCTGCATGCGGATTAAACAAAGTTTGGGCATTTCGACCCATGGCACTGTCCACTTTGTGGTGTGACTTTTGTGGTGTTAAAAATTAGTACATTTTAACTCTGATCTCACTAGGATGCTGTTCACCTGGGGACAAAGGAATAAGTGAATGGTCGGCTAGGGCATCATTGTCGGGGGCAACTAGCTGCACATGAGCTATACAGAGTTGCAAAGTGCGGCTGGAGCTACGCTTGTGTCTTGATTTCCGAAGCCTTTTATGCTCCCTTTTCGTGGGTGGCTTTGCCACTGTTGTCTGCTGGGCTACAGGCACTACTCCTTCAATGACTGAACTGGTGTTGCAATCTCGTGGATTAAGAGAGACTGTTCCGGGAGCGCCCTCATTGACACTTATAATGCCAGGCAGTTCAGGTTCCAATGCTGTGGGTTGCTCAAGTGCAAGTCCCCCAGGTGCCTTGGTAGGATCAGAAGTATCAGGGGAGCAGAGTGAACCTGCGTGATTTGGATGTTTGAAAGTGCCCTAAAAAGGGCAGAGCCTGGCTCGGTTAGTGTTGTCTTGACACTTTGAAGTTGTGCCTATCTGTTGAGAAGATGTTGAAAGCTGATCGAGGATGACGTCCAGTGTTTGAGGGATACTAGCAATGGCATTGATCGTGCTAGTGCAGGGACAGGAGTAATCAGATTGTTCAGGGCTGACAATTTTGCATTGATTCCCACAATATGATCTGCTAAGGCACTTAAGATAACGACTTGCATATCAAGTTTATCGGAATGATGTGCCAGATATCCGTAGCTATTATTGGGCAGTCCAACTGGTCACAGTAAACAGCATTAAGTTTGGGCAGTGAACTCCGCTCTGCTCGTGGAGTTTGCGGAGTTTTCCGCACTCCGCGTTACGCGGCGCTCGTGGAGTTCTGAAGTTTTTTTCCTCGCTCACATTCGTCAACGTCAAGTTGGCGAGTGCAAGCGAGGAAAATCCACTTCCCGGCGAGATTTTTCCTCGTTCGCGATCGTCAACATCAAGTTGGCGATCGCGAGCGTGGAAAATCAACCTCCCGGCAAGACTACTCAACGCGGGCGGTGAGATTTCTCATTGCGAGTGGTCGCGTATTTTCGCGACCGCTCGCGTTGAGAAACTGTCCGTTCGTGTTGAGAAAGCTGCCACTCGAGCAAAAATCTACTCGAGCGACAGAAAGGAAGCAGTGCCTGCTTGCGCTGGGCATGGTGCCGTTCGCGATGATTGCAGAGTGCGGACAAGCATCTGGCACTGAAAATCATTGCGAACAGCATTTATCTAACGCATTCTGCCGCTTGAGGAGCTCCGCGTAGCACGGCAGAGTTTTTTTTGCACTTCGTGGAGTTCCGCATAGCGGAACTCCGCGAACTCCTCCCAGGCTTAAACAGCATACAGGGTGGACAGATCGGCCATGGGTACGAAGGGGCCTCGAGCACTAATGTACACCAGGCGAGAGAGGGCAAATCTACCAGCACACACTCGGACAGCGATAAAAGCATGGCACGCAGCAACAGAATATCTGGACTGGGAGGACAAACTCACAGGAATGACGCCCCTTTGGGAGGGCTACCGCCTGAAGGGGGTATGTGATCTTGGGGGCTTCGCCAAATGGTATCTATTGGGCCTGGAGACCTTGGGAGACGTGTGGGGAGGACAGGCATACATAACATTCACGACCCTACAAACAGAATACGAAATAGGGAATGCGGAATGGCTAAGGTACATCCAATTAGGGCACGCCCTATGGAAATATATCTGTGAGGGGGAGACTTTGGCAGAAGCTTCTCCTTTAGAAGACAGAATATTGACAGAACAGCTACAGCAAAAAACCATCTCCTTGCTGTATAAAAAGATAATCAATAACGCCCCTACGCTAGGCACACTGAGAAATACATGGGAACAAGAGAGGTGGGCCCAATGGAGGAGGAAGAATGGATGGAGGTTTTACAGGGCTCAAGAGAGGTGGCAATACGATCCAGGTTCCGACTGATACAACAAAAAGTTCTACATAGAGTGTACTACCCCAGAGCAGTGCTGCACCGAATGGGACGCAGTAAAAGCATGCATTGTCTTAGAGGGTGCGGGTCAGAAGGGACCTTTTATCACTTATATGGGAATGCCCAATTCTGCAGACATATTGGAGGAAAGTAGCCGGGGTTATGGCAACAGTGGTGGGCACAGGAGTACCGTTAGAGCCAAAATGGTTCCTGTTAGTGACCTCAGGAGGAGAGGACTGACCAAAACATGTAAGGCAATGGTTGACATTAGCAGCCGTGGTTGCGAAACGGATTATTGCAATAAAATGGGGGGCACTGCCATCCCGACAGTAGAAGAATGGAAAAATGATTTAGATTGGTGCTGGCAGGCAGAACACACAGTGTAAAAGAGTAGCGGGTGCCCGAGGAAATGGGAGAAGATCTGGGGGGCATGGCAGATATACAGAGGCTTTTAGGTAGCTTACTCTAAATTTTAATGGTCATAAACGCCCGTCATCATTGTAGTAAATAACAGGGTATAGATGATTCCTTGCAAGTGTATAACAAAAGAAAAACTGGCAACCCAATATAATTGTTCCTCATATGTACTGTTCATTGTTTATGTACCAATAAAAAGAGTTAAAAAAAAAAAGTTTATCGGAATAATAAGAAAAATATGCTCAAACTGCCTCCAAGTTGTTGAGTAAAGCGTTCCAAATGGAGGTGTTTGAACTGTGCTGATATGTCCCATAGATCTGACTACTGAGTGATGTATGATGTAAGTTGCATTCTTCCCACAGTGACTTTAAGTCACAATGACATGAGGATTCGGCTGCATGGATCCCGAGGGCCTCCTTTACGGAGATATGACTGGACGCTCCCATACCCGGGCTGGTAGCCAACAATTTTGATGTTAATACATTAAGCTTGATAGGGCTTACAGGAGTAGAAGGGGACAAGTGACACGCACAGTTACTTGTGGTGTTGTTACAGTCTGTTAATTGACCACATGACTTAGCAATGCTGAGCTTATCGCCTGACATGCTAGGCTAGTAGCATCGTCAAATGGAATGCTCCTGTTGCCATCGCCCATATTCGCTGAGCCCACAATGTTGGCGTCCGTCAGGGAAGGAATGGAATGATCAAAGGCAGTCTCCAAAAAAGATAAATAGCCCTCCTGATGGTCTGTAGCGCAATGGGCTGAGACAGTTAGCACTGTGCGATGTGTGCCTGGGGTGGCAAAATGCCTCGCTCATCACTTAAAGAAACAAGACAATCGCCGGCTGGAGAGCAAGGAGCAAGCTACGGAGAACTCCTGATCCCATAATTGGAGTTGGGTTTATTCGGGATTAAATAATTTGGAATCCTGGAGCACTTAGATGGTGGAGAACGCAAATGAGACTTGGAGGCGTACAGAGAACCGGATGGTAACGGTGATGGTAGTATGATGATATCACCTGCCAGCGCCTCCCTTGGCAGCTTTTTTCCAGTCCCCCTTCTTATTGACGGTGTGGTGGCCTACCCCCGAGTTTTCCCAGAGCCCGTTGTTGTTTAATCAATCTGGCTAGTCTGGTTAATCTAGTACACATAGTCAAGGTTTAAGGCTAGAGGGAGGTATCTGCTGTCTATGGAGGTGAGATAAGATAGGGCAGTTGAGCAGTTGCCACAGATGACGAATGCCTCAATTCCTTCTGCCAGCGCTCCCTCGCCCCTCCTGTGATGTAACATAACCGGCAGGAAGGGAAAAGGGGGGGCACAAGCAGCTGCTCAAGTGTACAATAGATTGCACCTGACATTGCCGACTGATGAAGATAATGGGCTGTCGGTGCGCCGGAGGACAGATGCAATCACACAGAGGTGTAGGAGCATGAATGGGCCGCAAGCCGCACCCATGCCTAGCTGGCCCGCTTCCGCTCAGCCGGGGCGCTACCAAATGCAGTGGGCCTAAGCCCGCTGCACCCCCTGTTGAGAGCGCCCCCTCCTTTGTATGGAAGGTAAAAGTCCTTCGGACTAGCCACTGCCATTTGCCACTGCCTGCCACCTGGTGCTCAACTGCTCTCTCCCACACTCCCTGCTGGGCCGGGTTGCAGAGGAGCATTGCATCTTGGTGGGGAGCCTGGCCAGCGCTTGCCGCTTCAGTGCAGCAAAGCTTCACCTGCCTCGTTGGCAGTCCACCCACGGAAGTCTGGGTGCTCTAGGTGAACGGGTAGCCCACGAGGTTCAGGTTCTCGGGCTCTGGCGGCTCTAGCGGCTGTGGTGATGGCATCAGCGGCCTTGCGGCTTCGTGGCTCCTCCTCTTTCCATCATATAGCACGTTCCGGGGTTTGCGTTACTCAATCCTGGTACTGCAATACCCTAATGCGGGCGGGTCTCAACTGACTGTTATCTATGTATGTTATTTCAAGAGAACACAAACCACATCAAACTAGAAACTACATGAAAACAAACATATCAACAATATCCAAACAAGCTCCTAATAAGCATTAGCGGATAAAACCTCACCATTTAATTTATGTAACTCTGTTTGCCTCCAGGTAGTCATTTGTTCATATCGTCATTAATGACCCCCTTCTAGTGGTACTGTTGCAATTATATTTATAATTGAAAATCAAATATATTAGCATTTTCCAAACAAGCTTTTTTTTAGTTCTTTGTGGGCAATGGGTTGAAAAGTAGATACATTGGTACATATAACCATGGATCTTGCAATTTCAAATCAATACATTTCAATGACAGATTTTGGAACCAGAGAGCACTGTGTATTTCAAAATATACCTCTGTGATGCAAGGCTATTACTCTGTTTTTATCTCAGAAAATCTTGAAGTGGCTGAATAAGCGCTTGTCTTGGCTTTCAATTTTACAACATGTTGGCTCAATCTCACTCAGTCCCAAAAATATGGAAACGTGTCTATGATTGTTGAGCTGCCAGTTAGACGCATAATTGGGATCCTCACTGCACAAATGTGAGGTTCTGTTTTTTGAGACCTTACCTATGCTGGCACATCTTTGGTCCTGCTCTTGCTTGCCACATTACCAGTGAAATTAGTCAGGGCATCTATGAGGAAAAAACAATACCAGTAAGAAAGCAAGAGCCATTGGTGGATCTGTCCACCTTTCAGGTTTGCGCTATTTGCGACTAAGCTAACTACTTACTCTAAAGAATTTATAAGTAAAGTCCATGTCCTAATTTTTGTTACCATTACCTCTGAAATAATTGTAATGTTTACCTCATCAGGCATTTTTCGGCAGCATTGTAGGAACAGAGAAGATATATTTTTTGTTTAGAATACCTGTGCCTAAAATGAACTAGTCCAAATAAATAATAGTCCATATGCCTTTTAGACATTTTTGCAGAACCTAGGTCAAAATTTGATGCAGGGACCTGTCAGAACGCCTTTCGGTGGGCATGGGGTAAGCAGGAGTTACTGGGCCCACCCGCGGTGGCTGAGGCCTTTTATTTCTGATTTCCAAAGGCCCGACCTACTATGGATTCTGTTAAACTGGGACAAGTAACCCTTTTGCACCTGACTCCTAGATAGGTAGCGTCGGACGAGCAGTCAAGGCTCCTCCAGGGGGAAACACAGATCAGTGAACGTGACTCATAACTCAATGTTCAAGCAGTGCAAACAATAAGTCAATGCCCAGTCAAATACTTGTTTTTATATAAAAGTAATTATTTTAATTCTAATTCTACACATGCAAAGGTAAACGACATTCAAACGCAAAAACGTAAACCCCTTTGAGGTCGGGGCTATAGTAGTTGTCAGGCCACTCAATGCCCCACTAACTTAAGTGCAACAAGCTGGATGTTACTCCCCATTCACTGATAGCCGCATCCAGGGAATGTAAACTATCAGGTCGTAGTCAAGAATTCTCTCCTCTGACTCCTTTCTTAAGTTCAAAGGGGTCATAGTAACTATTGTAGGGTGTCCCCTGGGGCCCCAAAGGCCCAGTTCATGGCTTACCCGCTCCGGTTGTATGGAACCCCTCAGCGGCACAGAGAAGTCCCGCTCCAGATCGGCAAAGTCAGGCTGCGCGCAGTCAAAAGTGGCAGCACCCGGCAGGCGCAGGCTCTCTCCGACAAGCCATGATTTCGGCTGGTTCTAGCAATTAGAGTTGATACCGCTCTGGTGATCGCACAATAAGTCACACTTCCTTCAGTGGGAGGGGTTGATCTCCTTGCTCCAACAAGGCTCCAACGATGTTCTTTGGCCCTCGGGCTTCCTTTGGTGCAGTTTGCATATGCAGGCTGGGCCCACTTTTGTCACAGTAGCAGTTTCTTGCAGCTGGGTGACATCCCGAACCCTTGGCCTCAGAGTTTCTGGCGGCCCAGCCTGGCATGCGGGGTCACCACCACGGCACTCACATGTCCGATCACGCTGACCTGGTGTTGATGTTCACGGTGGCCCCATCTCTGGCACACGGGGCCACCTAGCACGAGGCTGTGCAGGCCTGGCGCCCTCTACACAATCCTCGCTCCTCAGCTCAGTACACAGTGGCCCCTACTGGAACACGGGAGTCGCCAGATCAATCCAAGACACGGGCTATGGCCCGATCGGTGCAAGAGCAAATTCCTGAAACCTCTCATAGGGAGTCCTCACAATAGGGTTCCCCCCTGGACTTAGCTCCTTCCAATGCTCTCCTCTTCCTCACAGGGCACAATGGTATTTGTCAGCAGGCAGGCACTAGTGCTCCAGGCTCCAGGGCAGGAGGTCTTGGTTTCCCTGGGTGATGTCCCTTCACCCAGTAGGGAGACTACCAGGCCTGGCCTCAGTCCTGGTCACAGGCAGAAGTCTTGCAGAGCTTCCCCATCTCACACATCCCGTCTGGCTGCTCGGCAGATGACAAAGTTTGAGGTCCCAAACTCCCCTACTTATAGTCCTTTTCCAGACACAACATGTAATTTAGTGTGCGAGTGTTTGAAGTTTTAGTTGGGGCTCTGCTTCTTTGAAAGGGCATCTATCCCCTTTCTTCTTCCTCCTAAAGGATGTCTGTCACAGCAGGCAGGACTCCGAAGCTGATTAACCCACAACAAGATTCCTAGGAGTGACCAGAGCTCACACCTGGATGTCAGCCACAGTGATATGTGCATCAAAAGGCTAATGTTGGGCTACTAGCCCGACTCTTTATGATTGCCTTATCAGCCCCATCTCTCTCTGCCTCAGATGTGTCAAGGCCCCTTCTTTGTTCTATCATTGAATCAAAGAGCCCTCTGAAATGCACAGAGTGAGCCTGGTTCTCCCATCCTCCAGGGTATGCCCCTCCCAGCTGACCGGAATGCAGCAATACACAAATCTGCCTGGGGGATTCCTCCACTCCTCATATTTTCCACCAAACAGACCTGGGCTTCCCAAAATGGAATCCAAGGTCCTCCATGTAATGTACCAGGGCAGGCACACTTGCACTCAGAGTGCTTCCACAGCACACTTACTGCACAGCACTCTTATTCTCATGTATTATGCCACCACAAGTACAACTACATGCAGCAAACACATTCAGTCTGTGCACACTGTTCAGTACTGCAGTCTTTCTGTATTGTACCAGAGTGCGTTATTTTAGACAACACACACTGCCAGCATGCACACATTTACCATGCGCGCACTGTACCACACTTCACCCCTTGTGTAGTGTACTTCTTGCTAGCACACATGCACTCAGCACGCTTCCACCACACACGCCCTTCCACATCTACCTGATGTAGGCCAGGGGTGAGTTAAGCAAGCAGCAGTGGAACTTTCAAAAAGGGGAGTGAGGCTGTTGGCCTCACTCCAGTGACACAGAGTAAAACGGTCTTGTTCACAACTACTAATCACTACACGGTATGCTGCCACCGCCAGGCGGCTTGTGCTGCTTAACTCCTGGTGAAGACAATAACCTTTCACCACTATGAGGGCAGTGCTTTAGGTGCCCCTCCCGGTCGAACAAGACTGCAATTCGTGAGACAGGCCTATGTCATGGCACACATGCATGATCTGTGTTCGCCTATGACAAACAAATCTGTATTAGGGATCCAGACAACAGTACAGTTGGGCACTCAGGGCAGGGGTACACGTCCCTTGCCATGCAGAGAACTTTTCCGTCGCAACAGGCCCAATTAAAGCTTCATTTGTTTTGGCCAGATGCCATAAACATGTGGTTCTAAGTATTAAAAATGTACTCTATAAAAGAGAAAACACAGAAATGCCACCTAGTGATTTGTTAATGAAGATGACAGATCTGCTTTAACTTAAAAACCTATGTATAAATGTTGCTTCGGGAAAACAGGGTACTAAAAAGTGAGAGACTTGGGTCAAAACGCCAACTCTGCCCCCTCTCCCCCCCCACCCCGCGAAGGCCCTGACCGCCTATCAAGGTGCTCCTTGGCCAGAGTTCCATTTCTCCAGAGCAAATGATCACTTTAACTCAGGCTAGAGCACCATGTCCATCTCTTTACAGAAGAATTACTTTTTAGGTCGGGCCATAATGGCACACAACACAGTTCTGTTCATTCATTTAGCAAATACTCGCGGGGCAGGGGCTTAGCTGAATAGCTGATCTGGCTGCTGCCAGGGAAATCCAAGTCCAGTTGCAATATGCCATGCTCATCTGCTGGCACCAGAGCAAATGGAGATATTTTTTCTACAATTTCCTAATCCAGGATCAGCAGTGTGAGGGATGAGAGGACAAGGCTGTAGTTAGCAGAATTGGTAGGCGATGGTCTTTTTCGAACAATCCAACCCGGCAACGCTCCACATTTGGTGTTTAATAGCTAAATAACTGCCCAATAAGGAGACAGTTTGACCCTGGCACCTATGCAGACCTGCTCACCATGGCTGTGTAGACCCTTTTACCACCCTGCATATTCCCCAGCACTGTTCCATCACTTAGTTGTGCTGCTGTGTTTGTCTTCACAGCCACTGAGAGAACCCTTTTAGCTACTTGCTGCATGAAACAGTGTCAGGCCCTCACACCAAAGAGCCTCATGCTCAAGAGAGGACAATGTGGAGCAAAGTGTATCAGCGACACTATGGATTTGAAGTAGCAACATTCACAGCTTACTGCATCTGTTCATGGACTCTCAGAAGCCAAAGAAGACCAGGCACAGCAAGATGGACACACCCCTTGGTAAAATGCATTTTAATTACTTATTGCATGTGTAAATAATTACTAAGCAGAGCACCGCATCATTTGCATTTGTGTTTCGAAGCCATGGATCTATCTTCCTTCATGTTACTGTGCGTCAGATGTTTTTAAGACATTCCAGTACAACAAGGCTACAGCTTTGATGAGCTACATGCTAAAAAAAAAAATCATCATTAAATTTCACGCCTTGCTAAAAGACAAACTTGAAATTGAGCTGCCTTTGTCGGTGACACTCTTCAGAAAAAAAAGTTTCAGAAAAAAGAGTGAGGCTTCCGAAAGAACTATTTGCATATCAGTAACTGATGCATTGTGCTTCGTCGATTTATAGCTAAAACACCTGACACGTTGCACAAATTGTAGGCCATGTGTGAGTCATCCATGTTTGACGCCTTTTGTCCATTAGCCAATGTTTGAAAGAGGAAGCGGAAAAACCATGAACAGTGCAGCCTAACAAAGATGAGGAGGAGAGGGCGTGACTGGCTTTGCATCCCTTTAGCAGCAGCGTGTATCGTGCCCAGACTCTATACGTGACAGAAGAACATACATTTTCAATACTTTTTTTATATTAACCATTTAAAAAAAGAAACAAGAATTAGCAAAGCCAATAGGCCTCGCCTATTCAAGAGCTATTGGCTTTGGCAATGCGTCTTTGCCGTGTTGTACACCATGTGGCTACTGTTCAGCACAGCTAAAAGTTAGTGGCGTGGAGTGCTCCTAGAGTGGAGTGGGGGGAGAAGAGTGGTTTTTTTTTAAATATTTATTTGCGCAAAGCACAAAGCTATATTTAAGGTTACTTTTTCCGCGTCACTTCTTCACTCTATTTAAACTCCACACCCCCCACTCTTATTGTCTCTCTCCTTCTCTCTCTCTCCCTCTCTATCTTTTTTAGCCTTTCATTCTCTCTCACCCCTTTATCTGTTTCTCTTTCAAACTCCTTCATTCACTCTCTCTCCCCTTCTTTCTCTCTCTCTATCCCGCTCCACTCTTTATTCTATGTACACCCTTTCTCTCTCACCACCCTCTCTAATTGGGCATTATATCTTCACTCTATCTCTCACTCGGCAAAACCACAGCATCACTCAGCGAAACCACAGCATCAATCAGAGCCAGCACAGCATCACTCAGCACCAACACAACACCACTCAGCACCACCACAGCATCACTCAGCAGCATCACCACAGCATCTCTCAGCACCACCACAGCACCACTCAGCACCACCACAGCATCACTCAGCACAGCACCACCACAGCATCACTCAACACTACCACAGCACCACTCAGCACTACCACAGCATCACTCAGCATCACCACAGCCCCACTCAGCAGCACCATGGCACAACCACAGCACCACCACAGCATCACTCGGCACCACCACAGCATCACTAAGCACCACAACAGCATCACTAAGCACCACCACAACACCACTCAGCACCACCACAGCATTACTCAGCAGCACCACAGCATCACTCTGCACCACCACAGCATCACTCTGCACCACCACAGCATCACTCTGCACAACCACAGCATCACTCAGCACAACCACAGCATCACTCAGCACCACCACAGCATCACTCAGCACCACCACAGCATCACTCAGCACCACCACAGCACCACCACAGCCCCACTCAGCACCACCACAGCATCACTCAGCATCACCACAGCATCACTCAGCACCACCACAGCACCACTCAGCACCACCACAGCATCACTCAGCACCACCACAGCATCACTAAGCACCACCACAGCATCACTAAGTACCACAACAGCATCACTAAGCACCACCACAGCATCACTCAGCACCACCACAGCATCACTCAGCACCACCACAGCATCACTCAGCACTACCACAGCATCACTCAGCACTACCACAGCATCACCACAGCATCACTCAGCACCACCACACCACCACTCAGCACCACCACAGCATCACTCAGCATCACCACAGCCCCACTCAGCACCACCACACCACCACTCAGCACCACTAAGCACCACAAGAGCATCACTAAGCACCACCACAACACCACTCAGCACCACCACAGCATCACTCAGCACCACCACAGCATCACAGCACCACCACAGCATCACAGCACCACCACACCACCACAGCATCACTCAGCATCACCACAGCACCACCACACCACCACTCAGCATCACCACAGCATCACTCAGCACCACCACAGCACCACTCAGCACCACCACAGCATCACTCAGCATCACCACAGCCCCACTCAGCACCACCACACCACCACTCAGCACCACTAAGCACCACAACAGCATCACTAAGCACCACCACAACACCACTCAACACCACCACAGCATCACTCAGCACCACCACAGCATCACAGCACCACCACAGCATCACAGCACCACCACAGCACCACTCAGCACCACCACAGCATCACTCAGCATCACCACAGCACCACCACAGCATCACTCAGCACTACCACAGCACCACCTCAGCATCACTAAGCACCACCTCAACACCACTCAGCACCACCACAGCATCACTAAGCACCACCTTAACATCACTCAACACCACCTCAGCATCACTAAGCACCACCTCAACATTAGAATAGGCAGGAAGAAGTTGCCAACATTGCAACGACAAAATAAACGACAAGACCTTTCTTATGTTTATTCTTTTTAATTGGGTCATTCAGTTGTACATAATGTCGTCTTAGTTATATATAAAGTAACAAAAATGCTTATAAGTCTTTTTATTATAACTTTTCAACATGCTGCACAGCAGCCACAATGCTCTTAAAAACATTGGCAAAACCAATAGCTCTGCCTAAACACTTATAAGGCCCCAAAGGCGAGACCTATTGGCTAATAGGTCTCGCCTTTGGGACCGTATATGTGTTTAACCAGGTGTCAGTTATGCAGCACAATTGTTGCATGGCTAAACACTTATAAGGTCCCAAAGGCGAGACCTATTGGCTATGCCAATGCTTGTTCTTTTAGGAAGGCCCTCAGGACCTGGCTTTTTTCCCCGGTAGCCCTTCTTCCACAGCTGCGATGGTTGAGTGCCGTTAGTTTTTAGTTTTGACCCCAGGTTGTCCAGCGCCTAGATGCCTCCGGTTATTAGTTTGCGCTTTATAAATAAATAAATAATTCTACAAGAAGGCATTCCAAGGCAGCAATAGGCGGCATATTGTTCCTAAAAGCTTTTATTATGGCTCTGTTAGCAGTTGCGGATGGTAAAATGTTACTTTAGCTAAGGGGGGGGGGGGGCATTATCGCACCAGCCCTGGACTCAGTGATGTTTTAATGAGCAGTAAATGTAAATGTAGTAGTATTTGTATAGCGCCCGAATCGACCCCCGAAGGGGTATCTCAGGCGCTTGTACGCATACCGCTGTGGAACCCTTCCTGGCCTTTCCCTGTGAGATGCCCACTCCTGGGCACCCCCAAGGTGAACCCAGGCATCCTAGCGTTGTGGGGGCCGTTGTGGAGATTAAGCAAGCTATTGCCCAGAGTTGCAGAGTGGGACCCATGATCAGAATAGGCACCGAGGCGAGAATTATCAGGTCCGAGGAAATTGAGCCCAAGACCCGCCGAGGCGGGAATTGAACCCTGGTCCCGGGCTAGACCTCTGCATCAGGGTCTGCCGCTCTAACCATTGAGCCACACTTCTCCACTTTTCTTGGACAAATTCTTGGAAAGCTGACTACGTTCAGGGGGGTTGTGCCTCTCCGTGTGCTGGTGTCCTTTCACTAGACTGACTGTGAGTCAGAGTGCGAGAATGTGTCTGCGGTGCACTAGGCATGTGGTCACCAGAGCATTACATCGCACAGATGCTTTTCGAAACCAGCGCTCTGCAATGTCTATTGTGTGTGAAACCGTCTGGGAGATGCATTTAAGGGTCGGCAGCAGTGTTCCCTTGAAGGTGCGCGCCTGGGTGCCCGCGCACCTCAGTGCCCCCGAGCGCGCACTGCTGTGTGTGTGGCGCGCACACACATCCCTGAGAGCATTCGCGCCGCCGAAGCAGCGCGAAAACGGGTATTTCTGACTTGCTAAGGAAGAGGCATTTAGCAAGTGCTCCCTCCTAAGGAGGGAGCACTTGCTAAATTTCTTTGTTTTCTAGAGTGCGGCTGTGGGCTCGTTGTGTGCTTTTGTTTAAGTATTCGTGTTAATTGCAGAGCGTGACGAGCTGCAATTAACATGAATGCTTTAAACAAAAGCACACGATATGCCTCGCAGTCACACTCTAGAAAACACAAGAAATGCAGCACCAAACACAGCGTGTACTTTTAGAATCACCTAAAAGCACACGCTGTGTTTGCAGACTTGCTGCATTTCTTCTCTTAATAGAGCTGGGCTGCGGTGTGATTGTGTGCCTTTTTAAAGTTTTCATGTTAATTGCAGCTCATGAAGGACGCTGCCATTAACATGAAAACGTTAACAAAGGCGCACAATCACCCCGCAGCTGCGCTCTATTAAGATAAGAAATGCAGGAAGCCTACAAACACGGCATTTGCATCCAGGTGCATATGCAGAAGCGCAAACCACATAGCTGCCCAGGTTTCAGATTGCCATGTGTGACATTTTCATAATTTCAGAGTAATCATGAGTGACATTTTAACGAGTATGAGTGATACTTTCTTACGAGCAAAATCAAGCTATGAAGATGAGGGAAACATATAAATATGAAAAATTACACTCATTTAAGGATTGGGAAACTCTGAATTAACTGGTGCACAGCGTTAGAAATAATTGTTAAATGACTTCCATTTATCAGAGTCATGTCTAAGTCATAAAATCATATAAATATCAGAGAGCTCCTTTGCAATATATTAAATCAAGGCGTTTCACACATGCTCAGGAGCTGTTTTTTTCGGTTGTGTGTTGTTTTGAGGCTTGTGCTTCCAGCCTTTGCCAAACAGAGATTGTCAGCCTTTGTGGTGGGTCCCTCCTTCTCAGCAAAATCAGTAGAGCTTAGGGTCTGGGCCTCTCCGACGTTACGTGGGTTACCTGCCAACAGGGACCCGATGTCAGAGAGGCGCCAACAACATGAAACACTCAGTTAGTTACACACCTTACAGGGTGCCAGTTGAGCCACCTATGTCACCTTCTGAGCATTAACACCAGGAGGCAACGCAGGCTGCAGCTGCCTGATCGCGCTCTGCCACATACAGCCTAGATACTTTAACTTAATTAGGCCGCAGATGGGAGTCAATTCGGACTACGGTGGTGGTGCCGCTCCATTGGAGGCAGTGATGCAGACTCTGCCAAGGCTGGCCAGGAGGCTGGAGGTACTGGCAGGCTCAGGCCTGAGCCACTGCAGCCGCGGCAATTCAGGTTTACCGCCGGTCCCCAGCCCGCCTCCAGTGTCGTCGAGGATGGACAGTGAGTCCCACTACTCACAGGCAGTCATAACCATGCCGTGATCTCCAAATCATTAGCCATATCAAACTGTGCAATTAGCTGGACACCCTGCAGTAGCCGCATGCCTGTTTTGCCATATTTGCACACCAGCTTGAATACACACCTCCTGCCAGCACCCAATGAGCACCATAATACAAGCCGGCAGACTGGCAAGCGCCTGAAGTAAGAAGGGGGACACACATGACGTCAGACACACGTGTGTGATGTACCTCAGACAGCAGGGTCCCCAGCTGTTTCTCCTCGGTGCTGCAGTATTCGGTCTCCATTTCAGCTCCTGAGTGTAATGCAGGACTGTATAGGCGACGCAAGATGAGCACTGCTGACGACGTGGCACGTAGCAGGGCTAAAGGGCTGCTCAGCAGTGGGGCTGTCGAGGCGGCCACTGCACCAGTGTCTCTCACTCCTCTCGGTCTTCCTTTCCTGCGGCAATGAATAATTGAATTCGAAGGGGAGCTGACAGTACACAGGCTGTGGCCCTGGCTGGTGCGAGCTGCAGTAGGGAGCGGGATGCTGCGATCGCCATGCTTGAAGACACAGTATAATGAATGATTTCTGCTACATTGTAGCAGTGAGTGTTAGCCTTCAGGCGAGCTCCAAGCCTGCCTGCGCACACCACGGTAGGCGCGCTGCGAGCTGCCACACTTTTAGGCAGCCTTCAGTACAGTGACAGATGCTGACACGCTGACTATGCATATGCCTGACAATGCATTTCAGTGCGGAGCACCACACTGAAATGCGTTAGTCTAACGCCTGATGCGTGGTACTTGGCAGGACTGAAACCATTTGACTCCGAGCCATTCAGCTTCTGTCATCAGCACTTCTCCCTTTTTCCACAAGAGCAGTTCAAGCATGATGGCAAAATATCCTAGTTTGCAAATGTTTTCTATATAATTCTGGTTCTGCAATATTTACCGCATAATGCATCATCTGCTGCAGAATTTGACCATTTTAACTAATAAATTGTTTGTATCTCAAATGGATCAAATGTTACTAAAAATGTGACTAGTGTTTCTGCAAAGTGGACGGCCCTTTGCAAAGGTTGACTGATCACCTTTGTCACTGCTGGATTTGTATGTTACACTGGTACTAATAAGGCAACATTTTTCCAGAGACTCTTAGCGTCTGTAAAAATGTAAAAATCATAAAGTATCAGAAAATATACTGCATTACATTGCAGCCTCTTTTTGCTGCATAATTTAGTCAACACTGCAGCATAATTTTGTCTTCCAATGGTGCATAATTCCAGTGGCCCCAAAGCAGGCAGCACAAGTTAAAAGTGCTTGTGCATGAAGCAGAGAGACTGTGAAGATTGTGAACTTAGTTTGGTGTGCTTGCAAATCATGCATTGCCGACCCCTGGTGAGTTACAGCTACTACTGCTGAAACAAGGCCAACGGAGGGACCAATGGGTGAGGCGGCCTGGGCTCAAGGGCAGGGCCGGCATGAGTGCTGGTGGAGTTCTGTGCGACAATGTTTGTTGGTGCCCTCTCAATGACTCCCTCCGCCACTGATTCCCTCACTACCATCCTTTAACAGTGCCCCTCAAGGCTCGATAACCATACTCTCGCTCAGATGAATTTAACTTGATTTACAGCGCCACTCATACCAGTGTAGGGTGGCAGAGCACTTTACATCACACTCATTACACAGAGACAATTAATCATATGTGTGTAAATCTCTGTATAGCAAATGTTACATAAGACAAAGAACTACAAGGTGTAGGAGTCACATGACATCCATACTAGTACGCAGCATAGTTTAATAGTGATTGGTCTGGAGAAACACACTGAAATTAGAACGTAATACCATGATTGGGGGTTCTCTTTAATAACCAGAATTGATTTCTATTCAAATGAACCCTTTTTGCAACATTAGGATAATCAGACTGGGGAAAAACATGCAGCTCTTAGATGAAAGTTAATAGCTCACTGTTCTATTTTAGGATTTTGACTTATAAACTGCAAGTACCAAAAGGATCTCACTGACAAAAGCAGTAACCCACTGACCCATTTACATTATGTGCACTTTGTGATCTGGATGGTACATGTTCTTTGCAGCAGGCAAATTAGCCCTCTGCGCTACCTTTCCATGAGTCAAAACTTCCACTTGACAAAACTCCATCTCTCTCTAGGAAGAACATTAATCACCGGAGTTATCATGACATTTTTATTGTTGCCTAAAATTGCTAGAGGCCAGGAAGGAGGCAGCAAGTGCTTTTAGAAACATAATATACTTGCAAGCATGACACCCCACCCGAAGTCAGCGCCCAGTGCGATCGCACCGCCCTAGAGTCACCCTGCTCAAGGGTCCTGTGACCTCAGTGACTGTGCTTCATAGGCCTGCCCGCAAGACTGGAGGTGAACTTCAGTATGGATTGTGGTGGACAAGCCTTTAAGGTTAACCCACAATTGCCACTGCTAGGGTCCACCTGCTGGTGCCAAGACACCAGGGCTTCTAAGGTCTAGCAAGGGAATGTGCTCCCTCAGGAGAGTGGTCTTGTGTGCCGCTCTGACGACAATCAAGTACCAGGATCAAGTGACAAGACCAATACTGTGCCTCAGGTTCACGAAAGTACACATGTTCAGAGGGCACGGCAGGGGCTGAGAAGTTGACTGTTTTGTCAACAATCTCTGTCCAGGCTGATGCGGGGGCTTAGGAGGGAATGGGCCCAGCAGGCTGTAAAACTATAACATCCTGCGCAAGAGGCTCAGGTAATGTGACTTCTCTGCTGGAGGGTGCAGGAAGGAAAACCAACCTACCATCCGCCGGTGTGTCCAATCTTCGAAGCATGTGTGCGCTTCTGGTCACCAAAAGGGTGGTGTGATTGTGGGAAAACAGCAGGCAAGACCCGCCCCATGGATCACCCACGTGATGGCTGGTACCCCCAGCGTAGACTCACCGGAAGGCTGGTTGGGGCACAGCTTTTTGATCTGTTAAACTCTGGCCTGCCTGCTCAGCGCTGTTCATGAATATTCTATTTCTGACACATAGCATTTTAAATTTGAAGGTGCAGTTGCATATATGAATATGTTAGACAATTTTAGCGTGCTGGTGCTGCCTCATTGGCAGTCTGCCTCAAATGCAGTATTGACAGAGGGGCGCTAGAATACGGGACTAATGCATTTTAATGCGGTGATGCGGACACCAGCATTAAAATGCGTTAGTCGAAAGCCTGATCCGGCCCTACCCTGACCCAGCCCTGAAACTGCAAAAAGTAAAATTATAATAATAACGTTATTATAATTTTATTTTTCCTGCTCAAAGAGAGGATTTGTTAAAGTTTCCATGGTAATCGCAGCGCCCATCATGAGCTGAAATTAACATGAAAACTTGAACAAATGCACACAATCACCCGCAGCCCAGCTCTTTTAAGAAAAGAAATGCAGCAACATAGCTGCCAAGGTTTCAAATTGACATGTGGGATGGTTTCAAACCTGCTTTAGCACCGTTCACTTGGATCTGTATGTGAGGAAATGCACTGTCTTTTCACTTTTTTAAGCAAACGTTTGGAGTGATATTTGGCGCTGCACCCACACACGCGGTCTGGTTACTGGCGCACATAGCCTTGGTTCCAGCGCACATAGACCTTATACTGCCGCACACAGAGGAAAAATATTAGAGGGAACATTGGTCGGCAGCAATGCTTCTCACAAAAGGCAAAAGAAAAGACGTGCCTGAGAATTGCTTGGAAAGTTTTCAGTTTCATGGGTAAAAACGAAGTCAAGCAAATCGGCGTTTTTTTCAGATTTTGCCAAAAGAAGTGGGTGGATATGCATTTTTTTTAATACAAAAAAACTTATTTTGATGTTATTTCTTCATCGTTTGACAGCTTGAGTCTAAGACATGATATTAACTTTTATTCAATGATATATTATGTTAAACAAAAATTAAAACAGTCTCGGTTTTTTATTTGTTGAACTAAAGCATTTTGCAGACGTTCCTTCCTTCTTTATGGAGGAATCAGATTTGATTGGATATTGCAAGTAGAACGGGCGATTTTTTTAATGTTTGGTCGGGAACTCAAATTTTTATAAGCTATATTGTTTTTTGCACAGTAGTAGTTTTAGATAATAATTGTTAGGATTTTATATATTTTTATTGTTTTCCATAAGCATATGCACATACATTGCCTACAACCAGCGGCCGGCGAAAGCACGATGGGAAGCGAAATCAATTCAAGAATACAGGGGCATATTAGCAAGACCGGCGATAAAATTATCGCCGCTTTAGCGGCAGTTTCCTGCCGCTAAAGCGGCGATAATGGGCTTGCTAATATGCGTTATAGAATTCAATAGAAGCCCAGGTTAGATGTCCTGCACATCTAACCTGGGCTTCTATTGGAATTCTATAACGCATATTAGCAAGCCCATTATCGCCGTTTTAGCGCCAGTTTCCTGCCGCTAAAACGGCGATAATTTTATCGCCGGTCTTGCTAATATGCCCCACAGTAACAAGTAAAACGAAATAACCTTTTAAACTCTCAACCCCGACGCCCGTGAGTCGTCTCAGCTCCGAGTACTAAAACCCACCCCTTTATTCTACCCCCTTTCGCCCAAACCCAAATTATCCGTTGTCCTTCGCCATTCGGGTCAAATGTAGTTGGAAAATTCTTAGGGGCATATTATCAAGAACGGCGTTAAAAATTATCGCCGGTTTAGCGGCAGGAAATTGCCGCTAAAGCGGCGATAATGGGCTTGATAATATGCCCTTGAGAATTCCAATAGAAGTCCATGTTCTGGTGTGAACCTGGGCTCCTATTGGAATTCTCCAGGGCATATTATCAAGCCCATTATCGCCGCTTTAGCGGCAGTTTTCTGCCGCTAAACCGGCGATAATTTTAACGCCGTTCTTGATAATATGCCCCTTAACCTTCTAAAACACCTGAGCACTGCAATTCCCTAAATTGTGAAGTTGGACATGTAAAGAAGGGTGCCCAATCGACCAGTTTCCTCTCGGATGCCATAGTGAGCCTTACCATCCCCCAAATTTCCCAAATATGATGTCTCCACTCCAGGCTCTTCGGAGCCTTCGCTTTTTTCCCTCACAGTGATGCTGCAGCTTGTTTCACGGTGCAGAATGCCATTGCTAATTGCCTACCTCCAAGTGAGTGCAACCAGGACATTTGGGGATTGATAAGACCCATGATAACATAGGTGGGGGGTCATGGGACTGTGTTATCAAACATGCCATTCGTGCAATAAACACACACCATGTCAGTGATTTAGCGTAAAAGGCCATTTATTAGGACAGGGTTGCAACAGTTATCAACTATATTATTAATATTTAACAATAACCTAAAACTTCAGAAATATGACACTCCCATTCCTCCACGCACCATTCACACCTTACACCAGTTTTCATCCGAAAACCCTCTTGCCTTGCTTCCATTCTTGCCCCTTCCACTCACTGACCTCCTGCCATGTACACCCATTCACTCCCTCACTTGCCCTACCAAACATCCTCCAATGAAGCTCTTTGCCCTGATCGGCGCATCCCGCTCACCGTCTTCTGTCACCTGTGCTCCCCTCCCGAAGGGTGGATACCCCCGCATGTGACTCACCCCCCCAAAATAGCTCCTACACTCTGCAACCTGCCCTATATTGGCAAACGCTGTATATAATGCACATCGCACTATTCCCATAACAATGTAGGGTGGGTGGGTGGTCCTTCGCTATCTCTCCAACCTCCCAGTGGTGCTTAGGAGTCAGGAAGAGGCTGGACATGCCCTTCCTGACTCTTTATATTTAACCTAATTACCTTCCTCTTCCCCTTAACATAACCTATCCCCTCCTGTCCTGTGCCTTACATGAACGAAGCACCCAAAAGAAGACTAGTCTGCAGCTGTCACTTCCCCCAGGGGCTAACATTATGATGTCAATTACATCCTTCCAAAAGATCTTATACACAGTCAGTCGCTTAGTATGAGTAACTGGCTAACCCTGTTCCAGCCAGGGCCGGACTGGGATAGCAAACCAGCCCTGGCAATTATGTCCGACCATCCACGGGGGGTCGGGGGTTGCTGGCGGGACCACTGCTGCTGCACTTTTGTTATAAGGGGCTGATTTTGCTGCACTGCTACAAAACCGGTCCCCAGTAACAAAAACGCCCCCGACTGGTCGAAAATCGGCCTCCACCCTTCGAGGCCCACCGGGGAAACGCCCGGTGCCCGCTATGGCCAGTCCGGCCCTGGTTCCAGCAGAACCTCCGGTACCCTTCAAAGTGCCTCTTATCTACCTCGTGCATCCTTGTCGGGGTGTAGTACCAATATAGTGCCACATTAGACATAGCTTCCCTACCGATAATGTATCTGTCCGAGATTCACACTTGAGATATGGCACTTCCCACTATGTGCCATATGTGCTGTTGTGTATATGTCTTCCGAGAGTGTGTGATTCAGCTCTTCGTCCTACCTCTTATGATCTGCACATTTCATCACATTATCGGTTGATTCTAGGAATTTATAAAGGTCTGAGATCATTTTCTTATCATCCCTTTTAAGTGGCCATCAGTCAATCTAGCTTGATCCCCGGATTTAACACCCAATGACAGATCTGACATTAACAGTATCTCTTTTTTTCTGAGATGCAGGAATTAAATTTTAACACATTTATTTAATTAAATTTATTTAATTAAATGGTATGTAATAGGGGATGATTCGTGAAATGAAAGAAGTAAGTGATGCCCTCACTCCGCCCTGTCGCGCACCTCCAACACTGCTCTCATGACAGGGGGATGAGGAGAGCCCCTATGACCAATGCTTGTTATTCAGCCATTACATTTTCCAAAAGTGGTTGCCAGCAATCAACGGGTCGAAGAAACACCATTGTTTCTCAGTTTCTGGTTTCCCCTTTCCAGAAAAGCTGTGTTGCCTCATAATACCTTAAGAGATTTGGAAAGCTGAGGCTGCATTTCCATTATGATTTGTAAAGGAGCCAATTCCTCACACGAAGTTTCCTTCTAACCCATGCATAGTTGTCAAGGACTCTTTGGAATTTCGTGATCTCGCTGGTGGCTAGAGGTTTTGGAAGTGTCTGAAATAGGTTTTAGGCAGAAGTGCCATTTTTACCACAGCTCTACTTCCGCACCATGATAGCCCACCTAGCCCCGATTTGACTGTGAAGTTTAAGCCTTGCAATTTTTAGAGGTTTGCCTTGAACCTTGATTCCCTGCCAGAGTTCTCCAAATTCCTCATTATGGGTGGCAGGGAGTGCATGGCACAGCTAGCAAGATCAGGCCATAATCTGCCTCTCTCATGAGTTTGAACATATCCTTGCCAATCTGTTGCCCTTTTATCAATTCAATCCGAAGAAACCTTTCTGAAAATGGGTCCATCGACAGGGCAAGTAGGAAAGGGGAGAGAGCACACCCTTGTCGCTTCCCCCTCTGAATATTGAGTAGCTCAATGAGCATCTATTGACTCTCACTGTGACTCTCATTGCCTTATACCATGCTTGAACCCAGGTGTTAAGTTAGAAGCAACATGGACACCATTTAGAGGTCACCAAAGGTAACACCTTCTTCCAATTTTCGCACCCTGGTGCTACCCTAGCGTCGGCAGGAGAGCAGAAACACAGATGGCAAGATCCTGTTCACTTCCTATGGTAGCAACCTCTACGCCATTCCATCACTCCGTAACAGCTTTTAATCTGTTGTTAATGCACTGGGGGCGGGGCCAATTCCTCTCTCTATTCATTACCACCATGCAGTAGAGGGAGGAAAAACGAAAGCAACGCTCCACCCTGCAAGCCAGCCTGTCTAAGCCCACCTCCAAGTTGCAGAATTGCTTTTTATTGGTCTGCAGTTTTTAGAAGTAAGTTTAGCAGTGAATCAGGGATGGGCTACAACCTGTGCTTCGCAAAGAACTGCAAAGGCTTGGTGCCTCTCTTGCACGCATAAGATGCCCAACAAGCTAAATAAGTGCTCTGCATGGAAAGTGTGAAGAGAAAAGGGGGGTCTGCAAGTGAGATCAGTGGAACTAGAACAGTTTTCAGAGTGCTAGTGCTCCCATCTGTGTTACGTCACTGAAGTCACAGGGACTGTGAAAAATCCAAGCGGCACACATAGAAAAGTGTCCCAAATGAGGCACGCCCATTCAGCCAGAGTGGTAAGAGTGAAGTATGTTAGCACTGTCATTTACAGGAAGCACATTTTCTATTGAAATGACACTAAATTTGCACAGACATACAGTTTTATTGATAAAATTATAAAGTGCACAAATGATAATATGCGAAAATTGAGTTTCAGTGGATATTTGTCCTTAGAGCATTACCAAGTAAAGTGTCTTGATTTATTTAATTCTATTAAAATCTTTGTTTCCATCACACTTTAGAATTAGAAGAAAAGTGTTTCATTTGTTATTTCCTAACTGCTTATTCATTTTTAAATATCTATACAGTTAATTTATAGGTATTTAAGTTCTGTTGTGTGTTAGAAAAAAACGACATTGCACATACAGACTTTCTTTCACACCAGCAAGATGGTCACACAGTTCATTTTTCAAAATCCTCTCACTTTGCAGTCGGAAAAAGAAAAGTAAACACCAAGCTCCATTTTGAAAAGTTAAGAGGAAATATTTCAGAATGCATATTCTGACATTTCATCTCTGTATTTGAACGCACAGCAAATGTGACAACTTAAAACAAAATTTAAAGCCATCTGTATTGATAATTCACCTTCGGAACCCCAGCATGTTTGTTTTGACGGTGCTTTGGGTCTCTGTCCTACTTGAAGTTTTAACACAATTTCAGATGCTCTGCTTTGAATCAGCAGGTGGTCCAACTTTTCTAACCGACTTTTTGAGTTTCCAGGTGGCAAAATGGGGAAACATCATTTAAATCGCATGCAATACATCGCATGCCATTACAACGCGGTCGTTACAACGACCGCGTTGTTACATCGCAAACCATTACAATGCAAGTCGTTACAACGACTTGCTGTAGGGGGCAGAAGGTGTTGTATTTAAAATCCAACACCTTCCCTATCGTTGCACAGACTGGAGTTGGAATAGTAAATTATACTATTCCAACATCGAGCCCCCCCTACAGCAAGTCGTTGTAACGACTTGCGTTGTAATGGTATGCGATGTAACAACGCGGTCGTTGTAATGGCATGCAATGTATCGCATGCGTTGTAACGTGGCCTATTCGGCAAAATGTCAACAGCAATCCCACCCTACCTAGGCTGGGCACAGCTGTAATTAATTAGTTTGCAAAATCGGCCAGCATTGGACGGGATATTCTTATCTGTGGAAACTCAAACCTCTGCAAGACATTTCAGTGTGCACATGTACATATGGTTTATGTTTTTTTTAGCAGTGAACTACTATAGCGAAAAAACCTTTTGAGTCCATCAGTGTGTGAATCAGCAAAATGTAGCACTTTCTGAAAACATGTCAGTGTCTTGCCAAATGGGGCTCTTCCAAATCACCATGGATTCAACTTTTTGGTTAGGTCAGTTCCGGCACAACATCAGTCCTGCTGAAATCCGAAAGTACCACAATGTTGTAAGGTGCGCTAACTTTCCATTTCAACAAAACAAATTCCACAACCCTAAAGTTTTATGATGTATATGGCAGAGTCAAAATGGCATTGTATAGCATGGTATATTTTTACTGACACCATACTTGAGAATGTCTTGATTCTGGTTGGAATATGTGCAATGTTGCACACTACACAGAATTAACCAACCCTTTAGAGGCTTAGGATAATCATCTTTATTTTGGAAAAAAAAAGAGGAAAACTGCATTTGATCAGTATGATTGAATGCAGCAAGCGTCCACTCCACACAGACAAATGTGCACTACATCAATCTGTTTTAGCTGCATTTGGAAGTTATTTTAGTTATTTTAATACTTATTTGGAACCTTTTGTCCAAATAACACTCATTGCTGCTGTTCATGTTGCATCTGTGTTTGTGGGATGGAAGTTTGCAATAAACTGTTGTGCTTCTGGACTTGAGGCTATGTGTACTTAGGCACTAGACAAAATGTCCAAGAAATGGGGGCTGTGTGTGACCATTATGAGTTGTGCCTGGTCACTTAGAACTATGCATCATTGTGCTTGAGAATGCGGTGATGGGCCTAGGCATGTAGGCTTATGATGAGTATCTGACATTTGTTGATTGTATCTTGATATGTGATGGTGATGGCTGCACCCATGGTTTGTCAAAGCTGCACCATTATCATGGAAACACTGATGGTATATCATGGCAGAACCAATTTTAATGAATTGATGGTAACTACAATACACCTATTAGTATGTATATTAATACTGTATTTATTGCTAGTTTTTTTTTAATTCACTTATGCCATTTATAGTTATTTCTTCAAGCCGAAGGTCATTTGGCACCTCTTTTTGTGATGTCACCAGGTTCAAAGTTCACATGACATTACTTTCTGAGAAGCGAAAGTGTGTCATCAATTCAGCTACCCTTAGCATTTCGGTGAATTGATGCCCAAGATGACCAATCCCAGAAAAATCAACTGTGCTTTGCAAAAAATGTGCCAATCCACCCCAAGAAACTTTCTTCTACATCCAATAAGAGCAATAGTACATTCTCAAAAGATATATATATATATATATATATATATATATATATTCACTGAAACAACCATAGGTTTTAGGGACGTTATAGTTAGAAATTAGCATTTAAAAACCTTAGAAATTCACTGGAAAAAACCATAGGTTGCAGGGACGTTATAGTTAGTTGGACATTTCACTCGTATAAAACCAGAGAAATTCGGCTGTTATAGTTAGTAGAGCTAACTATAACTCGCGCCCCCGCAATGCACTGCTGACGACGTCACATATTACATCACTCATGACATGCTCAGTGACATCACTGATGACATCTCAAATGACATCACTGATGACATCATCCACGTGATCATCTGATGCACATCCTCACACCCTAATAAAACCTTTCATACACCCACTCTAAAATACAGACTACCAATATCGAAACCATAGACACACCAATAGCAGTTAGTACATACCCGCTCAGTGATTCATACGTCTACACACACATCCACCCACTAACCCATACAGTCACTCATACACGCAGTCATTCATCAATACAACCACTGATATATCCACTAATACACCCATATAGACACTCACACACTGCCACTCACCCAAAGAGTTACTCAACAACCTAGTCAGTCACCCAAAGAATTAATTACACTGCCATTTACTCACCTATACAGTTATATACACACACCACATCACTTATTCATACAGACATGTACTGTCTTCAACAATTACTGACATAAGCACACACTTATCCATGCAGCCACTGTCACAATCACTCACTGTTACATATACTCACTTATATACTCCAACACTCACAAATACTGCCTTTTACATATGTAGTTACTTACACATATACCACTAACACATCCATTCACTCACCAACACAGCTATACGTACACTCACTCACGATACACTACCTAACACACGCACTCATAAACGCATACACCCAGTGAATCACCCACTCACACATCCATGCAGGGAGTCACACCCCCCCCACCCACACAGACACTCAGGCACCCATACAGGTTCTCAGACAACCAATCATTCTTCAATATACCTTGGCATATATACATATAACGTTCTTGAAATTTTTAGAAACACTCAGTCACTGGATGATGTCATCATTGATGTCATCAGTGATGTCATTTGAGATGTCATCAGTGATGTCACTGAGCATGTCATGAGTGATGTAATATGTGACGTCATCAGCAGTGCATTGCGGAGGCGCGAGTTATAGTTAGCTCTACTAACTATAACAGCCGAATTTCTCTGGTTTTCATTTTTTTTATTTTAAGCCCCGGGGAGGTGGCAGTCCCCGGGGCTTGGGGGGGCCCGCGAGGCCCCCGCACATTAATAAGCATTGCCCCCGGGACCTGACCCACCCGGGGGCTTTAAAAAACAAAGCGCGGGAGTCCGCGCTTCGTTTTTTTTTTCATTTTCTACCGGGTTCGCGCACCCGGCGCGACTACGGCCGAAAATGAAAAATGCTTTTATTGGGCATGGGGGTCCCTGTGGGACCCCCTAAGCAGGCCTAGGGGATTAGGGTGTTTTTACCCTGCCCCCTTTTCTTCTTTTTAATGTTTTACTCACCTTTTTTCCTTCTCCCTCGGTACCGAGTCACAAGATGGCTGCCAACACTTCCTGGTTTGAAGTGTTGGCAGCCAATCAGAGGCAAGCTCGTGCTCGGGAGGGCTCAGCCAATCAGATCTCACAATTCTCAAATATCGATATCTGTAAATCTTTAAATATCTCAAAAACTACTGAACGGAATTACACCATTTAAAAAAAGCGTGCTTTCTGGACCAAGAGCTATCTCTCTGCCAAATTTGGTGTAATTCCGTTCAGCAGTTCAGGCTGTAGCCGTGTCTAAAGTTTCCTATGGAAATTAACATGGAGAAAACACGTTTTGGGACCCCCCTTTTTTCTCGGCCCCCCTTTGATGAAGGGCTTCGATGACCTCGCGATGAGCCTCGAAGAGCCGGCGTCGGCAGGCATTGATTCCGGAGGTCAGTGTAGGAGTTGTCGGGCCCTTGAAGTCACACGTGTTGCAGATCGAACTCTGTGCGGTTGAAGTCAGGAACACTGGCGTCAGCGGGCATCGGGGCTGCGGTGCGAAGTGCAGCGATGCGGCGTGCGGTGCCCTCAGGTCGCGGTGCAGGCAGTGGCTTGGTAACGGCGTCCAGAGGCGTCAGTGAGACCATGGCCGCAGCGCCAACTGGGGTGGTGCTAGCAGGTCACGGTGCACGCAACGGCTTTGTCGTTGCTGAAGCGCTGTTGTCGGCTGACGAACTGGAGTCAATGGCTCAGGCATCAGTAGGCCAAGGCTGCGGTGTGGGATGGGGCAATGCGTTGTGTAACTTACGAGCGGTGCCCTCAAACCACAGTGCAAGCAGAAGCGTCAATGTCCGTGTGAAGCGGCGTAGTAGGGGATACCAGGGCAGTGGTGTGAAGCAAGGCGGTGCGAAGTGCGGTGTCCACACACCACGGTGCAAGCAGTGGCGGCGTTCGGCGGCATTGTCGGTGAGACCAGGGTTGCGGTGTGAAGTGCGGCAGTGCCCTCTGCGGTGTCTTCAGGAAATAGAGCCAGCAGCGGCGTCGTTGACGGCGTCGGGTTGCTTTTCCTTCCGTTGCAGCACAAAACACACAGTTCCCAGTGCTGGTAGCAGATGAACGTGTAGTCTTTGCTGTTCCTGAGACTTCTTGAACAGGGGGCAAGCTCTACCTCAAGCCATTGGAGAAACTTAAACAAAGAAGTTGCAGAAAGTTCAGTCCAGTCTTTTCTCTGCCCAAGACAGAAGCAGCCACTGCCAACACAGCAAAGCACACAGCAACATGGTAGTTCCTCCTCACAGCTTCTCCAGCTCTTCTTCTTGGCAGGTATCTTGATCCAAAAGAGTTCTAAAGTCCTGGGGTCAGGGCCCCAATATTTATACCACATTTTCTCTTTGTTCTCTTTGTGGCAAGGGTCTCTGAGCCCAGTCCAAACCAGTTCTGCCCTCTGTGGCCAGCTTCACTACAGGAGGTGGAGACAGCATTGTGCAGAGGAGACACTCCCTATTCAGGTGCTGGTGAAAACTCCTCCCACCACACTAAATGCAGAACAGGCTTATTCAGCCCAACTTTGAGTCACACAGGAACGGCAGGGCACACCTCAACCCCCTTGTGGCTGTCTACAGTGAATGCACAGCCCCAGCCCGTGTCACTCCAAAACCAGTCAATACACAAACCAGCAGAGGCACACAGAATGGTTAAACAAGAAAATGCCTACTTTCTAAAAGTGGCATTTTCAAACACACAATTTAACAAGCATTTGCAATGCAATAGGTCTCGCATTTGTGACAGTTTGAGCTATTGGCATTGTAAATGACAATGCCTTTTATTTATGTGTTTTGAAACCCTGCAAGCGATGCGTAAACACGCACTTTGTACTTATAGTACTTGCTTACGAGAAGCAAGGCTGGCAGTAACTGTGCCCCTTTACTGCCAGCCTTGCTTCTTGTACTACTAGGGACTTAGTAGTAAATCAAATAGCCAATCAGAGAAACACCAATCTATAACACAATTTACGCCAGGAGCACTTGCACTTTAACACTGAACAGCAGTGAGAAAGTGCGCAGAGGCACTAAACCAGCAAAACGATGTCCAACATACTATAAAAACAGGAGGTCAGAAAGCAAAAAAGACAGGGGAAACACGACAAAAGATGGCAGGTCTAACAACTCTATTCTACGCTCCTCTAGACTACGCTATTCCACTGTACGCCACTCCGCTGCACCACACTCCACTGTACGCCGCTCCACTCACCGCCAATCCATTCTATGCTATTCCACAGCACTCCACTCCACTCTAACCCACTCCAGGGTATACTATTTCACGGTACCGCACTACAATGTACCTCACTCCAATCTATGCCACTTTACTGTATGCTACTCCACTCTGCAGCGCTCCACTCTACGACACTCCACTGTACACCACTCCACTGTATGCTATTCCACTGTACACCACTGCGCTCTACCGCACTCCACTGTATGCCATTGAACTCTACATCACTCCACTGTATGATACTCCACTATAGGTCACTACACTCTACGTCACTCCAGTGTACACCACTCCATTGTACATCACTACACTCTACGTCACTCCACTCTATGCTATTCCAGTGTACGCAACTCCAATCTGCATCACAACACTCTATGCTATTCCACTGTATGCCACTCCACACTACAGCACTACACTGTACGACACTCCACTATACCATATTCCACTTTACGCTACTGCACTCTATGCTATTCTAATAAAAGCCACTATGCCCCCATACTCTACCTCACTCCACTGTATGCCACTCCACTCTATGCTACACCACTGCACACTATTGCATCTACCCCACTCCAGTCTACGCCACTCCGCTGTATGCTATTTTAGTGCATGCCTCTCCACTGTCTGCCACTCCACTCTACGCCACTTCATTATATGCTATTCCACAGTATGCAACTACACTCTACGCCACCCCACTGTAAGCTATTCCACTGTACGCTACTCTACGCCACTCCACTCTACGCCATTCCACTGTATGATACTCCACTTTAAACTACTCCACTGTAAGCAATTCCAGTCTACACAGCAATTCCAGTCTACACCACTCCAGTCTACGCCACCCCTCTACCCAACTGCACTCAATGCCACTTCACTGTACTCCACTCAACAACACTGTACTCCACCCTATAGCACTACTCTGTAGAATTATGTACTCCTGTCAATGCTAGTGCACAGCACTCTACTCTATACCACTGTACGACACTCTACCCCACTCTATGACACTCTACACAACTTCCTCTATGCGCTCCACAACTATAGTGAAACTTAGTGTGATGAGTGTGGTGACAACATTATGATTATGTAGGGAAGTGCGCAACTTCTACTAATTTGAAGGTGTTGCATAAACTAAAAGTATAAGGTATAAGTTTAGAATTTCCAAAATTTGTGGTTTGTTTTGTTTAGTTTTTTTAGATACATTTGTTAATTTTGTATAGAAAGAACAAACAAAGTTATAGTAACTTAGTTAAGCATTTCTAATGTTTGTGTAGTTTAAGTTGTGGTTGTATAGAAAGAACAAATAAAGTTTTCTTAACTATAACAAACGTTTTACCCTTTGTTTTTAAATTTAACACACACACACACACATATATATGCTCTGGTTTGTTGCCAAAAGAGAACAAATGCTGTTTTCATATAAGCGCGCAGCCACAGCGCGCACAGAGCCCCGTCCTCAAGTGTTCAGAGGTCAACAGTGGCAGTGGCTAGTAGTGGACTTTGGAGGTATCCAAAAACCTCAGGACTGTGGTGAGCCACAGGAGATTGGTAACCTGCTGAAAAGTCGGACCTTGACTTCAAGGTGAGGCGTGGATCACTGTACCTGCGCATACAGGTGTGATCTGCTGGTGTTAAAAGCGGCTGGATGAAGGGACAAAAGAAACCTGCTATAATTTAAAAACAAATGGATTTCCAGGCAAAATTCGATTGAGTTATTAAACTCAATGTACAGGACTGATTGGAACAACTCGCTTTGAACAAAGAGCACAAAAGCGTCTCCAGGATTCAACTTTTCCAACATGAAAATGTTGGGAATTGCAGTCCTGATGCACCTCATCCAATGACAGAGAGGCAGCACGATTTAAAACAGGTGGGAGAAAAAAAACCTGGGAACCATGCATCTGAGGAAAGCACTTTTGCTGAAACGTGTCATGCTTGTTTTTAAGGAATAAAAGGAACTTTCTGAAGCCCCGCTGTGTGCTCTGGTTTGTTGCCAAAGGAGAACAAATGCTGTTTTCATATATTTATATATATACACACAAAACTCTTGTCCCAAGACAAAGAGGCACTGAACGTGCAGGAATTTCCTTGCTCCGAGCTGAGACAGTTCCAGCGTAGCCTAACGCGTTTCGGACTCTCATAGTCCTTGATCACAGACTTCTGTGGTTTGAAACAAAACACGACAACTGACCACTCGTCAATTATACAAATGCCTTTATTGCCCTCAGGTGGGCAGCTCACGTGCGTACATCCAGTTGCATTATGGACTTCGTGGTTCAGTCACAGCACCAATTTACCCCTGCAGTGGGTGTTACAATGCCACAGTATATTCATAGTGTCCTGCCCCTCCAGTGGGCAAAAATGCCAGAATTGTCCAAATAACAGGTCACTCTCTGAGCCTGACTTTCAGTAATGAGGCTCATACAATTTTTCAAGCCCAATCTGACCCGCTGCCAATATCGTGGTGATGCACTCTTCATAGCTGGACCTGCTGTAATACTAGCACAAAACTCTTGCCCAAAGACGAAAACGCACTCAACCTACAGAAATTTCCTTGCTTAGAGCTGAGACAGGTCCAGCGTCGCCTAACGCATTTTTGACTCTCATAGTCATTGATCACAGGCTTCTGTGGCATGAAACAAAACACGACAACTGACCACTCCTCAATTATACAAATGCCTGTATTGCCCTCAGGTGGGCCGCTCAAGTGAGTACATCCAGTTGCATTATGAACTTCCTGGTTCAGTCACAACACCAATTTACCCCTGCAGTGGGTTTTACAATGCCACAGTGTATTCATAGTGTCCTGACCCTACAGTGGGCTAAAATGACAGAAATGTCCAAATAAGAGGTCACTCTGAGCCTGACATTCCGTGGTTAGGCTCATGCAATTTTTAAGCCCAATCCGACCCGCTGCCAATATCGCGGTGGTGCACTCTTCACGGCTGAACCTGCCGTAATACTAGCACAAACCTCTTGTACCAAGACGAAGACGCACTCAACGTACAGGAATTTCCTTGCTCAGAGCTGAAACAGTTCCAGCGCCTTATAACGCGTTTCAGACTCCCATAGTCCTTGATCACAGGCTTCTGTGGCATAATGCAGCCTGTAAGAAGAATGCTGTCCAGAAGTGTCTGGTGCTTCCTATCTTCTATGATCAACTGGCAGACCACCGATGGGTTCCTGTTTTTGTCAAACAGAAGGACCCAACAACTACTCGGACCTGGATGAACCTTTGGTGAGGTTACCTGACATTATGAAGGCGCACATCATCCACAACAGTCACATCATGGTGTGGCCGCAGAGGAAGGACCTGTCCAAGCATAGATTTCACCATGGTCTTCAACAGCACTTCCAGAGGTACAGCTTTTGCAGAGTCAGCACCTGCCACCTGTCCATCAACGTACTGAGACTTTGGCTTGTGTACTAATGTCTCATGGAAGTCATTTGAAATATTTTGACAACTTACTGAGGTCCTGGTGCAGATACTAACCATGACCAGAGGCATGCTACAAGCTCTGACATCTCTCAAAACCCAAACTTCATAGCTTTAGCTTGAGCATGATACAGATGCTAACACCCTCCAGGGTACCAGCTTTTTTCATGCTACAGGTAAAGATACCTTACAGGATTGTGGTGCACATACTGATAAATTACACGGATCTCCACCTCCCTTACAGTGCCCATAGTTCAGCTACTGACTCTTGGTGGGGTCATGGTACCAGTACTGAGTTCTGGTAGGGGCCCTAGCACTGGTGCTGACACCACACAGGTTCATGGTAGAAGTACTCTAATATTAAAGAAGGACATGCCTTTCTTAAAGTGGCCATGTCACAGAAACTGAAACCTCATAGGACCATAGTGCAGGCTCTGATGCAACACCTCTCGGGAGTTATGGAAAAAGCATTAACCCTTCACTAAAGGCATGGCCTCGGCACTGACAGCTATGCTTTCCATAAATAGGTTTTATAAAAAGAAATTTTGAACAGAACAATTTTAGTTTTGACCAACTGCTGCCAATTTCTAGCTCTACCTTCCAACTTCACTCCCTCATTTTTGACTGCTGCTGTAAATTCACTTGTCGCTTCTGCTTGAGATTTTGGAGAATGTTTTACTTTTTTTTCTACTTGTGTTTATGCTGATGGTGATTACGGTTTGTGTTTATCGCCTGTTGCATGACGGTACCTATTTCTCAAATAATGCTAATGTCTAGATTAAAGATGATAATAATTAGCATACTTTGGTTATACGTGTACTGGTGGCATCTGCCGCTAGCATAATGCTGATACTGGCATTGATTCTTGTCATAATGAGGGCATCTGTGGCATGATGATAATTGCTTCTGGCTAATGCAGGCCATCGTAAAATGGTGGGAATTCTTGGCACACTGTGGGCATCCTTGGTATGATGCTGAACATCCCTGACATAATACTGGCCCTTAAATCAATTTCATGTTGGTGCTTACTTCTGGCATAAAGCTAGTTCTGTAGACATGATGAATGTTCTTGGCATATTGTGAGCCTCCATCCACTTGCACTGCCAGTTGAGTGCATGTAAAGCTGTAAAGGTAATGCTGAAAACAATATTTGATTGAGTGAGGAACATGCTCAATCGAATATTGTAAAGAATTCTAGCCAATGTAAATATTTCTAACATGTCTCATTCATTCATACATCCATGCACTGCTCAACTGAACCTTCATCCTTCCATGCACTAACACATTCATCAATCCAAGCACTCACTCACCCATTCATTCATTGAGCCATCTACCAATGCCCTCACTCCACCATTCATCCTTCCCTGGTTTCTTCCATTCACACATTCACTCATCCATCCATTCTTCTAGCCTTTTCTAATTTTCACATTCACTCACTAACCCATTCATAGCATCACCCACGCGAATTACCAATCAATGAAGAAGTATTTTCACTTAGAAGCCACGCCTGTTGACTTTGACATTAAGGGGCAGATTTACAAGCCCCTTGCGCCACTTTTGAGTCACTTTTCCCATGTTAAAAGTGACGCAAAAGTGGCGCAAGGGGCTTGTAAATCTGCCCCTAACTATTTATAAAGTGGTTAATTTAAAATGTTTCTTAATTCTCCAAAATTTAGCATACACGGAAATCCGGTTCAGCCAAATAAAGTGACCTACCGTTGATCGCAAAATCTGGACAACTAAAGAAAGCCTAGGGAAGAACCCTACGGGGCATATTATCAAAGAATTGCGATAATTATCGCAAAGCGCGCTTAGCGCTGTTTTTTTTATCGCCGGCTATCGCTGGATTTCCTCCCCGTGATAGCGCGCTATTAGCAACGCGTATCGCAAAGGCGATAGGAAATCCAGCGATAGCGTGCAGAACCAGCAATAGCGCGAGAATCCCAGCGCTAAATCAACAGCGCTAATGAAAAGCTTGCTAATAGGCAAGTATATACTTAACCCAACAATCCACCCCCCATTGACAAGATGGTTAAGGCAACTTTTTTTCAGGCGTTAAGTTCCAGCGATAAGCGCGGTTAGCGCGAATTTTCCTATCGCTTCGCGGGCGTTGATAATAGGGGAAAGTTGTGTTTGCGACTGTTTCAATGGAGTTTTAGTCAGGAATGCCTACTTTGCATGTTATTAGCGATAATTATCGCTGACATGCAAAGCGGCAACACAACGGCCGCTATCGCCAGTAAGCTGTCGCTAACAGCTGTTAGCGACAGCTTGCTAATAGGGCGATAAAAATATCGCTGCTTTATCGGCAAAAAGTGCTGCTAAAGTGGCGATAATACCCTTGATAATATGCCCCTACATCTTTGTAAGTAGGCCCCGAAACCTGAAAATATCCATATGCTCACCATAAATGAATAAAGTTACTAGAAGATTTCATGTCATCGGTGACACTATGTTCCAGTCTAGTCATTACCTCTGCTACTACAAATCTTTGTTTTAAGATGTGCTATTCCAATTAGTGCGGTTGAAAATGAAATAAAACAAGACTGTCACTCCCAGAAAGTCCAGGACGGGACAATGTTGGCCGTGATGACACGGAGGAAACCTTATAATTTGAAAGAGAAACTACGCTTACAGTGGTGTTTAACTTAGAAACCCGACTCGAATTTTCTCGAAAATCATTAGTAAGAATCTCTAAATGTTCCCAGTTGCATGAGTGATTAACTCATTCAGTGTATGATTTTTCTCTGCGTCCTAGAATTTGTAATTCTGTTGATTTAATTAGCGAAGCGCATCTACAAGTTGCATAATGGAAAGGGAAATAGGACTGGGCGCGCTCCTCACGCACGGACCCGGGAAGTTTGCGAGCTCTACAATCACTGGTAGAGTCGAATGTGTGCCGCATTTCCATCGCGAACACTTCAATGGGGCAACTTCTTCACAGAACGAACACATTTCACCATATGACATGGAGCTACTCACATAACGCCCCGCCCGTGATATGCCCCACGCACGCGTGGCTTGTATTTCTTCAACTAGTGCGCGTCAAAGAGTTTCAGTGCAGCTGTCTGAACTAAAAAGAGATCGTAGGCGAGGTTTCATATTACTGGAAAGTCCCTACATTTTAGCAATATATAGTCACCCAACAAAACAACTCTGATTGGATCATTCAAGTGAACTAAAGAACAACTAGCAAACAATCTAGCAAGGAATTAAACCAGGCCAGCGAGTTAGAGGATGAAACTCGGGGTTGGGAATTTCCTTAAACATGTAACTTCATTGTGCGAAATATTCATTATTTTGCTTCGGGTAGAAATATAAGCGTTAACCAGAGAAGGAGGCTGATTATAACAACAATAAAAGGACTTCAAAAACAAACCTTTATAAGATATGTTTGCCAAAATGAATAATTGAGGGTTTTTTTACAGTATGGTGGATAATTATGGTTGACCCTTAGTGTTACCACTCTGTGAGAATTATACATTTATCTTTGTAGTTCTCTGTAGCTGGAACAATTCCGAAAGGGAGTCAGAGCGTAATACACAAGAACAGCTACAGACTGCAGCAGAGCAGTGCACATTAGATGATTTCACGTTTCACTCATCATACAGTTTTAATTTTGTTATAATGTCAGGCTGAAAACGCAATGGCTGAAAGGGCCATTTTGCATTAACACATGAAGTGTAAACGCAATTTACTGTAACATTGGTGACCGCATGCATGATGTGTAGTTGCCCAGAATGGACTAGTACGCATGTAGAGATCCCACTGTAAGCCGCAAAACAGTAGGGTGAGTTGGTAGGGAAAAAAAGAGGCAGCCCTTGTTTTTGACATTTTGTAGTTAACAGCGTAATATTACTGTATCAAATATGTTATATGTTCAGCCAATGGAACGATTCCTTGGTTTTTTTGGTACATAAAGCGAACTGCCATACAGAGTAACATAAAAAAAATATTACAATATTTCATATAATAATGAATGTGTTACGAATGTTGTATTAACACACTATTGGCCTCATTTGGAGGATGATTATAAGACATGGGTGAAAAAAAGGGGGCTGTCGCGTCTACCTCCTGTTTTATTCCTTTCTCATTTACCATGCAGGGGGAAAGGGAGTTCACGATGGCAGCGCCCTCCCCTCGCCTGCTCCACCCTCAGGACCCCCATTCACCAAACAAATACATACAGCAAAGGTTTCGGCAGGTACACCCAATTTGGGGCAGCCATTCAATGCCATTTGCACTCGCGTCCTTTCTCCACAGGACCACCTGAACAGAAAAATTGCTTAAATGTCCATATATGCTTGAAGAAAACTCCCAGAACATGTGGCGAGCTGGTCATGTTATTCCAGAAGATGGGCCCCCACTTTTTGGGGTCTGTCCTCAGGAATAATATAAGTACCTGCAGATACAAAAAGTCAGAAAGGCATGGCCAACCTGCTACTATGCTTTCTTTTTCCTTGAAGTAGCTCCCACCATGTTACACTGGAGCCATTTTGGAGGAAAAGTGTCAAGAACCAAATTGTGATAGGATGCAAACGTTCTACACCTAAAAAGATCCATACCTGATTTAAATCAATGTAGAGGCTATCAGGAAGACCCGATCTCAATCTAGGAGATTTACAGCAGGTAAGCAAATCTTGATACAAAAATAAGGAAACAAAAAAGCATACAAAGACAACATGGAAGTGACGGGCTTTGAAGAAACGAAGAAGGCACTTCCCAAAACACTGAAAATGATTTTATGGCCACTGACTATAAGCATGAATTTCAGAGTAGAACAGACATTTACTATCGTCACAGTATTTTTACTCATAAGTCGCGGATAGGCTTAAGAATTGACAAACATATATTCAAAGGCAAGGAGACAACAGGGGCAATTAGTTAGGGGTGTGGAGAAATGTATTGCTCAGTAGCTCAGCCTTTGCACTAGTTTTTGTGTAGAATGAGCTTACTATTCATGCCAGATATACCAAATCTACTGATTGTGCGATATCAATTCCAGAGCTACAGCACTGTCAGAAATACCCTATTTACCACACAATTTGACATTTAGGAGATGAAAAATATAACAGGTACAAATAGAATGAATGTCTGAAATAGGATGCCCCACCAGTCTAAGCATAATACCAGTTTTCAATCCATGTCACCCCATGCTGAGATATTAGTCTAATCTGACATGATAGGCGGTGATAAGCTCGATCCAACAGTTGAAGTTCCATCGTCTTCCACTCCAACACCTCTAAGATCACCCCCATCTTCATTGTATCAAGGCTTATAGTATTCTCTGTTGTCCTCCAGAGGAGCCAGGGTTCAGAACGCCCCACAGCCAAAACATATGTCATCTTCCGGTAGTGGAAATAGAGAGTGACTTGACTGTGATGGAAAAAATAGATGGGTCGGTAACACTGACTCTTGTGCAGTTAGTAATTCTATAGTAGTCCACAAACCACTGCAAACTTTCAAGTTTGAGGCAGTTTGAGAATTTTGGACAGTTTGGGGAGTTCATCCAAGAAATCCACCCATTTCTCTAGATCTCTAAATAGATTTAGGCATTTTTTGGCAATATCAGCCCACACCTGAACTAAAAAGAAGACTGATTTCACCCAATTTGCTTTTTGGAAAATGGTTTCACCAAATCCTGGCAGTGCGTCTTGCAACCAACCTAACCCGTGTCATTGTGAAGTGTGTAGCGATCTGTCTGGATCACAGTGTAGTTTTCCGGTCTTGTGGTGTTGCAGGCACTTATGAAAGGTAATTAATTAAACTGTTTCAATACTTCAGAGTCCGTCACTGAACCCAGAAGCACTCAGGGGCGTAGCTTCAAGGGGGATGTTTGGGGTGCTACACCCACCTAATAAAGGTATTTTTAAGTAAATCGTGAACAGGTGCTCTCAGTCGGGTATGGTGAGTTCTCTGTCGGATTTCACATGTATTTTTAAATATACACACAAACGAAAACACACACAGTTTGTTGTTTTACAAAATATTATGTTTCCCACCATTTACTACCCCTAACAACCAACATTTCTCTCTGTCTCCATTGTCCCGTAAGCCCCACTTATGCCCTGCTTGCCCTATTATTGTATTTTAATCAGAGACGTTTTAAGGCATGGGCAAAGTGGGCTCTGGCACAGGGGCCCAGCCTTTCAGGCCCCTACCCCCCCCCCCACCATAGAGTCAGCTGTGTTCTGCAGAGAGTCTTGCCCTGGTGACTTTGAACAATTCTTAAACAGGTTGTTTTAAATACCCTGTCCTTTAAAGTATTTTTAATGTGGGTGATGTGTGAGAGTCGATTACAGACATTTTGCAGAGAAATGTTGTGTTTATGTTTCATGCAACTTCCATAAAAAAAAATGTATTACATCAAAACAGGACATTATATAAGAGAAATGGGAGGGCGTCACAGAGATTATTTGCAGTAATATTAGCGAACTGCTGCTGTGTTACAATATTGAAAACACACCTCACTATCCCTGAATATTACATGTAAACATATTTAGAATTAGGACCAGTGCGCCTGTCAGTGAGCGGCCCAAAGAGGGCATGAAATAGCTGAAATTGGATCATAAATTAAAAGCTGTTCCAAAAAGGGGCCCCCAAAATACGTTTGGACCAGGTTTCCAAAATCCTTAGGATGTCCCTGATTGTAATTAGATACGCCAGTGTGATTATTGGAAAACCTGATGCCCCGCCCCAATCTTTCTGAGCAAGATGCACCCCGGGAGTACTATTTCATATGAGCAGCAAACAGTGCCGGCTTTAGCGCTGGTGGCACCCTGTGCGACAATCATTTTTGGCGCCCCCACACCCAACGATTACTTCCTAGGATTCTCTCACTACAACTGGAAAACGTGCCCCTCATCTCTCCAATCATAGGTTATAGCTAAACACATCGCCCCCCCCCCTGAGGTCAGCGCCCCCTGCACAGGTCAGCGCCCTGTGCGGCCGCACCAGTCGCACTGCCCTAAAGCTGGCCCTGGCAGCAAATGATACGTACATCTAGGAGAAAACTGCACTGTACACGCAATTACAAAGATGCAGTACCCACCTTATACACTCTACTCACTGGACAGAACAGGACTGTCACGATGTATGTATAAATATTGACCCAGAGGGATATCTCAGATCTGAGACATTCGCAGGGGTCTCATGCACCCCTATACCGGTCTGACCTTCTCTATATTGTCCTGAACCTTGCCCAGCAAAAGCAACAATGAGATCTCCCCAGAGTTCTCACAATGCTTCTCTATTTTGTTTTACACGATGCCCTAATGTCACAGAATTGAGAGACTGACAGGGCTCTCATAATTCACATGTACTCGGACAGTGGCGTCGTGAACCCTCCAGCTTTTAGCTGCTAAAGTGGAGGTTGCCACTGAACCAGATGGCCTGGTAAAACCACCCACTAACACGTTTATTCGTTCCATTTTGGTTTCTGAAGACAAAAGCTCTTAAAAGAAAAAGATGATCAAGTCAGGAATGAGACTTGGGCCAAGTGCTCCTAAGTGAGCCAAGTTCTTTTAGGGAGACAGTGAAAGAAATGATGAAAATATCGAAAATTGAAAGCCAGCAAACAGAAAACAAAGGAAAAAGAAAGGTAAGAAGGAAAAACTAGACGAGAAAAGAAAGAAAGAAACAGTGGAGCTAGAAAGTGGAAAGGATAGAGGGGAAAAGGAAGAAAGAAAGGGTGAAAGCAGGAAAATGTGAAAGGAAGATCAAGACAAGAATGGAGGGTGGATGGCAGGGTGTGAAAATGAATGAATAGATGAGTGCATGACACTATTCTATAATGGGCCGCTTGGCTCACTTTGTGCCATTAGAGATTTACTTCCATGAGGAAGACATTTTCATTTAGGCTACTCTCTTGTACTCGGTCTGCAACAGACAGAGCTACACCACTAAAGTTCGAAAAGGCACCAGTAGCGGCTGGTTAACTCTGAAAGAGTTAGGGCATTAATATCTATCCTAAAAACCCTGAGTGAGCAAGGGAAATGGGTGGGGTCAATGTTGTGAATGGCCATTTAGGTGTGGTGGGAGAAGGTGAAGCCTCAAAGAGCATTTTGAAAAATGGCAATGTAGACATTTTACGGTACTATTTTCCCATAAACTGGCTTAACTATGGGTTCTGACGGAGGGTTGTAGTATGGAATATTGAGTAGGTAATATCGTTTTACCATAGTATCATAGCCAAAATATCGAGGACAAAAATATTGAAAAGCATTTGCATATAGGGAAGTATAGATTTACTATTATTAACTCCACCTCTTAGTACCTCGAAGATATGCATATCTTCAAAGGTACTAAGATGTGAAGTCAGGTATAGAAAATCTACGCTTACTTACCTGTCAATATTTTGGTCCTCACTATTTTGGCTACAATATTAAGGTACCACAATATTCCCTACTCGATATTCTGGAGGGTAATTGACGATTGAGCCTCCTCAGAAAAATCTTCGAAAAAATTGCGACAAGTGATGATACCCTAACTAGGTGAAAAAAAGCCTTAGATATTTTAGGCAGCTGGGCATAACATTTCAGGTGACCCGTCATTTTGTGCACAGCTACATTCCACTTAAATTCCGTTTTCCCTGCAGCTCCATCCAATTACATTCGTTGCCATATGTTATTACTGAGAATCTACCTGGGAGCGCGAGGGTTGAAAAATTAAAAGTTACACAGATCTTACAATCTGAGGGCATAGAGAGCCGAGCTAGACAGATCTCACAGGTTCAGACAGCAGAGTTATCGCTGAGGAAATATTAACCTTACAGATAGAGACCCCAGACTTGACAGGCTATACCAGTCTTACAGTCGCAGACCTACAACAGCAGCGGACATACAGTTATAAAAAACCTTGTGTAACCAGCTGATGAAATGTCTTTACGCAAGCCACAATATAATACTGTTATGTATGTATTGTTTTGCCAACTTAACCAGGAATGTGGCCCAGTCTATCATCTGTCCATAATGGACACAAAATCTATGTGGCAACTTGAAAGACAAATAGACAGGCACTACTCTGTAGATTGATTTGGAAAATTTGATTTGTGTTAAAGGGAACAAAACTCAGATCTTTGTCCGGAGATTGTATCCTCGTCATCGACCTCTCTTCTTGTGACTGGAACAGCTACGGATGTCGCCTGACCCCATGGAGAGCTTAAAAAATCTGGGTACCATCTCTAACAGCGAGCCTCAGTGGTTATATTGTTTCAGCATGCTATACACTGCTGCAGAAAACATGGCCTTCGTTGGATATTTAATCTAACAAGCATTGGCAAAGCCTTTTTGCTTTGTCACTCCTGCTTTGTTATGCCATTTGTTTTGTAAAACATTGTTGTGGGTGCAAACGCCCCTTGCCAGTATTTCAAAAACTGGGAGAAAAAAAAGCATTAACATTTTTGGTCTCAAAAAGCACACATTGCCATAGTTGTCCCTGGCAGACTCTGTAAGTTGGAATATTATATACATCATTTTACTAAAATCAAAAGGTCTTGGGTAAAATCAGACCTATAAATCACTGGTATAAGCAGTTGCATTTACTAGAATTAAGAATAGTAAATGCCCAAAAAAGGCACACGCTGCATAAGATCAAAAATTGGGCTATTCGTTTATATAGGCAGGATGTCAAAATATGATCACATAACCGGATTTGTCCACAGTTAAAAAAGCAGACCCATTTCTATCCTACATGTTATTTTAAAATGGATTTGCGCCAAAGTTAATTTTTCGAAAGCACGACCATGCTATGAAAGTTTGCTTGATGTTTTTGATCTAAGTGTGAAAAACACAGTGCCAGATACAATAAAAAGTACTCGAAACTAAATAGTGGAACAATGTACCTGTGTCAGTATCTCGAGATTTAAGAACTTCAAAAGATACCTGAAGAGGCAGTTAGTGAATTACCTTATTCTTTTTCAGTCGAAGGTCAGTTGATTTACGGATTTGTACAAAGGTATTTCTCTCAGTATTTAACGTGTGTTTTAGGGGCATATGTATGAAGAATTGCATTTGCGATTCTCAAATAGCGAATTTTAGCGATTCGCTATTTGAGAATCGCAAAATGCAATGTATGTAGGATTTCCCAAAAAATGTGAATCCTACATATTCCTTAATAGAATACCTTCCCATTCATTCTTATGGGCCTAGAGGCCCATAGGAATGAATGGGAAGACATTCGCAATTTGTGAGTACCAAATAGGTACTCACAAATTTCAAGGGTGCAAGGGTGTCAAAAGGACACCCTGTTGCACCCCCGAAATAAGCATGTGTGCACATGTGGCGCACATACATGCCCTAAGGGCATGTATGTGCGCCACATGGCACTTTGAAAAATGCAAAAAATGCATTTTTCAAAGAAATCTCAAATTACCAACAACTTGAAGTTGGTGGTAATTTGCGATTTCTTAAGCCAGAAATCGCACAACTCGGGTGCTTCCTGCATTGCATTTAAGGAATCGCAATTTGCGATTCCTTAAATGCATTCGCAAAATAGGGAATCGCAAATTTTGCGATTACCTATTTTGCGAGGGCTTTTTGGGATGATACATCCCAAAAGGCTTTTTCCCGTTCGCAAACGGGCCGATTCTGAGAATCGGCCTGTTTGCGAACGGGAAAAGGGCTTTATACATATGCCCCTTAGTCCTGTCTGTGAATTCCTCTCGGGACATAAAAGCTGCTGTTTGGATTATGCACTGTTTTATTACATACAAACAGAGGTTGTATCAGATTTTTGGTGTTACTTATGATTATTACCTGGCATGATTCATATCCATTCCTGAATCCTGCGGCAATTCAAGCCACCGTTTCCTCCTCTTTCAGTTTTCCCTTCCATGACAGTTACAGTCACTGACCACAAGAGGAATTCGTCTTCCAGTATGCCTTTGTAAAGTTCAGTTTTGTACTTATATTAGATTCATGGGATTTTTCAAAACACAATAGTGGGAATTTAAGATTATCCCCTCAAGTAGTCCTATTACCCCCCTCAAGTAGTCCTATTACCTTGAGTGTCTTTATCACTGTGGTTTCGTGGTTTCACTTTTAAGTCAAACACAGATTACAGTTCCTTTCCACCTTTTCTGGCCATGAGAGCTAGCCTTTTGTTTTACATATGGCTATTGCAGTCTGCCATAGAGAGAGACATGCTTCAGACAGTGTGCTATTTATAATGGACCTCGATTTCCCAATATGGTCGCCTGCATTACTTTCAGATTCTCCGAAGCACTGTGCAAAGTTCCTACCTGCAAGTCTTTAGGATAGGATAAAATTTATAAAGCGCACTAATCCCGAAGGTGTCAAGGCGCTAGCGCAGAACAAAGGAGTCTGCAGAATCGAGGCGGCCAAGAGAAAGGGTACTAAGATGTGAAGAGACAAGTTTTCAGATTTTTTTCAAAGGACTTAAGAGAGTCCACATCTGAAATATAGGTAGGTAGGTCGTTCCATAGTCTGGTGGCTGCTACCGAGAAAGAGCGACCACCCCATCTATTCTTACGAAATCTAGGGATCCTAAGCTTTTTGCAAGAAGAGGATCTCAATGTCCTCCCCGGAATGTGCCATTGAAAGAGCATATTCAAATTGGAGGAGCCCTTGTGATGCAGGGCCTTAAAATCCAGGCATAATGCCTTAAAAACAATGCGTTTTCTGACGGGAAGCCAGTGAAGGGAACAAATCAACCCCAGCAGTGGAGTGTCGCTTGGGAGTGTTCAGAATGAGACGAGCTGCCGCATTCTGCACAACGTGAAGTTTAGTCGGGGAAGAACTATCAATATTCAGATTTACTGCATCCTGATTCAAAGGGAGACTCCACACTAGCCTCACACTTCCGGTTCTGCCTCAGATTATGCGGTGTGTCTACTCACCTGTTTTAGCTTATGGCCACCCACTCATGATGACGCAGCAAGGATGCCATGGGCCCAATACAACCATGGGAAAATGTCCCCCTTGTTGACCAATTAGGTAAAAATAAACCACCAGAATTGAGCTGGAGTATCCTCCGCAATTCAGAGCCTTCGGTGCCACTGCCCCTGTGGTCATTATACGAGCTATGCCGTAATTCTACCACAATGGTTCACATGAGTCTGAACACACATACACCCTTCACACCCTACACCCACACAGTACACCCTCCAGGTATCTCAGAGAGGAGGACGGCATCAAGTTTCGAATTTTAGAATTGTTTCACATTTAGTCACCTGGCTTTTTTTTTGCGTACAAACATTAAAAGTAGAAATGCAAATGCAGAACGTAAAATAAATCATTACGAAGGATTATCAAGATTACTCTTTTTCTGTCTAGGTGCAAAGCATTTTAACAGAGATATTAGTAAACTCGTGACTATTGATAAAGTGGACTCTTTGCTTTACGACAAGTGAAAAGATGTCTTTTAATAGTTTTACTTTTTTCATTTTCGTCAGTCCATGTCCCCCCTGAAGTTTCTTGTCAGCCTCTCCGCACTCTATGACCCTATTGAACGCACTGCTCTTTTGCTTTGCCTGGTGGAATTTGCTGGATTGTCTGAAAATGACTTAGAATAGATCACTTCTTTCCTATTCTACCAGAGTGAACAAGCATTCGAACCATCCTCTTGCAAGGTAATCTTTGGAGTTCCTCAAGGCTCTGTCTATCCTGTCCTCTTTTCAACTTTTATAAGCAACCTCAGGCTCAGATCCTAAATCAAAACCAAATCCCTTTATTCAAAAAGTGACCGAGGAGGAGCCATTTTAAGAAATGGGTAAAATGGCCAATTGCCCGGTGCCCAAACCTTCCAGGAGGCCCCAGGCAACCAATAAAGGTGTGGATATTTGACAGCTCAGGTCTGCACAATCTTGGATCTTGGCCCTTGCCCACTGAGGCATTTGGTGGCAATTAAATTAAAAAAGAATCATTCTGCCTCTCCCTCCTCACTGCATCTGACTTCTCCTACATCACCCATCCATCTTAACCGCTCTCTATACCTATCACTAAATACCTCTGAACCTACCCCCCTCTCTTTCTCCACTTCCTCTGTACCTCACCTGCAGTGTTTCTCACCTCTCTCTCAATACCTCTCTCCACTATACCTCTCGCTCATATCTTCACCTCTCTCTACCACTCTCAGCGCCTACCTCTCTACCTTAACTTTCTCTGCACCTGCGTCTCGATTTCAACTCATCCTCTCCACCTCATCTCTCTCATGTGTCTTATGCATCCACCGATTTCATCCCTTTATCTCTACCTCTATGTCTACTTTACCTGAGTCACCCTCTCTTTCTCTACCTCACTTCCCTCTTCACTTGCCCTATCTTTCTATACCTCTTATGATTTCGCCCCTTTTCCTATCATACCACTCTCTACCTTGCATCTGCCAATACCTCTCTCACTACTTCACCTCTTTACCTGTCTCTCTCTGCTTCTTTCTCTCGCTCAACATTAAATGCTGCCTATCTTTAGCTCACTCTACCTCATTCTAAAACCGTACATATATCTCTACTCTCTTTCTCTTTCTCTTCCTACCTCTAACTCTTCCTACCTCTAACTCTTTCTACCTCGGTGCTTTTCTTTCTGACCCCCTCACTTTCTCTCTTTGCTTTCTTCTCACTGCCTCATTGACACCTCATCTCTATCTCTCCCTCCCTTCTCCCTCCATGTCATACCTCTCGCTATAGTATTCCCTATATCTCTCCGTCCTTCTCCTGTCTCCCACCCCCAATATTTCGCTTACTCTAAAGAGTCAGATGTCACTGTCTGGATAAAGAAGTGTACATGCAGAAATACCAGAGGAGGGACAAGAAAGGAAAATAGATTTAAGGAGATTATCAAATTTCACTCAATGAAGTGATGAAAATCCTGTGAGCAATGTTTTCAGTTGTACTGAGCAAAAAAATATTTGCCGTGAAGGGATTTTTATTCTGGATCACGAATATCCTGCCCTTTAAGCAAAAAATTCAAGTTTTATGAGCATACGTCTTCTAATTGCTTTGCACTGTTCCACTAAACATCCACCAAGTAACTCTTACCCTGTTTTTTTCCCACGATTTGAGGAACAGTCTGTTGGACACTGAATTCTTTGTAAAATATTGTTGCAAGACAAAAAATATCTAGACTCCAAGAGCAAAAAGAAACGACTGTACATGCTTGTTCAAGCCTTTTCTGGTACTATTTGGTTTTAAGACGCTGGGCAGTCTGAGCATTCGACTGTTTTTGCATGCCCCAATTTCTGAAAGTTGAACGGATGATTCAATATCGGTTGGAATCACGTGGGCTTGAATTAGCTGAAAATCAGAAATAAATTTAAAGCTGTATAATACTGGAGGCTACAAGTAAAAGTATTTCTTGCTTGGGCCCCAAAAATAATTAATAAGGCACTGGACAGAAAACCAAGATAGAATCACAACTTTCCTGCCCTGTTTCTTATTTTGGATGAAAGAGAGCTTTCTATCCATGAGCAGAGGAAAAGCTGAGGTCATATTGTTAGGAGGAACACTTATGGGCCAGATACCATTCATTCCGATCTAGCTTCCCACTTCCATTACTGAGAAAGAGAGACTTCTTTTAGATTCTAAACTTTCCTTCATTCTACAATTTGCAGCTTTCCCTGATCCATAAACTATCCCACATCACCAAATCAACCTTCAAGTTGAACCGACAAGGGTCCTGTTGTTGGCATGCCAGACTTTTGCAACATCACATACATCTGGCTTCTGTAGAAACCTCATAAATATGCTCTAATCGCTTCAAAATCAGGCTGCCCTAATGTGCTTGAACCAAAGGAGGAGAGACCATATCAAGCCAGCCGTGAACAGTCTCCATTGGCACCCAGTCGTCCATGAATCAAATTAAAGGTTCTTTGTACTGTGCACAAAAGATACTGAAGCTTGCACCCCACACATGCCTTTACGTTCAAATTCAACCCCCCCCCCCCGATCAGCCTAACAGGATTCATATGACTGAAAAAAGTACGAAGGGTCTTTGAGTCCAGGAGTTGCAATTGACCTAGTCCAGCATCAAAGGAAGGGGTTCTAGATAAGGTGGGGTAGATACAGTCAGGGCCACTCAATAGCAGGTCGGCTGGTTCTGATGGGACCATCAAATTTGTATCCTGGAATATTGCAGGTTTGAAGCGAAAATTAGAAAATCCATAAGGGGTGAGGGGAATAGTCAGGTTTGATGTGATATATTTACAGGAAACATGGGAGGTGAGCCTAGCTTTTTAGACGGTTTCCGCTCCTTCCACTCCCCTGCTACACCCTCTAAGGTGGGCAGAGCTCAAGGTGGCATCCTTACTCTAATTTCTAATACCAGTCTGGAAAAAGAGTATGAATTCCATAATGCCTCTCCTTATTTCCACTGCCTGGTTTGCGAGATGAGCAGGGACTGTGACCTGTTAATTGTTAATTTCTACAATAACTCTTTTACTGGAATTATTGCCCAGGTGGCGTGCTCGCTCGAGTCTGACTTGAGTTCCATCCGATCTCACTACCCCACAGCTCTGAATGCAATCTGGATGGGTGATTTAATGTGCATTATTGTCCGATGTTGGAAAATTCTGATTGTAGGCTAAAAGATAATGAAGGTGATTCATTGGTCCACTTTGAACATGACGAGTATGGTGACACTTTGAATGGTCTCCTGGTAAAAATGAACCTGGTAATAACAAATGAGGTGGATATTCAGAGAGGCCGCTTGGCTAGAACCTTCGGGGACCCAGATGGGGGAACCACGATTGATTACATTTTTGCCTCAGAATCTATCTGTATGTGGTTAACAGAGACTGAGTTGCTTTTTTCAGGGTTTAGTGACAACACTCTGTTAAACTGTACCCTGAAAGTGAAGGGGATATCTAAATCCCAGAGAATCGTGATCTCTAAGCCAGTGTTAGCTAGTAAAAATGGTTTTACACTTAGGTGGGACAAAGTGGATAAACCTAAGTTTTTCCCAGGGATCCTTAATTGTAAACAGACAGAGGTACTCGTATACCTGAACCCTGAGTTGCCCCCGGGACAAGTTATTTCTGCCTTTATGGATATCCTTTCGTACATATAGCAACAGATGTCACAAGATGCCCGCCCTATAAAGCAACTATTACCGTGCTGGTTTGACTCATCACGTTCAAAACCACCGTCCAACCTGCACTTGGCGCTACGCGCCGAACCAAGAGACAGGGTTTTGGTTAGGATGTTACGCGCAGCGTACAAAGAGGCTAGAACCGAGAGATTAAAGGCTCTAAAGGAGAAGGCCTGGGAGGATCTGCAGGAAGCAAGTTTGGCTAGAGATAGCTCTAGATTTTAGAAGGGGGTGAATGCCCCATACTTTAAGAATCCTAACGGCCCTTCTTTATAGGTACATATACGGGAAGCGGGATGGATAGATCATTTTATGCAGATATATCAGTGTAAGACTGGGTCTCCAGTGGTTGTTAACAAGCCCGTCCCTGAGGAAGGTGATCCCTCCTTGGTTTTTGACTTAGCAGAAGTAAAGGGGGATTTGGGTGAATGTAGTAGCCTTACGGCCCCTGGTCCTCATTAGGTACCTGTGGACTCCTTGTAGTACCAGGATCTGTGGGCTCTGCTTTTGGTGGTTGTGCTCAATGCCATAGCAAAGGTTGGCCCATTGGCATCCTGGAATCAATCGGTAATTGTAGCAATCTATAAAAAGGGAGACAAGTCTAGCCCCAAGAACTATAGGCCAATCTTGTTGCTTGATTCCACTGCAAAATTAATGGGGCGCATATTGTATTGCTACTCAGGTTGGAGGAGTGGGCAGAGTCAAAGAACATCCTGGCAGACACACACTATTGTTTAAGGAAGGGCAGGGGCACGATAGACTAGTGCCGAAACCTGAGTATGTTGATAGGCATGTACATGGCGGCGAAGAAAGGTGCCATTTATTTGGTTTTTATAGACTTAACAATCGCGTTTGACTGTGTTTCTCACTCTAAATTGTCGACCATTATGGCTAAGGTGGGTATTGAAGGCCTCATTATCACTTTTATAAGAGAAATGTACTCTGGGGCTTCTGCCTGTGCGCGCTTTGGTAGGGAAGAAGATTGATCTAAGCACATTGAGATCGAGCGAAGTGTAAGGTAGGGGTGCGTCCTTGCCCCTTTTTTGTTTTCCCTTTACACCAACAGAGTGGAAACAGTCCTGCTGGAGAGGTTTAGGGATGTTCCATATATTAGATCGTGCCCTCTCCCTCTCCTCCTCCATGCAGACGGTGCTGTGCTTAAAGCATGGACCTGTCGAGCACTGCAGGGTCTTATAGAGGAGTATACAACTTTTATGAAGGAGCGATCTCCAGGTGAACGAAAGTACATCTTTCACACTTATATGTGGGAAACGCCCTAAACCATGCCCAGTGTTCCATTTTGGAAACCGTAGGGTAGAAGAGGCAGAGACCTTTTCGGGCATTCTATTTGACACCAAGTCCTTGAACAAAAACAGGGCTGTGATGTTAGAAAAAACTATACTAGCTTTGTCCAACTTTAAAAAGAAACTTGGGTCGAAACCTATCCCTGAGATCTTGAGCATTTATGCCACAAAATCTGTTTCAACAGCCAGCTATGGAGCTGCCGTTTGGGGCATGGCGGAAGTTGATGAGATTCAGCGAATTGAGGATACATTTATCAAGAAGCTTTTAGCAATACTCCGCTCCTGCTCCAACACAATACGTCATAGTGATCTGGGTTTGCCTTATATTACAGATATAATTAAGCTGGCACCAGCACTGCTCTGGTACTCGATATGGAGGAGGGAAACGGTTGTACTAAACCAACAGATCTTGAAGGATTTCATACATTTACAGCATGCTCTGGCGATACCCTGGTTATCATATCTAAAGCGCACTCTGGAGGACCTGGTGCTGTCTTAACTGTTTAATACTCCTACCACCTGTGCAGTGGTGGCTCGCATAGGGCGTGCTGTGGGGCGGGGGAGGGGCAGGGGTAGTAAACTCGGACACACGACGGAACGGAGTAACGTAATAATTACTTTCCTCCGTTCCGTCGTATGTCCGAGTTTACTACCCCTCCACCCTGCCCCTCCCCCCCACGCCCCGCAGCACGCCCTATGCGAGCCGCCACTGCACCTGTGTGACATTTAGTAAGGCCGCCAAAACTCTGGAACGCCCTGCCCCCCACTATCTCTCATGCAGAATCTTACCCGGTGTTTAGAAAGCTGTTGAAGACATGGCTTTTCTCAACATAGTTGGCAGTTCTGTGCCTTTCTTCTTCTCTCCGACCGCCCAGCGCCTTGACACCTACGGATATTAGTGCGCTTTATAAATCTTTATCCTATCCTATCCTAAGGCGAGATTGAAGGAGGCATTTTTAGCCAGGGCCGTTTTCAATAGAAGGGAAGCTAATAAACAGAAACATGCTGTTATTCTCTATAATGCTAGCCTCTCTTGCTCCGGTTTACAGTCTTACTTGTTATTAATTCAGAATTTGCAGCGTAGTTTCATAGTAACTAGATTACGTATGAATTTCCTCCTGTTAATGCTGGGCTTTCCTGCAAACTGTTATGCATTGCGGGAGCTCGGTTTATGTCCATGTGACTGTTTGTCAATCCAGTCTAACCTGCACTTTATGTTTTGTGGCACTTTTTCTCGTTCTTCGAGGCAGAAATTTACTGTCCCATTTTTGCTCAGGTACAATTTTAGGCAGTGCAGATCACCCCTTTTTTTATGCAACAGCTGGATGACTCATTGGTGTGCCAGGCTATTCCATCTTATCTCCTTCTTATTATCAAGGATACTATTGATTTTTAAGTTATAAGACCTGTGAAGTGTTTTACTGATTTTTCATTGTTTTCAGAATGCTTCTATGCACAAACTAATTGGTTAATTCAAGATTGGTTTACCGTGAATTTTTCTTAAATGTAATTTTGTTTTATTCCTAAAATGAAGTGTTGTATTGTGAATCCTTTGCAAACACGGCTTCTGGTGCACTGCTGGTGGGGCGATGAGGTCTTCTTGTGTCCTGAGGACCTCAGGACACAAGTGGACTTCATCCTCCGAGCAGCAGTGCACCAGAAGCTGTGTTTGCAGCGTGGTGTAAAAAGGGATGTGGCCTCGGAACACCTCTCTGCAACACAGCTCTGTGGCACTTACTGGAGGTACCTAGTGGGCTTCTTGGCCCCCAGGGACCCTCAAGATTTAAGGGGACTTAATCCCCCAACTTACAACGCGCCAGGGGGCGCCTTTGCACAGTGGTGCAGGGAGGGGGCGGGGCCTGATATAACAAGTTAGCAATCCTGCTGTGTGGGACTTACTGGAGGTTATAAAAGGGGTAGTTGGCCCCCAAGGTTGACGTTGGGGGCTAACTATCCCTCCTGTTACCTTCGCTAAATCCCACACAGTGGGATTGCTAAAAGGTGTTTGGAGGCCATGCTCACCTTTCTCCACCACTCTGCAAACGCGACTGCTATGTTATAGTTAGAAATTAGCATTTAAAAAACCTTTGAAATTCACTGAAAAAACCATAGGTTTCAGGGACGTTACAGTTAGAAATTAGCATTTAAAAAACCTTAGAAATTCACTGAAAAAACCATAGGTTTCAGGCACGTTATAGTTAGAAATTAGCATTTAAAAAACCTTAGAAATTCACTGAAAAAACCATAGGTTTCAGGGACGTTATAGTTAGTTGGACATATAGGTTTCAGGCACGTTATAGTTAGAAATTAGCATTTAAAAAACCTTAGAAATTCACTGAAAAAACCATAGGTTTCAGGGACGTTATAGTTAGTTGGACATTTCACTCGTACAAAACCAGTGAAATTCCGCCGTTATAGTTAGTTCAGCTAACTATAACTCGTGCCCCCGCAATGCACTGCTGATGACGTCACATATTACATCATTCATGACATGGTCAGTGACATCACTGATGACATCTCAAATGACATCACTGATGACATCACTGATGACTTCATCCACGTGAAAATCTGATGCACCTCCTCACACCCTAATATAACCTTTGATACACCCACTCTAAAATACAGACTACCATTTTCGAAACCATAGACACACCAATACCAGTTACTACATACACACTCACTGATTCCTAGGTCTACACACACATCCACTCATTCACCCATACAGTCACTCATACATACAGTCACTCATCAATACAACACTATCATATGCACTCATACACCTATACAGACACTCACACACCGCCACTCATCCAGAGTTACTCACACACCTAGTCAGTCATGCAAAGAATCAATCACACTTCCATTTACTCACCTATACAGTTATACACACACCACCTCACTTATTCCTACAGATACTAACGCATACTTACTCTCTTATACAATCACTGATACAAGTACACACTCATCCATACAGCCACTCTCACAATCACTGACTCTCACGTATAGTCATTTATATGCTCCAACTCTCACATACACTGCCTTTTAGATATGTAGGTACTTGGACATGTACCACTGAGACATCCATTCACTCACCAATACACCCATACACACACTCACCCACCCATACAGCTAGTTCCACATGCACTCTTGAACCCATACACCCAGTGAATCAACCACTCACATATCTATGCACAGAGTCACACCACTCCCACCCATGCACACATACTCAGGCACCCATACAAATACTCAGGCAACCAATCAATAATCCATATAGACACTCATGTAGGTAGTCACCAACCCATGCAGCAGCTTACACAACAACAGACAGACTAATACAGACATTCACACAGTTTAGTCACTAACCCATGCATTCAGTAAGACACATTTAATCACTCACTTATACAGTCAGTCACGCACCTACTAAATCTTCCATCCAGACACTTATACACCCACTCATTCTTCAATACACCTTGGCATATATATAAAACATATTTAAACTTTATAGAAACACACAGTCACTGGATGTTGTCATCAGTGATGTCATCAGTGATGTCATCAGTGATGTCACTGACCATGTCCTGAATGATGTAATATGTGACGTCATCAGCAGTGCATTGCGGGGGAGCGAGTTATAGTTAGCTGAACTAACTATAATGGCGGAATTTCACTGGTTTTGTACGAGTGAAATGTCCAACTAACTATAACGTCCCTGAAACCTATGGTTTTTTCAGTGAATATATATATATTATCTACTGGCGGTCACCAGTAGATAGTTATAGTTAGGACCTATTTTCCATAGGAAATTCACAACATTCTATTTCCAATAACTTTGGCGCTAGTTGATGAATCTTCGCGAAATTTTCAAAACTTGTGGGGCGCTCCGGTCTGCTTCTATCCTGAAAGTTTCAGGGTGATTCGGCAAGCGCGGGCCGAGAAAAAAGGGGGGTCCCAAAACGTGTTTTCCCCATGCAATTTCCCATAGGAAACTTTAGACACGGCTACAGCCCGAACTGCTGAACGGAATTACACCAAATTTGGCAAAGAGGTAGTTCTTGGTTCAGAAAGAACCCTTTTGTTAAATGGTGTAAATCCGTTCAGTAGTTGCTGAGAAAATCAAAAGTAAAAACACATATATCTATGGCCGCGGAGGATCCGCGCACCCTCCCGATCACGAGCTGTATGCTAATTGGCTGTCAACACTCCAAACCAGGAAGTGTTGGCAGCCATTTTGTGCCTCGGTAGAACCGAGGCACAAGAAAAGAGATAAACAGTCGCGAAAAAAAAGGAAAGGGGGCAGGGTAGAAACACCCTGACCCCTAGGCCTGCTCAGGGGGTCCCAAAAAAGCATTTTTTTTTAAAAAAAATCGGCAAAATGCGCGCCGGATCCGCGGATCCGGCCGCAAAAACAAAACGAAGCGCGGGCCCCGCGCTTCGTTACTAATTAGCCCCGGGTGGGCCAAATCCCGGGGCAGTGAAAAAGTGTGGGGGGCCCAATCCCCCACACTGCCCCGGGGACCGCCACCTCCCGGGGCTTGAATAATGAGTTGCGGGGGCACGCAGCCCCCGCAGCCCCGGGGACCGCCACCCCCGGGGCTTGTTTTTGTAAAGTTTGGGGGCCTCTAAGGCCCCAAGCCCCGGGGACCGCCACCCCGGGGCTTCCATTAATTATAATAGTGGGGGCACACTGCCCCTCGCAGCCCCGGGGACCGCCACCCCCGGGCTTCATTTAAAAAAAAAAAAATACCTGTGTGGGGGGGGGGCTCGAGCCCCCAACACGCCCGGGGTCCGCCACCTCCCGGGGCACTAAAAATGTAAATTTGGGGGTCCGTTACGGACCCCGAGCCCCGGGGACCACCACCTCCCCGGGGCTGTGCAACAGGTGGGAGGGGGCCACGCGGCCCCCTCCTGGAGCCCGTGATGGCCCTGGGGACCGCCACCCCCAGGGCCGGCTCCTGCAGTGTCCCGGGGTGCCCACCCCTGGGACACTGCTGTTTGCAATGACAGGGCGGGATCCTCGCGGCTCCCGCCCTGTCATTGCAAACTTGCTGCTTCATTGAAGCGAGAGCAGGAAACCTGCTCTTGCTTCAATGAAGCAAAGCAGATTGCTTTTCCACACGGGGAGCTGCATGTCAGCAGCTCCCCATGTGGAAAAGCAATGCCGGCTCCCGCAGGAGGCGGGGAGCCGGCGGGACCGTGGGGGCATTGGGGCTCCCCCCATGGTCCCCAACAGAGAGGGCCAGGCCGGGGGATGGGGTCCCTGGGGTTAGAAGTGGCCCAGGAGGGGGGCCACGCGGCCCCACCTCCAACACTATAAACATTTTTTTTTTTTTTTTAAAGAAGGAAAGGCCGGCCCCGGGGGATGGGGTCCCCGGGGCCATAAATGGCCTGAGGAGGGGGGCCACGCAGCCCCCCTCCATAGTAATAAAAAAAAAGATGGCCATGCCCCGGGGGATGGGGTCCCCGGGGCCCGGAATTTGCCACGGGAGGGGGGCCCACATGGCCCCCTTCCCTTTAATAAATTTTCTTCTTTTTAAAAATTGGGGGTCAGGCCCTGGGGGATGGGGTCCCCAGGGCCCCAAAAAAGTAAAAAGAAGGGGGGCCACACAGCCCCCCCAACAAAAAATAAATAAACGCGATCGTGCATAGGCCCCGCCCCCTCCAAGCAACACTCTGCAAACGCGCCCTGTGGCGCGTTTTAAGTTGGGAAATCAATTCCCCGTCAATACTGGGGGTCCCTGGGGGCCAACTAGCCCACCAGGTACCTCCAGTAAGTGCCACAGGGCTGCGTTGCAGAGAGGTGTTCAGAGGCCACGCCCCTTTTTACACCTCTCTGCAACGGAGCTCTGTGGCACTTACTGGAGGTACCTGGTGGGCTAGTTGGACCCCAGGGACCCTCAGGATTCAAGGAGACTTAATCACCCAACTTAAAACGCGCCACAGGGCGCGTTTGCACAGTGGTGAAGGGAGGGGCGGGGCCTGAGGTGACATGTGTGCAAACACGCCCTGTGGAGCGTTTTAAGTTGGGGAATTAATTCCTCTTCAATCCGGAGGGTCTCTGGGGCCAACTAGCCCACCAGGTACCTCCAGTAAGCGCCACAGAGCTGCGTTGCAGAGTGGTGTAAAAGGGGCGTGGCCTCTGAACACCTCTCTGCAACGCAGCTCCTGGCGCATACTGGAGGTACCTGGTGGGCTAGTTGGCCCCAGGGACCCTCAGTATTCAAGGGGAATTCATTCCCCAACTTAAAACGCGCCACGGGACGCATTTGCACAGTGGTGAAGGGCGGGGCCAGAGGTGACATGTGTGCAAACACGCCCTGTGGTGCGTTTTAAGTTGGGGAATTAAGTCCCCTTCAATCCTGAGGGCCCCTGGGGGCCAACTAGGCCACCAGGTACCTCCAGTAAGCGCCACAGGCCTGCGTTGCAGAGAGGTGGTCCAGGCCACGCCCCTTTTTACACCTCTCTGCAACGCAGCTCTGTGGCGCTTACTGGAGGTACCTACTGGGCTAGTTGGACCCCAGGGACCCTCAGGATTCAAGGGGACTTAATCTCCCAACTTAAAACGGCCACAGGGTGTGTTTGCACACGTCACCTCAGGCCCCCCCTCCCTTCACCACTGTGCAAACACGCCCCGTGGCGCGTTTTAAGAGGTAGTTTTAATCCCCCTGCCCTATTATGTACTAGGGCCTTACAGAGGTCATGCTAATCACAGGGGTACCCCAACGCATAGTGTTCCCTAGTGTATGTAGGTGTTTTCACTGTATTCTAAGTGTCTTTTAGCATAGCACTGGCTCTAGGCCTGGTTAGTCAGAGTCAGTTACCACCAGTACCCGTCTGAAAAAGTTGAGGGCACAGGATAATTTTGGAACAAGGCCTCTTTCTGCTCCTCTGTTGGTTCTTTCTGCACATGTCTTGCTTCTTCCTGCACTTTTCTTTGTCTTTGTGGACTTCTGTTGCTTCTTTCTGCATTTCTTTTGCTTTTTTCTCTGCGTTTTTTCTTCTTTCTTCACATGTCCTACCTCTGTAGGCATAGTTAGAAACTAGCATTTAAAAAACCTTTGAAATTCACTGAAAAAACCATAGGTTTCAGACACGTTATAGTTAGAAATTAGCATTTAAAAAACCTTAGAAATTCACTGAAAAAACCATAGGTTTTAGGGACAGTTATAGTTAGTTGGACATTTCACTCGTACAAAACCATAGAAATTCCCCCGTTATAGTTAGTTCAGCTAACTATAACTCACGCCCCCGCAATGCACTGCTGATGACGTCACATATTACATCACTCATGACATGGTCAGTGACATTACTGATGACATCTCAAATGACATCACTGATGACATCATCCATGTGATAATCTGATGCACCTCCTCACACCCTAATATAACCTTTGATACACCCACTCTAAAATACAGACTACCATTTTCGAAACCATAGACACACCAATAGCAGTTACTACATACGCACTCACTGATTCTTAGGTCTACACACACATCCACTCATTCACCCATACAGTAACTCATACATGCAGTCACTCATCAATACAACACTATCATATGCACTCATAAACCTATACATACACTCACACACCGCCACTCATCCATAGACTTACTCACACACCTCCTCAGTCATGCAAAGAATCAATCATACCCATTTACTCACCTATACAGTTATACACAGACCACCTCACTTAAATATACAAATACTAACACATACTTACTCTCTTATACAATCACTCATACAAGCAGACACTCATCCATTCAGCCACTCTCACAATCACTCACTCTCACGTATAGTCATTTATATACCCCAAAACTCACATATACTGCCTTTCACATATGTAGTTACTCACACATATACCACTGGGACATCCATTCACTCACCAACACACCCATACACACACTCACCCACCCATACAGCCCTTCACAGATGCACTCTTGAACCCATACACCCAGTGAATCACCCACTCACACATCTATGCACAGAGTCATCCACCCCCCACCCAGTCACAAAGACACTCAGGCACCCATACAGATACTCAGACAACCAATCAATAACGCATATAGACAGTCATGTAGCTACTCACCAACCCATACACCAACTGACAGACTGATACAGACATTTACACAGTTTACTCACTAACCCATGCATTCAGTAAGATACGCTTAATCAGTCACTTATACAATCAGTCACGCACCTACTAAACCATCCATTCAGACACTTATACACCCACTCATTCTTCAATACAGCTTGGCATATATATATATAAAACATATTTAAACTTTAAAGAAACACACATTCACTGGATGATGTCATCAGTGATGTCATTTGAGATGTCATCAGTGATGTCATCAGTGATGTCACTGACCATGTCATCAGTGATGTAATATGTGACGTCATCAGCAGTGCATTGCGGGGGCGCGAGTTATAGTTAGCTCTACTAACTATAACGGCCGAATTTCTCTGGTTTTGTACGAGTGAAATGTCCAACTAACTATAACGTCCCTGAAACCTATGGTTTTTTCAGTGAATATATATATGCATGAAAAAACGCTATTTGAGCAGAATGGAATTGTGCAACATATCACACTATGGAATACACACATGCAGTGCATCCTGGGGCCTGTAGTTGTGAGGATGGGCCACGTGACCACTGGGAAGATATATGCCACTCACCTGTGATCAAGGCAGTTGAATGCTGAAACGCGTAAGGAAGAGAGGGTGGCTGCAACAATGCTGCGACGCTGACGGAATAAATGTCTTTACTTTTAAAAGAAGTCGGAGTTGGGCTCTTATTTGTTTCCTGGCTAAGACCCAAATTACAGGTTTCTTAGTCCCTGTGTATAGAGCCCGCCCTGCAAGGTCGGGGGCCCCTGGAAAACGAAGTTTCTTTAAACATATATTATCTACTGGCGGTCGCCAGTAGATAGTTATAGTTACAACCTATTATCCATAGGAAATCCGCGACATTCTATTTGAAATAACTCTCTTGCCGGTTGACGTATCTTCGCAATATTTTCAAACTTTGTGGCCCGCTCCGGTCCGCTCCTACCCTGAAAGTCTCGGGGATTCGTCAAGCGGGGCCGAGAAAAAGGGGGGTCCCAAAACGCGTTTTCCCCATGCAATTTTCCATAGGAAACTTTAGACACGGCTACAGCTCGAACTGCTGAACGGAATTACACCAAATTTGGCAAAGAGGTAGTTCTTGGTTCAGAAAGAACCCTTTTTGATAAATGGTGTAAATCCGTTCAGTAGTTGCTGAGAAAATGAAAAGTAAAAAAGATAGATATATCTAGGGCCGCGGATCCTCCCGAGCACGAGCTTTATGTTAATTGGCTGTCAACACTCCAAATCAGGAAGTGTTGGCAGCCATTTTGTCCCTCGGTAGAAGCGCACAAAGGGGGCAGGGTAGAAACACCCTGACCCCCTAGGTCTGCTCAGGGGTCCCACAAGGACCCCCTGGGCAAAAAAAAATTTTTTTTTTTTAAAAATCGGCAGGATGCGCTCAGGAGCGCGAACCCTGCCGAAAAAAATCGAAGCGCGGTCTCCCGCGCTCGATGTTAATTGGCCCCGGGTGGGCCAAGTCCCGGGGGCATGCTGGGGGGTTAATTTTATGTGTGGGGGCCTCTAAGGGCTCCCCAAGCCCCGGGGACCACCACCCCCGGGGCTTTATGTAGAATGGTGCGGGAGGGCTCTGAGCCTCCCGCAGCCCCGGGGACCACCACCTCCCGGGGCTTCTTTTTTTAATTAAAAACCTTTGTTGGGGGGCTCCAGCCCCACACGCCCGGGGACCACCACCTCCCGGGGCACTAAGAAAATTACAATTGGGGTCCGTTTTGGACCCCAGAGCCCCGGGGACCACCACCTCCCGGGGCTGTGCACTGAATGGGAGGGGGCCGCGCGGCCCCCTCCTGGAAGCCTTTGATGGCCCTGGGGACCACCACCCCCAGGGCCGGCTCCTGCAGTGTCCCGGGGTGCCTACCCCGGGACACTGCTGTTTGCAATGACAGGACGGGAGCCTCGCGGCTCCCGTCCTGTCATTGCAAACTGCTTTGGATATTGGAAGAGAGAGCAGGAAACCTGCTCTCTTCCAATATCCAAAGCCGATTGCTTTCCACATGGGGAGCAGCATGTTAGCTGCTCCCCATGTGTAAAGCAATGCCGGCTCCCGTAGGACACGGGGAGCCGGCGGGACTGTGGGGGGATTGGGGACCCCCCACAGTCCCCAATGAGAGGGCCAGCCCCGGGGGATGGGGTCCCCGGGGCAAGTAGTGGCCCGGGAGGGGGGCAACGCGGCCCCCCTCCCCCCAAAAAAATTTTTTTTTTTAAAAACGATCGGGCCCGCAGGCCCCGCCCCCTTCCTTCACCACTCTGCAAACGCGCCCCTGGCGCGTTTGCAGAGGGGAACGAATTCCCCTTGAATACTGGGGTCCCTGAGGCCAACTAGCCCACCAGGAACCTCCAGTATGCGCCAGGGGCTGCCTTGCAGAGAGGTGTACAGAGGCCACGCCCCTTTTACACCTCTCTGCAACGCAGCTCTATGGCGCTTTTGGAGGTATATGGTGGGCTAGTTGCACCCCAGGGACCCTCAGGATTCAAGGGGAGTTAATCCCCCGACTTAAAACGCGCCACGGGGCGCGTTTGCACAGTGGTGAAGGGAGGGGCGGGGCTTCAGGTGACATGTGTGCAAACAGGCCCCGTGGCGCGTTTTAAGATGGGGAATTAAATCCTCTTCAATCCTGAGGGTCCTGAGGGCCAACTAGCCCAACAGGTACGTCCAGAAAGCGCCACAGAGCTGCGTTGCAGAGAGGTGTAAAAGGGGTGTGGCCTCTGTACATGTCTCTGCAACGCAGCCCCTGGCGCATACTGGAGGTTCCTGGTGGGCTAGTTGGCCCGTAGGGACCCTCATGATTCAAGGGGACTTAATCCCCCAACTTAAAACGCACCACGGGTCGCGTTTGCACAGATGTCACCTCAGGCCCCGCCCCCTCCCTTCACCATTGTGCAAATATTCCTCTAAAATCAGCCGAAATCCGAATTCCGATTTACTCACCTGTTATCAGGAGAGACCTCAGTGCTGCATCTTTCAGCCCAGTACTGATCCTCAAAAGTAATTTTAACCGTACTTACCGGTAACTTGAATTTCCTTCATAGGCTAACATTGACTGGTTTCACTTGGAAATTCTTCTAAGTGTGGAGTTTTGGAACTTTAAAATATTCCTCTAAAATCAGCCGAAATACGAATTCCGATTTACTCACCTGTTATCAGGAGAGACCTCAGTGCTGCATCTTTCAGCCCAGTACTGATCCTCAAAAGTAATTTTAACCGTACTTACCAGTAACTTGAATTTCCTTCCATAGGATATCATTGACTGGTTTCACTTGGAAATTCTTCTAAGTGTGGAGTTTTGGAACTTTAAAATATTCCTCTAAAATCAGCCGAAATACGAATTCCGATTTACTCACCTGTTATCAGGAGAGACCTCAGTGCTGCATCTTTCAGCCCAGTACTGATCCTCAAAAGTAATTTTAACCGTACTTACCGGTAACTTGAATTTCCTTCATAGGCTAACATTGACTGGTTTCACTTGGAAATTCTTCTAAGTGTGGAGTTTTGGAACTTTAAAATATTCTTCTAAAATCAGCCGAAATACGAATTCCGATTTACTCACCTGTTATCAGGAGAGACCTCAGTGCTGCATCTTTCAGCCCAGTACTGATCCTCAAAAGTAATTTTAACCGTACTTACCGGTAACTTGAATTTCCTTCATAGGCTAACATTGACTGGTTTCACTTGGAAATTCTTCTAAGTGTGGAGTTTTGGAACTTTAAAATATTCCTCTAAAATCAGCCGAAATACGAATTCCGATTTACTCACCTGTTATCAGGAGAGACCTCAGTGCTGCATCTTTCAGCCCAGTACTGATCCTCAAAAGTAATTTTAACCGTACTTACCAGTAACTTGAATTTCCTTCCATAGGATATCATTGACTGGTTTCACTTGGAAATTCTTCTAAGTGTGGAGTTTTGGAACTTTAAAATATTCCTCTAAAATCAGCCGAAATACGAATTCCGATTTACTCACCTGTTATCAGGAGAGACCTCAGTGCTGCATCTTTCAGCCCAGTACTGATCCTCAAAAGTAATTTTAACCGTACTTACCGGTAACTTGAATTTCCTTCATAGGCTAACATTGACTGGTTTCACTTGGAAATTCTTCTAAGTGTGGAGTTTTGGAACTTTAAAATATTCTTCTAAAATCAGCCGAAATACGAATTCCGATTTACTCACCTGTTATCAGGAGAGACCTCAGTGCTGCATCTTTCAGCCCAGTACTGATCCTCAAAAGTAATTTTAACCGTACTTACCGGTAACTTGAATTTCCTTCATAGGCTAACATTGACTGGTTTCACTTGGAAATTCTTCTAAGTGTGGAGTTTTGGAACTTTAAAATATTCCTCTAAAATCAGCCGAAATACGAATTCCGATTTACTCACCTGTTATCAGGAGAGACCTCAGTGCTGCATCTTTCAGCCCAGTACTGATCCTCAAAAGTAATTTTAACCGTACTTACCGGTAACTTGAATTTCCTTCATAGGCTAACATTGACTGGTTTCACTTGGAAATTCTTCTAAGTGTGGAGTTTTGGAACTTTAAAATATTCTTCTAAAATCAGCCGAAATACGAATTCCGATTTACTCACCTGTTATCAGGAGAGACCTCAGTGCTGCATCTTTCAGCCCAGTACTGATCCTCAAAAGTAATTTTAACCGTACTTACCGGTAACTTGAATTTCCTTCATAGGCTAACATTGACTGGTTTCACTTGGAAATTCTTCTAAGTGTGGAGTTTTGGAACTTTAAAATATTCCTCTAAAATCAGCCGAAATACGAATTCCGATTTACTCACCTGTTATCAGGAGAGACCTCAGTGCTGCATCTTTCAGCCCAGTACTGATCCTCAAAAGTAATTTTAACCGTACTTACCGGTAACTTGAATTTCCTTCATAGGCTAACATTGACTGGTTTCACTTGGAAATTCTTCTAAGTGTGGAGTTTTGGAACTTTAAAATATTCTTCTAAAATCAGCCGAAATACGAATTCCGATTTACTCACCTGTTATCAGGAGAGACCTCAGTGCTGCATCTTTCAGCCCAGTACTGATCCTGAAAAGTAATTTTAACCGTACTTACCGGTAACTTGAATTTCCTTCATAGGCTAACATTGACTGGTTTCACTTGGAAATTCTTCTAAGTGTGGAGTTTTGGAACTTTAAAATATTCCTCTAAAATCAGCCAAAATACGAATTCCGATTTACTCACCTGTTATCAGGAGAGACCTCAGTGCTGCATCTTTCAGCCCAGTACTGATCCTCAAAAGTAATTTTAACCGTACTTACCGGTAACTTGAATTTCCTTCATAGGCTAACATTGACTGGTTTCACTTGGAAATTCTTCTAAGTGTGAAGTTTTGGAACTTTAAAATATTCCTCTAAAATCAGCCGAAATACGAATTCCGATTTACTCACCTGTTATCAGGAGAGACCTCAGTGCTGCATCTTTCAGCCCAGTACTGATCCTGAAAAGTAATTTTAACCGTACTTACCGGTAACTTGAATTTCCTTCATAGGCTAACATTGACTGGTTTCACTTGGAAATTCTTCTAAGTGTGGAGTTTTGGAACTTTAAAATATTCCTCTAAAATCAGCCAAAATACGAATTCCGATTTACTCACCTGTTATCAGGAGAGACCTCAGTGCTGCAGCTTTCAGCCCAGTACTGATCCTCAAAAGTAATTTTAACCGTACTTACCAGTAACTTGAATTTCCTTCCATAGGATATCATTGCCTGCTTTTTGCTGAAAAAGTTTCTAAGTGTTGATTTTTGAAACATACAAATATTCCTCTAAAATCAGCCGAAATCCGAATTCCGATTTACTCACCTGTTATAAGGAGAGACCTCAGTGCTGTATCTTTCAGCCCAGTACTGGTCCTGAAAAGTAATTTTAACCGTACTTACCAGTAACTTATATTTTCTTCCATAGGAATCCATTGTCTGGTTTTCAGCAGAAAAGTTTCAAAGTGTCGATTTTCACAAACTACAAATATTCCTTAAAAATCGCCTGTATGACTTAAACGCATTCTTTCAACTGTTTACAGGAGATGCACCAGTGCTGGATCCAGGATCCAACACTGAGTAAGAAAAAGTAACGATAACAGTTTTTACCTGCTAAGTGAGTTTCCTTCCATAGGATAACATTGGTGATTCTATGAGAAAAAGTTTCTGTCAACTTTTAAAATACAATAATATTCCTTAAAAATCACGACTGTAACCAAAACGCTTTTACTCAACTGTTTACAGGAGATGTACCAGGACTGAATCTAGGATCCAGTCCTGTGGTTAGAAAAAGTAATCCATAAAGTAACTAATTGCATTTAACTAGAAATTCACATTGAGCTGAATGTTGCATTGTGTTTGAAAATGTGTTGCCCATTGCAACAACTGTAACTACTGTACTTAAAAGTCTATTGCCTATGTGCAAAGTATTTAAACTAAAGTAATTCATTCTGAGAAAGTATTTTTTGTAATGTAATGTATAATGTAATTACAATGTAATTTAAAAAATAAAATATGTAAAAGAAATTGTTTCTAAAAATGTAGTAAATCAGTATGAAAAAAATTAATATAAAAATTAATACATTTAAAAATTGTCATTTAAAAAACCTTTGAAATTCACTGAAAAAACCGTAGGTTTCAGGCACGTTATAGTTACAAATTAGCATTTTAAAAACCTTTGAAATTCACTGAAAAAACCATAGGTTTCAGACACGTTATAGTTAGAAATTAGCATTTAAAAAACCTTTGAAATTCACTGAAAAAACCAGAGGTTTTAGGGACAGTTATAGTTAGTTGGACATTGCACTCGTACAAAACCCGTGAAATTCCCCCGTTATAGTTAGTTCAGCTAACTATAACTCGCGCCCCACAATGCACTGCTGATGACGTCACATATTACATCACTCATGACATGGTCAGTGACATCACTGATGACATCACTGATGACATCTCAAATGACATCACTGATGACATCATCCACGTGATAATCTGATGCAGCTCCTCACACCCTAATATAACCTTTGATACACCCAATCTAAATTACAGAGTGCCATTCGCAAAACCATAGACACTCCAACACCAATAACTACATACCCACTCACTGATTCTTAGGTCTACACACACACATCCACTCACTCACCCGTACAGTCACTCATACTTATGGTCACTCAGTACAGGACTATCATATGCACTCTTACTCCTATATAGACACTCAAACACCGCCACTCATCCATAGAGGTACTCACACACCTAGTCAGTCATGCAAATAATTAAACACACTGCCATTTACTCACCTATACAGTTATACACACACCAGCTCACTTAATCATACAAATACTAGCACATTGTTACGCTCTTATACAATCACTGATACAAGCACACACTCATCCATACAGCCACTATCACAATCACTCACTCTCGCTTATAGCTATTTATATACTCCAATACACATATATACTGCCTTTCACATATTTAGTTACTCACACATGTACCACTGGGACATACATTCACTCACTAACACACTCTTACACACACTTACCCACCCATACAGTCTATCACAGATGCACTCTTGAAACCATCCACCCAGTGAATCACCCACTCACACATCTATGCACAGTCACACACACCCCATCCACACAAACACTCAGGCACCCATACAGATACTCATAGAACCAATAAATAACCCATATAGACACTCATGTAGCTATTCGCAAATCCATGCATCCACTTACACACCAACAGACGGATACAGACATTCACACAGTTTAGTCACTAACCCATGCATTCAGTAAGATACGTTTAATCACTCACTTATAGAGTCATTCAAGCACCTACTAAATCATCCATTCAGACACTTATACACCCACTCATTCTTCAATACGCCTTTCCCTATATATATTAAACATATTTAAACTTTACAGAAACACAGTCACTGGATGATGTCATCAGTGATGTCATTTGAGATGTCATCAGTGATGTCATCAGTGATGTCACTGACCATGTCATGAGTGATGTAATATGTGACGTCATCAGCAGTGCATTGCGGGGGCGCGAGTTATAGTTAGCTGAACTAACTATAACGGGGGAATTTCACGGGTTTTGTACGAGTGCAATGTCCAACTAACTATAACTGTCCCTAAAACCTCTGGTTTTTTCAGTGAATATATATATGTATATATATGTGCATTAATTGTTTTTTAATGTTTATTTATGCTTGTTTCTATATATTCTTTTATGCTTTGTTAAATGAAGCGAAATAAAGAGATTTGAGTCCAGCACCCAAGTCTGTTGAATGCCCGTAATCCATTCCTGAAATCTGAACCGAAGAATATGCACTTCAGGAAGAAGCTGAAATCTGAACTTTTTCTACTCGCCTGTAATTGAACTCATGTCGCAGAGAACTTGGGACAAGGTCAGGCCCTACTACTGGCCCTTCTCTTTACATCTTCCATCTTATCTAATATGGTCAAGAGACCACCAGGCACATCCCATAGTATGATACCAGAATATTGAAGCCTAAATATCGTCACCCACAAATTGTGTGTCTTAGTAAGCATTGTAGAACATAATTTTGTTACATATTGTTACAATAAACTGGTTTGGGCATTTTTTGTTTTTAAGCCATCCTCAAAATCTCAATCCAATATTTCTTCTCTTACCCGCCCTTATTTGAGGTACTCCATTTTAAAGATAATAACCTGTCTCATAAAATGTAGCCAACACACATTTCACCTTTATTAATAGTGTGCGCAACTTTTAAAACCACATTGTTTCTCATTAATTTTATAACTCCTACAGTTTCACATGCTTTATAGCGTACGAGTCGGCTCTCAGAAAGGTAGATTATTCACAGCACATCACACGATATTTCCACATTTGTAAAGAGTCTTCCTTCCCCGCCTACCATTCACTGTTTTTTAGGTTATTTTTTCTTGCCCATTTTATTGCTCTGAGCACTACTTCTGCCTCAAGTTCTTTAGTTTGAGCGTCTACCAATGGCACTCATTTAGACTTACAACCCTCCTGATTAACCCTGTCTTCCTTTCTTTATCACCCATTTTTCAACCACTAGTTCTCACTATTCTGTCCCTGACGCTTAACGTCCGTCCCATAACCCCATATTAGAGAGTAACTACTGCTTAATGTCAAACAACCTCATTCTTCGGACCTACAAACACTTAAGTTTGCACACATGCTTCAGGCAGACACATCAAACCCCCAATGCACATGTGAGGTAGATACACATATATCTATGGAATATTACAGACCTCTTTTTAAAGTAAAATGTCAGACTATTACTTGTTGTTAGTCTTTTACCTCCATGTTAATATTACACTGGAACCTTTCTGCTTTGTGAAAAGCCTAAATAATTTTGCATCAAATTAGAAAAAAACATAGGAGCCGATTATGATGGCGGGCGGACTTTGTCCGCCCGCCATCTCCCCGGTAAATGGGACCGCCCGCTATGTGTGCGGCGGTCCCGCACATGTGATTAGGATGCCACCGCCACGGTGGCGGTGGCATCCCCCATTTCCAGCATTGTGGCGGGCGGTGCTCACAACACCGCCCGCCACAGTGCTGGAACTGCATGTTGTGCATCTGCATGCACAACGTGACAGGCACCGCGCGGTGCCTGCCATGTTGTATATGCAAATGCAGGGGGGTACCATAGGTACCCCCCATGTGCACCCCCACCCCCCGAAATACCTGGGGGCCCGCTACGGGCCCCCAATGTCAGGGACCGCGAGCCTTTCCATGGTGGCGACGCCGCCAGGGAAAGGCTCATCACCGCCGGCATCATAATGTGGATGGCGGTGTCTTGCAGACACCGCCACCATATTAATCCCTTTTCCGCCCGGTCGACTGATCAGCCGGGCGGAAAACATGTGGATGGTCTTTCCGTCCGCCGGGGTCCCCTCCGCCATGGTAATATGGCGGGGGGGAATTTGGTGGCGGACGGACGAAAATGGAGGGCGGATCGCCACCGCCATGCGGGCGGTGGCGATCTGCCCGACATCGTAATCGACCCCATAGTAACTTGGACAACGGTCATAATGAAAAGGCCCTCTTCTTGATGCCGGAACCATTTTACAAAACCAGCTTCTATGATTCTAAATTACCAGTGTTTAGTAAAGACAGTAAAAAAAAGGTATACATTTCGCTGGTTGCAATGTAAAACCAAATTCTGCTGCTACTACATTTCATTAGTGGCAAGCTTCAGAATTAACACTATTCTGTGACAACAACAGTCTTTGGATGTCAGTTGGGTTAACCATCATCTACCAGTGTGACTTAAGGCAAGAATCCGACATGCAAACCCCTCCCACTCCCCAACTAAAGTGTGCCGTCAGCCTGAAGTTAAATAAAACTTGAGCCATATTTCCAATTTCCCTGATCCGCCTCAGTGTACTATATAGATGTTAGATTCCAACTAAAGGTATAACACACAAGCATAGGCTATCCAGAGCCTAAAATAGATACATATGCATACAAGACCAGTTATATATATATTTTTTATCAAACAGATCAGGGAGAATCCAGAGGTCTCTTGTACACAACAGCTTCTACAACAACCAAAGACAGCATGACAGTGGAAACAACCAAGATAAGGTCCAAACCAACCAGGGTTCTTCTGTGGAAACAATTTACAAGGTCTTCATTTCGACTTCTACTTCAATGATGCTGGGGAAAGTATTCTGCTGCTGAATATTTATAGGCCCTTCCACAGCTAACTGAGCTGTAGAACCTGCAACCGCTAGACTAGGAAAAATTCCCCTCTACCTTCTTGCATCACAGTTGACATAATCACAGCATCTACAGATGCCACTCTGACCTTCCATTGGAAGCCAACCATTAAGAGCTTTGATGCAGGCCCAAGCCTTTCTTGTTGAATTTGGATCCTCAGTGGCAGGAACAGATTTCAGTCTACACATGATGTAAATCTATGATCTGATGTCTGCATTGAATCCCAAGGAAGCAACCGTGAACCTGAGTTTGCCCAGCTGGTCTCTGGGTGACACCATGGCTGAGGAGGAGTCTGACAACTACATCAAGCAGGCATTCATTGGATCTGCTGATGTAATATTTGAGGCTGGAGCTCGTGTCTGGGCCCAGAGTGGCCACACAGCAGTCCACAAAGATCCGCAAAGTTATATGGCTTTCTGTAAGGACAGCGGCTTTGATTTTGAAGACATCTCAATGCTGAAAAGTTATGGGGTTTTTATAAACCATTTTTATTAGACTTTGTCACTGTACAAAACATCATGCAATATATTATTCGATAACGCATTCAAGAGCTACCAAATGTACCAGACCGATGATATTGGCAGGAATAGATGGTTCAGTACAAAATAAAAGTATTCTGTGAAAAACAATGTCTAACTCAAGATCACAGCAGCATAGTTTGTGCATTCTCATTATAGTGCCCCTTTTATATGGTGTTTCCCTCCTCTCTATGTGCATTTGTATCTTTAGTAGTATTCTAATGCATGTTGCTCCTCATCCCCACTCCACCCCTCCCATCCCTTGAGTCATCCAGAGCCAGTAGTCGTCCGGAAACAGGGTACAAGGCAAGGGATGTGTGGACTCTAGGGAATGCAGCCAAGACCATCACGGACAGATCTGTAAATGATGCTGCACACTATGTGTACTATGAAGGCCAGCTTGTGTTCTGTCTATCCACGGGGGCATCATGGATCAACTGCAGTTCCTGCAGTATGTTCTGTCACAGCCCGTTATGGGGAGCCTCCACAGCCATCTAGCCTCCTACCTCCTCAGTGTCACTGCTTCTCCTCTGAACCATTTTAGCGTTGCCGCACGCCAGTGCTGTACAATCAGGAGGGTATGTGCCCTCCAGTGCATTGCTATGGAGCGCCACGCAATGAGCAGCGACAAGTCTGAGTCGATTAGTTACCTTTTGGGCCTTCTTTCATTTGTACAATCCTAGTAATGTCCCTTCCATAGTGTGCAGGTCAGTGCGACCCATCATTGTTGTTAGTGTGCTTGTGACTACACTCTACAGTTCTGCAGCCGCAGGGCAGGTCCAGAACATATGCACCAAATCCACATTATGTGCGCGACATCTAGGACAGAAGGAGGGAGTATTAAACATTCTGTGTAGGCTTGCCAGGGTAAGATATGCCCTGTGCAATATATTGTGTTGGATGTATTGAAATTTGGCGTTGCGGGATAGTTTCTGCGGATACTGCGTGGCCGTCTCCCATTCTTTGGGTGTGAAATCCCAGCCTATGTCCCTCTCCCAGCTTCTATGTGTCGACAGAAGGGGGTCAATTATCGTGTGTGCTATAGCTTTAGCAAACCAGGTGATTAGTCGACGGCCGCTCCCCATGATGTGAAGGGTATGTGCTAGTGGGTGTTGATCTGGCTTGGTGTCCGTGATATTCCATATGCGGCCTAGCTCCGCTACTAATTTACCGTGGGCCAGGATGTGTCCTGGTGATAACTCACACTCGCAGATGAACGAAGGGAATAAGTGCCCCATCACTGAACAGATCTCTGATGGTATTTACTCTGGCCTTTGTCCACATCGCCAGGCCGTCCCTCCCTATGAGGTCACGGAATGGCACTATAGTGCTTACATTTATTTCTGGAGAATATGGTACCATGCCAGGCATAAGGTGGTAACTTTCGTAGGCTATTCACACTAGATTATTGGCTTCTCAAGGAATCGCTGCCCTTGGGAGTAGTGCCTCCCCTATCATTACCTGTGTTTTGGCTGCTAACATCCTGCCCACCTCGTCAGTCTGTCTCCCTGCCAGCCACATTGTGGGCCACTGTAGCTGCACAGCCAAATAGTAGTGGTCGAAGCTCAGCGGTTTCAGGCTCCCCTTGTCCACAGGCAGCTGCAACTTACAGAGCGGCACCTGCCTCCTGCCCCTATTCCATATAAAACCTCCCAGCATAGCGTGTAAGGCTTGCAAAGTGGCTTGTGGGATAGGCACCGGAAGATTGTGGAAAAAGTATAGAAGCCGGGGGAACATCACCATTTTGGAGAGGGATACTCGGCCCTGCACCGCAAGTGGCAGGGTGCTCCAAAATGCCATCTGTGGGCGACAGGAGGATATAGCCCTCGTGAGATTCCCGTCAGTAATGTGCTGTGTGCTGTGGTAAAAGCATACCCGAAAAAATCAGAACGTGCGAGGTTCCCATCTCACTAAGTGGTCACCTACAGTTATCTCTTTTGGGGGGCAGTCAACGAGAATAAGGAAAACACATGACTTTGCTCAATTAACTCCTAGTCCTGATGACATCCGATATTGTTCTAGAATTCCTGCAATCTCTGGAATCCCCGGTCGGATGTCTCGTATATAGAGGAGAACATCATTTGCATACAGTGTAACTATGTGCATTTCCTTATTTAGCGGGATACACCACTCCCCACCTCTCTGAAGCAGGCATTGAGCTAAGGGTGCCATTGCTAGTGCAAAAAGAAGCGGTGAGAGGGGACAACACTGAAATGTACCCCTACTCACAGAGAATGAGGGTGACACAAGCTGATCTATTTTCACCCGGGCGGCAGGTGCCGTATAGAAGAGCCATATCAGCCTATGCAATCTCCCAGTTATACCCATTTTAGCCAGTGTGGAAAAAAGGTAGCCCCAGTCGATGGTGTTGAATGCCTTTTCCAGGTCCAGTACTAGGCAGGCTGCATACGGACATTGCGCTGGAGCCAGCTCTATCACTCTGTGTAGTCTCTGGACATTCAGTGTGGTGGATCTTTCAGGAATAAAGCCATTTGGTCAGCATGAACCAGAAGGGGCATGTGCTCCATCAAGCGGATAGCTATTACTTTGCTAAGGATCTGGTAATCTGTCCCTAACATTGATAATGGGTGGTAAGATATTAGTTCTAACTGGTCTTGGTCCGGTTTGGCCAGGGACACAAAGCTGAAAAGTTGTGTTGTTCCTTGCATTACTCAAGGAATCATTCATCAGCCCCAAAGGAAAATTCAGACTCTCCCCTCCATAAAAGGTGGAGCTGAAAAGGATCCAACTGGGAGTTATGGCAGTACTGAAGTTGGATTAGTTCTGGTGTTATGTGTTCTGTGCAGGCCCATTGTGGTTTTCCCTATGTTAGCATGAGCACGCTGCAGTCTTTACTTTGCTTTGCACACGTTACTATGCACATATATTTTGCTTTGTGCCACTCTGTACTTTCACACAGAACCTACTGTTATTTTGGAGTTCTGTTCTTTCCTGGGATTTAGACTGAACACCGCAGACAAGGTCAAACAACAATGCCCCTTGTTATTCTGCTTTGGTCAGGCTCTAGCACATAGACATAACACACAATTGTTTGAGAACATGTACTATTTGTCATATAGGTATGCACAGACAGGCAACCACACAGACGAGAGCGCGACTACACTTGAAATGTAGAACCTTCATCTGCACATGCTAAGGTACGGGTTCTGCAGTAAACACCCAGAGATCTTTTGATATATAATCGCTTTGCTTCTGTAGAAGGGAAGGTGGGTTAGCTTCCCTGTCTTATACAATTACAGCTCCTCTCATGATTAATGGATTACTTACTATGCTCACCGTATTTGTGTTAGGCATCTTCTTACTTATTGTGGCATGTATACTGCATACTAGAACACAATAGTTAAAATAAATATTTTAAACTTTTCTCGTGCCTCTGTCAGCTCTTATTGTAGACAATTACGAGTCTGAGAGTGAAAGGGTGTGTTCTGTCACCGCGATTCCTGAGAGGGTCGGGAGTGTTGTGTTTTGGACTGTCTAATCACTTGTTCCTCTGTGAGTGAGTAGGAGCACAAGTGAGACACTATAGCTAGTTGGGTACGAAGGTGGTAGGATAGCTAAGTCCCTGCCTACTAAGGTTCTATGGTCCCAAGCATAGTTCTGTGATTTTGCAGAATCCCTGCAACACTGGTAATCACTGTGCTGATGATGGAAGGAGTTGGGTTGTAACTCAGAACTGAGCTGTAGACATAAGACTCTGGTGTTACCTGTAATGTGTTGCCACAGTCAAAGAGAGCAGTCTGAAAGGTGATCATGTTTTATGCACTGAGGGATGTGTATTTGCAGGAAGTTGACCACAGCCTCAGGTCAGCATCCTAGATTGCATTACCAGTCTCAAGGAGGTCTATCTGGATTGAGACCACCATGCCTACCTCTTAACATTACTTGGTCAAAGGACCCCAGTCAGACATATCACGGCACCCAGCCTAACTCTACTAGCTGCCAAAGATGATACCTGTAGCAAAACAACTACCTGAAGAGCCCTACTGGAACCAATCTCTCCCAAAGGTTCCACTCCCTGAACTAAAATTGCCACTCAGACTCAAAAACACAAAGAACAAACACGAAAAGTGCCCGACACTCCATGTTCCCTGCTACATGAAAACTAAAAGATGCCAATATTTTGTATCCTAAATTTCATTTACAAATATATTGCCACTTCGGACTGAACAATGGAACATCTACAATCAATAGATTAATACTATTATAAAGAATATTCAGGACACCATATATAATTCAGACAATATGTTTGCTATCAATATTCTGGCCACATACAACCTCTAAGTATGGTAAGATTGGTCTTGCTCTACAGCCCAATCTAACTCACACTAGTTGGGAAGCATAGGGAAGGCAACCCAGATTTCTAAATGGTTCTTGATTCCATGCAATACATTTCACATTGACGGGTCACTGGCAAGGTAATAACAGTTTTTAGATGGAAATTAATAGTCCATAATATAACGTGAGCATGTCCTCACCAGAAAACATTACTTCTCCATAATGGTAAAAAGAAACTGCAAAAACTGATAAAAATTTAAGAGAATTCTTCTTCAATGATCTTGAACAACTTCCCCCTCAACAGTGCAGAGACAGAATATCGATGTGCAAATATTGAGAAGCCTGAATATCGAGGTTAGAATATCGTTGGTGTTAAATATCGAGGTAAGTAATATCAATGTTAAAAATATCGATTTTTTTTTTAGTATTTATATCGATTTTTTAAATATCGATGTAGGAAATACCGATGTAAAAAATATCAAAGTTAATAATATCGATGTTAATATTTTTTTATGTTATTTGTTTACTGTGTAATTTTTTACATTTTATTTTCAGTAAATTTATAATGATTTAATATTAATATTTTGTTTAAATAAGTTATTTTGATTGATTTTCATAATTTCTTTAGGAGCAGGATGTTGGGTTTATAGGGGATAAGGGTGGGTAGTAATTTAAAAATGTTGTTTCAAAATGTACTGTATTTTAATTATTTGTATATATTTTAGGAGCGGGATGTTGGGTTTATAGGGGATAAGGGTGGGTAGTAATTTAAAAATGTTGTGGGTATGATTGATATTTAGTAATACGAAATCATTTTTGATGAGGTAAATAGAGTGGTATTTAGTAATTTTTTTAATTGAAGAATGTTTGTTTAAATTAAAAATTTTAAATTTATATTTTTAAATATTTTTGAAAAATTTAAATTTTACAAAATTCGAAAATAAAATTTCTGCTAAATTATAATTGTAAATGTAGTTAATTTAACATTATTATTAATAATATTAAAATTTTATAAAAATTCAAAAAAATGAGACTTTTAAAAATTTATAATGAAATTTATAAAAGAAATTAATTGTTTAATAATTTATTAATTTTTGGGGGAAATTGTATGAATGATTATTAATTATAATTTAATAGTATTTTTTTTAATTTTTAAAATGTATTAGTATTTTGGAAATAAATATTATTTTTAATAAGGTATATTTTATTAACGTAATTTTATTTAATAAATGTTTAATAAAAAATGGTGGGCTATTGATTATTTTTTATTTACAGTTTAATTTAATTTTGATTTGGAATACTAAGTAATTATGGTTTAGTATCCAGCGCTTTCCCTGAGTTTTGTTGGATTTGGAGTTAGAATAGTAAATTATTATGGTTTACTATCCAGCGCTTTTCCAGAGTTTAGTTGGATTTGGAGTTAGAATAGTAAATTATTATGGTTTACTATCCAGGGCTTTCTTTGAGTTTAGTTGGATTTGGAGTTAGAATAGTAAATTATTATGGTTTATTATTATTATTATTATTATTAGAGATTTGTAAAGCGCATGGCTGCCCTAGGGCTTCCCAGCGCTGAGCAGTCAGGAACTGAGTATGGGCAGGTTATACCTTAAAGATATTGCATAAACAGCCAGGTTTTGATCTTTTTGCGGAACTGCAGTTCTCCATCTATCAGCCTGTGTTCCAGCGGTAGGGAGTTCCAGAGTTTGGGAGCTAGGTGGGAGAAAGATCTTCCTCCCCATTTTTCCCTCCTGACCTTTGTCTGTTTTAGCCGTTCTTCTGTACTAGATCGCAACTGCCTCTTTGGAATATAAGGGGAGATTAGCCTCCTTACTGTTTTTGGCCCTTTATTGTGCCGTGCTCTATGTATAATGAACAGTACCTTGAATGTTATTCTGGCCTCTACTGGGAGCCAGTGGAGTCTTTGGGGTCGATTCCGATTCGGGCCGGAAAACGTACCGACCGACTTGGTTCGGGAATTAATTTTGACCGACATGTACCGGTGCTGCCCGACCCGCCTAGTACGATGAAATGCGTGCAAATTACGACCGAGTCGTATGGAACACAAGCCGAACGACCGAACCGCACGGAAAACAGCCATCCGGCCGGAAAACCACGCGAATCGATCCGACCGACACGCACCAGGAATGAACCCGAACGAAACGTACCCGCGAAGTCCGACCCGCGCAGTACGATGCAACGCGTGGAAAACCCAACCGAGTCGCACGGAGTCCAAGCCGTACGACCGACACGCATACAAAACAGCGAGCCGAAGCAACCCAATACTCCGCGACCGACGCGTACGCCGCACATGAAACACAGCACAAACACAGCGTGAACGACTCGGAGAAGCTCGCACGAGACAACTGCAGCGTCCGACTCGGTCAGAAGAACGTCTCCTACAAGCACAAAAAGTACAAAGGGAAAAATACAAAAAAAAAGGCCAAACAAGCAATTACAAAGCCAATAAATACTGGGGGAAACAGGGAACAAAGACACACCCACAACTCCACCCATATAAAGGCCACAAATCCCTACCATGATCCTTTGCAAATTTAACTGACCTGCCAGCACAGAACACCAACAGACAGCAACCACAGACACACTCACAACTCATCCATCACACAAGCCACACACCATCAGCACCTCAACAAATAGCACCCTCACATACACCCAGCAAAACCTACACTCACACACCCTCACTTGCACACCCACACCCACATCAATCACCACCACCACCCATCACCATGCCCCCAAAGAAGAATCCAAAGTTCCTAGACAGTGAATTGGAAGTCCTGGTAGATGAGATCCTCAGGGTAGAGCCACAGCTGTTTGGTACATTGGTCCAACAGACACCCATGTCGCAGAAAACCAAGATGTGGGAGAGGATCGTCGACAGGGTGAACGCACAATCACCATGTTTGCGCACAAAGGAAGACATCCAGAACAGGTGGTATGATGTGCGCAGGAGGGTCAAGGACCTACTAAAGAAGGATTACGCCTTGAGCCAACACACCGGCAGTGGCCCTTCTGCCAAACCAGTATACCGCAGGCCCTGGGAGGAGAAGGTGCGGGCCATCCTACCACCAGTGAGCGTATATGGACTATCAAACATCCCAGAGCCTGGTGAGTACACAACCAATATACCCAATATCGTGTGACAATATACACACATCACTGTCAAGTGGATAGTCAAACCATGCACCCTTAGCAAATCCACAGCAACAAAAACAGAATCATCCCAAGATGTTATGTCAGACAGATAAACACAATACATGCCATTTCATAGTGATATATAACTGTGTCATGACATGTACAAACCCAACAACAAATAAAGCTAGGCAGTGGCACAAATCTAACCAACAAACAGAGTCAGATATGTAGCCACCACTACAACACCACCTCACAGGGAAGCCCACAGAAAGGAAGGAATCCTGTGTATGCTGGTCAAGTCAGTGTAGCCAATAGCATGATGGGAGTTGTAGTCACAGATATTGCTCACCCTCACAATTCGCCCATCAACACCAATCTGAACCATGCTCACATCACAGGGAGTGGAAAACAACTGACAAGATGGCTGACACTGGCTACTGCTGTGGGGAGCACAAGGCCCTGCTGGGAACTGGGCACCAACAAACAGCAGGACACCACTAACTGACATCCTGAAAGCCAACTTGCACTCCCTGCAATGGAAGCACGTTCCATGGTGGGATATCTGGCTGGGTGGGAAGGAGGACTGACAGCTCTGACCATAGTTACCAGCAGCTTTTCTCACACACACCCTTAACACAAACTACACACAACTCACCTGGGAGAATGCATTGCCTCACACTAAAATTAAATATCCCACAAAGAACCACAACCCTGGGTTATGCTGTCGGAAGCACAGGGACACACATGGGACTTGTAGCCAAACAAACGCCAGGACAACACTGTCAGCCATCCATTCAGCACAGGCACACTACCCCACAGGGAAGCAGAGTCAGAAGGAAGGAAGTATGGGCAAGCTGGGAAGGGGGTGTAGGCAATAGCATGATGGGAGTGGTAGTCACAGCTCAACATCCCCCACCCACATGGACCAGCAAGCTCACACTGAAGCATGCACACCTCACAGGGAGTGAAAAGCCACATCAAAGATGTCTGACACTGGTGCTCTGTTGTGGGGAGCACAAGGCCATGCTGGGAACTGGGCACCAACCAACAGCAGGACACCACTGTCAGCCATCTTGCCATTGCTGTCACACTCACACACAGTGAAGTCCACTCAAAAGGAAGGAAGTATGGGCATGCTGGGAAGGGGGGCGTAGGCAATAGCATGATGGGAGTGGTAGTCACAGCTCAACATCCCCCACCCACATGGCCCAGCAAGCTCACACTGAAGCATGCACACCTCACAGGGAGTGAAAAGCCACATCAAAGATGTCTGACACTGGTGCTCTGTTGTGGGGAGCACAAGGCCCTGCTGGGAACTGGGCACCAACAAACAATAGAACACCACTGTCAGCCATCTTGCCATTGTTGTCACACTCACACACAGTGAAGTCCACTCAAAAGGAAGGAAGTATGGGCATGCTGGGAAGGGGGGTGTAGGTAATAGCATGATGGGAGTGGTAGTCACAGATATTGCTCACCCTCACAATTGGCCCATCAACACCACTCTGAACCGTGCTCACATCACAGGAGGTGGAAAAGAACTGACAAGATGGCTGACACTGGCTACTGCTGTGGGGAGCACAAGGCCCTGCTGGGAACTGTGCACCAACCAACAGCAGGACACCACTGACTGACATCCTGAAAGCAAACTTGCACTCCCTGCAATGGAAGCACGTTCCATGGTGGGATATCTGGCTGGGTGGGAAGGAGGACTGACAGCTCTGACCATAGTTACCAGCAGCTGTTCTCACACACACCCTTAACACATACCCCACCCAACTCACCTGGGAGAATGCATTGCCTCACACTCTAATTAAATATCCCACAAAGAACCACCACCCTGGGTCATGCTGTGGGAAGCACAGGGACACACATGGGACTTGTAGCCAAACTAACGCCAGGACAACACTGTCAGCCATCCTGTCAGCACAGGCACACTACCCCACAGGGAAGCAGAGTCAAAAGGATGAAAGTATGGGCATGCTGGGAAGGCGGGTGTAGGCAATAGCATGATGGGAGTGGTAGTCACAGCTCAACATCCCCCACCCACATGGCCCAGCAAGCCCACACTGAAGCATGCACACCTCACAGGGAGTGAAAAGCCACTTCAAAGATGTATGACAATGGTGCTCTGTTGTGGGGAGCACAAGGCCATGCTGGGAACTGGGCACCAACCAACAGCAGGACACCACTGACTGACATCCTGAGAGTCAACCTGAACCCACTGCAAGGGTGGCATGCTTCATGGTGGGATAACTGGGCTGGGGGAGAAGGAGGGCCGGATGTCCACCAAATACAACCAATGCTGTCCATGTACACACCTCAACATTCACATTGAAATGCTTCAAGTTTGCAGGACAATGTGCCACACCAATATCAACCCCTGACTGTGACAACTTAGGACAATGCAATGTACAGGCCTGCATCCAGAGGTACAGCCACAACTGTCAGGTGTGTGAACCATTGATGCCTGCAGAAACATTACATAAGTTGTGTGTGTCTCCCAAAACAGGTGATGATGGGGACACAGCAGCAGACAATGAGGAGTCCCTGTCCCAGGCTCCGGGGGACACTGAGCTCACTGGTGTGGAACAGCCTCTGGCCTCCTCGGATGGCGAAGACCTACCTGGCACCTCCGGTGTGAGTCATCATGCAGCACCAGCAGGACCACCATCTGCACCCCCTGCACCCACCCCTCCAACAACTGCCAACACACAGACCACCCCGCCGACACGGACAGACCAAGGACCAACAATAACACCAGCACAGTGACCCCGGCCCAACCTGGAGCAACAGACAACAACACCAGTGACAACCCCCAAGTGGGCCTAGGGTCACCTGTGCGTGCCACTGCAGGTCCCGCACGTGTCGCCAGGGGTGGTGGGAGGGGTGGTAGACATAGGTCGCTGTTTGCAGAGGGGTCTGGACTGCATGATGACCCACAACTGGTACGCATTGCTGATGCGTACCAGAATAGCACTGGAGAGGTCAGCCAGGTAGTGGGGATCCTCAAGGACATTCAACAACAGCAGGCTGCCCATCATGCCCGCTTGGACTCACACATGTCACGTGTGGACTCCCACATGTCCCGTATGGAGACACACATGTCCCGTGTGGAGACACACATGGCTGGCATGGAGTCCAAGTGGGACACATTGCAAGAACTGACGGCGATGCATAGGGATATATTGACATGCCTCTGCCAGATTGGCACCAACATGGCCACACCTCCCTGTGTGCCCACAACATCTGGTGCCGCAACAACTGCAACTGCCACAGGGAGGGAGGATGACTCTGGTGGAGAGTCCCCTGCACCGCAGCAGCCTGCACGTGAGGGTCCCCCCCAAAGAAGAGGGGTCGTCCGAGGAAGGAGAACTGAGAGGCCGATGGCCATGCACATCCCCCAGGAACCCAACACCTGTTCTGGAAATCCACCTTTGTGTGCAAACTGTTCACCCTGTCGCATGCAACCCAACTCCCTCACATGACATGGGGAGTTTAAGTTGGACCAATGTATCAGATGACTGTTGACTTTACCCTGGACATTTCTGCTACCAAGACCTCCAACTCATCTGGGAACTTTGGATTACAATCCCAATGTACAGCACCCACCATCCTGTGCACTATCCTCACACATGTATGTAAATAAACTCACTAATACACCATACTTGCCTCTGTTATTATTCCAACGTGGTTTCTGTCATGGAGATGATGATCTGCTAAATGACACTGTGCATGCTAACTGCTACAGCAAGTACAACACCGTCATGTGAGTCATGGCGACGTGACACATATGAGGGAGACACACCACTAGGGCTACACAACACATACACACCAGGGCCATCTGACTCATCGCCTACACTGATGTTGCCAGGAAATACAGTGCAATGCACAGACACCACACCTATTCACAGTCTGTCTCAACTAGCCCACTGGTGCAGTAAGCAAATGTCAGTCAGATGTGTGACCACAGACAACGCACATCCCAAAGTGAAGCACAGGTTTATTACACATTTGCAACATGTTGTTTGCACTACAGATGCAAGGTAATCCCACGTGGCAGTGGCCACACAGTCTACAAGTGTACAAGAAAGGAAGTCCAGGGGTGTGGGGCACATCACCTGTAGGGAAACGACAGCCTCCACCCTGTAAGTTGAATCACGGTGTCGGGGGATCACAGTTGACCAAACAACTCTGAAAGTACCCTGTGGAGGACAGACATGACACACAGTCATCAGCACTGAAGAACAGGACAGAACTGCAAGACCCATGCCCAATACATGTCACAAGATACCTACACAAAACCAAGTTAGCATGTCAACACTGTTGTGGAGTACAGACTACCTGTAAGGACACATCGCTGCACGCATACAGTCAAGTAGCACATGGACACCCTCAAACAGCACCAGAGCACCACCAACACATATCACGCAAACTCACATCATTGACATGACATCTCCGGATACTCACATTCAGCTGAAGAAGTTGGTGATGAGCTGTGTGCGGACATCACCCTCATCATCATCACCATCACTGGCATCGTGGCCCAGGCCAGGATCCTCCACAGGTGGCGGATGTTGGTCATCGTCATCCAGGATGAGAGGCAACTCCTTCCGCGCTGCCAGGTTGTGTAGCATGCAGCAGACGATGACAATCTTGCAAACCTTTGCTGGGGCATATGGGAGGGCCCCTCCTGTCTTGTCCAGGCAGCGAAAGCGGCTCTTCAGGAGACCAAATGTCCGCTCAATAACTCTCCTGGTCCGACCATGTGCCTCATTGTAGCGCATCTGGGCTGGTGTCACAGGGTTCCTGAGGGGCGTCAGCAACCACGGCATGTTGGGGTATCCGGAGTCACCTACATACAGACAATTGCACATTAGCTGAGTTGGAAAAGAGGATGGATTACTACATTGCAGAACACACACAATGGTACAAAGTCAGTACACACCGACAAGCCAGGCACGCTGGTTCCGCATCTGTGACATCATCCTCGGGATGCGACTACTCCTCATCACGTAGGCATCGTGTGCAGAACCGAGGAAACGGGCACACACGTGTGAGATGCTCATATCTGCAAGACATACCACCAGTGCATTGACCGAATGGTAATGTTTGCGGTTCCTGTATGCCTGCTCATGTGCCTGTGGTGGTACCAAAGCCACATGTGTCCCATCAATGGAGCCAATGACATGCGGCATCCTCCCCAGGGCATAGAAGTCACTCTTGACGTCAGTGAGTTGTTGACGTTTAGGGAAATAGATGTACTGGTTCAGGTATCTCAACATAGCCTCCAAAACATCGCGGAGCACACAGCTGAACATGGTCTGTGTCATCCCACCAGCAGACGCCACAGTGTGTTGAAAGGTACCGTGGCAAAGAAGTGTAGGGCTGCCATCACCTTCACCTTGGGGGTCAGTGCTGTAGGGTATGTCCGGCCAGGTTGCAAATGTGGGGCCAACCGCACCGTCAACTCCTCAATCAGTGGCCTGGTGAAGCGGTACCGTCGGATGCAGTCCTGTTCAACCATGGTTGCAAGGTCAGGGAATGGTCGATGGACAGCTGGTGCCCTGCAGTGCATAGGTGAAGAAAGAAAGATTGTCAGTCACCCCACATATGTGGCATAGACCATACTCAACATCACATGATACATCATTACGAGACACAAGTACATGATGTGTGTGCCGTTCCGTAAGGACATGTATGGCACCTACATGGCTAACATCTAACATCACAGTTCAACATGTGTCCTCAACAAGTCCCAGATTGTGCAATGGGATATCATTAGGCTGTGTCACAGTACCCATGTACTGCTGTCACGTTCCAAACACACACCACAGTGACATGTGAGGACAGATGTGCCCCAGGCATCACAGCTCATCGACAGGTAGATTCCCAGGGAGCCTGTATTGCCACATGGACACTGGCATGACATGGTGCATCATGAATACACCACAGCAAAACAACAATGACCCCCACAGGTAGTGGTCCCTGTTGCCTCGGCAGGACAGACATGGACATCTGTGACACACACACGCACAACATCAAAGCCCATGCACAAACAACGTGGATGTGGAGACTGTCTCCCATTGTGCACATGGAATCAGTGACATTGTAAACACAACATGCACACAGACTGTGGCGGGCCATCACTATTGTGGTAATGGGTCACCCTGGGACGTACATACCATCCCACATGGGACTCAGGGGGTATGTGACATGACATACACATACACAACCGTGAAATGTGACCATGCCACATGCTCTGAAATGAACAGTTGCACATCACAGTGGTCATGTGCACAACACACCAAGGATTCTGTCCCCATGAACACGTGCACAGCCTGGGAGTGGCTGCCCCCAAGTGCCACCCAAAAAACCACATGTTGACCCCCATACACGGAAAAGGTAATGCAACCTTACATGCCCTAGGATACAGTGTGGACAGGCTGTGGTGTTGTAGGTGTGCCCCTCACTCCCTGGGAAGTAAATGTGGCTGGCACACGTTCACCTGTGACAGGCATGGTGACATATGCCAGTGACTTGTACAGGTACGCGTTGTACAGCAATGGACCGATCTGTGCGCACGCATTGGCCATTGCATACGATGTGAGCGGGTACGCGTTGTACAGCAATGGACTGATCTGTGTGCACGCATTGGCCATTGCATACGATGTGAGCGGGTACGCGTTGTCATTCGATGTACGCGTTGTACAGCAATGGACCGATCGGTGCGCACGCATTGGCCATTGCATACGATGTGAGCGGGTACGCGTTGTACAGCAGTGGACCGATCTGTACGCACGCATTGGCCATTGCATACGATGTGAGCGGGTACGCGTTGTACAGCAATGGACCGATCGGTGCGCACGCATTGGCCATTGCATCCGATGTGAGCGGGTACGCGTTGTACAGCAATGGACCGATCGGTGCGCACGCATTGGCCATTGCATACGATGTGAGCGGGTACGCGTTGTACAGCAATGGACCGATCGGTGCACACGCATTGGCCATTGCATACGATGTGAGCGGGTACGCGTTGTACAGCAATGGACCGATCTGTGCGCACGCATTGGCCATTGCATACGATGTGAGCGGGTACGCGTTGTACAGCAATGGACCGATCTGTGTGCACGCATTGGCCATTGCATACAATGTGAGCGGGTACGCGTTGTCATCCGATGTACGCGTTGTACAGCAATGGACCGATCGGTGCGCACGCATTGGCTATGGCCTGGCATGGCAACGGACGCGTTTTCAAACCTTTAACGAGTCTGATGCTGTGAATTCAGTTGGCCAGTGTTGGACTTGGCCCTTTTTGGCCGGTTCACCCCTAAACTTTTTGCCTTGTGTGTCAGTAGTTTTAAGTCTCTGGGCACTTTAGCACTGTGGGCCAGTGTAAAGTGCGTGCGCGCTGAGTGCGTGTGGTGAGATTGTCCTGCCCTCCCATAGGAATGCATGGGGGATATGTGTGTCCATGGTAATTCCTGGTGTGAGAGGAGTGCAGGGGCGAGTTTAGTATGTGCGAACTCGTGAGAATAAATGCTGCGCAATGGTGTGCGCAGATTTATTGTGACTGGTGTAGAAATGCCACTTTTAGGAGTTGGCATTTATGTGTGCTCAGTGTCTGCCTGCCTGATGTGAATTGCATGTCTGGCTTGTGAGTGACAGTGGCTGGGAGGTGTGGGTGGCTCCTGGAGGGGCAGGGTGAGTCAGCGCAGTGGTGAATAGAGAGATCTGCATCTAGATGGGAGGGAGGAGTTGCACCTGGGGCCTGAATAGGGCTGTGCCTTCCCTCCACAATGCTGGCTCCACCCCCTGTGGTGCGTCTGATGTCCCTAGCCTGTCCTGTGAAAGGAGAGAGGAGCTGAGCAAAACAAAGTGCTCCAAAGCTCCCCCAAACCAGTTGCGTCTGGTTTTCCCCAGCCCTGCACCTTTACACAAAGGGAAAAGGGTGTATAAAAGAAGGGGCTGTGACCCCATGAAAAGGTTCTTGTTCCTGGACTCGAATCTGCCAGGGGCGTGCAGCTGCTGGGGCCCAGGGGGGGCTGCCAGGAGGGCTTGCCTCCCTGGGCCCTGCCTTGCCCCTGGACCTTGAAGACCTCTTTGCTGGGAGCTTCCTTTGCTCCATCTCTTTGCCTGCAGGACGTGGGCTTCATCTAGCGCCTGGAAGCGCTATCCTTTGATTGCCCAGCTGAGGAGGAGTGGGGGCTGCGCAGCGCGTTTGCTGCAGCCCCCTTGGAGAGGGAATCCCGACCGGAGGGATTCCCCCGTGATGGCTGCCAAGCGGGAGCCCACCCCGCTTATTAATTTTAATTGGGAGGGAGCCTACCCCTCATGGTACGCCGGTGCTGTTATTTAATAGCAGGTGCCCACCCCGCTTTATATTTTTTTATTGAACGGGTGCCCACCCCGCATCGCCGCAGCCGAGAAGAAAAACGTTGCCGGGCAGCTGCCAAGTGCGACCCGGAAGACAGGCACAGTTGCCTGGTTGTGGGCGGGGCATAGCGGCCGGCTGACCAATCGCAGCGCGGCCGAGAAAGGAAGTGAAGGAGCCTCGCGGGCTCCATCCCGAAGTCCCGGTCCCAGGAGGGGGCCCGGGCGAAGAGGAGTCCGACGCCGGTAGTGATGCGGGGCTCCCATGAGCTGTGGGGAGCCCCGGCAGCAGAAGAAGTAGCGGAAGGTGTCCGGAGCCTCGCGGGCTCCACATGTAAGTCCCGGGACCCAGGAGGGGGCCCGGGTGAAGAGTGGTGCAGCCGACGCCAGCGAGGCTCTCAGGAGTGAGAGAGCCCCGCCTGCCGTCCTCGGTGCCCGGAGTAAAGAGGAGACGGGGATAAGTGGTGCCGGCCCAGAGTCCACCGAAGGAGAGAGACCGGAGGAGTCCGGCCCCGGTGAGTAAGGGCTCATTGTTGTTGGTGCCTGGTCGAGGCACCGAGTCGGTGCCACTGTTCTGAGCGGACCCGCCGTTGCGGCCGCTCCAACGCCTGGGGGGCATCTCTGGGCGCAGTTTGGTGGTGCCAGTGAAGGCACCGTGTTTAGCTTTCTTGAGCGGCCCCGTCTGGCAGCGGGCCGCTCCAACGCGGGCATGATGGTTTTGAGCCCCATGTGGCTCCAACGATGGGCATAATTATTTTAAAAGGGCCCAGAGGGGCCCATGCTCCCCCCCCTTTTGAGTGGCCATTTTCCCTACAGCTGCCCCGCTTGCTAGAGGGCAGCTGCAACGTCGAGGGGATGATTCCAGGCCAGAGATCCCAGTGGGGGTCCCCAGATCGGAGCACATTGTCGGTGCTCGTGCTCCTGCCTGTGGGCACATGTGTTTGCAGGGCACAGTCGGTGCCAGTGCCCTTATTTTGATATTTACAGCTGCACAGCACTTGGTGCCAGCTGCAGCGTTTAGGCCACAGTGCTTTGGGGGCATGCTTAGAGGTAGGAGTGGAACGCACTCCTTGGCCCCCTATCTTTCCCAACTGCCCAGCAAGTAGTGGGCAGCTGCTACGTTTAGGTTTGCGCAGTTGCGCACCCTTGACTTGCGCTGCGTTGGCAGCGCGCCCTGACTCTTGGACATAGGGCATTTGAGCCCCTCTTGATATGGCCAGTTGGCCAGGGGGACAGTTAGATTTATAGGGCGCCAGGCCCTAATGTGAAAATGTGGTGCTAGGGAATGTAATCATGTAGTATGATTTACGCACCCCGTATTATACCTCTAATGTACTGTTATGATTATGAGGTTCTGCATAATGTTTTTATGCTTGTGATTTTATTATTACCTAATGCGTTTAGGTTGTGAGTTATTCTCTACTGCGCTTTACGCCCCTAATGTGAGTTATACTTAGGAGGTTAGGGTCTAATGGGTTTAGACTTATGAGAGGATTGCATAATGTATTTATGCTGGTGAGGTTGGCGCAGAATGTAATTCGCGCCTGATGTGATACTGTGCATAATGTAGTTTATGTTACAGGCTGATGCTAAGTACCGTGGTTACCAGTGATTACTGGTTGTACGTTCATGATGTGTTCTACATTTATTATAAGTACTACCTATACTAAGTTCGCTTTGTGCTGGTTCTGACAGTGGTCCAGTTGGCCCTGTCAGGTGTAAATAATTCCCTTGTAAATATGACCCCGTGCCAGGTGGCACGATGTATATTATGTGAGTACTATTCTAATGTGTTTTATGATAATACAAAGGCTATTTTTATATATAACCTTGTGTGGAGTTCCTTTTTGTGGTGTGCCTAGTATGTTGTTGCTGTGGGTGTGTTGCGCAAACGCTTTACACATTGCCTCCGGGATAAGCCTGACTGCTCGTGCCAAGCTACCAAGGGGGTGAGCAGGGGTTATTTTAGGAGGGTATCCCCCTTATCCCGACTAGAAGCAAGGGTCCCTATTTGGACAAAGGTGCAAACCATTGCCAACTAGAGACCCCCAGTTCTAACATTGGTTGTCAGCGGTGAGGATAGGACTTGCGTTTGCGCAGTACCACAGCGACAACTGGCTGCACTACAAAACTCTGCATTTTAGATAGTCACATGGAAAGGGATTATTGTTTCTGAGTTTGTTTTAAGTGTCATTTCTTTTTGAAATGTGTTTCTTGTGCACTATGAGTTGAGTGTACTGCCAAGGACAGAAACCAGAGAATCTGGAGGAGTGACTGCCCTTGTGCAGACTGCTATTGGGTTGGCCTAAAGCTGGAGGAGGGACTGCCCTTGAGCCATTGTGCTGGTTCTTGGGTTGGCCTGCAGCTGAGGGAGGGACTGCCCCTGTGCTGTCTGCTAGTTCTTGGGTTGGCCTACAGTGGGGACTTAATTGGTATGGAGTCACTAGCTCGGGAGGGTAGATTATCCCCTAAGTGCAGTGTGAGTTTTCTGGATTCACCAGTAAGGGTGGGATACAGTGGTGGCAGCGAAGTGTGTGTCCAGTGCATGAAGTCCCCGTCCCGTTCCCAGGGTATGGTACCTGGTGCTCAGTAAGAGGGGTGCAGGTTGAGATTCAGGGACAGTAAGGAACTGTCTCACCGGTCTAGGGGGGTGTGTGTGGATGAGTGATGTGCTGCTGGACGCTGGAGTGAGTTCTCTGAAATAAGGAGCTTGCATGGGGGAGTGACCCTAGAGGAATGGTGCAGGTATCTCCCAACCCGTGTGGTGGAGATGGTTCAGAGGAACACAACTAGGAACCGTTATAGTGAGGAGGTTGCAAGGCCTCACATCATGTCCTGCGAGGAAGGTGTGAGACTGGGCCGTATTCCGAGCCTCAATCTCAAGTCTCCGGTACTGGATGGTTCTTAGAAGGAACACCAGGAAAGGAACCTAGTCTGTCCTGTTGGACTGTTCTGTGGGGGGATCTCCCGTGGTAGGTGAGCTGGAAGTGGTTCCAATAAGAGTGGCTCGAGTATCTTCCAGTCCTGTGTGGTGGAAGAGGTTCAGTGTAGCCCAGCTAGGTCCCAGTGTAGCGGGAGGGGTGTAGGGGCCCACGTCCTGTCTCAGAGGAGAAGGAGTGAGTGTGCCCGAAACCCAGTCCCAGGGCCTGGATGGTTTCTTCAGGGAACACCAGGTTGGGGGGCTAGGCTGTACTTGTAGGCCATTTGAGGAGGATCTTCTAGTCTTTAGAGGACGTGGAGCGTCTGTAACCAGAGCTCCAGCAGTCCTGGTGCTAGGCAGCACCGCTCCTAAGTGGAGGGTGCAGAAGTCCTGATTGAGGGGTGAGAGGGGGAGAGGTTCCCCAGTGGAAAAACCAGTGGGTCCAGAGGGGCCATGGGGACACCACTTCTGCCCTGGGTTTGTGCCCGGCAGACTGTCACACGACACATTAGTTATGTGTCACCCTCGGGGGGGGGCATGCGTGCTCCCCGTGAAGTCCTGGTTCGCCGGGCATCTGACCAAAGGGTAGCGTCCCTGGGTTGGGGAGCCAGGTTCAGGTGTTTGCCTGACCTGGACGGCAGGGCGACTGTAATCAGTGTCCTGGCCGGTTTGCCTTTTAGGGGGTACCACTCCAGTTCGGAGGGTATCAGACTCTGGAAGGGGGTGCAGAGGGAGGGAGTCCTCGCCTCTGACCCCGGTGCAGCCGGTGAATTTATTTCCCAGGTGGTAGACCAGTGATGGAGAGAGGTCCTGAACTGGTGGGAGAGTTGTGTTCTGGAGGGTGCTTCCCCTGGGAGGGTGCGGAACCCCAGAAGTAGAGGTAGGGTGAGGAGACGCTTCGCCCGTGACCTCTGGTCAGCCTGAGGGTGCGGACCCTCGGTTGAAGGATCAGTGGTAGTTTGGAACTACACTGAGAGGGAGAGTGGAGAATGGCTATTGGATGCCAGGGGTTACTGCCCCCCACTCTGTGGATTGGCAAGGACCAGTGGCCTAGGGCCTGGTCCTGGCCGTGGACAACTAAGGAGTACCGGTGGGGTAGCCTAGTTGGTCCGGAGTTTTTTTCTTAGTTGGATTCCATGGGTTCCAAGTGGCGTAGAACCGGAGGGTGTCCCTGCAGTGCGGGCCCGCGTCCGTGTTCTATCGCCCCAAGCAGGGAAGCCCATCATGGTGGTGATTGGTCTGCCCTGCGTTTTGGCTGGAAGGGGGTTGTGTTGGACTTGGCCCTTTTTGGCCGGTTCACCCCTAAACGTTTTGCCTTGTGTGTCAGTAGTTTTAAGTCTCTGGGCACTTTAGCACTGTGGGCCAGTGTAAAGTGCGTGCGCGCTGAGTGCGTGTGGTGAGATTGTCCTGCCCTCCCATAGGAATGCATGGGGGATATGTGTGTCCATGGTAATTCCTGGTGTGAGAGGAGTGCAGGGGCGAGTTTAGTATGTGCGAACTCGTGAGAATAAATGCTGCGCAATGGTGTGCGCAGATTTATTGTGACTGGTGTAGAAATGCCACTTTTAGGAGTTGGCATTTATGTGTGCTCTGTGTCTGCCTGCCTGATGTGAATTGCATGTCTGGCTTGTGAGTGACAGGGGCTGGGAGGTGTGGGTGGCTCCTGGAGGGGCAGGGTGAGTCAGCGCAGTGGTGAATAGAGAGATCTGCATCTAGATGGGAGGGAGGAGTTGCACCTGGGGCCTGAATAGGGCTGTGCCTTCCCTCCACAATGCTGGCTCCACGCCCTGTGGTGCGTCTGATGTCCCTAGCCTGTCCTGTGAAAGGAGAGAGGAGCTGAGCAAAACAAAGTGCTCCAAAGCTCCCCCAAACCAGTTGTGTCTGGTTTTTCCCCAGCCCTGCACCCTTACACAAAGGGAAAAGGGTGTATAAAAGAAGGGGCTGTGACCCCATGAAAAGGTTCTTGTTCCTGGACTCGAATCTGCCAGGGGCGTGCTGCTGCTGGGGCCAAGGGGGGGCTGCCAGGAGGGCTTGCCTCCCTGGGCCCTGCCTTGCCCCTGGACCTTGAAGACCTCTTTGCTGGGAGCTTCCTTTGCTCCATCTCTTTGCCTGCAGGACGTGGGCTTCATCTAGCGCCTGGAAGCGCTATTCTTTGATTGCCCAGCTGATGAGGAGTGGGGGCTGCGCAGCGCGTTTGCTGCAGCCCCCTTGGAGAGGGAATCCCGACCGGAGGGATTCCCCCGTGATGGCTGCCGAGCGGGAGCCCACCCCGCTTATTAATTTTAATTGGGAGGGAGCCTACCCCTCATGGTACGCCGGTGCTGTTATTTAATAGCGGGTGCCCACCCCGCTTTATATTTTTATTGAATGGGCGCCCACCCCGCATCGCCGCAGCCGAGAAGAAAACGTTGCCGGGCCGCTGCCAAGTGCGACCCGGAAGACAGGCACAGTTGCCTGGTTGTGGGCGGGGCATAGCGGCCGGCTGACCAATCGCAGCGCGGCCGAGAAAGGAAGTGAAGGAGCCTCGCGGGCTCCATCCCGAAGTCCCGGTCCCAGGAGGGGGCCCGGGCGAAGAGGAGTCCGACGCCGGTAGTGATGCGGGGCTCCCATGAGCTGTGGGGAGCCCCGGCAGCAGAAGAAGTAGCGGAAGGTGTCCGGAGCCTCGCGGGCTCCACATGGAAGTCCCGGGACCCAGGAGGGGCCCGGGTGAAGAGTGGTGCAGCCGACGCCAGCGAGGCTCTCAGGAGTGAGAGAGCCCTGCCTGCCGTCCTCGGTGCCCGGAGTAAAGAGGAGACGGGGAGAAGTGGTGGTGGCCCAGAGTCCACCGAAGGAGAGAGACCGGAGGAGTCCGGCCCCGGTGAGTAAGGGCTCATTGTTGTTGGTGCCTGGTCGAGGCACCGAGTCGGTGCCACTGTTCTGAGCGGACCCGCCGTTGCGGCCGCTCCAACGCCTGGGGGGCATCTCTGGGCGCAGTTTGGTGGTGCCAGTGAAGGCACCGTGTTTAGCTTTCTTGAGCGGCCCCGTCTGGCAGCGGGCCGCTCCAACGCGGGGCATGATGGTTTTTGAGCCCCATGTGGCTCCAACAATGGGCATAATTATTTTAAAAGGGCCCAGAGGGGCCCATGCTCCCCCCCCTTTTGAGTGGCCATTTTCCCTACAGCTGCCCCGCTTGCTAGAGGGCAGCTGCAACGTCGAGGGGATGATTCCAGGCCAGAGATCCCAGTGGGGGTCCCCAGATCGGAGCACATTGTCGGTGCTCGTGCTCCTGCCTGTGGGCACATGTGTTTGCAGGGCACAGTCGGTGCCAGTGCCCTTATTTTGATATTTACAGCTGCGCAGCACTTGGTGCCAGCTGCAGCGTTTAGGCCACAGTGGTTTGGGGGCATGCTTAGAGGTAGGAGTGGAACGCACTGCTTGGCCCCCTATCTTTCCCAGCTGCCCAGCGAAGAAGTGGGCAGCTGCTACGTTTAGGTTTGCGCAGTTGCGCACCCTTGACTTGCGCTGCGTTGGCAGCGCGCCCTGACTCTTGGACATAGGGCATTTGAGCCCCTCTTGATATGGCCAGTTGGCCAGGGGGACAGTTAGATTTATAGGGCGCCAGGCCCTAATGTGAAAATGTGGTGCTAGGGAATGTAATCATGTAGTATGATTTACGCACCCCGTATTATACCTCTAATGTACTGTTATGATTATGAGGTTCTGCATAATGTTTTTATGCTTGTGATTTTATTATTACCTAATGCGTTTAGGTTGTGAGTTATTCTCTACTGCGCTTTACGCCCTAATGTGAGTTATACTTAGGAGGTTAGGGTCTAATGGGTTTAGACTTATGAGAGGATTGCATAATGTATTTATGCTGGTGAGGTTGGCGCAGAATGTAATTCGCGCCTGATGTGATACTGTGCATAATGTAGTTTATGTTACAGGCTGATGCTAAGTACAGTGGTTACCAGTGATTACCGGTTGTACGTTCATGATGTGTTCTACATTTATTATAAGTACTACCTATACTAAGTTCGCTTTGTGCTGGTTCTGACAGTGGTCCAGTTGGCCCTGTCAGGTGTAAATAATTCCCTTGTAAATATGACCCCGTGCCAGGTGGCACGATGTATATTATGTGAGTACTATTCTAATGTGTTTTATGATAATACAAAGGCTATTTTTATATATAACCTTGTGTGGAGTTCCTTTTTGTGGTGTGCCTAGTATGTTGTTGCTGTGGGTGTGTTGCGCAAACGCTTTACACATTGCCTCCGGGATAAGCCTGACTGCTCGTGCCAAGCTACCAAGGGGGTGAGCAGGGGTTATTTTAGGAGGGTATCCCCCTTATCCTGACTAGAAGCAAGGGTCCCTATTTGGACAAAGGTGCAAACCATTGCCAACTAGAGACCCCCAGTTCTAACAGCCAGCCACAACAATGTTACAAAATCATGGGTCTCATGAAGTTGAACTTTTGAAGGATGCTGTGGGCGTGTGCAAGTGGCGCAATGCCATGGATTGGCCAGATTCAGAAGATGCAAACGACTTGGACCTATCACTTTGGACACATGGGACAGTATCTGCCTCAGGAGCACACATATAATGCTGGCTGATCCCCTGAGAGCTCACTTGCCTGCACTACATGCTCCAGGACGACATCTGCCACCACCACTGCTGCTGTATATGCATCCTCTGGATCCTGCAATGGCACGTACTGTGGAGAGAGCCCCAGCCTTCACCACTGAGGAGAACCAGGCCCTGCTGGACAGCCTCCATCCACAGTACAGCAAGCTGTATGGGAAACCAGGGGAGCAGGTGAGTGTGCTGTCCACTGCCTCACTAAATGTGCATGTTGTCTGACTAGCAAGACTTACAGTCTGCACGCCACTGGCTAGCAGGCTCACTGAGTAGTTGTCACCCCCATAGTGTGTAGTTACATGCACTGAACAGGTATAGTGCAGTAACAGTGCATTTAAATGAGGTTTTACTTCCCAGGCAATGATACCATGTAGTAACTGCTGGCAAACTGTTCATAGCCATCGTTGCACTGCCTGTGTACATCATGTGGCCCTGTGTTTCAGGCATGTATGTCCAAATGTGTGATGCACGGAAATGTTGCATGTGTAGTAATGGGCTTTTCACTTTGTCATCCTCACAGGTTGATGCCCACCAGAAGCAGAAGATATGGCTGACCATCGTCCGGGCAGTGAGATCCGTGGGGGTCTACAAGCGCCGGATCCGCAACTGCCAGAAGAGGTGGCAGGACCTTCGGGGCTGGACCCGGAGGATCGCACGGGTCCAGCTGAAGCTGTTGCCTCCTCGCAGGAGGGGCGGACACCGGACCCTGACCCCCCACATGCTCAGGATCCTGGCGGTGGTCTTCCCTGATCTGGATGGGCAGCTGAAGGTGAGAGAGCAGCAAGGAGGGGGTGAGTCCATGACTGCACTGAGTACTTTGTCTGCCATGCTATGTGCCCTCCTCTGGCCTGGTTTAACTTCAACAGTACATCAGTCATGTGGTCCAGGACCCATGTCCCTCAATTGTGCACTGCCCACTCCTCATCTGATACCCAGGTGTGGCCCTTACAGTCAGGAAATTGTGTCACTTGGGTACTGTGTCCTTGCATTTTGCTTAGCTCAAGGTGGGGGCAGCATTTGTTCCCGTAATTCTGTGGTGGGCTTCATGGGTGGGTCCATTGCTTACACACTGCCTGAGTTCTCACATGTAATCTGCGTGTTGCTCTGATATGTGGTCCAATTGCTGTTCTGATTCACCACATGTGCCTGGGGTATTTGTCACACACCCATGCTGCGGGTGGGAACAATGTTTGGGCCTCAGGAGTATGTATATCAAGTGTGTCACACATACTTAGCCACCTGCCTACTGTCCAGGGCTCATCCCTCATTCACGTGGAGCAGGACAGTCATGCCTACTCCAGGGCATACAATACACTCTGTACTCCCACTCCCGTGTATCAGCTGACACGTTGTGCTCAGTGAAATGTTCCCTCAGGTGTCTGCCTCTGTGTCATTGTGCTGTGGCTACGTTGTCAGGACTACTGGGGTGTTTCTCGGTTAGGGCCCAGCATGCCACCGGAGATGTGACCATAGGAGACGATACTTGTGTGACATATAGGTGTTTGATCACTTGACCGTGCAGACTGGGGTATGCGAATGTGAAGTTCAGGCAGCTGTTTCCCATTCACAGCAGATTGTGAGGTGCTCAGGTTCAGAGGGTTGTGTTTCAGGTCTCCCATATGTCCAATTGGTATGACGTGGACAAATAAGAGTTCAGATGATGTGGTTTGTGGGGGATGGACATGTGCACTTGTCAGCTACAGGACTTGCATTCCCCATGACCTATGATTGTGACACAGTGCAGACTGTTGTTGTCTGGCTGCCCTGCCCATGTGACTAGAGACAGTGATGTATGACTTTGCAGGCATGCCTGTGCCATGGCATTAAACTTCCTATGAGTGATCCTGCAGGGGAGTGACATGTGCTACATGCACCCCATTGTGGAATTGACTATCAGGACATGGGTGCATCATGGTGTCTGGTGCTGGTATGCATCACATGCATTTCAAGATAGACTCTGGCCATCCCTTTATCCGGACATCTGTACTGACTCAGTGGCAAGAGTTGTGATGTGTGCATGTTCACATACTTCACCGTGTACTCTGCACTGTCCAACTACTGTGTAGGTGTTGCATGTGTCCACACTGGGGTATTGCCATCCGACAGACACCAGACAGATGGGTGTAAGGCCAGGAGGGATGTGAGTGCCATGGTTGACCATCAGACTGACAATTGGCTTCTCCTACTCTGTTTGGGCACTTTTGGCAATGTTCAACTAAGGCTGCCAGGGCTTGCTCTGTAATGTGCTGTACTTACTGTGGTGTGTGCGGTCAGTGCAGGTGACTGATGTTTGTCTGTTTCCCTATTGTTTGCAGATACATCCACGGCCACAGGAGGAGACAGCTCCACGGACCAGGAGGAGCCGCAGAGCCAGACTGGGTCAGCAGCCGAGGACTGGTCGGAGGGACCCAGTGGCACGGAGGGCGAGGGGAGCCACACCGAGGAGTCCTCAGCACCATCCACCTCAGCTGAGGACCACAGCAGCTCGGAGGATGACTCCCTTGTGGAGGCGGGTGTCAGCAGCCACCACACCACAGCTAGTATTGCTGTCCCCGCCACCACCACCACCACCACCGCCCTCCCATCGGCTCCCATTCCAGAGGTCCGTGGAGGCTCCCGTGTTCGGGAGCATGTCTCCTTCGTGCCAGGCACCGCACCCCCTGCCCCTGTGTCCCCTGCTGCCCTGAGTGAGGAGTCTGGGTACCTACTTCGCCAGCTCCATGTAGGGCAGACAGCAGTGCTGAGTGTCCTCCATGCCCACACCACTCTGTTGACTCAGCTGGTGTCATTCATGGAGGGCATCTCATCGGGCATGTCTGCCCTACAGAGGAGCAATAGGTCCATGGACTCCTCCCTGACGGCAGCAGTGTCCCTCCTCCAACAGTCCCTCGCCCCTCCTACCTCTGCCCCATCCACACTTCCTGGCACCCTACCTGTCCCAAGCACATGCACACCTGCACATTCACCCAAACACACAGACACGGGCAGCACAGACACACCCACTCCAAAAACAAGACGTGCACGCAGGCATCCTCAGGCGACTGATACCACACCCACAGGGGATGGGGGACAGACACACAAACAGGCATCCACAGTCACTCCTCAGTCCTCCGATACCTCTCCCTCCAAGGCCCCTTCCCTTGCCTCACCTGCAACCCCACCTACACAGCGGGTCTTCCTCTGTGACCTCGGCCTCTTCCCCTCCAATGCAGCTGATCCAGCATACAGGGGGAAGAGGAAGCCCACCCACACAGAGGGCAGTGCCCCTCACCCCCGGACACCCTCCCCCAGGCGCAGACAGACTGACGCCCCCATCCGCAAGTCCCCCCGGACCCGGAAGACCCCGCCGCCGCCCTCCAGCTCAACCACCAAGTCTCCTTCCTCCATCCCTCAGGCCCCCACTCCACAGGTGCCCCCACCACACCCTGCCCCAGGTTCCCCCACCCACAGATACACCATCCCCAAAATGATCCGGCCTTCTCCCCCTGCCACTTGCTCTTCCAGCACCACACCCCCCGCTGCGCATGTCTGTGCCACTGGTGTGGAGACGGTGTCCTCCCCCTCTGTCCTGCCCACCTTACCTGAACCCCATTCTACTCCCCTGGAGATAGGCACTGCAGTGGAGTCCACTACCACCCCATCTGACTTGGGCACTGTAGTGGGGAACCTGTCCACTCCATCTGCAAGGACCACTGCAGTCGTGCCGGCACCCACGCCATCTGACTCATGCCCCCCAGTTGTGCCGGCACACACCATGTCAGACACCTCCACTGCAGTTGTCAGTGACTCTCCAGCACCCACCACCCCTTCCCTGCCTCCTTCTGGTGAGCCCTGATCCTGTCCCTGCGGTGCCTGGCCTGCCCCCCGTATGCCCCTCCGAGGGGAATGTCCCTGGTGTGTAGCAGTGCAGGCATGCGAAGGGTGACATCTGGCACTGTCACCATGTTTGGACTCTTGTTTTGGACTGGCCATTGGCCTTTGTGTTTTTTCTGGACTTCCACTTTTTAAAAACACACATGCTGAATAAAGCTACTTTCTGTTCTCTGGTGGTTTTGCTTCTGATGTACATGATGTTGATGTTGCTAACTGTGCCCTTGCTGCAGTGATGATGATTTTTGATCTCAGGAAAATGAAGTGTTACTGTGCAGGACCCCATGTGGTCCAGGGGGAATGTGTCCTATCCTGCTGTGTATCCATGTCATCCTTTGCAGCAATATGAGGGTGTCATGTTTTCAATATTTGGCAATGGGATTTCCTACTTACATTTGCAATATCACATCTGTGGCTTACACCCCTGCACATCTGTTGTGCTTGCCATTGTTCAATTAGTCTACTTCCCTGACCGTGTGACCATCTCCACTGGACATGCTAGTTTGGGCATCAATGGGGAAGGAATCAGCTGTGTTATCAGTGCAACTTGCTATACATGTGTGTTGGATCTGTGCTGATGATTTCGGTGACACTCCCATGACCAGGCTGATATGACGGGAGCCTTCATTTTGTGCAAATTGTTGACTGTGTGACCAAGTGTTCTGCTGACATGATAGAGCCCTACTGAGACAACGTATGGCACAGCTTTCCTTACACAGGAGTGGAGTCCCCTCATGGCAGTGTGTGAATCTGTGACATTGCCTGAGCACAAGGTGTGTGTTGTGTGAGCATGTCTGTGTGCGTTCACTTCCATTTTGCTAGGCAGGCTGGGATCCCTAGTGATGTTCCTGTTTGTGATGCTTGCTGAGTTGACCTATGTTCCCCCCAAGTCATCTCCCTGGGTTCGCTGTGATGTGGGTGCATGGCACATTACTGGTCATCAGGGTGTCACCCATAGGTGTGTTTGCTGTCAGGGCTGGGTTTGTGGGCAAACGCAGATGGGACACAGTCAGGATTCCCCTTGGCACTTGTTGGTTACACCGGTCATGTAATTTCCAGTTTGTGTTGGCTTTCAGTGATTGTGACACGTTGTGTGTGTGACTGCTGCCACTCCTCAGGGTCAGAGCTGCAATGTTGGAAGTTGTCTATGTGTGTTCTTTGTGGGTGACCTTGGCTTCTTCATTGTTGTGTGTTTGTGGCCGGGATCCCATTGGTTGGTGTGATATTGACGTCATGTCCATGTACGGCGTACTGTGCAGTGTGTCAGACATTCACGAGTCTTGTTGAGTGGCCATGTGTGATGGGTTTCTGCACCTTAGTTGCCACCACCACCCCTGGGATTGTCATGGGTGCATGTGCAATGTCACCAGTGCATGTGAGCTTCACTGCTGCACATTGGTGGAGATCATGGTGTGTGGTGTTGAGTGTGTGCAGATGGGAGTTGTTGCACGGCTAGACCCCTGCCTCCATGTTGGCCTTGGCTGACAGGCCGTGCTGATTGATTTGTGCTTGTGTAGGTGTGGTGGTATTTTGTTGCTCAGGACACATGACTGTGGTTCACTGCGTGAACGACATCTAGCTTTGTCATCACAGTGGGATTATCATGCAGGCCAGTGTCAACACAATGTGGGGACCCTGGGGGTAGTGCTGTGGTGGGTCTGTGTCTTGCTGTGTTAGTTGCTGTTCCTACAGGCCTGTGTGACCTGTGTAATTTGGGCTCACTCTCATCTGACAATGCCTTATTGCCCACAGAGGGGATTCGGACCCATGAGTTTCTTTTGTGTGGCACTGTATGCACATCTGTGTAATTGGTATTCAGGCCTCCTCATGTGTTGTGTGGTTGCCTGGGGACACTGGCACCCCCCCCCCCCTCACCTGTTGTGTTTGATATGCAGTGTGGGGCTGCCTGTTTGTGTTTGTGCATCTGAACCACTGCATTGGCATATCTTTGGTGTGCCATTGGCTGTGTGTTGTCTTGTGGGTTTCCCCTGCTGTCCCTGGGACTCCTAGGTCATCAGTCAGCACAATGATCATGGTTTGTGTGTCCCATTGCTGCCATGGTATGGTATTTGTTCACCTCACATCTGCAGACTCCACAGGATATCTACATTTGTGTGCCCATTGGTGCAAATATGTGGGTCTGCATTGTGATGGTCACTTCTGTCATTGTGTAATTGATGAATGTTGACAGTGTCAGCCCCCATGGGTGATGTTTGTCTGCACATGGCCAAAGGTATGTCTTATTTGCACTGCACTGTTTGCCTCACCCAATCTATGTTGCTATGGGACACAAGCACTACTTTGCCACTGATGTGTTTGTTGTTCTGTGACCAGGAATCATCCATGCTGTTTGGCAGTTGCAGCTTTTTCCATGTCAACACTTACCTTTTGGTCACTGTGATGATGGGGGCTTAGACCCCATTGCCACAATGTTCAAAATGTGCTTCAGCTATGGACCCCACACTTACCTTTTGGTCACTGTGATGATGGGGGTTGGACCCCATTGCCACAGTGGTCATGGTCTGCTTGCATTGTGGAGGCCACACACATTTATGTGTGACACATGTGATGGGGGTCACATTGTATGTTCAATGTCATGTTCAGTGTTGTAGGCATTTGACACAGTCTACACACGCTTGTCATGGTGTTGGGAGTCCGTTTTTTTCTTACATTCCTTATGTTGGGGTATGCTGGTTGTGTCATGCATTACCCATCCTATGAGTAGGGGTGGTGTGGGTGGTGGGCATCCAGCCCCCCATGGGTAGGGGTGGTGGTAGTGGTAGGCATCTAGCACCCCCTGAGTAGAGGTGGTGGTAGTGGTAAGCATCCAGCCCCCCATGGGTAGGGGTGGTGGTAGTGACAGGCATCCAGCCCCCCATGGGTAGGGGTGGTGGTAGTGGTAGGCATCTAGCACCCCAAGAGTAGGGGTGGTGGTAGTGGTAGGCATCTAGCACCCCAAGAGTAGTGGTGGTAGTAGTGGTAGGCATCCAGGCCCCCATGGGTAGGGGTGGTGGTAGTGGTAGGCATCTAGCACCCCCTGAGTAGGGGTGGTGGTAGTGGTAGGCATCCAGCCCCCCATGGGTAGGGGTGGTGGTAGTGACAGGCATCCAGCCCCCCATGGGTAGGGGTGGTGGTAGTGGTAGGCATCTAGCACCCCCTGAGTAGGGGTGGTAGTAGTGACAGGTATCCAGCCCCCATGAGTGGGGATGGTAGTAGTGGTAGGCATCTAGCACCCCCTGAGTAGGGGTGGTAGTAGTGGTAGGCATCTAGCACCCCTGAGGAGGGGTGGTGGTAGTGGTAGGCATCCAGCCCCCATGGGTAGGGGTGGTGGTAGTGACAGGCATCCAGCCCCCCATGGGTAGGGGTGGTGGTAGTGGTAGGCATCTAGCACCCCAAGAGTAGGGGTGGTGGTAGTGGTAGGCATCTAGCACTCCAAGAGTAGGGGTGGTAGTAGTGGTAGGCATCCAGGCCCCCATGGGTAGGGGTGGTGGTTGTGGTAGGCATCTAGCACCCCCTGAGTAGGGGTGGTGGTAGTGGTAGGCATCCAGCCCCCCATGGGTAGGGGTGGTGGTAGTGACAGGCATCCAGCCCCCCATGGGTAGGGGTGGTGGTAGTGGTAGGCATCTAGCACCCCAAGAGTAGGGGTGGTGGTAGTGGTAGGCAACTAGCACCCCAAGAGTAGGGGTGGTAGTAGTGGTAGGCATCCAGGCCCCCATGGGTAGGGGTGGTGGTAGTGGTAGGCATCTAGCACCCCCGGAGTAGGGGTGGTAGTAGTGACAGGTATCCAGCCCCCCATGAGTGGGGATGGTAGTAGTGGTAGGCATCTAGCACCCCTGAGTAGGGGTGGTGGTAGTGGTAGGCATCCAGCCCCCATGGGTAGGGGTGGTGGTAGTGGTAGGCATCTAGCACCCCAAGAGTAGGGGTGGTAGTAGTGACAGGTATCCAGCCCCCATGAGTGGGGATGGTAGTAGTGGTAGGCATCTAGCACCCCCTGAGTAGGGGTGGTGGTAGTGGTAGGCATCCAGCCCCCCATGGGTAGGGGTGGTGGTAGTGGTAGGCATCTAGCACCCCAAGAGTAGGGGTGGTAGTAGTGACAGGTATCCAGCCCCCCATGAGTGGGGATGGTAGTAGTGGTAGGCATCTAGCACACCAAGAGTAGGGGTGGTAGTAGTGGTAGGCATCTAGCACCCCCTGAGTAGGGGTGGTGGTAGTGACAGGCATCCAGCACCCCATGGGTAGGGGTGGTGGTAGTGACAGGCATCCAGCCCCCCATGGGTAGGGGTGGTGGTAGTGGTAGGCATCTAGCACCCCAGGAGTAGGGGTGGTAGTAGTGACAGGTATCCAGCCCTCCATGAGTGGGGATGGTAGTAGTGGTAGGCATCTAGCACCCCCTGAGTAGGGGTGGTAGTAGTGGTAGGCATCTAGCACCCCGTGAGTAGGGGTGGTGGTAGTGGTAGGCATCCAGCCCCCCATGGGTAGGGGTGGTAGTAGTGGTAGGCATCTAGCACCCCCTGAGTAGGGGTAGTAGTGGTAGGCATCTAGCACCCCCTGAGTAGGGGTGGTGGTAGTGACAGGCATCCAGCACCCCATGGGTAGGGGTGGTAGTAGTGGTAGGCATCTAGCACACCAAGAGTAGGGGTGGTAGTAGTGGTAGGCATCTAGCACCCCCTGAGTAGGGGTGGTGGTAGTGACAGGCATCCAGCACCCCATGGGTAGGGGTGGTGGTAGTGACAGGCATCCAGCCCCCCATGGGTAGGGGTGGTGGTAGTGGTAGGCATCTAGCACCCCAGGAGTAGGGGTGGTAGTAGTGACAGGTATCCAGCCCTCCATGAGTGGGGATGGTAGTAGTGGTAGGCATCTAGCACCCCCTGAGTAGGGGTGGTAGTAGTGGTAGGCATCTAGCACCCCGTGAGTAGGGGTGGTGGTAGTGGTAGGCATCCAGCCCCCCATGGGTAGGGGTGGTAGTAGTGGTAGGCATCTAGCACCCCCTGAGTAGGGGTAGTAGTGGTAGGCATCTAGCACCCCTGAGTAGGGGTGGTGGTAGTGGTAGGCATCCAGCCCCCATGGGTAGGGGTGGTAGTAGTGGTAGGCATCTAGCACCCCCTGAGTAGGAGTGGTAGTAGTGGTAGGCATCTAGCACCCCCTGAGTAGGGGTGGTGGTAGTTGTAGGCATCCAGCCCCCATGGGTAGGGGTGGTGGTAGTGACAGGCATCCAGCCCCCATGGGTAGGGGTGGTGGTAGTGGTAGGCATCTAGCACCCCAAGAGTAGGGGTGGTAGTAGTGACAGGTATCCAGCCCCCATGAGTGGGGATGGTAGTAGTGGTAGGCATCTAGCACCCCCTGAGTAGGGGTGGTGGTAGTGGTAGGCATCCAGCCCCCCATGGGTAGGGGTGGTAGTAGTGGTAGGCATCTAGCACCCCCTGAGTAGGGGTGGTGGTAGTGGTAGGCATCCAGCCCCCCATGGGGAGGGGTGGTGGTAGTGACAGGCATCCAGCCCCCCATGGGTAGGGGTGGTGGTAGTGGTAGGCATCTAGCACCCCCGGAGTAGGGGTGGTAGTAGTGGTAGGCATCTAGCACCCCCTGAGTAGGGGTGGTGGTAGTGACAGGCATCCAGCACCCCATGGGTAGGGGTGGTGGTAGTGGTAGGCATCTAGCACCCCATGGGTAGGGGTGGTGGTAGTGGTAGGCATCTAGCACCCCAAGAGTAGGGGTGGTAGTAGTGGTAGGCATCCAGGCCCCTATGGGTGTATATGGCATTGGTGATAGCCATCCCGCCCCTATGGTTCTGCTGTTGCTGGTGTGAGTCATTTCTGCATCCCTATGTGTGTGTGTTATATGTCTGGTACGTGTCGTTTGTTTGTGTGGTGGGTGTTTGACTTACCTTCTGCGCCGTACGCGTCCGTACCAGTTCCGGTAATAGATGTAGAGTATTGGTAGGACCTGCGCGATGGGATTCATGGTTGGTTCGTCTCGTTCGTCTTTCTCGTTGCTTCGCCTCGTCCTCGTGGCTGGCGTGTTCGTCTGGTAGCCGTGGATCGTCTTGTTGCGCGAATCGGAGCTTATGTGCGCCTCTCCAAGGATGCTCTGACGTGCCGTGCGTGGCGACGGGTTCGGCGTGTACGGAGTGCGCATCATACTAGTCTGGCCGGACGGTGCTGTATTTTGGCTTCCGTGCGACTCGATTCTGCGTTTACGGATCCGGCTCGGGCGGGGATCAGGAGCTGCATTGGGTGAGTACGGCTGGGTCGGGATCGGGGCTGTTGTGGGCATCGTAGTTGTTCGTTCGGATGTATTCGAATCGGTCGGGAAACACGCATTCGGCTTGGTTTTTTTCCGGACGAATAGTGTTAGGTGCGCCTCCGCCCGAGATCGGAATCGGCCCCTTAGTAGATGCTTTTTTACCGATTCCCGTGCCGGGATGTCACACAGCAATCTTGCGACAGCATTCTGGGCTATCTGCAGTTTCTAGGTAGCATATTTAGGTGCCCCCAGGAACAGTGAATTTCCATAGTCCAGTCGCGACGTTACCAGAGAGTGGATCACTGTTTTCCTTAGTTGTGTGGGAATTCTGTCTAAGATTTTTCGCAGACTTCTAAGCAGTCCGAAACAAGTTGCTGTGACCTTATTGGCCTGTGTGATCATAGAGAGATCTGTTTCTAGCCAGAATCCCAGGTTTTTTACTGTTTCTGCCGGAGTGGGTGGTTTACCTAGGCATGCGGACCAGTCTATAATGGGCCTGGGTATTGCCTTATTTCCAAGGAGCAATAGCTCAGTTTTATCGCCATTTAACTTTAAGCAGCTTGCCGTCATCCACTCTTTAACTTTAACCAAGCAGGAAGATAGTCTCTCACCATCCCTAGAGTTTTTTGGGTCCAGGGAGATAATCAACTGCGTATCATCGGCGTACGAAGTCATGGATATATCAAATTCCAGTCCAATTTTGGCAAGCGGTTCAACATAGACATTAAAAAGTGTTGGACTCAATGATGAGCCCTGTGGGACGCCACACTTCAGAGACATGGTTTTGGAGAGAATGGTATTTTCCTGTACTTAAAATGTGCGATCACTCAAAAATGATGTCAACCATTTGAGTGCTGAGCCCCTTATTCCAATGTCTGAGAGCCTTTTGCGCAATATACGATGATCCACCGTATCAAAAGCAGCGCTCAGATCTAGTAAGAGCAATGCGGCTGGTTTTCCCTGGTCTAATGATTGTCTTAACTCCTCCACCACAACCAGTAGGGCAGTTTCTGTACTGTGTTGTGCCCTGAAGCCCATCTGTGTGGGGTGGAGGCATTGATTAGCCTCTAAGAATTCTGACAAATTTCTATTGACGTGTTTTTCTAATAGCTTGCCAGCATATGGTAACAGGGAGATGGGGCGGAAGTTCCCTGGTTGTGATTGATCTGCATTTGCTTTTTTCAACAGCGGTTTTATCACAGCATGTTTCCAGGCCACTAGGACTGTACCTGTTTCTAGTGACTGATTCATGATCTTCATTAAGATGGGTGCAGTAATGTGTGCTGTTGTTTTGAGAATACGTGGAGGTGCTGGATCCAGGGGTGAGGCAGACTTCACCGTCTCTATTAAGGTTTCTAGATCCTTCTGTTCCATCCTCTGGAAATTAGTGATAACCTGTTGTGAGGAAGCTATTTCATGTTCTTCTTCCCCCTCTGTTATGTGGTCTCGATCCGTTTTGAAGCAGCTATAAATGTCTGTCACCTTCGAGAGGAAATATGAGGCCAGATTATTACACCTCTCCTCTGAAGTTTCGGATGGACCACTATCAATGGGTGGATTGGTCAGGGTCTTGATTATTGAGAACAATTCCCTTGCTGAGTTCTGTGCCCCCTGATTTTCTCCTCGAAGAACTTAGCTTGACTCATTTTAATGTTATTGTGATACTTTCTAATAGCTGATTTGTACTTAATTTTGAGTTGGGGATCACAATTTTTTCTCCACTCTCTTTCGATTTTTTTACAATCTTTCTTTTGCTCCAGTAACTGAGAGTTAAACCATCCCTCTGCTTTAGTTCTGGTTTTGGGCTTGTGGGCGACCTTAGGGGCTACTACATCTAGAGAGTGCGTAACCCAGGATTCCCAATGCGAGTAGCCTTCTTCAGCTGACTCTGGTATCTCTAATTGTGAACTTGCAGTGTCTGTTAAGATGTCCCCCCAAGCGCCCGGATTGATCTTATCCCAGCACCTTTTCATTATCGTGCCCTTAAGAGTAGCGTCTCTGTGCCCATTTCCTGCCTTTCGTACCTTGAAAGGGATAAAATGATGGTCCGACCAAGGTACTGGTACAGGAATGGCTACTGTCAGGTCGGGGTCATTGGAGATTACCACATCCAAGGTGTGACCTTTAACATGTGTGGCTGTTTCTACCAGCTGAATCAGTTGTAGACTTTCTAAGTCTGATAGTAGCCTCTTTACACTTGGATGGCTTTTATCCTCCATGTGAAGATTCAAGTCTCCAAGTATAGTAATGTGAGCTTTCTTGAGTAAGAGACTAGCCATCACATCTGGTAGTTCTTCTAGGAACTCCCCATATGGACCCGGTGGTCGATAGAGTAATAGGCCTGATAGAGTGAAGGTGGGAGATAACAATATTGAAAAAAGGAGACATTCACACCCTTTCAGAGCCAATGGTTCCGTTGTACATTTGTACTCCTTTTTTAGGAGAATGGCTAATCCCCCTCCTATCTGGCCCATCCTATCCAGTCTATGTATCTCATAGTCTGGCGGCACTGCCATGACTATATCAGGGGAGGAGTGCTCCTTAAGCCAGCTTTCCGTTAAAAATAGGACGTCTAATTTAGTGTCCTCTAACAATATTCGGAGTTCAGTTGTGTGTTTGGGCAGTGATCTGCTGTTGATCAATCCACAATCCCAGCTCTGACGTATGTCTAACCTCCTTTGTGCCTTATTTGTCCTCTCTGTGATGTGAGGAGTAATCCATCTTTGTTTGCAGTGCTCGCAATCTCTTACTCTGGGTATGCCCTTTGAAAAGTCCCATCCCATTTCACAGTCATTTCCTTTAAATATATTATGGCTGTACAAAACCTCTTTAGAATATATAATTCTGGTGATTTTTCCAGGGGTCCTGGCCCCGGGCCCCGGATGGGCGCTGACAGGCACAGACGGGCTTGCCTTAGGCGCGCCCGCTGCGCGCGTCCGGGCCATCATTGCTTTTATCAGGTTTCCCCGGGAGTGGCGAGCAACTGAAACGCCAACTCTCTACCCCCAAAATGGCGTCGGCGCCAATATCGTGAATTTAGCCCGAGCCTCCCTCTGCACAAACGGGAGCCCCCGCGGCGGACCAGGGAGCAAGGGGCAGGTGAGGAATTCAGCAGTAATACAGCGTCGAGGCGTATTATAGCAGCACAAGTAAAAGTAATTTTTAAAATGCTTAAAATCAGATTGTGCAAAATACAAATTAGCAGCTGTGCAAATTACCAACTTTGTGGCGAGCAATGTTCCGCTGCGCGCACCTCAGCTACTGACTGCTGCGCGTCCGGGCCATCATTGCTTTTATCAGATTTCCACGGGAGTGGGGAGCAACTAAAACGCCAACCCTCTACCCCCAAAATGGCGTCGGCGCCAATATCGTGAATTTAGCCCGAGCCTCCCTCCGCACAAACGGGAGCCCCCGCGGCGGACCAGGGAGCAAGGGGCAGGTGAGGAATTCAACAGTAATACAGCGTCGAGGCGTATTATAGCAGCACGAGTAAAATTAATTTTTAAAATGCTTAAAATCAGATTGTGCAAAATACAAATTAGCAGCTGTGCAAATTACCAACTTTGTGGCGAGCAATGTTCCCCTGCGCACACCTCAGCTAATGACTGACTATCCAGCGCTTTCCCTGAGTTTTTTTGGGTTTGGAGTTAGAATAGTAAATTATTCTGGTTTACTATCCAGCACTTTTCCTGAGTTTAGTTGGATTTGGAGTTAGAATAGTAAATTATTATGGTTTACTATCCAGCGCTTTCTTTGAGTTTAGTTGGATTTGGAGTTAGAATAGTAAATTATTATGGTTTACTATCCAGCGCTTTCCCTGAGTTTTTTGGGTTTGGAGTTAGAATAGTAAATTATTATGGTTTACTATCCAGCGCTTTCTTTGAGTTTAGTTGGATTTGGAGTTACACTAGTAAATTATTCTGGTTTACTATCCAGCGCTTTCCCTGAGTTTATTTGGATTTGGAGTTAGAATAGTAAATTATTATGGTTTACTATCCAGCGCTTTCCCTGAGTTTTTTGGGGTTTGGAGTTAGAATAGTAAATTATTATGGTTTACTATCCAGCGCTTTCTTTGAGTTGATTTGGAGTTAGAATAGTAAATTATTATGGTTTACTATCCACCGCTTTCCCTGAGTTTAGTTGGGTTTGGAGTTAGAATAGTAAATTATTATGGTTTACTATCCAGCGCTTTCCTTCAGTTTAGTAGGGTTTGGAGTTAGAATAGTAAATTATTCTGGTTTACTATCCAGTGCTTTCCCTGAGTTTAGTTGGATTTGGAGTTAGAATAGTAAATTATTCTAGTTTACTATCTAGCGCTTTCCTTGAGTTTAGTTGGATTTGGAGTTAGAGTAGTAAATTATTCTGGTTTATTATCCAGCGCTTTCCCTGAGTTTAGTTGGATTAGGAGTTAGAATAGTAAATTATTATTCTTTATTATCCAGCGCTTTCCCTGAATTTACTTGGGTTTGGAGTTAGAATAGTGAATTATTATGGTTTACTATGCAGCGCTTTCAATGATTTTACATGGATTTGGGTTTGTAGTTGTAAATTATTGTTGTTTAGTATTTAGTATTTTGTAAGTTTATTTGTAAATTGTAATAAGTTAAAAGATGTATGTTAGTTTTATTTTTAATTTTTTTATAAGTAAAGATATTTGTATTTTCATTCACAATTATATTTTTTATATTTTTTTGGTTAGAAAATGAATTTTTACATTTAAAAATATAAACCAGACACATTCATGTTATTCACATTTTATTAAAGTATTTAACATAATTGTAATATTTATTTATTATACAAAAATGTGAAACAAATATATTATTACATATAATTTTCTTTGGGTACAGTGTTCAACAATTGTACATTTTTTGTAGCATAGTTATGTAATGGTAAAGTAAAACATTTAAATTATTTTATTAATAAACATTTTTATTTGTATTCATTTTTTTTGTAGAAAAAGAATTTTTTTGTATACATTTGTGTTTATATTTTAACAATATTCTTTATATATATTTAATTAGTTTGAAAACATATACAGTTTAAATTTTACAAGATTATATTTTATTATTTAGTATATTGAATATTATTTTTTATAAAATAATATTTAATATGTTAAATAATTTACAATATTTTTGCATAATTCTTTTGAATAATACATATATTTTTTTAAAAATTTGTATCATATTTTTAGGTTAACAGTGTATGGAATAAACATATATTTTAATATACATTAAATATTATTTTATATTTTTGGGGAATAATATAATATTTAATGTATATTTTACAATTTTCTATGTTTATTTTAAACATTGTGAAATTTTTTTGTTATAGGTAAAATTATACATATATTTTTTAACATTTTTTTCAATATTTTCCATTGTTGTCTATGGGGAGTTAGTCCTATTTTCATTTTAATTATGCGGCCATTTTGTTTTCTTTTTCTAACTTTTGTATCTATCTGTTTCGTTTTTAGGTCATTTTGGAAGACGGAACCTCGCGGTTGGGAGCTGCTTTTCGTCCGTGCGGGTAAGATTAGTTTTATATATTTTTAATTTAGTTTTAAGGTAGGGGTAAGTTAGTTGTAGTGTATATGTGTTTGTTAGGGTGTTATTTGATCTTTTTCGGGCGAGTTAGGTGTTGTTTTGGTAGTTTAGTGTTTTATGTGTTGACTTAGTGTCGGATGTAATTAGAGTGTTATGTAGTTTTAGTTATGTGTTTATTATATGTGTTTTAGTGTATTTTATGTTGATATTTGTTGTTGTGGGATTTTTTTTTTTTGTTGTGGGTGGGTTTTGTTTAATTTTTATTTACAGGTCCTCGGTTTGGTGCACGGATGGAGTTGTTCACGCGTTTTTTTTTTTTTTTTAAATAAAGGACAATGTTGTTTTTTGTTTTATTACAAGTTACTATACATTTCCTTTTTTTTCGGGTTGTTGGAGCGTTTTTTCATAAACTATTTTCGGGTTTTTATGGGTTTCGTTATTCAGAGGATTGCGGCGTTGGATTTCCCTTTTCTACAGTTGTATTTTTACATTTTTTGGGGGGTTTCCTTTTTTAATGGATTAATTTTTCCTTGGATTGGTGTGGATTTTTTCGTTTGTGAGGACATTCTACAGCTACATAACTGTAAGTAATTTTTTTGTTATTGTTGTGGGTGGGAAATGTTTATTTTTCTTTCTCTTCTTTTTTAATATTTATATTATTTCATATAATTTTCAGTTATAGTTAAAATGTTATGACATAAGTATATTTATTAATTGTAAAAAAGAGAAATCATTTGTTTTTATGTTTTCTATGTTTCAAAAGTTTGCTTTTTTGTTTAATTTAGAGAATTGATTTTGCAATTATGTCTAGATATTCTAGACCTTGGGTATGTATTTGGTACATCCTAGTTTTATGTTGGAGGTATTCGTACAAGGTTTTGGTTTGTTTGCTTAGTTTAGGTCCTATTTTGCTTAGAGATTGCTCTAGTCTGAGCTCTTGGTAGCTTTGTTCCTTTCTAATAGCTTCAATAAGTTTATGTAATGTTGGCTGTCCTCTTCCAATTGTGGCTTGGAAGGCATTATGCCATCCTTCCACTGCATTGTTTGTTTTGGCTTTTTGTGCCAAAGTACTGGCATACACATTCCACCAGGGTATTTGAAATTTAGGTTGTCTACGATGTCCTGATCTATGTAACCTTCCCACCCAGGTGTCTTCCAAGTAGTCGAGCAGGGGACTTAATTTTGTTTCATTGGTTTGATAGAAAGGACTTTCTATTAGTAAGTTGTAGTGATTGGCTACTTCAGTAGTAGGTACGTAGGCCATGGCGATACATTTTTTAATTTGGTCGGCAAAGTTACTGTTAGTTGAATATTCTATGCTTAAAGTAGATTTTTGTTGGTGCCTCCATATGCTTTGGTTAAAATGGTAGTAGCACCCTTGTATTGCAGTGTGTGGATAAAGTTTGAGTATTGCCTGAATCATTGCCTGTTCAAAATCTATTATTATTCTTTGGGATAGTAATTTTCTGTGAATTGTTTTTATTGTAGTTAGTACTTCTATATAGGTGGTGTTATTTTTATTAGGGAGTAATGCGTAAATGAATGGGATATTTGTCTCTTCAAATTCACCATGAATTGTATACAGTTGATAAAATGGTTTGGGACAAACTTTAAAGGTTCCGTCCAACATCCATGTTTCGCAGTTTTTAAGTTTCTGCAAATTAGTGTTAGTTGCAAAGATAATAATTCTTTTCTCGTGACTTTTATTGTCATAGAGTAAGAATTTTCTTCTTTGTGGGTAATGGTGTATTCTGGGAGTATTTGGATTTCTCCAAATGTTTGGGGGTTGGGTGGAGTTGGATCTGAAGTTCTTTTAGTTTTTGCTATTAATCTTTTTAAGTTGGGTATGGAAGGAAGTTGTCCTGTGACATGTTCTGGTACTGTGGTTAAAACATTTTTTAGAATTTGAGTACTTGTCTGCTGGGAACTTTTGCTTACTTCCTTTATTGTCTCTAGGGCATCTCTTACTTCTACTTCAGTCACATTGGGGGGATGGTTGTGCTCTCTAACATTCACAACATTTAAATCTATTGTAGTAGCTCTTCCATAACAGGTATTGGCATAATATTTGCTACATTTCCAATGAGTTTTATTTTCTATCACTTTTTCTTGGGTGTAAGTGTAACCCATGTAGCAAAGCATTAGTTTCCCCTTTTGAGATGTGATAAACTTTGCACCTTCTGCCATTTTCAGGGTATTTCTGTGAAGATATATAAATATGTATTTAGTTAATATGCTATTGTGAATTATAATAGTGCTAGTATTATTAAAAATATAGAAAAAATACTTACATTAGTGTTCTTTGACTTTTGTTGATGGGATAATTTGCTGCTTGTTGGTTTTTCACTGTTTTATTTTCTGTTGGTGTGAAAGAAAAATGTTTATGTTAGTTACATAAGAGATATGTTTGTCATTTATTTGTATTGTTTTTTATTTAGCACTGAAGCAAATAATACTTACTTTTTGTATTTGATGATTTTGATTTCTTTGATGTTTTTTGTAGGTGCAGTTTGTAAAAGCTGTGAAGAAAAATGCGTTTATTAGTTATGTTTTGTACTTTAGATATTTGTAAAAAAGCAGAGCTATTTACTTTCTTTATAGGTTAAGTTTTACATTCATTATTTATACTATTTATTATGTTGAGTTGAATAAGGAACCTAATAATATATTTGTGTTGTTTTTTATCGTTTTGGTTGTATTGCAATTTAATTTTATTTAAAAAAGGGGAACATTTTATTATTTTAGTGATTTAAGGTAAGGATGTCGAGGCATTTATATTTAGAAAAAAGTTTTACTCTTACCTGTGTTGTAGTATAGTTTGATATAGTAGTTTGTGAAGATTTTTTTTCTCCTCTGGTCCCTCTCTCGCAATGTAACGCTCTCCCTCCATGTTTGGCCGATAAACGGTAAATTTGTGTTAATTGATTTTGTTTTTATAGTGTTTAGTTAATTAGTTAACATTTTCTATTGGTTTGTGTGTTTTTAGTTTAAAATCATTGGTTGAGATACGTTATTTGAATTTTTTAGCAGTTACCTTTTAATTAGGTAAATATATGTAATGTTTATTTAATGTTTATATTTATGTTATTTGTTGTTGTTATTTAAATATATTTGTAAATAAATGTAATTTATAATATTTATACTTATTGTATATTATATATATGTAATTTTCGCATTGTTGGAAAGTAATTTAATGTTATATTGTGAATGTATTCATTTATTTGGGTTAGTATAATTATATTATATTTTTTTAATCATTTACTATTTTTTATATATGTTGTCATAATTTATTATAATTATTTGGGATATGTTACTTAATTAAATATTTGTAAATTGTGTTTATTCAACGTTAAATGGTATTTTCGATATTATTTATATGTATTTTAGCGATATTTGTGTAGTCGATATTGGTATTCTCGATATTTTTGTTCTGTTTCATTATAACTTAATGTTATCGATATTTTAGTTGGCTATATTTTTGCTGGCGATATTTTTGTACTCGATATTTATTTAGGCGATATGTTTTTATCGATATTTGTGTAATTTCTTGTTTAAGTATAGGGTGTCGATATTTGTGTGTACGATATATTTGCCGCGATATTTTTGTAGTTCGGTGTTTTTGTAGTCAATATTTCTTCAGTGATCCCCCCTCAACATCAGAAATGCCTCAACCCTTGTGCAGTTCAAAAAGGAGCTGAAGAGCCACATGCTGAGAGAAGGCTACGTCTCCACAGTATAGGATTCACCAAACACAAACATTCTACTTCATTATGAACAATCCTAAATTGTAACTCTGGGCTCCTACTCTTGCCCAGCCCTTCATTGCTCTCTAAAGCAAATGGATTCAACCCATTTAATCCTGCTGGATTTTTTGCTTTTTGACTAATTGGTTTTGGACTTTCACTGTGAGTGACTCTTACTCACGGAAAGTGATTAAGTCTGTGTACTTTATTGATTTACACATTGTGGGTGAAATGTGCGCCACAGCACAGTTTTGTCATACGTAGGACTAGAGATACTGGCCAGGTGTCAACATTTTGGTAAACATGTTCCCAGAGTGCAGACCCACTCTCTTTTTTTATCATAAATGCACTCCTTTTGACACTTGGAGAATTGTCACATTTCCCTGGCTCAGCTCATAAGCAGGTTCCAGGACTTTGTTCCCCTACTGGGCCAAGTTAGTTATTCTGCTGGCCAGCAGCAGGATCTACGGTCCCCACCCACTACTCACACAATAGAACTATTTCACAGTGCTTAGCCTAGTTCCTAGGAAAATAAGAGGGGAGGAAATCTGCATGTCCTAATTAACTGTTTACATTGCACCAGGCTGCAAAGAGCAAGCCCAGAGAAACAATTGAGGAAGGCCAGAACTCTAGAGCCAAACACAAGTGGGGCTCCCTCTTGGAAGTTTTGGTGGGAAGGGATCAGGCATCTGTGTCAGTTGAGGACGGCCTCATGGATTTTCTCAAGGACTGTCTTTCCATAGACTTCTTCGAGCCACCATGTATAAATGTCACAGGAAGCTCTGCAAGAGGGTTGGGGCAGGGCTTGAGTGAAGATGTGGCATCCCAGGGTTGGGCAGAGGTGCTAAACTTGTAGACCTTTCCAAACCCAAGGAAAGAAAATTGGTACTTCATTGGCCCTGTGAGCAGCAAAGCCAGAGGAATGCCCAGCGGGAAGGAGAAGCCACCTCACTCCACTGCAAGAATGGACTGAAGGACTTTTGCACCCAGGGACTAGCATTGTATCTCTGGGGCCAGTGGTGCTGACCCGCCTAATACCCTCTGATGGGCCTGCTTGGAGGCACCCTACAAAACTCTCTAAACCTCTGTAGACTGGTTGTGCAGATTGGTGACCTTCTTCAGGAGAGGGCCACTGACTTCGCTGCCACACGTGACCTGCAAGAAAGCCAGGGGTCTTGGGGAGTGTAGAGGGAGGGTATTCTGCTAGCAGGCTGCGGAGGGGCTACTGAAAAATCCCCCTGGTGCAAGTAGGTGTCAGGTGTCCAGACACAGGACAGGTCCTGCAGCAGGGGCAGGAAATGAAACCCCAGAAACAAAAGTAAAGTTTGGTGGCCAGGAGGCCTTTAGAAAATGCTCTTGGTGGGTAGACCTCACCACCAAGGGGCAAAAAGACACCTTTCTGTCCTATCGTACCAACAGGGCAGGAGAAAGTGAGGCAAAAAGCCTGATTTCCCAATATTTCCACCACCCTCCCAATATATTGATGTGTTTCCTGGAACATCAACTTACTTTATAGACAGTCTCCTCCACCACAGCACATATATCCATGCCTCCAAGCCTTTCATCAACTGGTGGGGCGGTCACTGCTTTCCAGTGCTGAATTATGTCTCTTTTTGCTAGTAATTTCCTCCACTCCTAGTTTATGCCCCTTCTGACATTATTCCCAGCAGTGCTACTTTGGGATCCAGCATCAACGGTACTCCATTAACTTGCTTTAGTATTTTATGGACGGATCCAGTAGTATTTAATCATGGGACATTCCCACACCACACAAATGAAGGCTCCTTCTTCTAATCTGCACCTAAGACAACTTGCGTGAGGACTCCTTCCCATTATATGCTGTAAGTGTAGTATTTCCTGTGGAAGTACTAGAACTGTATTAGGCATAAGCGAGCTGATCCATGCAATTAAATTATAATGAGGAGGGTGTGTGTGTGTGTGGCCTCTTCCCAGAGTCACCTTCGGTCCCAGTGACACCATCTCCTGGGGCCCACCAAAATTAAGACTATACCAGAGGCCCCATCCCTGTGGACAGAAGACAAAGCCTTGAGCACCCCAGCACTTTATCAATACAGCCTTTGAGAGGGCCAAAGCCCCAGAAGCAAAACCAGTGTGCCTCCTTTGTGCCCTATAGCTGTGTCTGAGGGCCAGGGAGTGCATTGCAGGCAGCACTCCAATGCTGGCTCCCACATCGCCACCAGAGTAGTGTCAACCTGGTGTGGAGTCAGCCAGGCAGCATGGGAGTGGGCTCCCTATGCTGTCCAGATGTCAGCAAATGCCAGGTGCACCAAAGGTGAGGGGCACCTGGCAAGAAAGAGAAAACACAGCAGGCAGCTTCTTTTAGGCAAAAATAAACAAGGTTCCCAAAGCCGCAAAGCCACTAATAAAATATTAATAGCTGTGGCCAAGGAGCGCCCAATCAGGCGCAATCTCTCTGATGTGCATATTTAGGTCTTGTGGTGCCCCGGGAAGGACAGTTGCACCACCAACATTGTACAAAATGTTCTGGGGGATACCAGGAGTATAGCTTCCCCCAGCTGAGCCCCACTAGGTTTTCACAAAGGTTGTCCTCAATCTCCCAAGGGATTATATTGATGTCCCTAAGTGAAGTTTGTTTGGTTTTCAAAGCACAAGGGGTCTGGTCTATGAGACTTCCTTTGGTTGAGCCTGAAGTTGCAGCTGTAGCATTTTGAAAACAGAAGAGACACTTAAATCTACTGAATTATTTTGATAATGTTTTTTTAACAATAACTATTGACAATGCAATCCCCTGAACCTCCTCCCCCATTATCTTGGAGACACTCACTATTAGTGTGGGCTAAGGCTGAAAGCATTGCCCTGTACAGAGAGGAAACTCTCAGTCTCCGCAAAACCCCCATTTCAGCTAACTGGGACGCTATAATGCATGACTTCCAAAACGAGTTACCAGCGGAGGCAGGCCCCATAGGAATTGAGGTGCTGGCAGTGGATGAGAAGACCCAGTAGCTCCCCACACGACTGACACGAGAGGGGTTACATCTAGAACCAGGTGCTGGCCTCGCACAGTCAGCACGACAAAAGGTTACCACTGGTTTCCAGTATACATGACACCTTTACATTCATGGAATGGATTGGCCGGAGCCATTATAGTTGGGCCAAGTTATTCCTGGTCTTTTTAATTTGCCCCATCACCTTTCCCTCCTGCCTCCGGATATGCATAAGGTTAACTAGGAATGACAAATTACTAATAATAAAAACAGACAGCCCCCGCCGATCTAACCACAAGGGGCTGCTGCTCTCTTTCAACCAACGATGCACTACACCTGTCAATCTTCCACAAACTGCCCCATATCTCAATCTCATCACTGATGTAGTTAAACATATAAATTGTTGGCAATATGTTGGGGAGACTATGTAGATGCGTGAAATGTGGGAGCATGTTCAACAACTGGCAACGTATTTGACCTTGTAATGTCGTTCCTCACACCTGTTAATGGTTGAATTTGTAAAACGAAAAGAGAAATAACATAATCAATAAAAACAGACTTAAAAAAAAGTATTGACAATGCAATGTTATATAATGCAATCAAGGTAATGAAAAGTTTTTATTAATAAGCACAAAGATAACAGTCAATAATTACATGTTTTAATGATGGTCATTAACATATTTTGAATAGTTTTTTTGCAACCCCTAAGGTTAACAGTGAATAATGTCAAGCCTTATGGAATATTGTTGTAAGGTGGTACCCTCCCTATTGATTTCAATGGTGTTGCAAGGCTTGATTATAATATGTTTCTGCTTTTATTAATGTGATAACACCATGCCAAAGCCAGTAGGTCTGCGTTTTGATAATGACACCCCCTTATGTCTAGTGTAGGTGGGGGTATTGTGATTATAAGGTTCAGTGTTTGCTGGGGATGTGAACTGTTTTAAGGATGTCAACCAAAGGTATTTCTATCTACCTAATTGTAGATATTTGTATATTAATGCATAGTATTCAGTAGTGTGTGCGTAAAATGCACATTCTCTCAATAAACAAAAGTACAGACTGGACAATGGTTTTTTAATGTTGTTATTGCATATCTGCAAGCTGGAGGCACTAGCCTACACCACCTCCTTAGTAGGCTACCCTCAGAGATTCAAGTGCTACAATAGAGCACTTGTTGCCCGGTAAAAGAAAGTTGTAGACTTATTATTGGGGAAGACTTCATACCTCTCACAACTAATAACCCAATTTCTTAAACTGTCTAGCTGGGTTTGTGCTCTATAGACAATTATACACACATACAATTCACCGATAAAACCAAAGGTTAAACTGACGTTATAGTTAGGGGTGATAATAATTTGTTTCTTTACCGTTAAAAAAAAATCTTAGAAATTCACTGAAAAAAAGGTTAAACTGATGTTACAGTTAGGCCTGGTACTAATATCTTACTTTACATTAAAAAAACCTTAGAAATTCACTGAAAAAACAAAAGGTTAAAGTGACGTTATAGTTAGGTGAAAATATTAGTTAAAACATACAATTTTAAGCTAAAGAAACCACTGAAATTCACAGTTATAGTTTACTTGGCTACCTATAACTTGCACTCCCGCCATGCATTGCTTATGACTGCACATATTCAATCAATATATCTTTATTCGGAGGCCAATAGCCAACCATAAAAGCGATATATAAAAACATTAAAAAGAATACAGTTCAGTGTTCATCTCCCCCTGTCCGCGGCTTTCCTGGGCTCGTAACATGAATTCGCTCCTTGTTAATCTCCGTGAGGAGACCTCCATCTGGTCCTCCCTGCCTCTATCGCTATATGGACGGTCTGCCATTTTCAAAATGGTCTCACTCCCCAGGATGCTATTTCGCTTACAGAATTTCCCATACCACATCCCTCTGGCGTGGTTTGCTCAAGTCAACGCCATTCAGAATAAGTTCTTGTGGGGGGGTGGGGCGGTTCGGGTGGCACTGCAGACGTGTGCACAATCCACTTTTTGCGGGGGCATTGCGGCCGCCGACGTCTACTCCTATTATGTGGCGGCCCACCTCTTAATCATAAATGACTGGTGGTACAATTCACCTACTGACCCGGCCTTCGCATTAGAACATGCAGTCATGGAGAGGGCTCCCCTTCTGCGCCTGCTCTATAGCGCGCAGAAGCTTGATTTCTTACCACAAGCCACCCAAACAACGATCAGATGTGGCGATACACCGTCCGACGCATGGGTTGGAAAATGCGGTTGACGCAGGTGGCGCCCTTGTGGTACGGCAATTATCTGCGTCAGGTGGCAGCACTGAAGGGGTTCCGCCAGTGGGATCAGATTCGCATCTCTACATTAGGTGACATCATGCGTGGCTCGGTTCTTAAATCCTTTCAGCAGTTGCAAGAGGAATTCCAGCTCCACAAAACCCAGTTTTATAGACACCTTCAATTGCGACATGCTCTGACCCCTGCGCTCGTACATCTTGATGACCTCCCCGAGTTCCATCCGCTTGAAGGCCGCCTTCTTATGGGTGATCTTGGGGCGCACAAAATAAGACAAATATACCAGACGCTGACGACACACTCCACTACTACATTACATAAAACAAGGAAGGCGTGGCAAGACGACATCCCTGATCTGACGGATGATGATTGGGCAGAGGCGATAGCTAGCCCTCGGGGTGCAGCAGTAGCCTCCAGATACCGCCTAATACAGTTCAAATACATACACCGAGTGTACTACACCCACGTGCGGCTTTGGAAGATGGGAGTAGTGCCATCCCCTATGTGCCTGCGTTGTGAAAGGGAGGAGGGGACATTTCTCCACACGGTGTGGAGCTGCTCAGCACTGCAACCCTTTTGGCGCAGGGTGTCGTCTTGCCTCAGGGAGGTGTTGGCCTGGGACCTGCCCCTTGATCCCCGTTTATTCCTGCTCCATAGTACGGAAGACATCGGTGGGAACCGGTATAAGCAACACCTATTGTTCCTAGCCCTGACGATCGCTAAGAGGGACATAGCCCAGTTGTGGAAGGGAACCTCGCCACCGACGATAGGGAAGTGGCGAAAAGAGTTAGATAATTGTATGGGTGCAGAGATAGCGGTGTTCCAAGCGAGGGGTTGCCCCCTAAAGCATAGAAAGATCTGGTCCCGGTGGGCTACCTAGCGTGGCATTGACCTTCCTCCTCTTCCCTCGCAATCCCCTTAGGAATGGTCTCCTGAGTAATTTGTGGGTCCACAGGTACGATGTGCTGTTTCCCTATCTTGGTCCTATGTGTATTTTGAATCTTGCTTGCCTTTGCAGGGGGTGTGGGGATGTCTGCACGCAGTTCTTTGTTTATTTTTTCATGTTTTGTATACGAACAGTACCCATTGATATTTCCAATGTCGTTGTCTCTTGGATACTCTGTTATCAAGTGGATCTTGCCGGACCTGTGCCGGGTTGGTACTGTAAAATTTCAATAAAATATGTTAAAAAAAAAAAAAAAGAATACAGTTCATAGCAGCAATTCCAAATATGTGTATGGAGATACAATAAAACTCAGAATAAGACAAGGTCTATAATCAATAAGCAATAAAACAATATACCAAACTGTAATATTTAAACATTAAAAAGAATAATCGTATCTGAGTTCACAAAACGTATCCGAGTTCATAGTCCATCCAGTAAGGGAAAACCATGTGCGCAGAATCCCTATAAAATGCTTAACTACAGTTAAGTAGAGCCAGAATACTGGGGGAGGACAAAAACCTCACATTGGGTCCGCCATGCACTCCCCACCTCCCCTGGCAAACATGAATAAATCTTTATCAGTTATAGGGACATAGAGGTGCCAATGGCAGCATGTATACAGGGTCCTCATCCTAAGATCATGGTGAATCGGATACCTGTATCCCTTTACTGTAGAAAGGTTAGGGGGATATTCTTTCTGGCTTAAAAAACTGCCCATAAAAAGGATGCCATACTACAACAAACCTCCAGGGTAGGCAAAGATTGTATATATTGATATGCAGGTCGACATTGCGTAAAGTTTAGGGGTCTTATGATCTGTATAATATAGAGCTTCCTCTGGTGGTTATAAAATTTACAAAAGTGCACCACATGCATAGTGTCCTGTGCCATCGCATCGTCAAAGGGACAGTTGGGTAAAGATATAGACCAGTTATTCATATTTGGAAAACTGACCAGTCGGTGAAAAATGTCCAGTCTTAAACGAGTCAGGCGGAACCTATGGCTTGTATTTAAAACTGCTTTAAGGTAAGGTTGCATATTAAAAGTAGTTAAAATCATTTGATTCTTTAGAACGTTTGGTTTAATGTTTTCACTTGCCAGCCTCAGATTTTCCAGATGTGTCATGGCTTCACTTTTTAACAGTTTTCTGCTAATCAGGTCAAGTGTTTCAGGTTTATTAAAATACTCGGGGTGACCTAGGTCAGTGCAAAAGCGTTTATATTGGCGAGCCACGGCATACACTATTTGCTTGAGTTGAGGCAATCCCTAATTATGGCACGATTTAAATCGGTGTGTTCGCTCGTCCATACTTTATGCCAGAGTAGAATTGGCTGTAACATTATTAGGTCAGTGATAAATGGGGCTCCAAGTTCAGCATGACATACGTAGACTGGGGCACTTTTTAGGAGTAGCGAGGAGGTACCTCAAGAAGTTGTTCTCTATCAGTTGTATGTCACTACATTTCTTACGACCCCACACGCCCGCCCAATATAATGCAACACTGAGACATTTAGCTTTTTTAAATCAACATCATCAACTCTGGTGGGATGGAACTCAATCGTCTGGCAAACCCTCTGAGAGCCATACAAGCTTTAGCAAGTTGCACATATTACATCAAATGGGTCCCATGCTCACTTTGCCACTGGAGCCAAGCTGGACCCGTCTGAAGAGTCCTAACTAGGATGAAACCAGTCTGGGGTTACTTGTGTTCGGGTTTAGAGAAGACCTGGCTTGCAGTCGCGGTCAGTGCAGGTAAGAGCGGTGGGGCGTGGTGGGGGGGGAGTCGACAGATGACGGAATAGGAAAAATAAAATTTAAAAAAAAATAAAACCACTTACCTTGCGCTCGCCGCATCGCCAACTCGGCGATGCAGCGACGATGCGGCGAGCGCAAGGTAAGTGGTTTTATTAATTTTTTTTAATTTTATTTTCCCCATTCCGTTGTCTGTCGACTTTCCCCGCCCCACCCCGCCCCACCGCTCTTACCTGCACCAGCTGCTACTGCTGGCTTGGCAGTTTGGACTAGACTGTTCCTAGTGGAGCAGGGTCAAGGTTGATTTGCACACAACAGGGTCTAACCTTGGGTAGCATTCTGGGCAAACAGAAATGATGACTGTGATGCGGACCAAGTAATTATTAGTGGCTGGATTCAACTCAAGGACCCTCACATCACATTTTTGTTTACTTGGGGCGCAAGTTATAATAAGCTCAGTATACCATAACTGGTGAATTTCAGTGTTTTTTTTAGTTCAAAATTGAATTTTTAGCCTAACATTTTCTCATAACTAGATCTTCAATGTAATCTTAGGTTTCTTTTTTTAGTGAATTTCTAATTTTGTTTTCAATGTATAGTAAGATATTATTACAAGGTCTAACTATACGTAGTAGGTCCTTCGCTATGCAAAGAGGCTTGTGTATGTAGAGGGAGTGAGTTCTTCGTAGTAGAGGCTCGCCCACCTAATTGAGCGCTGGTGCCCGGATGGAGTGCACTCTCCATGAGCAGCAGTGCAGAGAGCACAGGCTTTGCATAGTAGGGGCTTCCCCACATTTGAGGGCTTGGATACCTGGAGGGAGTGGGCTCTACCAGCAGTCTGCATGTGGGAGCATGTTTCCCACCTAATAGAACTTGGTCTGTGATGGGAGTTGGCATCTACACATAGGGGCCGATTCCGATCTCAGCCGGTAGGGCACCGAATCGGATTCGGCTTTACCGGATCCGATTCGGAGGCCTATTTGCCGACCAATTCGTGCATGCGTCCGGGCGAGCGAGTACGATGCGAGCGTACGCGAAATCGCCGACCAACTCGTTCGCGGGTCCGAACCGCTCCGACCGACTCGCACGGACTCGCACGGACACGACTCGCACCGCGCAATGGAGACGTTTCCCGACCGAGCCAGTACGATGCGCGCCTCGAACAGTCCGACCGACTCGCGCCGTCCGGCTCCAAAGAGCAGTCGGAGCCGGACTTTGGGGGTCCGTGTCGGACCCCCCTGCACGCGTAGCTGCGTGAGTCGCACACAGGGGGGACCCCTGGGTCCCCCCAAAACGTGCATGTACGGCGCGACCCGCATCGACGCGAACCCGCTGTAGGGGGCGCCCTTGTTCGCGTCGTGCCCATTGAGTCAATGGGAGCCGTGTACGCGTTGTACGACCTGCTCCCATTGACTTCAATGGGAGTCCGACCGAATCGAGTCCGATGGCATACGTACGCATCGTACTCGTTCGGTCGGGCTGCTAGAGTCCGATTCGGTCGGAAATCTCTCCGGGTCCGGCTCGGTCGGAGAGATTTCCGGCCCGAATCGGAATCGGCCCCATAGTCTGCATACTGCGTGCAGACTGTGCCTAGTAGGAGCTTGCCCATCTAATTGATCTTAGGTCTCTGTAAGGAGTGGACTCTACGCAAAGTCTACACACTCAGAGCTGACAGTGCATAGTTGGGGCTTGTCCACCTATTAGTGCTTGCGTGTCTGGAAGGAGTGAGCTCTACTCACAGTCTGCACACTGACCACAGACTGTGCATAGTAGGGACTTGCTTACCTAATGGGGCTTCGATTTCCGGAGGGAGTGGGCGCAAGGCCCAGCGTGTGCACTCAGAGCTGGCTGTGCGTAGTAGGGCCTTGCCACGTAATAGCGCTTGGGTGTTTAGGAGGAGTGCGCTCTATGCACAGTCTGCAATCTGAGTGCAGACTGTGCTTAGTGGGCTTCATACTGAATTGGGAGTTTATTCTCCATAACGGTTTGCACGGCCAGAAGGCTGTGCTTTAAATTTTAGTAGTCCCACTGGACCACACGGGATCTGCTCTGAGTAGCAAGGGAGTCCCGCAGGACCTTAACGACATCTAATATTTTCCCTACCCTGCCGCTTATGTCCTTATTTTATTTTTCAGGACCTGGGGTCGAAGCCCTGTAATGGAAGCCACAACATTTTTCTTCATGTTGGGCCACCAAACAGGTCCTTCGGTCCCACGGGACTCCCGTTGGACCAGCTAATCAGATTTCTTTTTTTGACTTTTTTTTCCAAGTACTCGTGAGGGAGTCATCTGGCCGCAGATATCTATATATTTTTAACCTTATTTTCTCTAGTATGGCTCAACAGATTGACAAGTTGTCACAAAAAGTATGCTTTCTGGGTAAAGATCTAGCTTTCTGCCAAATTTGGTGTAATTCTGTTCAGCCATTTTTCTATATCATTGTCCAGTAATTATTGCAGCAGCGCCAAGTACCACGCATCAGGCGTCAGTGTGACGCATTTCAGTGTGGTGGTCCTCATCACCGCACTGAAATGCAATCAATTGCAGCAGGCTTGGGAGCTGGCTCAGCTAGCTCTGGGCTGGCTTTAGGGGCTACAATGTAACATCTCCCACGATGCCGCATTCAGATTGATTCACTGACTTCATGTGATGACTCGAGTAGGTCAGTGTCCCTCTGCATGATTTGCTCTGCCCAATGGCTACTTGCGACAGACTGACTAAACACACCTATAGTAAGTAGGCGTGCAGTCTGTTTAAGTTTGGCAGCGGCATCCCACCACCGTTCGCACAGCGCGCCGTAATTTTATGGCCCAGACCGCGGCCACCAAAAGAGTGGTGGTGGTGCTTCAAGTTCAGCAGGCTGCAGCCTGCACGAGTTGTCATGTCCTCGACTGCTGCATGTAGCCACCAGCCCACGCTGTGCAGGGGGGGAGTCGTCACGCCCTGCTGCTGGCCCGTACCATCATAGCGCTGCTCCTAGCACAACCGTAAGTTTTATTACTGGCTTAAAATAGCACTCAAATTTGTCTTCTGAGTTAAGAGATTTAAAAGGGTCGGTCAAAAAGGTAAAACAATAATTCTAATATAGACGGGTGTGCCATTTTGACAAAGAGAAGGAAACCAGAGTGACATTACAAAAATTAACATTGTTTGCTCATGATACAATTTGCAGGTCTAGTGTGAAAGAAGAACTCACAAACCCCAAAACACTAGAATAAGGCAAAAAAGTCTAAAAAAGACTTCAGCCTAAAAAAATGCGAACTATGCAATCTGTCCTATCTCTGTCCTTCCCTGTAGAGTTGCTGTGATCAGGAGCTTCCAGCCCTGTCCCACAATCTGTCGAGGTAGTCCTGTGTTTCTTGGCGCACGCATGCATACCTTTCACAGCGCAGGAGGCTTGGCCGTACCCGGGGCCCTCGAGCTGCCAACCTGAGTGGGTCTGAGTGGTCACCCCACACATTGCATGAGCCACCTCTCACTTCAGCTCCATGGAAGTTTATCTCCTGTGTGTGCTTATCTCTTCAATGGAGTTTCTGCACAGCCACTGCAGATGAAACACCATGCTTGAAAAGAAAGAGGCATGTAGCAAATCTGAAGTTTACTATGTGCAGGTATGTCTGCATCAGAGAAAAACCCATAGAATTCCACAAACGTACTTTAGAACGCTAAAAAAACTTCAACCAGCTTGCGTGGGCTTTCCGGGCACTGTTATTGTCTCAGACAGGGCAGCAGCTGACAACCACTGCACATGCTGTCTCACCCTCAGATAGCAGTGTCTGCCCGGGTGGGATTATACAGCAGGCAGTTCCTTGGTCACAAGACCTGCTGTGCTGTGGTAGGTTTATCCTGTACATGCTGTACTGCCCCGGCTGCAAGGGTGCTCAAATGCAGGCCACGCCCTCTACAACGGGTGTCATGTGAGCAGGCGTCATCTGACATGGCCTAGCAACCCGGCGAGCCCAGCATGCAGAAGGCCAACACCAGAGCCTGCTATCAGCGCAGTAACTCACTGCAAGTGACCTCGCCCTGCACCAGCCCCGGCTCCTGGGATACACTGCGACCCCTGCACTGAAAATAATAAATTGTTCTTCTTTATTAACTCTGCTTGCACTTATTGAAGAAGTGTGCATTTTTCCTCTTTAACCAACATGCCAAAGGCTACTGCTTACACTACTGCTGAATAAGGCTAGGAGCAGGGTTTAACACAATGCTAGCTACATCACAAAACTCGTAGGGTGATGCATCACTTGCCCTTTCAAACACGTACGACATTACAGCAGTCAATGTTCTCCAATGAATCCAAATTTAATTTACTATCTTGGAGTGCGTCATCATGAGCATAAGTAAAGTCTTTTTAAAAATTACAGCGGGGCACTAGGTTAGTGCTCTTCCATTTCTAGTGCTCTGCAGCAGTTTTAAGATCTTCTTAGAGTTTCGCGTTGCTCAAATGGGTGTAATTTCTGATATTTGTATGTTTCCATCGCCTTCATTGCTTGATTTTGCTCAGGAGAAAGTGTCACTCATAGTCGTTGAATGTCACTCATAATTACCTATGTTTTCCATTTGGAAATTGCATGACAAAAAGGTGGTTGGGTGCCCCTCCCTTCTTTTTCTCAGACCCCACTTGACAGATCATACGGAAACATTCCAGGAAGCACCTGAGGTAGATAAACGTTTTTTGGGAAAGTTTTGTGAAGATTTGGCAAACCACACCAAAGTTAAATAGAAAAACAAAAAAACACTCTTCCTATGGAAAGTCTGACCTAAATATAACAACTGCCACAGTGTAATAAACCTTTTCTCCTCAGAACCTCTTCAACCCTACACTTTAATGCATACCAACTACTACCCCAATCCCCCTCACCACCCCCAACCCCTAAAAACAAACATGATCCCCCACACCCCCTATAAAACTAACACAACCACCTGTAAACTAACCCCAACCCCTCCCACCCCTGAAAACTAACCCCAAACCCCCACCCCCTAAAAACTAACCCCAAACCCCGCACCCACTAAAAACTAACCCCAACCCCTCCACCCCCTGAAAACTTAACCCAACCGCTCCCACCCCTAAAAACTAACCCCAAACCCCACACCCCTAAAAACTAACCCCAAACCCTGTACCCCCTAAAAACTAACCCCAACCCCTCCACCCCCTGAAAACTTAACCCAACCGCTCCCACCCCCTAAAAACTAACCCCACCCCCCCTAAAAACTAACCCCAAACCCTGTACCCCTAAAAACTAACCCCAACCCCTCCACCCCTGAAAACTTAACCCAACCGCTCCCACCCCCTGAAAACTAACCCCCACACCCCCTAAAAACTAACCCCACACCCCCTAAAAACTAACCCCAACCCCACCACCCCTAAAACTAACCCCACACCTCCTAAAAACTAACCCCAACCCCACCACCCCCTGAAAACTAACCCCAAACCCCACACCCCCTAAAAGCTAACCATGAACCGCTCTTACCTGTTCCTCTGCGACGCTCCTCCGAACTCCGCCCTGCACGAACACTAGACCGAATCAGCCTTAACCATGCATATGCGTGGTTAAGGCTGAGTCGTTGTTCGGGCAAGTCGTTGTTCGGCTTGCGTGACTCCGGAGTCGTGGCAAAGGTCGTTTCCCCCTTTAGAAACCTTCTTGTTCAAGCTCAGCATACATGCGTGCCTGCCACACCCTTGCACATAGTAACACACACACACACACACACCCACAAACGTGTGCTTGCACGCACCCACCCTTTCCCACTTGAACTGAACTGTCACTAAATATACATTACAACCTTACTTTCTAATGCTTATCCAACCTCCCAGTGCTTAGAGCACTGTGGTTTTAAAGAGATCATACTCCGAGGAATGGTTTGCCTCGCATCTTGACATCGTTTTGCCGGCTAATGCATCACTCACTTACTGAGGTTTGTTCGGTGGTTGCAGGGCTTAATGTCCCGTGGGTGGCTGCCAGTAAACAGGCTTTGATTTGTAAATTGTTTATCTGAAATAACAGCTAATCTTTTCTATGCCCAGTGCTCGTTCGTGTGAGCCACTTCCAGAAAGTCATGTGGGCAGGACCCAACCTGCATTACAAGTCTCAGCATCCATCGTGCTCGCAATACAAGGGCACTGAGGAATCGAAAATAGCCTTTTTACTCTCAAGACATACAAATGTACACAATCTAGTTTATCCATCTTTCCCGAACAAATTACCAAGAATGAGGCGGAAACCTTACCTGCTTTCACCCCTGTGGCACAGTCACCCTTCATGAGTTTTACCTGAGTGGTGAAATATCTAGAATGACAGTGACTTATTACAAAAATTTGGCCTTATTATGAGTCCTGCCCTATTCCCGGTTGTGACTTAAGTGGGAGTTTGCCACTGAAACCGGATTCCAAGATGTGCGATCATACCCCTACACTGTGGGTTCTTCCTCGCACAATTTTTGTCTAAGCAATTCTGGTGGTATTGAACTGAAGGGGGTTGTAGGAGGGCTCCTCCTTTTGAGATGTCGGTTCTTAAAGCCACTACAGCTCACAAAAGCTGCCCTGCACAAAACACAGCTTTTAACTGAGTCATATTTAGTCCACGCTAGCCCTTCTCCCCAAATGTGACATTGAGCCTCTTGTGAGAGCTTGGTCTAGCCTCTAAATATGTATCATTAGCAACGACTGAGACGTGAGGCCTATGCACGGATGCCCCATTGACTTCTGTTTCTTTTTTTTATTTCCATCAACCAAGCACTAAGTCCAGGAGCTGTGGGGGACTTCTGTGTCATCCCTATCTGCCTCTGTGTTACTAGAAGTGCAGGGTCAGCAAACCTGCCTTCTAGTTCTTAGGTTTGTCATCTAATGGTGCTTGCGCTATTTATGGCAAACATATTATATTCAATACGTACTCTCCACGTAAAGAAAGGGACTCTGGGTCAGTCTCCTTCGGCCGTTGGCCTCTTTAGGTGAGGCCACTTCATTCAGCCACTGGCTTGAACACTGTCAATCTTGGAACATTTGAGTCTCACTGTATTGGCTGTTTGAGTGTTTCCTCCTAATTGGATGCATGACAAAGTATGATGAATCAGGAAAGTAGGCCCATAGTGAACTTAATCGCCACACATGCAGTTTTACATCTAATATATACAATGTATTCAGAAATACATGCAACACAAAGATAATCGACATTCATGCTTTTAAGATAACACAGGAACTATTCTTTCGTTCGAAGCCTTCTATCAGTGATTGGGTGCTGGGCTTATGTTGGACTTGATTTGAAAGAGAGATGTACTCATTTACCATTTTCAGCAGTGGGAGAGCTCCTCCTGTGAACAAGCTATAGCGAAACAGCAGATTTTATTAAGCATGTGATCCCCTTACTGAGCCTCGGGCACCTTGCCAAGGTTGCACTTTCAAATGACTTCGGGTCAGTATGTCTCTATATGGCATCTCAATGCTCAGTGCAGATTCTAAGGTGTCTCTCTGTCCTCCGGCAACTTACACATCCCGTGTTGTGTAAATATTCCCTTATCTGATCTGTATGTGACCCTGGTGGTTTCATGTATAACCAGTCATAATGTCTAGCAAATAATGGGGCAGATTTACAAGCCCCCTGCGCCACCAATACGTCACTTTTTGTGACGTACTGGAGGCGCATTCCACTTCTTCATATTTACAAGGAGAGGAAAAGCCACCCTGCGTGACTATTCCTCTCCTTGTAAATATGGCCCCTTCACACGCAGCACTTTGCGTGGAAGGGGCGTTCCATGGGTGTTGCTGTGGGTGTTCCCACGCAACACCCATGGAACAAGACACATTTCCAGATTTACGAGGAATCATAAATCTGGAAATGCGTGTCAATGCTACGCCTCCCCAGGGGAGGCGTAAGCGAGGCAGCAACGAGGAGAAATGTTTTCATTTCTCCTCGTTTTTTTGTCTTTCAAAGCCTGCTGCATTCTACAGCACGCATTGAAAGAGGAAAATGCCTGTAGTGATTGTTTTTGTGCAGGAAGGTGCCCCTTCCTGCACAACAACAATCTCCCCATGACGCAGGCAGCCTTGCACCATGGTGCAAGGGTGCCTGCGCTGGCGCATGGCAGCTGTTTGTGCGCCAGCGCAGGGGAGAGCACAGGAATGCGACATATTATTGTAAATATGTCGCATTCCTGTGTTTCGGAAGTGCCGCAGCGTGGCGCAGCCATAGGGCTTGCGTTGCCGCGCTGCGGCACTTCCTTGTAGATCTGCCCCAATGAGTTAATTTTTTTCCAGGCCACACGTTATAGATTCATCACCTTTACACAATGTTAATATTGGGTATTTCAGTGTGTTGGAAGTAGCCAGCCATGCCGCTAGGTGGGAGTGCCACTCTATTCCCTTTCTAATATTGCCTAGGAATGTACTCCTTATCATTCAAGCATCTCAAACTTCGCATGGGCATGATGTAGTTAGCCCTTCTGTTGTGAAGATACAGAGCCGGACACCCAATTAATGGAGGTAAGTGGTTTATTGCAGGACAACAGTCATGAGCAGCCACTCCTGTGCTGGCCAGTGTTCAACTCCCCACCACAGAACCCTGCCACTCAACATTCGTGTGGAATCCTGTATGGCCAGGATTCCGTTACATTGAAGGCACAAGACCCATCTCATGCTCATAAAACACTAGCCACATACAACACATCCCCTCCCGTTCCACATAACATCGTGTATGTAAGAGGGGCAGGACCAGAAAGAGAAAGTGAGAGGCTGGGTGGAATGATGAGAGTTAAAGGGTAGAGCATGGAGGGAAAAGATAAATTTAAGAGTGGCAGAACCAGAGAGAGAATGTAAGAGGCTTGTGGATAAATGAGATGTTGAGAGAGGAGCATTTAGATTGAGGTGGATGTAAGAGGGGTCGAACCAGCAAGAGAAGGTAATAGGCTGGGCAAGAGGTGAGGTGTAAAATACAGCATAGAGAGGAGAGGTGGATTTAAGTCGGCATTATCAGTAAAAACAAGTAAGATGATGGAGGAGTGTGGTGCTCCATACATTGATCCTTCTGCCACCATTTGCAATTCCCTGTCTCTTTATTTTCCTTGTAAAAGAATTGGCTGAGTTTTGGGATGTGTGTCTTCCTTTCAAAAGGTTTTTGATCTTGAACCATACTTGATGTGCCTGCAGAACTTCAGCCTGCTCTGTTAGCACTCTTATTCCTCTTGACCTTTTTAAGAAATCTAGCTCCCAGTGGGACCCTCTTCTGCCCATGTCCTGATTGGACATGTAGAGATCAAAACTCCTGCCCTGCTGCCTGGCCTCAAAAAACGGCGTTGGGGAATACCACAGGTCCACCGGGGAAACGTATGCCCGGCCTGACAAAGCATACTGCCCCACAAGATAGTGCAGGCCGAGTGCCTAGGAGTATGGCCTGCGGGCGAGCAGACCTGTATGCATGAGAGGGATTGTATGGAAGGGAGTCGGATGCATCAGCCCCGGTACTGACAGAGGCTGCATCCTTCCACCTTTTTTAGTACTATCACGTACATCGTCCCATGCTGCTTGAGGCTCCCTATACTGGCCAGGCTACCTTACTTGCGGTGAGCCTGAGATCATTAAGAGTGGAGACTCTGGTGGAGGCCTGCTCCGACACTGCTAACCTCATCTGGACACCGAGGTTGAGACTGACACAATAGGGTCTGACGGGGGAGTGCCAGGCCGACCTTGACGGTATTACTCTGTCTTGGAATTTTAATCATGCACTAATCTAGAATAAATTAGTGCATCAGAGTAAAAATTTCAGTTTTAGAGAGACCTAGGCCTAGTTTTTCCATCCAATTGGATTAATGTATTGTATTTCCACATAACAGAGCGTTAAAATATTTTGACTTATTTTATTAGGGTTTGTATATGGATTGTTAGCCATTTTACAGATATCCAAACTGGATATGTAGCTTCTTACAAAGCTGTTTCAACAATGTCAGAAAATGAATGGTCAATTGAAATCACTTCCTGTCATATTACATCTTATGCAAATTAGAGGGGCCTCGCATGTTCCAGTTCTGCCCGGGGCCCGACAAATCCTAGGACCGGCCCTGGGGGGCAGAGGGGAAGCCCCAGAGTGAACAAGCCACACAGACCTAACGTTGACAGCTTCCGCTCAACATGAGAGAACCGCCTAACGCCTATGCGCACACCAGCTCCACACCTCTCCCCACCTCATCATCAACGACCAGCTCTGTTCTCCGTTTCACCTCCTCACCTGGGGCTTTTCTGCCCTGCACTAAAAAAAAAAAATATATATATTCTAAGAGCACACTGAGGGGTCATTACAACATTGATGTAGGCTGATGGAGCTTCCGAAACGTGTGTAGCCCCCCCTGAGGATCAGCGACATGTTAAAAGAAGGAGGAGCAGTCGGAGGTCAGCAGTCTCCCCCAGCTGCCGCCTGCAACTGCTGTCTTCAGCAAGAGTTAGGCTGCCTTCTCTTATCAGTATTATTCGAGGACATGTATAACTTGTACATCAATAATGTCTCACATCTTTGAAACAACTAGGGCCTGTATTACTAACACGGGGCACATTTTCCCTGGAAAGTGCGCCCTATTACAATTAATGTGCTGCCCTCAGGGAAGCTGCGAAATCGCAAAGCATTGGGGCAGCACATTCAGTGAAATACAGAGCAGCTTCTTCAAAGCCGCTCCATTTCCCTGTGCCGACGGCAGCCCGCCTGCACTTTGAAGAGAGAGAGATCCCCTTGCAGGCGGGTACAGTGAGTGACTGTATCCGCCTGCAGCAGGATGTCTAGGGCGTCCATAGGACCACAATTCACCCCCTCCTGAGGGCTGGCTTCAGGAGTTGCACTAACAGTTTGTCACTTTTTTTGTGGTGCATGGTGAGTTCACCTCCTAATGGCTTGTTTGCATCTGCACCAGCATCTATAATATGGTACGAGTGAGGGACAAAGAGATTCCCACATTTGCAAGGGGGCACGTCCCCATGCAAATGAGGAAACACCCTCTCATGATAGTGCTGGCGATACATGTGTACCAGAGATAACAATATTAAAGAAAAGGCTGCACAAGCATCTGCAGCTCTTTCTGAAATACCTCTGAGCATTGGGGATGAACAAAGTGGGCGAACACACACCAGTTGCACTCCTGCGGCACAATGTATATATAGATGCTTGTCTGTACAATTGCTTATTCTTGTTAAATTTACCAGTCAGACTAAATCATTATTAGAAGAACCATGGCAACTTTGCATATCTGTGGTGTTTCACAGTTGAGACTCTACCTGCTAAAGGAGGTTAGTCACATGGTGAAATAGTGTGGAAAAACTAGACAGTATTGGGGGAATCGGAACCGGGCTTCAGAGGGGTTAGAATTACTATTCCTACAACAGTCTTATTACTATGGGAATTCCTCATTTCTAAGAGGACCCTCAGGTCCCACTTGTAATTCTTGGGAACCTCCCTGCCCCGCCCCCAGATTTTCAGATAGGCCTTAGCATCTGTAACTCCGGGGGAAGCAGAAGTACCAGGGCGTAGATTGGGGACCTTGTGATGAGGCCCTATGTCTGATATTCGATCACCCTATAGTCATAGGACAACCGTTCCTGATTATAATGCTGTTGTGGCTGATATTATACAAGGGGGAGGAACAAGGTAGTATAGGAGGTTGCACTGCAGGTGATTTTAGTGAACGTCCCACGATGATTGAACTGGACGGTCATATGGCTTGAAGAATTAGTAACCAGACTGGTGGACCTTTGTTTGGACTCGTCAAAAAAGACGAGCATTGGGACTTGGAGCAGGGCATTGTAGACTGCATGAATTTCATGTTGGCTGTTTTAAGGACATTATTTTCTTTCACTTTCCATGAACAACTGGCTGTTTTTGCTACTATCAGTGGTAAGGAATTGTACAGCAAAATTTGAGCCTCCAGATTTGCCATAAAATCCTGACAATGAGGAGACTTTTAATTGTCAACACAAAAACACTAATGTGGCTACCTGAGCCATAGCTGCTTCACCTTCCAGATTATGATCTGTTTCTAGAAGGCCACTTCCAGTGCTCTTTTTTGCCACAGTCTAAACTGCAAAAGAAACAATTGATGGACGGAATGCTGGACAATGCAAACATTCACCCTCAGTCACAAGGATCTGGGTTAAATCCATCATTCTTTTGCTCACCACACCACCCCAGTTTGGACCCAGCCATATGCAAATCAGTCTTGACCCTGTTCCTTGTGGGAACAGTCCAGCCCGAACTGCCAAGCCAGGTCCTCCCTGGACTGGAAACAAGCATCCTGGGACCGGTTTCAGGGCATCACCCTTCATCAGCCAGTCTAGCTTGAATCCAGTGGTGTAGTGAGCACGGGACCCACGTCTGAGCATACTCTTCCCACTTAGGGCGACAAATGCAAAAGAAACAATTGATGGACGGAATGCTGGACAATGCAAACATTCACCCCCAGTCACAAGGATCTGGGTTAAATCCATCATTCTTTTGCTCACCACACCACACCACACCAGTTTGGACACAGCCATTTGCAAATCAGTCTTGACCCTGTTCCTTGTGGGAACAGTCCAGCCCGAACTGCCAAGCCAGGTCCTCCCTGGACTGGAAACGAGCATCCTGGGACCGGTTTCAGGGCATCACCCTTCATCAGCCAGGCTAGCTTGAATCCAGTGGTGTAGTGAGCACGGGACCCACGTATGGGCATACCCTTCCTACTTAGGGCGACAAATGCAAAAGAAACAATTGTTGGACGGAATGCTGGACAATGCAAACATTCACCCCCAGTCACTAGGATCTGGGTTAAATCCATCATTCTTTTGCTCACCACACCACCCCAGTTTGGACACAGCCATATGCAAATCAGTCTTGACCCTGTTCCTTGTGGGAACAGTCCAGCCCGAACTGCCAAGCGAGGTCCTCCCTGGACCGGAAACAAGCATCCTGGGACCGGTTTCAGGGCATCACCCTTCATCAGCCAGGCTAGCTTGAATCCAGTGGTGTAGTGAGCACAGGACCCACGTCTGGGCATACCCTTCCCACTTAGGGTGACAAATGCAAAAGAAACAATTGATGGACGGAATGCTGGACAATGCAAACATTCACCCCCAGTCACAAGGATCTGGGTTAAATCCATCATTCTTTGCTCACCACACCACCCCAGTTTGGACCCAGCCATATGCAAATCAGTCTTGACCCTGTTCCTGTGGGAACAGTCCAGCTTGAACTGCCAAGCCAGGTCCTCCCTGGACCAGAAACAAGCATCCTGGGACCAGTTTCAGGGCATCACCCTTCATCAGCCAGGCTAGCTTGAATCCAGTAGTGTAGTGAGCACGGGACCCACGTCTGGGCATACCCTTCCCACTTAGGGCGACAAATGCAAAAGAAACAATTGATGGACGGAATTCAGGACAATGCAAACATTCACCCTCAGTCACAAGGATCTGGGTTAAATCCATCATTCTTTTGCTCACCACACCACCCCAGTTTGGACCCAGCCCCATGGGGCAGAGGGTCAAGACTGATTTGCATATGGCTGGGTCCAAACTGGGGTGCCGTAGTGGGCAAAAGAACGATGGATTTAACCCAGATCTTTTGACTGGGGGGAGAATGTTTGCATTGTCAGCATTCCGTCCATCATTTGTTTGCTGTAACACTTTTCGCCCTAAGTGGGATGGGTGTGCCCAGACGTGGGTCCCTTGCTCACTGTGCCACTGGATTCAAGCTAGCCTGGCTGAAGAAGGGTGACACACCCTGAAACCGGTCCCAGGATGCTTGTTTCCGGTCCAGGGAGGACCTGGCCTGGCAGTTTGGTCTGGACTGTTCCCATGGGGCACAGGGTCAAGACTGATTTGCATATGGCTGGGTCCAAACTGGGGTGGCGTAGTGGGCAAAAGAACGATGGATTTAACCCAGATCTTTTGACTGGGGGAGAATGTTTGCATTGTCAGCATTCCGTCCATCCTTTGTTTGCTGTAACACAGTCTAAACTGCAGCAAACATGTTGCAGTCTCACGTGAAGGGGTCGCCTGGGTACTCGTGGCGTGTATCTCCGTATGTCAGAAGCATCTCTTTCACAATATGTTTGAAGCTGCATCAAAATGCAACAATGCAAAATTGCATGGTGTTGTGTAAGGCTTCCTAATTGTCAGAGGCCCATTTCAGTTTACAGGAGAACAAGTGTTGCTGCCTTAGAATACGACTGCTTCCAACGCAACTGGGTTGCGGCTAATTTAGATCTTGCCTTCCTCCACAAACCTTCATTTCTGCCCTCCTTTCTGGGTACCCAGGATAATGGTGTACAAGACAGCAGGGCAGTAATACTTAATCCACTTTCTCTCATACTCTACAGATACAGGGCAACCTGGCTCTCCCTTCCATGTTCCATGTTGAGACATGAAAAACTAATGAAAGACCCTCGAACAGTAGATCAAAACCAGGATCATACATTTCAAAGAAAGCAGAACCGTCAGACCTCAGGGGTCACTATTTTAATCTCAGGAAAGAAAGGATCACATAAAATAAACTATATCGGGACATCCCAAAAAATCACACTAGGCGAGTACCTACATGCATGAAGTTCTGCTTAGGGGTGGTTTCAGGACAAACGTTATTTCAACTTCTCTACCCTTACACTCTTCCTACTAGCAGCAACACACTAAGGGCCAGATGTAGCTAAATGCATGTTTGCGATTCCTTAATAGCGATTTTTAGGGAATCGCTATTAAGGAATCGCAAAATGCCATGTAGGTAGGAATCGCAATATTTTTAGCGATTCCTTAATTGTGAATCGCAAATTGCGATTCGCAATTAAGGAATACCTTCCCATTCATTCCTATGGGCCAAGAGGCCCATAGGAATGAATAGGAATTGACTCCGCAATTTGCGAGTCACCAAGAGGCACTCGCAAATTGCGGGCGCAATTTCAAGGGTGCCTGGGTTCCAAAAGGACACCCTGTTGCACCCCTGAAATGTGCATGTGTGCACATGTGGCGCACATACATGCCCTAAGGGCATGAATGTGTGCCACATAGCCCTTAAAAAAAGCAAAAAAGTGCTTTTTAAAGGAAATCGCTAATTACCACCAACTTGAAGTTGGTGGTAATTAGCGATTCCTGAAGGCTAAAGTGCACTTTCTTTTGTGCTACTTACATTGCATTTAAGGAATCGCAATTGCGATTCCTTAAATGCAAGAGCAAAATAAGGAATCGCAATTTTGCGATTCCTTATTTTGCTAGTAGGTTTCAACTTACCTACATTGCTCGCTGCCAAATAGCGATCGCAAACGCTGAAATTCTGCGAATTTCAGCATTAGCGCTCGCTATTTGGCCACCTACATCTGGCCCTAGGCTCCTTCTTTAGGGGCAGAGTGACTTTTCCCCCTCTTCCAGATCCACCACCAGACAAACTAAGGGGGATATTCACAAGAACGTGCGCTAAACAGCTCCCAAAAATGTTACCGCAACTTTACACATCGCAGTCTATCGCGGGAAAATAACCCTGTGTTAACGTGGAATTCACAACACGGCGGTACCATGTGATAGCCTGCCGAAATCGCGGCCAATGTCCGCGATACAACTACCGCGACGGAGATAAAAACACAAACCCCAACGCAAAAAAACGTGCGATGAGCCCATTCGCGATGAGGAAAGCAGCGATAAGCAGCGCCAGGCCCGCGACATACACACAGCAGGCGGGAATAAGCACAACAAAAGCAAGAAAAAGGAAGACAAACCAAACTGAAAACAACAGCGAAGCACAATGGAGGCAGTCGGAGCAAGTACACAACCCCACAAGCCCCATTGGCAACAAAACATTTTACATGGCAGTCCGTCGTGGACAAGGTGAATGCAGCCAGAGAGCGGAGGAGGACAATGGAAGAAAACCAGAACAGCTGGAATGATGCGAAACGCAAAAACAAGCAGAAACACGCCAACAACCAGAAGGCAGCAATGCACACCGGAGGTGGGAGTCCAGCGCCACACCAGGAGCTGGATGACATGGAGGAAATGGTGCCCACCACATCAGTCTGGAGATGGTGGTAGGAGTCGGGGCCCGGAAACTGCTCAAAATCAACAGACATAACAGCAACAGGGAGAGGAACGACCAGGGACTGGGGGGACGGGGGGAGATGGGCACAATGGCACACATGCACAATTAAGCACAGCACAACTGCAGACAAACCATGCCCAAGAGTAACAACACCAACCAAGAGCACAAGTCACACAAGTCGGCAATATCACACCACTGAACAAGCACAGAAGTGAAAACCACACTGCCTGAAAGGGAGAAGGGTGAGCCAAATCAGAGCTGAAGGGCCATCTCACATACAATGCAGCACACACACATAGGAAGCAGAGCACCCCAACATCGAACACAAAGTGGTACAAACACCAACATTTGCACAACCGAACACAGGACACAAGTGCACCCGCTTGTGGCCCGTAAATGGCCATATGCATCTAGCAAAGCACGAAACAGGGACATGATAATGCACAAGTACCAACCCACAGCCCTGATGGGGTAGCAAAGCATGTATGGCAGGGACCCAGACAGGCCTTGACACACACATTTGCATACATATCAGCACTCATCACAGTTGGAGACAAGTGAAGGTGCGGAAACTCCATCAACAATTGTGTGTCAGTACGGCCAAGAGAAGTGCCACAACATGCAGACCAATGCAGCAGCATGTCTGAATGAGGAACGTTGGAAAGCGCCCATGTCCACCCCGGGGGAGTCCATCACCCACACAAGTCAGTGCCAACGCGCGTTGGTTGTCCGCGCATGGATCCGGAGTCCAGGCCAATGCAGCCATGTCCACTATCGTCTTGGGACATGTGACCAGATCCCCAACATGCAACCAGGCGCCTGGACACATGCAATGGGTCACATTCAGTTGTGGCTGCAGGTACGTTGTCACTCGCCCATGAACGCGAGTGCAGCAGCGTAGGCCAACATTTCCAACATGAGCTCGTTGTCGACTACATCTAACATGTCGGCGACGTAACCCATCAGCTGTCCCGGACAGATGTGCTGACTCCAACCCCTGGCCCCAATTGGCACTAAAGCCCAATAGTGGTGCGGCTCAATGTGGTCACTGCACACGACGACTCGTGCAATCTCCCAGGTCCAGTTGCCAGCATGCATGCCAGTCATCCAGGCATGCCATAAACGGGCATCACGGTGACACTCCTGGTCGTGGGCCAACAGGGGGCGCACACACACGTCGAAATCCAGGTCAGCTACCGTTACGTTGGAGAGGCAGACATCCATGGTCCACTCAAATATGCACGAGCGACAATGCAACACAGGCTGAACGCAGGTGACGTTGGCAAGGCGGAAGCTTAGCCGGTAACTGATCCGCAGCACTGCCAATGGCAGTGCCCCCAGTACATGCAGCAGACGTGCACGGTACCGGTCCATGTGACTGGAGTCGTGCATGTGTCCGGGATGTCCTGCCATTGCATCAGTGGCTCAGCTTGAAGCGGCACTGTGCTGACCCGCGCCAGTCCTGTGGTTGAAATGCCACAGCTCGGATCAATGAGCAGTGTCTGTGTGCAACGGGTGCAGGCCTGGGGTGGAGTGGGAGTACGTGTGAAGGCCATTTCAGGCACGCTAACTACGACCAAATACTTCTGTGTGTGGGATGTGTACACGTTGGTCTCACGTCGGGCAGTGCGTAGTGTGGGAGTCGCCAGCAAATGCTTTTGTATCTGTCAGGGGGTGCTGGGCACATGCAAGTCCCAGCTCGGAGCTGCAGATGTGCTTCCGCCTGATAGTTTAGACAAAGGACCTTTCATCCCTACAGTAACCCTACCATCTGCTTGCATACAGGAGATGTACAGAGGCCTGTCGTGGGTGGGGTGGGATGTCTGCGACCCAGGGAATCATGGATGATATGCAGAGCACGTGGCACATGAGCGGCCACACTGGGTGTCACGTTGCCTCACAGCTGCTCCTCCCTCCCACGAGCCCCCACCCCTGTGTGCGCTGCGCAGTTGTATCACGTGCACTCCTACGGCACCCCATTGTCATGCCTGTCTGTGCATGTCCAGCGGCATGCCAACAACACCGTGAAGCTGCCGTTGAGGCTGTGCGGCCACGTGAGTGTAGGCCAATGGTCTGGACAAGGCGGACACAGGTGTATAGTCCATGGCTGGCTGTGATCGCGCTGCGATTGAGGCTAGGCATCTGACTTATGCAGCCGCAGGACTGATACACGTAACACTTGGCATGTATGAGCCAAGACCTCGAGCGGTCTTGCGCTCCTACATTTCCCCATATGTGCGGGCCCGCCCTCCGGGTGCATGCTACATTGCAACACCGACTACTGTGGCCCTGGTGGCGACAACACTCCAACACAGAGACACGCTTACCGCACTTCCTGCTCAAGGCCAGACCAGAGCCACGCCCTGATCCCCCTGCCGAATCAGCACACCCCTGCGCTGACCTGACATACGCCGGACCAGCACACGCCGCTTGTGCATGCAGGGGGGGCGGGCGAAGCTACATGTCCAAGGTCTCAGCCACTGCTCAGGTGACATGGTATCGTCCGCTGAAGACAGCACACTGTGATGTTGCAGGGCTCGGGCCCATCATGCTGACATAATGACCACACAGACACACTTGCTTAGATGGTGTGAATGGCTACGGGCACGTGCGCCCGGCCACTTTTATTAGCAGGCTCACATGTCGAGTGACACCTGTGTTGGATGTGTGTGGGGTGTGTGTACACCAGCCGTCATGGAGTGCCTGGTGCAGTCAAAAACGACAACAGTGTACATCGTTAAGGACACAACCATTCAACCATAAAGGCCCCATGACTTGAGCTGCACAGAGTTCGTGGCCCCGGATGCACAGCGTCCTGCACGGGCCTACCGCCACGGGCCGCTGACTTGCGGTGCACTGGGGCAGGGTCACAAGAGCAGAGCAGGTTCTCATAGATGACAAAGGGGGTTGTCGCGGAGTGTCTCGGTGGACAGTGGAAGGTGTACCCCCAGGGCATGATGCAGAGTGCAGAACCACACAGAAACAGTCACTATGGTGGAGATGAATGGAACAGACACATGTCGAACACCAAGTCCGGCCCAGCCAGATGATGATGCAGACAACCCCCAGGCCATGGACTCAGATGCTACCAAATTCCAACCAGAAAGTGCCCATGACTCATTGCGCACAGAGTTAGTGGCACCACTGCTGATAGGGGATGCCGCCTGCGATGAGGCGTGTCCAATGGTGTGGACTCCTCCATATCTTACCCAAGACACAGTTCCACATGTGTGACCTACTGGACCGCAGTGTAGGCCTGAGGCAGCGGTCAGCAGGGGCCATTCACCGAGTGTCGTTTGCTTACGTTGGATGGTCCCACCGGCCTGCGTAGTTCAGGTTCAGTGGCACCACGGGACGCGGACTTGCGGTGAACAGGGTTGGTGGCACCAGGTCAGTTGTTGCTAGTGTTCGGTCACCTCCGTGACGAGGATCCGGCTTTCATCCGGACTGAGCCGCATCTACCTCTTACTCCTCTCCGTGCGTCCACTGGTATGGACTCTGCCATTCATGAATCACGACTAAGTGCTGGATGTGGGACCTACTGGACCGCAGTGTAGGCCGGGGGCAGCGGTCAGCACGGGCCCACAGACACGTGTCGTGTGCTTGCGATGCAGACTTTGGCTTCACTGATCGGAGGGAGTTCAGTGATGTGGACGCTCCACGGACTTGGGGTCACTGCCATTCAAGACTCAGGACACAGTTCCACATGTGGGACCTACTGGGCCGCAGTGTAGGCCTGAGCCCTCATCCAAGTGTCGCCGGCTTGCGTTGAACAGGGTTAGTGGCACCACGTGTCGCCGGCTTGCGTTGAACAGGGTTAGTGGCACCACGTGTCACAGGCTTGCGATGCAGACTTTGGCTTCACTGATCGGAGGGAGTTCAGTGATGTGGACGCTGCCACGGACTTGGGGTCACTGCCATTCAAGACTCAGGACACAGTTCCACATGTGGGACCTACTGGGCCGCAGTGTATGCCTGAGCCCTCATCCAAGTGTCACCGGCTTGCGTTGAACAGGGTTAGTGGCACCACGTGGCGCCGGCTTGCGTTGAACAGGGTTAGTGGCACCACGTGTCGCAGGCTTGCGATGCAGACTTTGGCTTCACTGATCGGAGGGAGTTCAGTGATGTGGACGCTGCCACGGACTTGGGGTCACTGCCATTCAAGACTCAGGACACAGTTCCACATGTGGGACCTACTGGGCCGCAGTGTAGGCCTGAGCCCTCATCTAAGTGTCGCCGGCTTGCGTTGAACAGGGTTAGTGGCACCACGTGTCGCCGGCTTGCGTTGAACAAGGTTAGTGGCACCACGTGTCGCAGGCTTGCGTTGGACAGGGTTAGTGGCACCACGTGTCGCAGGCTTGCGATGCAGACTTTGGCTTCACTGATCGGAGGGAGTATAGTGATGTGGCCCTGCCACAGACTTGGGGTCACTGCCATTCTTAACTCACGACTCAGTACAACATGTGCCAACAACTGGGCCGAAGAGTACGCCGGTGGAGTAGGTCAATGAGAAAGGAGTACTGTGGGCCAGAGTCGTGGAGGCCAGCGATGGTCTGCGGAGGCTGCAAAGGTCGCGGGACTGGGGCTTGGAGCTTGCACCGGCACGTGGTGGGCCCTCTTTGACGCACGCCGGTGTCGGCAGGTGAGCGGAGCCTCCTTGGTACGCTGGGGCAGGCATGACGGGTCTGGGGACCAGCGGCCCGGGGTGCAGCAGGCGCACAGGGACGCAGGCCCCCGCCGCGCACGGCGCCGGCCTCGTGGCGGGCTGAGGGGCGCCGCCCTGGCAGACACGTTGGCCATTCCGAAAGAGAACCACGCCCAGTGCGACGGGGTTTTTATTCACACCCCTACGCAGGCCTGGTGTACGCAGGGCCAACCCACTCCGCCCGCGCATTCAGGGGGGGACATAACATGCAACATTTCCGCGTTCTGCCCCACAGCCTGTGGGGACATGGTAGCGTCCACTGGCCACTACACTCCATGCACCAGCAGTTAATGTCCACATGGCCATTTCCGTGGTTTGCACATTGGAGTCTGTCCGGCACCTCCACGCCACACCTGGCATTGGGTAGGTTCTCATTCATTAGTCACTTGCCGCTCTCGCACATGCCTGCTCCAAGCCTCTCCTCACATTCTGCTATTGTGTGGCTGTGGTGCCATGCCGTGGTTGGGTTGTGTGCATGACAAGCCCAGGTTCCCAATGGAGTCGTGTTGTCGTGTCTGGTCGGTTGGCATGTTGTGTGGCATGTTGCATGTAGTTCTGCTGCGTGCCCATTGCCAGTGTTGTGTGTTGCATGACTGTGGGGTGGAGGTGTGTGGTGTGTTCATTTGGTACTTACCAATGAGCACTGCATTTCCATAGGTGCCATCCTGGGAGCGCTGGTTGATTATGGACTGTCGGGAGATGTAGGAATCATGCACTCTGCCTGGGGAGTTGGCCACAACATTATTGAGGAGTCCCGGGTGGTCCACTATTGCCTGCACATTCATGGGATGCGTGTGCTTTCTGTTGCGGTAGTTGTGTGCAGTGTCGGCACGGGGCAAGAGGGGTACATGTGTGCAGTCGAATGTCCCCGACACGTGAGGGAATGCAGCTATGGCTTAGGAGCCTTGCTTGGTCTCCAGCTGCTCCTGCGCAGTGTGGGTGAAGTGGAGGTGCTGGGGTACCAGGCTGATGATGGCAACCAGGACAGGTGTGATGAACTTGGATGGGGCTGGCTGTGAGACTCCTCCGACTCTGGCAGTTGTGGGTTGGAAGGTACCAGAGGCCAACATGTGCAGCACAGCCGGCAGCTTTGTCTGCGGAGGGATGTTGGTTGTCCGCTGTGTTGGTACCGTCAGCAGGTGGGCGATGTGGGTCAGGATGCGGGGGATGGTTGTCCTTTTGGGCCTGTAGTGGGCAATGTCCTCCTCTGGCTTTCGGTCTGTGTGGCTGGTGCGTTTAAGGTGGGTCCGCTGTCTTTGTGTACGCTGCCTCTGTGGTGGTCCGGTGGGGTGGTGGCGGGATGGGTCCTGGGGGTGGCGGCGGGCCTGGGGGTGGTGGCTGTGGGTGTTGTGGCCCTCATGGGTCTCGGAGCTGCATGATCATTGTCTCCATGGCATCTGTGGGTCTTCAGATGTGGCTCTTGGCTGGGCTCCCTTTCATGCTGCAGGTAGTCGTTCTGCTTAACACCAGCAAAAGGCAGGTGTTAATTCCCTGCTGCTACCGCGGCTTATCGCCTGTTTTTAGTTCGCATCGCAGATCTGGCAGTTTGTTGTGAAAGTGGTGTAGTGGTGTTTTCGTGAGTTTTTGCACGGGAACGCCTACTCTGCATCTCATTAGGGTTAGTTGGTGGTGTCACCCGTGGAGATAAATTTTGCGGCAGTTATCGCGGGAATACTGGCGATGACTGCAGTTTGCACCCACTTGTGAATGGGGCGTTAAATCTAACTCCACTTTTGATGCGTTAAGGTGGCGATAACTCGGCGATAAGTCCTTGTGAATATGCCCCAAAGTCTCTAGATGTAGGTTATGATTTGGCAAAAAAACTATTTTTGTCAATTGATACGGAGCGTCTCTCCAAGCCAAGGTATCACCAATATTAAGAACCAGTGGGGCAACCAAGATTTCCACTGCAAGCACTGTCAAATGCATGGTATCCTCTTTATCTGTACTCTCCCCATAACATGAAATCTAACTTCCTTTCAGGTATGTGCCTTGTCTACAATATGAAACCTGACGTGCTACATCGATCAATGTGAACAAAATCTTGACAGATCACAGAGGGTAGAAGCTGCCATTAGCACCCTGAAGAACAGAGAAAGCCCACTTTTCATGAAACCTCATGCCTCCACCAAGTGCCTATTTTGTGAAGAAATTAAATGTAGAGGGCCAAAGATTTCTTAGAATCCTACCAATGGTGCTGGAAAATGCTGGCGCTGTTAACCTCATGACTCTGGTGTTTGGACAAAATTTTGAGTTCAAAATATCGGGACACGGAAATATCGGGAAATAAATATCATGAGTCAAAAATACCGTGGTATAGAATTGAACATTGTGTTTTTAATATTGTTTTTAGTCATAAAATATCGTTTTAAAATTATTTTAATGTGTTTTAGTTAATATATTAATTTTATGTGATAGTTTTGTTGATATAAATATTATCAATTTTTTTAAATATCATTTGTAATTTGAAGTGATTTAGCATTTTTATTAATTGTTATTAGTAATTTATAGTGACATAGTGGGTTGTTAGGTTTAGGAAATAGGGTGGGAACATGTCAGCTTCAGGAATGGCCTGTTCCAGGATCCTCAGCGTGGCCCCAGGTGACTCGGAGGCGAGAGGTAGGGCCATCTTCATCTGCGATATATGGCGCCTTCAGTTGTCCCGCAGCATGGGAACACAATCTGATGCCAGCTTTAAGGACTACCTGTCCTAGGATCCTCAGCACTGCCCCAGGTGACTCAGGTGAGAGGCAGGAGCCATCTTCTTCTGCACTATAAAGCGTCTTCAGTTGTCCCTCTACGTAGGCCGCACTTGGGACATGCCAAGACCGCACCCGAGCTAAGAGCAGGCCTGTCCACGCTCAGAGGATTCCAGAGGAGGCTGGGGTGGTCGGGGCCACCCCTCTAACGTCACACCCTCGTTTCTTCAACCCCTCAATAAGTAAGTGTGGCCTGTTTGGGACATTTCCTATTACTGGCCTCTTTTTGTTTATTCACCATTATTTACTGCTAACTGCTGACATATTTGATCAAGTCCTCACTCCCATTGTGCTCCAGCTTTTGTTTGTGTCATGGGCAAACGTAATCTAGCGTAATGTATTGTAAAGTGGATTTGTAGAGCGCTACTTGTCCCCCGTGAGGGTATCCAGGTACTGAGTAGATGAGTGTAGGCATGTAGTGAAGCTGGACCTGAATACAGTGTTGTCTCGCAAGAAGACTATTTGAATAGCTAAGTCTTCAGCTTCTTGCGGAATTCAAGAAGTGAGGAGGAGACCCTCATGTGTTGGGGGAGGTTGTTCCAGGATTTGGTGTCTCGATAGGTAGGAGAATGATCAACTTCCCATTCTGCTTTTGTGGATATGGGGTGTGTGTGCAAGTGAGAGTGATGCTGAGCAAAGTTCTGTGGTGCGTTGGTGGAAGTGAAGCCGGTGATTGAGGTATGGGAAGCCTGTGTGTGTAGTGACTTGAATGCGTGTGTGAGATGTTTTAACTGGCAGTGCTTCTGGATGAGGAGCCAGTGGAGCTTTCTGAGGAGTGGTGTTGTGTGGGTTCGGCACAGGAAATTGGGGATGAGTCTAGCAGCGGCTTTTTGGATGGCTGTGAAGGAGATGGGTTGGGATGCCGGAGTAGTGTGCTGCCTGCAACAAATCCTTTTTTCTGTAGTTCTTGTCCTGGCTGAAAGAGAGTCATAAACTGTAAACTTTTTATAGCTTCACTGGACAGATCTTCATCTTACTTAACATTGGATAACACTTTCCATTTATTACCATATCCTTATCTTGTCTTACCAGAAACCACCAGACACTTGCCTTTCATAAATGTTATATATGAATTGAGCCATGCATAAGCTGGACTACACTATATGCAGATGTAAATATGCTCTTCTAAAAGAAGGGTTTTTTCCCCAACTCTTTGTTGGATCATAAAGTTGTTGACAGAACGTATTTGTTTTTTCTTGTTGCTGGAATGTATTCACTCCATCATTCATTTTCTTCCATTAAATGTAAATGTAAATCCAGTACTTGTATAGCGCACGAATCACCCCCGAAGGGGTATCTCGGCGCTGAGGGCCGTTGGGAAGATTAAGCGAGCTATTGCCCAGAGTCGCATGGTGATGGGCAGACCCCTGCCGCCGGAGATCGAACCGTGATCCCCAGCGTCCAGCGTCAGTCGCCCTGGCCGCGGCGCCACACCTCCTTCCATTACAGGTCCAGTTGAGCAAATTGGCATTTACCTGCTGATCTGGCTTCTTTTACTTAACATCGATTTTCTTTTTAGATCACCCCATTTTAAGAGGTTATTATAAATATTTATTAATGGCTGTCTTTTCGATGGCTCACTGTGCTGCGCCTCTGAAGAGATATGGATCATGCTTGAAATTTTGCACAGAATAAAAAATGTAAAAAATCTCCAGCAGAGAGATGATCGTGGCGGGAAATGGGATTTATACATACCAGGATTCTGTTATGAGCGAGCACATCATTGAGAGGTACATTTCTGACGAATGTCACTGTGTCCTTATGGGACAGGCTGCTAAGGCAACATCTACCTTAGCTGACGCATCTGGGGGTGAGCACAATGACTTCAGAAATCCAATCATCTCATGCAAAGATTAAGACCAAGTTCAGCGAGTCAAGGAAATTCCTTAAAATACAGAACCGCCATTTCTTACTTCAGTTTTCCTCTGAACAACACACGATTTGTTACGTCTTTACAGATCTCATTAGGAGAATTCCAAACCTAATGAAGGCAGCGAGGTAAGCAGGTGGACCAGAGGTTGGCGGAAGCACAACAAAATTTCATTGCCCACCTTCCATTCCAGCACCCAGAGCCAAACTACACTATTGGTATAAAACGACAAGATTCAGTCCATTATTTAACTTGGGCAAACAAAGAGCATCTATAGAGTGAACATTCTTCTCTGGTTCCCCTACTGAGCACTCTGGCAGCATCGACCTAACATAAGGAACGGTTTTCCAATTCTTGTAGTAAATTTCACAACAGACACAGATCCGCAATGAGTCTATGCAATCTATGTGTGAGTCCTGAGGTGGAAGATGGAAAGGTTGCATACTAAATGGAGGTAGAGTCACGGGTTCCAGCTGACTGACACGAAAGTGGACAGAAATAGTGCCAGAATTGATTACTAACTCCCAAACAGGCCGAAAATAAAAAGGCTTTAGTTCCTCAATCCTAGGGTGGGGACCTGAAACCAGTGCTTAAAGCCATATTAGTGAAATGTGCAAAAGTTCAAGGACAGTTGAGGGACTATTAGTGATAGGGGCTACAGGCACCACCCAAAATTATGTGGCAGCACAGAGCACCAGTTGGGCCCCCACACACTGCTCGAATGAAAATTCCTCTGCTTGTTCAACAAACACCACTCCAGTACTGACTGAACAACAACTCTTCAGATGTGCAAATCCAGGCAAGAGGCCCAGAAAGTGTTATCTGATTACCAGACCTGTAGACCACACCCATTCCATTCACATCTGCTATTTATTTCCTCCTTTACCAGCTCAGCCAAGGACATTGCCAGTCCTTACTCTCAGAATTACTCCCATCTCCTTGACTTCTGGCATGGAAGATACTGCAATCTCAGAGGATAAAAGCCAGTCAGAGCACCTAAAACTGAATTATGAGGGTCATTAAAGTTATAAAACGATGCAAACATTAAGATGTTCCATTTTCCTTCTTCTAAAAAGCTGTACAAGAAGGGAAAGAAGACTCAAAAGCATCCAAGGAAAATGGAAATAAAGAAGGCTATAATATTAATGATCTGCGCACAACAGAGCTAATGTCAACTCCAGATTGACATTCAAGATGAGCACCACATTTAAAACCTTTGTTTAAAAGAGCTAAGTATCAAGGAAACCAATTTAGCCTGGTTTTAATAATTTCTGGAAAACACGTCAGTACAGGTAAACTTCAAATTCTGCATATCAGAGCCCAGGGAATTGACATGGGGGTTCCTGCAGAGCTTCAATTTGTCCTGATTACCTCTTAATTTTTACATTGTTTCTTTAGTGACGCTGATCTCTTCATTTGAGTTATCAGTATGATGCAGATTATAACCAAAATATTTTTAAGATACATAGAGATCTGATAATGAGAGCAGACAACCATTTACAGCAGCCTCCAAAGGGTTGTGTGATGGATATTTTGGTATCAGCTGAAATTCGATAGGGATAAAACTGAGATTCTAGCTCCTACAAAAGAGTCAATGAGAAGTACCTTCCTTTCCGGACAGAAAAATATACACCTGTACCAAGTGTGAAAAATGTAGGGATCAAGTTTGACAAACCATTCACTATGACTGGGAAAGTGAATTTATGGTAATAAGTTGCCTATATCAACTACACATCTTGAATCAAAAATATCTCTCTTTTCTTTTCCTCAGAGAATTCACAGTTAACCATTAAGGAAACAACAACTTGCTGACTTTAAATTTCCAAACAGGTTTGACTTATCTTCATATGGGTTAGTCAAGCTCCACTGACTGCCAGTTAAGCAGATAATTCATTTTAAACTCACTTAGCTTGGGCCATAAAACTTTTTACAATAGTCTTCAGAATCCCTTATCAAGGAAACTCGTAATGTATAAGCCAAAGTGTCACCTCAGGTCCGAAAAAGGAAGTTTTGCTCAGGTACCTACATTTCGTCGCACCACTGTGGGTGGAATAGCGCTCAAAGTAGTGGCATCTAAGCTTTGGAACAGTTTATCAACAAGCTTACATGCCCTGATAATACTCAGGTAATATTTGAAAACGTGGCTTTGTCCTACAGTGTTATGGTCGTTTGATTATTCCTACCTGTTTTGTAGCGCTTTTTCCGAAAGGTTTGTGCACACCTAGATTCTTATGGGTGAATGCTGCCTATGAAAATAAAATACTAAAAATAAAAACATAAGACACACTTGCCCAGAAAGCAAAGGCATCCAGTTTATTTCCAGTACTAATGGTGAACCATTACAAAACCATCATACAACATGTTCACCACTTCTTGGAGCCTCTCGAATGAGACTAATTGGCTAAGTCACCCCATTTTTCCAACTCTCCGTTCACTGCACATGGACTTCAGAAATTTGGCTCACCAGGGAAAGTAACAGGGCAAAGTTGAAGCCAATGATGATCAATGTTACACCATATCCCTGAGAACCTATAACATCCTCCAATGTATGTATTGAATATACAATGTCCACCCACTTTGGCTTCACCGCACTTTTAAAGAGGACGAGGAGAGTCTGTACTGCTTCGAAGGTACTGAAAGTCAGAGCATCTTTTAAACTAGAGCTTTGCACTCTCTCTCTCCATCAGTCCGTATTCCTTATCCTCTAAATGGTGACACAACATAACATATAAAGAGCAACTTACATATTATAGACCATTGTCATGGACTACAATAAAAGAGTGTCCAATTTGACATTTTCTCTTATTGGCACACCCATTATACATCTTGCTATAGATCTTTTTGAAGATCAATGATGCTTCAATGATAATCTGCCATTAATGTGGAAACTCGATAGCCACATTTCCAAACTATTTTTTGTTGATCCTCCTCAAGACAGCCAGTAAATTATAAATTGGAGCCACCAACTTTCTTCGAGTAGTTTACCTGAGAAGGTTAGATAGAGTCACAGTATTCATCATAACTTTCTGATGAACAATGTTTTGCGAGAACGGCCCATTATGAGATACTATCTTGCCCAAGTGGCAGTTTTCTGTGCAAATCACTAATATTGATCCCACTCTTTTGCTTTGCTCAGAATCAAACCAGGAAAAAGAACTAGCTGAGCTGGAATAAAATTAAGGCCGAATGTCAGCAATGACAATGATCAAACATCTACAGGGCCAGGGCCGGACTGGCTACCGGGCGTTTTGGCATGCTGCCGAGCTGGGGGCTGATGTCACTGCGGTGGGGGCTAATTTCGTTGATGGAGACCTGCGTGTGCTTCGAAATAAACAAAGCAAAACGAATTTCGATCAGCACACGCAGGTCCCCATCAACGAAATCAGCCCCCAGCTCGGCAGCATTCCAAAACGCTGGGTAGCCAGTCCGGCCCTGTACAGGGCTGAAGAAGTAGGAAACAATCTCATGAGTGGAATGCTTTTTGTGCAAACATGATCACTAACCGACAGGAAGAGGGAATCAATAAGTGGAGATTACTATGTAATTGAAGGAATTTAAGGATCAACATCCATCCATTTTTCTGATCACACTTCGATACAGGTAGGGCTTTATTCACAAAGCCATTTTCACATCTAAATTCAGCTTATATGCGGAAATGACCTAAGTTGCTAACTTTCCTAAACCAAGTTTATGCAATGCATTCACAAAATGTGAGCTTACATTGGTAAATAGATTTACCTCTACGTTATATAGTTATAAGTAAAACATTATTAAGCCTATAACACCATGACAATAATAGAACTCAGAAACTCTAAAGCCTTTTAGTCACGGCACGCTAAACCAACACTTTACAATCAGGGCCGGACTGGCTACCGGGCGTTTTGGAATGCTGCCGAGCTGGGGGCTGATTTCGTTTATGGGGACCTGCGTGTGCTGAACGAAATTCGTTTTGCTTTGTTTATTTCGAAGCACACGCAGGTCTCCATCAACGAAATTAGCCCCCACCGCAGTGACATCAGCCCCCAGCTCGGCAGCATGCCAAAACGCCCGGTAGCCAGTCCGGCCCTGTTTACAATGACCCACATTTTGCTATTTTGCAGCATAATGCCATGGTATCTCTAAAGTGCTAGATGTCATGTGTCTTAAACGGGGGAATAGCCTTCTTATGCACAACTCACTCATGTTTTGAGCAAAAAGAGTGTAACTGTTTCAATCCCACCGAATTGCGTCGTAGTTTCCTTGGTTGCTCCCTTGGGATCCCATTTAGCAGTATAAGCAGGTATAAGGAAGGTGCCCAATCTAAATCGAATACTCCAAGTATGTCACAGTCAGGTAAGAGATCATCAAACTATACTTCATACCCATCATACAACTTTAACAGGAATATTTCCTGATAAGAACGAGTCACACCCTGCACTTCTTAGTATCATTACTTGCCTGACGAGCCAGTAACTTTCTTAGATCTTATGCTTCGTACCCAGATTTATTGTTCTCAGATTATCCCATGCTTCTCCTAGATTGAATCTCTAACAATCATACTCCATATCAATCAGCATTCAATGAGTGTGCAAAATACATATTTAGGGAAGGACTTAGAAGTCAGTAAGCATTATGACAACAATAGCACAACAAACAGTTCCCCACTGGAAGCCTTGATAGTATGCCAATTCAACATGAATGTCAGCAGGAAAACTTGACCCCAAACAAGCTAACGGCTGATCCACTGGGTCCTTAGAATCCTCACCCATGCTGTTCACCTGAGAACCTGTAAAATCACATTCAACACTGAAATTACATTCATCACAACTTTCTCAAAAACCCATCATAGCTTTAGAAGAATTCTCAATAACATCCACAACATCCTAAAACGTCTCTATTCAAAACACGTGTGTGGTGTTCTCCACATTAGTTAAATAAATAGCATAGGCAGATGAACTTGAAGAGGTCCGTTTATTTCACCTCAGCCACCAACAGCTTACAGATCAACTGACCACGCTCAAATCAGTCTCACATTCTTAACTAGAATACAACGTAAGATTCTAAATGGAACACACGAAGATGTCACACATCTTCTCTTCTTACAAAAGACAAACAACAAAACAAAATAAAAAAGAGTAATTAATAAAAGAGAACAGCTCATATGACATAGTCCTTCATATAAAATGGTAAACTGCACAATCTCTGACTCCTCTCTCTCTGATATTATCAGGCAAAGAGTGCGAGTTGGATGAAGAAGACTTGTCTTCAGTGTTCAACGAACTGGAAGGTATCCCACCCAAACTTGGATGAGAATTGACAGAGACCACACGACTCTTATTCCAAATCCTACCATCTTCAGTTTTGACGGCATTTCTGAAAATTTTAACAATTCTTCTCATTTTTGAAAACTTAGACCAAGATTGACATCCCACAGGTGCTCTAATTTTTACAAATTCGCCAACACTCAAGCTGTTGTATTGCACAGATTTTTTGTCATCAAAATAACGTTTTCTTTCCACCTGTTTCTCAAGTTCTCTATCCCTCCAACCACCAATGCAATTGTCTTTCAAACCCTTATTGAAGGACATCCACCCAGGACATAGTTTTGAGTTTGGTGCCCTACCTCTAAACAGCTCAAAAGGAGACCTACCAGTGGTGGAATGAGGAGACATACGATAGGCAGAGATTCTATCTTGCAAAACCTGTTTCCAGTTTAAATTGCTCGCCCTTGCCAACTGAATACTCTCTTTAAGAGTTTTGTTGACTCTTTCAACAGCCCCGTTGGTTTCAGGATGATAAACTGCACTGCGTTTGTGAGTAATCCCACAATCTCTCAGATAGGCCTGAAATTCCGAAGAACAAAACTGAGTCCCATTATCTGAGAGTATGGAATTAGGATAACTCTCCTTCTTGAAAACCTCTTCTAAAAACTTTATGACACTCAAAGATGAAATATCTCTGACCGAGCACACTTCAATCCATCTAGAATAAAGATCCAGAAGGACTACCAAATAAGGTGTATCAGACACCCCATGCAAAGGACCAACTATGTCGATAGCTAACTCATCCCAAGGATATTTAGGTAGCTTTCTGCAGACCATGGACATTTGTCTGGTTTTGAGAATCTTATCACTGGAACAACACTCCAAACAGTCTCGAACCATCCTTTTAATCTCTCTGTCCATGGCAGGCCACCAGTAAAGCATCCTCAAATACTCCTTTGTCTTAACAATGCCTAAGTGACCAGAGTGAGCAAGAGATAAAAGTTTGCCACGCACAACCACAGGAGGAACAAGTTTGGTGCCTCTCACCAGTAATCCATCAACAACAGCCAACTCATCACAAATCAAAGACCAGGGCTTCACCAGATGTTTGTTTTTTCCTAATGAAAGTAATTCTATTACTTTCGAGATTTCATGATCTTTCCCAACTTCTGTTTTCCACTCTAACTCATCGACAGCACCAACAGTAATTTCACAAACATTAACCACATCATCGACCAGATCAACATCCTTCTCATCGGAATTGGTAACATCCACCAATCTAGAGAGACAATCAGCCGACTTGTTGATAACACCTGGAATATAATCCACAATAAAATCAAACTCTTGTAGAGAAATGATCCATTTTCTGATTCTCGAAGAAATGGAATCCAAACCTTTCTTTGAAAACACTTCTTTAAGGGGTTTATGATCAGATAATACCTTCACCTTGGTTCCCCAAATCAAATTCCTGAACTTCCTTAGTGCCCAAAAAATGGCAAGAGACTCCTTTTCAATTACTGAATAGTTTAGCTCTGAACCTCTTAAGCATCTGGACGCACAGGCAATAAGTCTCTCAACACCACAACTCTTCTGTAGTAGCACAGCACCTAGGCCCTTTGCACTGGCATCAGTAAGAATCAGGGTCTCATCTCCCGGCACAAAAGATTGAAGAGAAGGTGCTTCCTTTAAATCATGCTTGATGGCAACAAACTCATTGGCACACTCACAACTCCAAACAAACACAGCACTTTTCGCAGTAAGTTTCCTGAGGGCATGAGTCTTATCAGCATATCCCGGAATAAACTTACTGTAAAACTCAACCATTCCTAAAAAGGAAAGAAACTCCTCCTTATTAGAGGGCTCACTGACATTCTCAATAGACTCAACCAAGTCTTTCTTAGGAAAAACTCCACGACCTGTAATGCAGTGCCCAAGATAGTTAACCTCGTCCACCGCAAACCTGCACTTCTCCTTTTTTAGTGTTAAACCAGCCTTTCTCAGACAATCCAAGACAGAACACACTCTAGAATAATGTTCGGCTTTAGTGCTACCATAGATCAGCAAGTCATCTTGATAGCACTTCACCCCAGAAACACCTTTAAGAACATTGGACATGATCCGTTGAAAAACGGAAGCAGCGGAAACCAGACCGAAAGGCATCCTACAAAATTTATAGGTTCCCATAGGAGTGACAAATGCTGTCAATTCCTGAGAAACCTCATCCAACTCCACCTGATGGTAGGCGGACGCAAGATCCAAAGTTGTGAAAAACTTGGCATCTACCAGAGTACCAACCAACTCATCTATGTTGGGCAGGGGAAACCTATCCACAACAACTTCTTTGTTGAGGGAGCGCAAGTCAATACAAAGGCGCAGCTCACCACTGGCCTTCTTGGTGACAACTATGGGAGCCAACCACTCTGTCGCTTCAACAGGCACTATGATACCCAAGTCAACTAAACGCTCAATCTCCTTTTGGACACCAGCCTGTTCATTCAATGGTACCCTTCTGACTTTAGCAACAACAGGAATTGCACCCTCCTTCAGTCTTATGTGATGTTTGTAACCTTTAAGACATCCTAATTTGTCTTCAAAAACATCAGCAAACCGCTCAGCCAAAGTAGACCAAGAATCTTCTAGAGTCTGGACTACTACTTGTGGTTCAGTGTTTGGATTGAGAATAACGCCAAGCAAACGTTGGTGAGTCCACCCCAACAGTGCATCCCCACACTTAGCCACGTAAACCTTCCCAGAGATGGTGCGTTCACCTAATTCAATGCAGGATAAGAAATACCCCAACAGGGTTATTGGCACACCACCATACCCCGCAGGAGAAACATCACCTTTCATTAGGGTACACTTGTCTTTAAAATACCGATCAAAAGTATCTTTATTAATCATGGTAAGATGCGAGCAAGAATCAAACTTCAACTCAAGCTCAACACCATGAATTTTGACTACATGGGAAGGATGAGAGGCTTTCTACATCAACCTGATACATTTTGACCACATGAGAAGGATGACTGGCTTTCTCCACATCAACCTGATACATAATCTCCTTTACCTGTGGATGATCTCTTATCTGTGCTTGAGGTTGTTCCCTCTTTTACCCTTGTTCCTGCACCATTTAGCATAGTGTCCTTTTCTGCCACAAGCACTACAATTAATGTGAAGAGCAGGACAGAACGGAGCATTAGCTCTATGACCCGCTCTGCCACACCTAAAACAAATGAATCTGTTGTCAGCAGAAGAAGCAGAAGAAGAAGAAGAATAAGAAGAACCCTCACAACCCCGAGAATATTTGTCACCTTCACTGACAACAGGTGCCTTGTTTTTTACCAGACATACTACTTCTTCAATGTTGGAACTTGAAGCACAAGACTTTTCTTTTGCAACACTCAATTCTTGAACACACTTCATCATATGTTCAACTCGCTTAGCTATAGCGAGAACCTCATCTAAGGGAGGTTCGTCATTTAACCATGATTCTTCCCTGATTTTGTCATGAGCACATCTCAACACGAACTGATCCCTGATCCTTTCCTCTACAGCCCCTCCAAATGTGCAAGACGCTGCAAGTTTCCTCAAAGCTGTGACAAACTCTTCAACAGATTCATCTATTCTCTGCTCTCGTAGCCCAAAGTGGTAACGTTCCATTATAGTGCTCAGACGAGGAAGATAATGCCTATCTAATTGAAGAATGCACATTTCATATTCATTCAAGGTTCTTTGGTCAGCAGAGCTGAGTTCTGGCAAATGTTCAAGAACATCTTGTCCTTCACCCCCTAAGCAGTGCAAAAGTAAGGAATGTTTCCTTTCTGCACTTAAGTTCGTCCCACAAACACGTGCGTAATTCCCAAAAATCTTTTTCCATTTTTGCCACTTAATCGTGGGTTCACCTGGACTGGTAAGGAAAAAGGTGGTTGTGTTACATTCTGCATTCTTAGGTACACAATAAACACTTGTATAACTTCCAAAACCCAGCTGTGTAGGAACCCCCCTTTCAATCAGATGTTGTGGAAAAAAAAAAACACTCTGATGTCCAAAAGTTGTGTGAAAAAGCTAATAACAGCCTAGACGTCACTACACTAGAATAATAAATTTCTTCACAAAACACCTGCAAACTTCTCAACTCCAAATGCTGACTCAAGACGTTGAGCACATAAAGCCTGCAAGCTTAAATCGTAAGCACGATGTAGACACAAATACAAAGATGTGCCAGTAACATTTAAAACAACACGCTCAAAAAGAAAAATGTGTGAGACACATGTGCAAGATCTCAAACCTGAAACCTTCAGTTACATCTAGAATCACACATGTCCCAAGCGCCGGCAAAACTCCAAGGTGTGCCAGTCACCGTGTCTTGAGATGCAGGAGGAAACTAAAACACTGTGCCACTGAAATGTCCCGGCAAAACTCCAAGGTGTGCCAGTCACCGTGACTTCAAATGTAGGAAGAAACACAAAAACGAAGTGCCAATACAGTTTTTTGCGTGACCCGCAAATACGCTGTAACCGGGAAGTACACTATCACTGATGGTGATCTTCCCAACTCCTTAAAATGGCCGCCAAAAACGTGACATGACGCGATGACGCTTCTCTGTAAATAGGGTCCTTACACAATTTGACGTTCCCAGCAACCCCACGATTCGTCACAAGCAGATGCTTCACTGATCATTCCACGACGCGTGAAGGCGCTGAACACTGCTCTGACGCAGCTGACACGCACGAGCGGTTCAGCTTCCCTCTAGGCCCACTTCCAGTCTCTTCGTGAAACGCAGATGCGTTTCACAACCCGCCCCTCTTCTTCACTCCTCACCCGATTATCCGTTAGAGGCAGGACACGTCTCACATATCAGCCGCTGGAGAAGATAATTACTCTTCTCTTAAAAGAGTTACACAGCCGCAGGAGGAGCAACACGAAGTGAAACCAACCAAGGGGAAGCGCTGGAGCAGTCCAACCTTCGCTGGATGTTGAGGTGAGAGCCACACTGCCACGCTCGTCGCCAAATTAATGTGGTGTTCTCCACATTAGTTAAATAAATAGCATAGGCAGATGAACTTGAAGAGGTCCGTTTATTTCACCTCAGCCACCAACAGTTTACAGATCAACTGACCACGCTCAAATCAGCCTCACATTCTTAACTAGAATACAACGTAAGATTCTAAATGGAACACACGAAGATGTCACAACGTGTTATTAAAATTGTGGCAACAATGGCAACTCCATCAACTTCATGATCTACGTATGTTTGTTACAACTGCTTCTTATGGAAAGGGGTTTAAAAAGAAGACTACAATTTAACTACTGTGATAGGAAACCATATGATTAAAACTTCAATGAACTGCCAAAGCATACTCTACTGTCCTTGCAGCTTAGACTACGTGGGGAGAACTGTTCTGACTGAACTTAACCTGCAACAATAAACTTCTTATGCTCCACTTTGATCTTTATTTCATCATTGCCCTTACTCTGCCATCTTTATTTTTCTAATAAGTTTACCTTCGTAACAGGATATCTAAATCCACAAACTATGGGCCCAATTCACAAAAGTAAACTGAGACGAAAGTATAACTTTACGACTTTCGGTATTCAGAAAGGGCATTTACGAGCAGTAAAGTTAGACTTTTGTCTCAGTTTTGTTCTCAGTTAAACTTAAGACCAAAACTTAAGTTTAATTGAGACAAAAGTCTAACTTTACTACTCGGAAATGTCCTATTTGAATACCAAAAGTCGTAAAGTTAGACTTTCGTCTCAGTTTACCTTTGTGAATCGGGACCTATGTTACTGGTCTTGAAAGAAAATTTTCCGAATTGTTACTCTTTCATGGTAACACTTACTCTATTACTGCACCACATACTAACTCAATATGGTGTCTCCGTCAGGTTATACATAAAGACAAACACGATTTATACTCAAGAACAAGCATGGACAGATATCTGTCACACATTCCACACACCTAGACATGTCACTTAGCAGAGACACTACCACAAACCTTACCACTTGAGCATAGCACACCATTAGCAGTAGACTTCCTCCCTGCCAATCAACTAGCAGCCCTTACAAGGCCTTTTGCTTTACATACTCCGTTATGATACCTTTATGACTGTTGCTTTTATTTACAGACACCTAAGTAAAAAGCTCTAGCTAACAGACGGGACATCGATGGTGTGACAACATATGCCTGAACACTAAGGGCTTGATTAAGAGTCTGGCGGCCCATGGACTGCTAGACTCATGGGGGCGGGCGGTGGTGCTCTCCCGACTGCCCTATAACAATTAGGGCAATCGAACCGCCATTGCCCCGCCACAGCCACTAAGGTACCGCCGTTCCCTGGCAGTGTAGAAGCAGTATTTTGCTTGTCCCGCCAAGCATATTACAAGTTTACTCTCCGCCACGGTTTTCATGGCGGTTCCTCCTCCATGAACACCGTGGCAGAGAGGAAACAAAGGTGGCCCTACAGGCCCCCCTGATGCCTCCCGCCATGTGGATGCACACATGGGGGCACAACATGTGCCCCCCTGTGTGCATGCATACCAGTTCCTGCATGGTCTATGCCATGCAGGAACTGTTTTTGGTGTTCCCATTGCGGTAGCCATTTTCGGAGGCACTGCCGTGGGAACGTAACAAAAAAGCCCACCAGACATGAGAAACACTGTGCAGCGGCGGAGCGGACCCGCCACCCCACCGCCAAACTCGAAATCAGGCCCTTAGCTGTCTTGAGTGGTGATACATCCCACATACTGTTCAAATTGGCACTATGGTTTTAAATTTGAAGGGTTTTTATGTTCTTTGGTGTTTATTTTCATCAAACTATCAGAATATCTCTTCGATCATCATTTAAGTGATGGGAGGTATCAATAAAACAGGTCACATAAATGTTTTTATATTCACCCACAACTGCATGTTTCTATTACAAATTATGCAGGGCCAGACTGGAGAAACAAAAGCAGTCCTGGCAAAAAATGCTTAAACCAGCCCCGCTCCCTTCCTCACCTAGCTCTTCCGCTTTATTTCCATTTACCTATTCTCTAATTTTCCTTATCTCCTCTCTCTCTTCTCCCTATCTGATCTCTCTCTCTCTCTCTCACCATATGCCTGGTGCAGTTAAACCTGTGAGGATGACACCATCAACAACTCAGGGCATTCAAAATGGCCTCCAAGGGCTCAAGCCCACTGGGGATGTTCCATGAAATTTATGTAAATGATGTAACAAACAAATTTGTCCTTATCGAGTATTCTCTCACCTGGATTACATCAACTTGTGGATATTTTGTAATAGCGATTACCAAATATCGTTTTTTTGTGAATCACTATTTGGTAATTGCTATTACTAATGTACAAAAGTGTTATCTAGCCCATATTCCCTAAATAGTGATTTGTAGTGGGTCGCAAATAGACCTACCTCATGAATATTAATGAGGTAGGTCACAATTTGTGACCTACTAGGATTCACATTCACTGCCATCACAGGGATAGTGGCCTTCTGGGGTCAGCAGACCACCATGTCTGTGATTTCTTTTAAATAATGAAATAATTTTTTTAAATGCAGCTCGTTTTAGTTAACGGAAAATGGGATATGTTTAAATAAAAATGAAATGTTTCATTTTTATGCTTTAAGAGCAGGCTCTTAAAAAATAATTTTTGGAACATTCTCAAGGGGGAAAGACCCGATCCCTTCCCATTTGCGAATTGGTTAACACCAACTTTCAGTTGGTGGTAAAGCACGAATGTTTTGAGACCACATTTCGGGCAGAAAACATTAGTACATACCATGAAGATTCCTTATTTGGAAGGGACGCCCTGAACATACCCCTTCCAAATAGCAATTCTGTTTGTGTTTGCAAACTCAAACTGCGATTCGGTAACAAGTAACCGAATCGCAACTTGGAGTTTGTACTTTACAAAAAGCCTTTTTGCGGTAACAAACGGCCAGTTGCAACAGCAAAAATGCTTTAGCCATCTAGCCCCAAATTACTTGCCAGCTAAAGACCATACTTTTCCACTAAACTAACAAAAAACTCAAAGAGACCCCATTATACTCACAGTATCTCAATAGCGGTATCTTCATCAAAGGAACCACATCAAATAATTACTGAATACTGGATTCAGGAGTGAATCTCATCCCCCATCACACCCCCACACAAGAACTCTGTGATGCACTGGCAGACCTCTAGACCACCAAAGCCAGAGCTTCGAAAAGGATTGCCTCCTGAACAAATCCCATGCCATACTTCCTCCACAGCCACAAGCACACAAGTGCACTGTGGTTAGCAATCCAGTCTGCTCTTCTTCAAGCTGCTCTCTTCTAGCAAAGTCATGGAACACATTAGAGCCAGTTTTATTGCCTTCAATATTGATTGGTTTATTGATTGAAGCCTTTGTTGAAATACACTGGAAGAGGGTGTCCTGCCACTGATGAGATGAAGCAAGAAGGAAGGGGCAGCACAAGCTGAAAAGAGATGAGTTTTCAAATGATGCAAAAGGGAATGAGAGAGCTGATGGACCGAAGACTAATAGGTAATCATTCCAAATTTCAGCCATGGCAGCCAAAAAGAAGCCACCAACCAGATTAAACTTCCTGAACTTCCTGAAGAGAAGTAAACTGGAGAGAAGAGCATTAGAGTCCTGGCAAGAAAAGTGAGATCTCATGTGGGTTGTAGTAGGGGCGTAGCGTGCTTTATGACACATGCACAGAACCTTAAAAATGAAACATTTGTGCATTGGGAGCCAGTGAAGAGATTTAAAATGAAGCTAGATCCTTGATCATTTGCTTAATCCACAAGCAAAGCATGCAGCCACATTCTGAATGCATTGGAAATTAGCAACAGTATAATCAGGGAGACCAACGTGAAGGGAGTTGACGTAGTCTAACATGGATAAAATCAGTGACTGCACAACTGTTTTCTATAATGTTCAGACAGAATCAGAATGATGGTATTAATATTCTGCATGAGGAAAAAACAGGAGAGGGTGAGTTTATCAATATGAATATTGAAAGAGAGTTGACTGTCAAAAATAGTGCCCTATGTTATGTGTGGAATAGACCGGTTTTGAAGGTGAACCAGGCCTCTCAGACCGTCATGCTGTTGACCAAATAAAAGAATTTCCTCTGACCTGTTAACGGTTGCCGAGGTCAAATCCCACTGGCGTAAAAAACTAGAATATTCTAGACGCAGACCCCCTTCAACGAGGGCCTGTTCTCTACAACTCTACTCCAAGAGGTGACTGGGCAGGTTACAGTGTACATACCTGGGCAAATGACAAGGGCCCGCACTCCAATTGTGAGTACCCTGCCTTCTTTGGGCTCAGGGCCTGCCAGCCTCTGCTCTCAATACCTCATCCCCTAGAAATGAATTGGATGGAACTTTGGGTATGCCTAGTGTAGTACAGATGCAAAAACTGGCCTTCAACCATGCTCTTCACTTCAATGCTGAGTGTATAAATTGCCAAACTAGTTTAATTGATGTTATTAATGTCATTTATGATGTTATCTGTGGTGTCAGGTGAATGGTTATGAGAAATGCATGGGGGAACAAATGATTAAGTTCAATATAGCAGGATCTTCAACGGTTTTTAGGTTTTCTTTATTCTTTAATACCATCACTACCTTCATAAAGTAATTAAATTCCTAGGGCAATGAAGTCAATCCTCAATTTGCCTTCAACTAAAGCTTTTTCAGAGATTTTCATTTTGTTATAACAAGTGCTATTCCTCTCAAGAAAAGACCCATACCCTGTTCCACTTTTTTCTGTGTTACAAAATTCATGGATAAATCCTGAGATCCAGCAGTACACAAAATGGCAGACTCATTTTCTGTTCGGATTCATGGATATTGCAGTATCAATTAAAATATTTTGTACAATACTGAGAGCAGTGGCTGTATCTCTAGAATCACTCCGCACCCTCTCTGTGTCAAGGGACGCTCACGTTTCCCCACTTCTCCCCCCTTTATTTTTGGCACTATCTTTGAGTCAAATAATAGCCGCTGCAACAAAATGATTCAGTAATGGCCAGCCATTTTAGATAATTTAGCTCTGCAGATCCCTCAATGCCCGATTGAAAAAAAGACATCTCCACCAATCTGATTCAAGTCTTTTTGAAAATTGTTATCCTAGAATTACCATCTGATCAAGATCTGCAGATAATCTGTTAACAAAGCAGCATCAATATATACATAACATTAACCCTTAATAGCACAACAGTCGCCTTTTTGGAATGCAAATATTTCAAAAGTTTCAGAATAGATTTACATCAAACAAAAGGGGTCTTTTGTTAGTAAAGTTCTTTTTTCACTCTAGATTATGGGCCCGATTCTGATGCGGGTTGGAAAAGCTTCCCGACCGAGGGCCTGATTCTGATGCGGTTAGGAAGGCCTCCTAACGGCATTTGCTCCTTCCAAATCGGATCGGGAACGTGTCTTCCCGACCGAGGGCCCAATTCTGATGCGGTTAGGAACAAATGTTCCCATTGAAGTCAATGGGAGTTCAACCAAATCGTATCTGGAAGCATCCGGATGCATCCTACTCCGCCGGTCGGACTTTCCCGAGCCGAGTGGGTCGGACACCATTTCCCAACCGATTCGGTCGGGAAGCTTTTCCAACCCGCATCAGAATCGGCCCCTTAGTGTAATTTATTTCAGTAATTCTTCGCTGTATCAGAGAACAAATGTTCCTGTGGAACTTAAAATAGAAAATACTACTTTTAATTTACCCCTTATATCTTTGTAACTTTAACCAATATACACAAAAATTTAAATAAGTAAACTAATTTGGAAGGGTAAGCTGCCAGGTCATGTATCAAGCAGTATTTTCAGTACCCCTTCTCACATATCTCATGGTGTTCATCATTTGGGTCAATCTTCAGCTATGCTTAGTACATTCTGTGTGCAGCAGATGAATTGATGTTATTGATAACATAATTTGTGATGTCATCTGGGAGAGCATAAGTGAGGTTATTTGCAACAGATTGTAGGGGTTATTGTGTTGCTCACTGTCAATGGTAAATTTCAGTCCATTTCAAGTTTTAAAATGTAAGCAAAACATTTCTTTTCTAAAATTTTAGACTGTTTTTTTTTAAAAAGCAGACATTATTTTCTCTTGAGAGTAAAGAACAATACTTTTCCCTTAATAAAGAGTTATTTTCTATGATGTACTTTGGTCTCTGACCACTGCAAGAAATTGCTATACCCAGTGTTCAGTAATGTACAGTGGGACCTCGCGCCGGGCATGCCTCTGGAACCCACATAGTATGCTGCTCTTGCCCAAAATACCACCAAAAGTCAGACTAGCAATACGGGTGCAGCACACTAGTCTGCCAGTCGCCTCCTCTTCCTCGATCCTTTGGGACTGGGCCCGTTTCACCACAACCTCTCCCTAGTGGATGTTTTGGGATTTTTCAAAATTCTATAAAAGTCCAAAATATGCTCAGATCATACCAAAAAACCTAAAGGCATACATTGATGACTTTTAAAATTATGAGACCCTGATAAAATTGTGCAACAGCACCTAGGTCCCATTGTTCAATGCAAGGGATGCAGGAACATAGAGGCTACTTTTACAACTGGGATATGAGTATGAACCCTAAAACTGTATATATGTGTGAATCAATTTTGGTTTCCTAAACCCTTCATATTAACCTAACTATACTTATGAGCAGATATGCAGCAAAGTTTGAGCCATATTAGTGAAGCTTCTCACTAGTTATTGGTGTTAAGTAAATGAAACTGAATATATCAATGAAACACAAGCATGCATATAAAGCATATATTTTGTGAAAATAATCATACACCTTAATCCACAACGAAAGACATTCAATTTTATTAGAATAATTATCCGTGAAGTAAACAATCAGTCACAGCTGGCATGAAAAACATACAGATGGGAAATGAGAAAAACAAGCTGTTTGGTTAGAAAATCCCGTACCACCAGCAGAAACGAGAAACAGCTCCTGGCAGTTAAACCCGTGCGAGGTCATTTTTGAACCCGCGACAAGTTGTAGTAGGCTGACATGAGTCAGTACAACATGATACATTCAGTCATCTGCCATTACAGATTCTGTACACAGTGCAGGGTCTACTAAAAATACATCTACAACTCTCTAAGAAATGAGGATCATGCAATAGCCCCTTAATGCACAGCCCTGGAGTTTAACAAAATTACAAATAAGACAATGACAATAGAAAACAAAATTAAAAATTAAAAAATAATAAATAAAGATTTCTCAAACTTCGAACCTCATTACAAGTTGACTGTTATTTCTTGGTGGTAATACTGGGCCAACAATAACTGAAACTGAGGGTATAGGTAATACTGTTGGGTTATTAGTTATCCATGATACGCTATTATAGATTAGGGAAAAACATGCTGCGAGCTGAATTACAAGTCAGAGTTCACATGTTTTACCCACAGTCCAGGAACCCTTTCATGCCACATACCCAGCTGTTTTTAGCTTTTAGCTAAAAAGGGACTTGGGAATTGGCTTTCCCAAGTCACTACAAAAGCATTATTAAAGCCAAGACCACTATAAAAGCCTACCCCTGGGATCTATGTACAGGGGCGGAGTGGGGCCAAGCCAGGCTGTTGCACACAAACAGATCACAAAGTCCCATACTGCTGTCGTCTAATTGCAGCAATTATGCACAGGACTACATGGAAATTTCCCTAAATATGGACTGATTATAAAAGCAGTTGATGAACAAGTTACTTACCTTTGGTACTGATATATCTGGTAGAGACATATGTTAGTTATAGATTCCTTACCTTAGAATTTCCCCAAGGCATAAGTGTGGATCCGGAGATTTTTCTTTAGCAGTAGCCCTGCGGGTCGTTAGGTGGCGCCAGTCGACTCCACACCTGTCGTCGGCGTAGTGGGCGCGGGATGACATCACGGGACATACCTAGACGCCGCCCATGCCAGCTGACGTCAGTTCTTAATACGACTTTCCACACCAGAAGCTCAGAGCCATGAAAGACGCTGACCACTGGTGAGTCAAAACTAGGGTCCTATAGGGGAGTCCCTATCCCTAGAAATCAGTTCGCAGAGCAGGGAGGATGGGTGGGGCCATAAGGAATCTACGTCTAACATATTTCTCTAACAGATACATCGTTACCGAAGGTAAGTAACTTGTTCATCTGATAGAGACTGTTAGTTGTAGATTCCTTACCTTAGAATAGATACCCCAGCAGTACCATCCCCAGAGGAAGGTCCGCGAACCAAGATCATATTCGGAAGTCCTGGAGGACCGAACGGGCAAAGTACCCGTCCGTCCAGACCTGGCTGTCGTGGCAGATGTGTCTGGTAAACGTGTGCAGGGATGTCCACGTTGCCGCCTGACAGATGTTGAGGACTGAGACTCCATGTGCAAACGCCCTGGTTGCCGCCGTTGCTCCGGTGGAGTGAGCACGCAACCCCACAGGAGGTTCCTTCTTCACCAAAGCATAGCATATTTTGATGCAGAGGACAACCCATCGGGAGATGGTTAATTTCTGAACAGCCCAACTTTTCTTAGCACCCACATAGCCAACGAAGAGTTGAACATACACCTGGAAGTCTTTAGTGGGATCAAGATAAATAGACAATGCACGTTTTGGGTTCAGACGGTGGAGTCTCTCCTCCTTGGAGGGATGCGGGGATGGGTAAAAGGTGGGCAGGGTGATAGATTGTTCCACATGAAAGGGCGTGATGACTTTAGGAAGGAACTAAGGTTTCGTTCAAACCCCACTTTATCCCGATAAACAGAAAGGAAAGGGAGCTTGGAAGCTAAAGCCTGCAGCTTGCTCACCCTGCGAGCAGAGGTGATGGCAACAAGGAAGGCAGTCTTGAGAGTCAGCAACCTGAGAGGGTAGTTATGAAGAAGCTCGAAGGGAGCACACATAAGAAAAGTGAGAACCAGATTCAGATCCCATTGGGGCATTACAAAAGGAGATGGAGGGAACAGATAAGTAAGCCTCCTAAAGAACCTATTAACAATAGGAGATTTGAATTAGGAAGGCTGATCTGGCAGCCGAAGAAAAGCAGAGATAGCTTCAAGATATCCTTTAAGAGTGCCCAAAGCAGATCCCTGCTGGGCCAAAGAAAGTATGCACGAAAAGACTTCGAAAAAAGGAGCAGAAAGGGGGTCAACAACCTTTGCTGTACACCATGCCATAAATTTGTTCCATCTACAGGCGTATACCGTTTTAGCAGAGGGCCACCTGGCTGCCAAGATAACATCACGGTGCCGTTGGGGGAGTAACGGTTGAAGGAAACACACCCACTGACACGGTGGGAAGCTGGTATGATTGCCGTGGGCTACCACCTGTCACTCTACATATAAAATTTGATGTCCAGTGAGGTGAACTTCGACCTCGAGCCCTGACGAAATTGCCGCAACAGAAGACAGGCAATGAAACATGTTGGCCCATCTTAAAGTGGTCTGTAACATGCAGTTCGGTTTTAAACTTTGAGTAAGCTCACGACTTTGAATAAAATTGGAATCTTACATATGTGAGTCTTAACTCAATTTTATTTGGAGAAATACTTTATTCTTTCACACACTACGGGGTCTCCTCTGACATACACATAGTATTGTCTTCACCTCTATCCCCTTTTACTGGACACTTTTCTTTTTTCACGGGTGAGAAAGTCACCGATGATGAGAAACGTGGGCAAACTGGTGAGAACCTAACAGTAGCTCCTATGGTGATGCGCATGTGAGGGACTTTCTCACCTTTTCACAATTTTTTGTTTCGTATACACCTTTCACTAGGGGGTATATTTATATGGGGTTGACTGATAATGTGCTCATAAAAATAAAAATAATTTCTTGGACATTTGAGACTGGAGAAGGCTGGTAATTGTTTGAAACCAGCGGTTGGGTTGAGGTAGTAGTCCCCCCCCCCACCAGCTCTACAATAGGAATTGGACTATGTCCTTTACAATCAGGTCTATTTTGTTTGTTGTCGCTTAAAAGTGGAGGGCGACCTGATTGGTATTTCCCCTCTTGAGCTCCTTATTGTGGGTGCCAAGATAACATCACAGCCTTCAGGCGGATGGTTGAAAGCTGTCAACTGCCGCCGCTCAATCTCTCACGCAAGGAGGTGGAGACTGGACAGGTTCGGGTGAAGAACCGTACCCGCTGCTGTGACAGAAGATCCTCCCAAAGCGGCAGTCTGACCGGAGGATCGATGGCCATTGTCAGAAGGTCGGGGTACCAGACTCTTCTTGCCCAATCCGGAGCTACAAGAATGACTTGAGCCCGGTCGTACTTGATCTTCTTGAGCACTCTGGGCAGAAGTGGTACAGGCGGAAAGGCATACAGGAGGCCGCAGCTCCACTCGCGGCAAAAAGTGTCACCGAGCGAGCGCCGCCTTGGAAACTCCAACACGCAATACTTCGGGCATTGCGCATTATCTTTTGAGGTGAACAGATCTAGCAAGAATCTCCCCAGCGCTGAAAGACACCTTGTGCCACCTCCGGATGGAGATGCCATTTGTGATCAACCAGGCACCGACGGCTTAGTTTGGCCGCTCTGGCGTTCAGAGAACCTGCCAGGTGTTGAACCTCTAGGGTTATGCACTTATGTTCCAGCCATGTCCAGAGGCGGAAAGCCTCCTGACAAAGGGTCCACAACCCCACCCTGCCCTGTTTGATGCAGTATCACATGGCAGTGGTGTTGTCAGTGAACACCTGCACCACTTTCCCCTTGAAAGAGGGAAGAAATGTCTGATCGCCTGGAGCTCCAAGACTGGACACTGCCGGAGACCAGACGCCTCTGATCTCCGCCTCTCCCAGATGGCCACCCCATCCCAGAAGTGACGCATCCATCACCACCATTAGATCTGGGTGGGGAAGGGAGAGGGATCTGCCTCTGACCCAATCTTGGTTCATTAGCCACCAATGCAGTTGGTGCACAGCTCCCTCCGAGATCTGAACGTAGTCTGAAAGATTCCCCTGATGCTGCGCCCACTGGAACTTCAGGTCCTACTGCAGAGCCCTAATATGCGATCTGGCATGATCCACCAGCAGGATGCAGGAGGCCATGAGGCCCAGCAGCCTCAGATTCAGTCTCACCAAAATCCAGGATAGAGGCTGAAATGTTGGTATCATAGCCTGAATATCCCGGACACCATGCTCGGGAGGATAGGCCCGCAACTGCACTGTGTCCAGAACCACCCCAATGAAAGGGAGCGTCTGAGAGGGAGTCAGGTGTGACTTCGGCATGTTGATAGTGAACCCCAACGAGTGCAGGAGGTCCGCTGTAGACTGGAGGTGGGAGACAACAGCCTGGGGTGAGCCCGCCTTCAACAACCAATCGTCGAGATAGGAGAAGACTGGAATCCCTGATCTACGCAAATGAGCTGCGACCACCGCCATCACCTTTGTAAACACCCAAGGGGCACTGGTAAGGCCAAAGGGGAGCATGGTGAACTGAAAATGCTTGTGGCCCACCTGGAACTGAAGGTAACGTCTGTAGGCTGGCAGGACGGGGTTATGGAATTAAGTGTCCTGCACGTCCAACGCCACCATCCAGTCTCCTGGGTCGAGTGCAGACAGAACTTGGGTGAGGGTGAGCATTTTGAACTTCTCCTTCCGTAAGAAGAAGTAGAAGGCCCAGAGGTCTAGGATGGACGCAGGCCTTTGTCCTTTTTTGGCACCAGAAATTAGCGGAAATAGCAACCACGACCTACTTCTGGCACAGGGACCCTATCTATGGCTCCCTTGGCCAAGAGAACTGAAACTTCCTTGTGGAGAAGTGCCAAATGATCATCTGACATGTGATCATAAGAAGGTGGTATGGAGGGAGGGGTAGCCTCGAAGGGGAGGCAGTAGCCCCTTGAGACTATTTGACGGACCCACCTGTCTGACGTGATGGATTGCCAGCGGAGGAGGTGATGGCGATCCCTGCCTCCGACTGGCTGGTGATGGGCCTGGAACATCGGACTAGGAAGGTTTGGAGGCAGTGCCAGGGGGGGGAAAGGGTAGACTGGCCCGCTCGCTGGCTCCCTGACCCACGAGGACCCTGGGTCTCAAGTTTGCGGCCACGCAGAGGCTGGGCAGCTTGCGGGACTCAGTGGCTGGGCTGGACAGTACATGGCTGGGCGCCCCTTCCGTAGCCACGAAAGGGATGAAAGGAAGACTGAGGTGGAGAGGAGATAGCCGTGAGGCCCAAGGATCGGCCGTAGCTCAAGAATCCTTGAAGTGCTCGAGCACTGAGTCTTCCTTGTCACCGAAAAGGCGAGTGCCATCAAAGGGCATGTCTATCAAAGAAGACTGAGCATCCCCCGAGAAGCCAGAAGTCCTCAACCAGGCATAGTGTCTAAGAGCTACCGACATGGCAATCGTTCTGCGCAGAGAGTTAGTGGCATCCAGTCCACATCGTACGGTGAATTTGGCTGCGTCTCTCCCGTCTGCAACTGCTTGAGAGAGAATGGCCCGAGCCTCCTCCAGGCACTGAGGCAGCACCTGCGAGACCGTATCCAGATAGTACGGGAGTATCGGCCCAACAGGCAAGCGGTATTCACCGACTGCAATGCCAAGCTGGAGGAAGAAAACATCCTCTTCCCAAGGTGGTCCAGCTCCTTGACTTCCCTATCTGGAGGAGCAGAAGGGAATGCACCTTTCGATGATGAGGCTTGGATGACCAAGCTCTCAGGGGGTCGGCCGGAGCGGGGCAGTGGCATCGGGAAAACGTCCTATCCACAGGAGCCTCTGTGCTGGGCTTGGACCAAGAGCCCAGAAGCACGTCCGTGAGGGCTTCACTGAACGGCAAAAGGGGTTCAGAAGTGGAAGCCACAGGCTGAAGCACCTCTGTCAGGAGGTTAGTCCTGACTGCCACCGTAGGGAGCTCAAGGCCGAGTACCTCGGCTGCCATCCTCACCACCACAGCATCGGAAGCTCCCTTCTCTGTAGCCACGGTAGGTGGAGAAAGAAAGCCAGTGTCAAGGGAGGTGTCCAGACCACTGGCATCACCCAGGTCCATTTGCCAGTCCAGTTCTTCAAGCTGGTCAGTTAAAGGGTCCAGAGGCCCCTCCCAGTCCTCTTCCTCACCTTCTGGCCCAAAATGAACGGCAGGAATGAACACAGGGACAACAGTCCCTTCTGGGGTCGGAACCAACATTGATCGATGTCGGTCCGGGTCCGCGTCCACTTCAGGGATGAGGATGGGGTCGACGAAGACCGGGGGCACAGTCGACGCCGGGAGCGTCATTGTCGGGACTGACGTAGAGGAAGATCGAGTGAGATCGACCAGCGTCGATCTGGATCCATGCCTGAATCCATGGGGGCCCTCAGGAGCTGGGGCCGGAGAAGCTGGCGTCGAAGGCCTAGGGCCCCCAACCGACTCTGCGGGGCCGGAAGGCACACCAGCAGAGCCGGGCTGCCCAAAAAAGAGTTACAGGGCCTCATAGAATTTTTGAATTTGGGCAGGAGACGCTCCGGCTCCCGGAAAAGCAGGGAGGTGCGGAGTCGTCTCAGAAGTAGGTGTCGGAGATGGAGCCTTCGAGCGACGACGCTCGGAATCCCGTGTCGCGTCAGCCGACCAACAGGGAGAAGTCGAAGAATGCCTGTGCTTCTTCAACTTCTTCTTGTGTTTCCCTGACTTACCCGAAGACCTCCCCGACGACTTCGAGTGCGACAAGGAGTGTGGGCTTCGCAACAGTTCTCGAGACCTTCCTGTCTAACGAGAACGGGAGCGACGCGAAGCCGAGCGATGATCCTCCAGCAGCTTTCGGGACCGCTCCCGCAAAGCCTTTGGGTTCATGGCCCGGCACTCAGAGCATGACTTCGGATCGTGGCCGCGCTTCAGACACCAAAAGCACACGAGCGGCGGATCCGTCACAGACATCGCCAGATGACAGGAGCCGCAAGGCTTGAAGCCGGTCCAGCGTTGGGACATCCCTCGACGCACCAGAAGTTCGAAACTCGTAAAAAGAAGTCGATAAAAGTAAAAAAAGACTAGCCAAAAAACAGTTACGGGGTAGCTCTCTCCGGATCAGAGCTTAGGCTGGCACAGAAAAAGAAAGAACTGACTTCAGCGCGCATGGGCGGCATCTATGTAGATCCAGCGACATCATCACGGCGCCCACGACGCCGACAACGGACACAGAACCGACCGACGCCACCTAACGGCACGCAGGGGTACTGCTAAAGTGAAATCTCTGGCTCCAGACTGATGCCTGGCAGAAATTCTAAGATAAGGATTCTACAGCTAACAGTCTCTATCAGATACAGGGATTTGCTAGGCTGCAACGTGCATGTGTGAAGACGGTGGCATGGCCACGCCAACGTCTCTTGCTAGCTGCACAGCTTAACCCGTTCCCCCTTTGGAAAGGATGTTTTGGTGCGGTGGAATTAACTGATAGCAGAGTAGTAGGCACCTAGGTGTTGGGAACAGGAGAGAACCACACTAAGACTAATGGAGTTACCATAGAAGTAACTTTATCTGCTCCTATGCATAGATTCTTTCCTGTTCTTAACCTCCAGCAAGACATAAGAGGAAAGGGAGGAGTAAAAAGGAAGTCTCGGGCAGCCTTCAACTGAAATTCAGACAACACTTTTGGGAAGAAGGGGTCTACCCTAAATACCACTTCTGCTGTTGTTGAGTCCACAAATAATTCATTCAACTTACCCCTTAGAACCATATATATATATAAAATTTACAATATAATCATTTGCTTAGAATTTAATAATGTCCAGCTCATTTTATTAATAGCTATTAACATTATCCCCGTACTAGTATTTCCATGATTAATTACATTCATGCAGAGGACAAAATGTATACAATAGACTCAAACCCAGTTCATCGTTTTCCGTCTGCACAAACCACTTTTGTTGAACTTTATAACACGATTAAAATCAGCTGCGAGAAAAAAAATTCAGTTTTATCGCTCAATCACGCAATATATTGTATTACTAATTGATTTAAATTACTCTTTCTTTGATATATTCTATCATAGACACTCCAGTAAAAAAAGAACATTTTTTGTAATTCCCAACATGGAAGGAATAAGAAGCAAACAGCCACTTAACAAGAAAACATTCCTCATTCTTTTTATGAGCCCCTAACAAGCGGGGTATGGTTCAGAGGCTGCTAGTGCAGGCTGCCCAGTTAGATGCCATGCCAATATAGTTCCAAGGCGACATTTTGCATCAGAGCAGCATCATGTTGCAAGGTGCTATCTCTTTGAAGACCTTGTGAGTCATCTGCGTTAAGAGATGGCTGAAGTCCCAGCTAACAGGAACCCTTCTTACCAGAGTGGACAAAAGTAACAGTACAATGCAATGATGCTTGATGGGCTCACTGGAGATGGTAAAGATTCCCCATATAGTTTCTGGATGCCCTAGGGCTGCTGTGCAGGTTGCAAAAGTATCTAAAGGCACATTGGACTCTCCCATGGAGAATGGCATAACGTCATTAATCAAGCAAATCAGACAATTGATGTTGCTGTAGAAAAACCTTGACCATCTATATTGTGATTTGTATTATGAACTTCCTGATGTCCATCAGGATAGCTATAAAGGTTATCAGAGAAGAGGTAAAGGAGTGTAATAGCTTCTCAGGTAGAAGGAGCTCAAGCAGAGTGGTTGTAGAACTGGGCGGAGGATCTTACCTTTGTTTATGAATTATTCTCAGGACTGAGAAAAAAGGCATCCGGCATTTCTCTGGATGTCTCTGGATATCAGAGAGTTACACTTGATTGAGAATTGATAGGCCCACAAGACTGAATGGCTGCCTGAGGCTGCCCTTGATCATAAAAATGGTCCTTAGAATCATGGAAATTTGAGGAAGTGGTACTGGAACCATCTCTTCTAGTCCAATATGAGTCACACTCCACGGATGAACTGTCACATTTTGAGGTTATATGCATCACAAATTTGCCTGTGTTTGTTGCCCCCAGACCTCAAAAATGGAGTAGAGGACTGCCTGGTTAACTTATCACATGTACGATGAGGTGAATGTACATAATTGCAAGATCTCAGCCCTCAAATCAAGTACCCTTGCAATGTTTCAGACATCAATGACTGATCCTGGAAACTTGCCAACTCCCAGAGTTCCACAGCCTGATGGAAAAGTTGAGGCGAGTGAGGGTTTCCTTATTACAGGGTATAGAAGATCGCCTTGACGTTTTTGTTATGTATATCTATCAGCTATGACTCACTACTGGGTGGATGTCATTTGAGGACAAGAAAAACGACTTTAACTTCAACAAATTTACGTGGGTTTGTCTGGGGGAGATGCCATTGGAAGATTTTCATTTTGTAATTGTTGCAATATTCCGCCTCCTTGTTCATGTGGAAGATCAAAGCGTTTCCTATCACACCACAGACTGAGCTTGAGAGTTTCTTCTAGATAGCCATTATTTATTAGGACCTTGTTTTGAAAAAATGGCGTGAAGATTTTGGGCATTTTCGAAACAGCCACCAAATCATAAATCCTCGCACTCTTCAGCAAATGATTTCATCAAGATTAAGCAGTACATTTTTGTAATGTTTATGCCTTAAGGCTTATTGGTACAAGCATCCTTGGTGTCCACATCTCTATGTTTTTCCTTCACGGTCAGATTTTCGAACAGAGGCAGGACAGCCTCGGTGGATCCCAGTTTGGAGGTTTCTGCTGGAGAAGAAAATGGACTAATATAGGAAACGAGCAAGGAGTACCTTTATGGGGCCTCACGGAGTTTCTGTTACCAGTGGTAGAACTATCTGGTAAGGACCTGAAGTAATTTCCTGTAGCACAGAAGTAGCAAAGACCAAGCTTCTGGTCTTCAACTAGGTTCTTGAAGCATCCAAGAAGGTATGCAACACCAAGAGGTTGACAGTTGGAGAACCCAGCCCCTGGTTCAACTGTAATTTTGAGCATTTGGATAAGCCTCAGTTTCAGGGTGATCTAGGCACATGTCCTTGAAATAATCTAAATCATCCTCCATGCAGCTATTTCCACCCCTCAGTAGAGCCACCAAGAATCCTGAAGATGGACCACAGCCACATATTTAGTGCTGGGGTCTACCTGCCTCAAATTATGATATTAAAACACAAGAGCACCTTTCATCGCCCTACATAATCTGGTAGGCAAAAGAGGAAGTTGGGGTCGTTGTCCTCCTCAGTTTGTGAAAGCAGACCAGAGACAAATGACACCCTAGAGCTCTACTGGTAACCATAATGGGTCAGTGGGCACCTCACAACTCCTATACTTATTTCTTTCCTAACTACTGATGAGCAGTGGGGTGGTACCAGAAGCTTAGGGCAATATAGCTTCATTCACTTCTCACTCACCACTCCATCTCAAGTCCCTCATCCACCAAGAAGGAGTGACCACTGCATGTGAGGCGGAGTATAGAGTAGGATGGGATTTGTTGGACTCAAATTGATATTAAGGGCACCCACACGAAGAGGCCAAATTAATATCACAGTGTATTATGTTGAATTCACTTGAACATCATGGCACTTGGTTCCCTAGTAAAAGGCCTGTGAGTGAAGAATGCTTAACCTTTTTGTCCCTAATAAAGTTGCCACCAAATCCAAAGGGAGAGAAGCAGGGAGAAGCAGATTCAATGGCTTGCTGAAAATCCATACCCAGACATGGAATTTGGCTTGATTCAGCATTGCAATGTTGTCTCTAAAGCAACAGAATGTTTGGTTTTCAAGGTGCCTTTGGATCCCAGGCAATGAACACCCATTCCCCCAACCCTGACAAGTGGATCTGGCTCGAACAAGTTGTCAGGTAAAATTCTGATTTTACGGCTATGTGTCAAAAATCCTGAGGTCAGAAATATTGTCTGAAATAAATATTGTGCACAAATATTGTCCCATTTGGTGTAGAGTTTCTATTATTAACTCCAATGGTGCAGCTTTTTGCAATTTATATTTATGACATAATATCTATGTCAGGTGATATTCTGAATATGATATTCTGATATTCTGGTACCATCCTCATGTAATAAGTAAGGTGTTTTCAACTTTTCCAGGTTTATTTGCATGTTAAGCTTCTGAGGCTGATTAAGACATTGTTATTTGCTTTTTCACTGAATGAAGGGGCGAACTGAGCCTTTCAAGCTTATATTTTTCTGTACTTTTAGTCCTGACTTGAGTTTTGACTCCTCTGCTTGCGAATGAATCAGATGTGTTCTCCTCTATGGGTCCTCCTTGTTCTGCATTCACATCCAGCTGTTCTGGGATATTGTTCCGATGTTTACACAGAGAGCACAGGCAAAACACACACATGGTATGCAGACGAAGGGCTGTAAACGTATTGTGGCATTTTTCTTCAAATTTGAGCATGGCAGCACAAGCCAAAGAAGAAAATAGAATGAATAATAAAACATTCAAAGAGAAAGCTGAGCACAGGGCCTCCTGTTACAGGATTGCTGAAAATAAGAGAAGCAAGCTGAAAGCTACACTTCTTGGTGGGCCAAAATGCACTGGCGAGGTTGCGCCACCACAAAGGAAGCAAGTGTGACCACATGTTAGAAACGGAAAGCTCTGAATGAACACCTTGGAGAAGACAATAATTAACACCAAACCCGCGGGTGGAGGACTGGATATTGTGTGGTAATCATATAAATTAAGAAATTAGGATTAAGATTCTCACACCATTTCTCCAAGAAGGAAAGGAGGTGCCTGTTCTACAGAACTGGTGAAGAGTCCAGATGAAAGCCTCTCAAATAATAGCATTCACATGATTTAAGATGTAACCAAACCGCTGCCAACTTGAGGGCATGCCAATCTCTTCTGTGCAGTATTCATTCTTCTTAATGTATACTCTTTGCGTTGGTAAGTTTTGGTTTGCAATGGGAATTGACTGACCCAAAATAATTCAACGAAATGCCCATCTACAATGACACAGTACTAGAGCACTCTGTCTAAATAAACGCACAGAATGCTAATTCAATTAATAAAAAAAGTGTTTTCTTCCACAGACTAGTGTTATTGTCTTGTTGGTCGCCCTGCGGCTACTGCTCTGCAGCTTGGAAAATATAGTTAGCTATTTTTCACTCCCCAACCCAACTGGTGTGACAACAGGCCTCGCTGAGGTCAAAAGCCTTTGTTTTAGATTGACTTTCATTCAGGTGCTTATTCAATGAGGGTACCACAAGGTGCATCTCTCCTCCCTCCTGCTGGAACAAACAAAAGTCCTCCCACATAATTATAGCTTGACAGAAGCTTGTCTGAGATTACTGGTATGACAGACAGAAATACACAGAATATTTTACACAAAATGTGTTGGCTGAAACAGGAAATTTAGAATTTAGAAATACCATATTTCTATTTTTAGAAGAACTCCAAGTTTTATGTCAAAACAATTCCCAACAGTCGGAACTCATACCCTGCTGGCACCGATTATCTAAGTGTATGTGGTGTGTTATTCTTGACATGTATCTAGGCTGAGAGTCATGTCACCAAGTTGCATGTTAGCCTAAATGGCCTTTTCATGTTTGGCTTTAGAGTTCAAAAGAAGGCTACGTAATCAACTGTTAGCACTCACATAAGCCTCTGATGCAGGTTCATAGGACCAGGATCCAGCGAGGTCAAGATTGGGTACACAGACAGTGAAATCCCATTTAGGTTCTGCGACTCAAAAAAGCATGTCGCTCCTTCAGCAAGGCTGGTGTATTTAGGCTGAGGCCATATTAGTTGGTAAATTGAAGATACTCCATAGGTGATGCAAAATGTACAGTTAAAGAAGCAGTAGCCAAGTTGTACGTTGTTTATGAAGAAAGTACCTCATACTGCACTTTTTCCATTAAAGCGCAAAGCTCAGTTAAAGATATGTTTGCTGATACACACCTCTGCCCATATTCCAGAAGTGAAAATGAGCAGTGTGGGAAGAGATCTTCTGGGAAAACTAACTTTAAGGTATTGCCATGCTTAGTTAGTACATTTATGGTCATAATTTCTGATAAACCTGTCAGCCTTAGGGTGATCTTCCCCCAAACGTTTTGCCTTCACTCCTCCTGTTTTTGCTAAAAACAAAATCTGTTGTACTAGCACTCTGCACACTTTACCACTGCTAGCCAGTGCTAAAGTGCTTGTGCTCTCTCTTTTAAACATGGTGAAATTGGCTTAGACCCAATTGTCACATTTAATTTACTTATAAGTCCCAAGTCGTGTTGTACTACACGTACTCAGGGCCTGAAATTTAAATTCTACTGGTGGGCCTGCAGCACTCACTGTGCCACCCACTTAAGTAGACTTTTAAACCTCTCAGGCCTGCCACTGCAGCCTGTGTGTGCAGTTTTACACTTGCTAGGTCGATCTGGAAAAATAAACTTTTTGCCAGGCCTAAACCTTCCTTTTTAATACATCTAAGTCACCCCTAGGGTAGGCCCTAAACAGATCATAGGGCAGGGTGCAAAAGTTGGACATGTACTTTTAAGTCTTGCGTGTCTTGGTAGTGAAAAACTCTTTAATTTGTTTTTCACTGCTACATGGCCTACCTCTCCCATAGGATATCGCTGGGTTACCTTATTACATTTAATAAGTGATAACTTATGATTAGGAGAAAGTAGGAATGTTGAGTTTGGTCTCTAAAGAACTGTAATTCAAAACCCTGTTTATTGGTAAAGTTGAATTTTAAGTCACAATTCTGAAATCCCACTTTTTGAAGGTTGAAATTTTTTGTCCTAACCATTTGGTGCCCGCAGCCTGTATCCAGGGTCACAAGACTATGTGTAGTTAGCAGTTGGCTTTTGTGTATTCCTCTCAGATAGCTACACAATAGAGCGATTGGGTGTTGGCTGGATGGGCCATCCAAGGTAGGATGGGAGGCGGTGCTGTCACCTACCACACCTGCACTTCAAAGTCACTGCCTCAGCACACTCACAAAAAACTTTGCGCTAGCCTATTATGCCCCCAGACTGACAGGGACCAGGGCAGGGAGGCAGAAAATTCCAGACACTTCTGTGTGTGTGTGTGGGGGGGGGGGGTCTACAGAAGCTTCTTCCACTTAAAAAAGGGCACCAGTTATACAAATAGTACCCTCAGACCCACTCTTCAGTACACTCCTGGACCTGTGGATACTACAGAAGAAGGACTGGCCTTCTGCCACTGGACTGCACTGCTGTCTGAAAAGGAATACTGGACTTTCTCCCTACATACCAGGCTGAGTGACTCAATGGGTCAACTGACTGACTTCTAGGTTTGAGGTACTCTGACACATCAAGCTCCAGAGGCCACCTGCAACTGCCCAGCTGACCTGCTGCACTGTAACTGACTGGACCAACAACTGCACCTGTCTGAGCCCTGCTGGTCTCTGTGGAGTGAGTTCCTGATCTCCAAGTGGTGCCTCCCCAGGTCCTGGGATGGCATCAGAGAGCTCCTGGCCTAACCGAAGGTTCTACCAAATCTGGCACGAAGCGACACAAAACCTGGCAATGCCTCACCGCAGAGCTGCATGCTGCATCGGAAATGATGCTGAGTGAGGAGAAGGCCCGCAAAGCCTTGTCTCATAGCTGCCAGACTCATCGGAATCAACATCGAACAAAGCAAAGCCCTACAAAGCCTCATCGCACATCTGCCAGCTTCATCGGATCCGACGCCAAGCCACACAAAGCCGTGCTGCATAGCTACCAGCTTAATCGGAAACAACGCCAAGCGACAGAAAGATCAGCAAAACGTAGCTGCACAGCTGTTGGACATGACAGCCTTAGGGTGGTCTTTCCTCAACTTTATGCCTGCCTCCCTCCATTTAGTTGACATTTTTTTTGCTGTTTAGTTGGGATTACCTTATTACATCTTTTAAGTGTAACTCCCAACTGTGAAGAGATCGACTTTTCAAGTTTAGTGTCACTGAACTCACAATTTAAAATCACAACTTATGGATTTTAAATTCCAGTTTAGCAAATGCCACTTTTAGAAAGTTTACATAGGACACTATTCTCGTGTGCCATCTGTCGCACTGCGTCGTGGGTGAAACTTTCCCCATTTTTAAACTCAATATTGTTTGAATAAATTAGCACAGCTGTGGGTTACGGTCACGGGGTTGAGAACATGACGCTTGATAGGAGGGGCGCTTTGTTAAAGCAACGGATATCAAGGCAATGAGAAAGAACGATCTTCTATTATACGGGGAGAGAAGGACGAAGTGTTTAGAATGTTGGTTAAAAGCTTTGATAAGGTACGGAATTGTTTCGCTTTTGGGAAGTGGCAAGAGAGGTGGGTTTAAGTTTGTAGATAGGTTAAAGGTTTATGGGGAGAACCGTTATAATAAAAATGTGGGTTGTAAGTTGGATGATGGGAGCTTAGTATGGGGCTTATGGTTTAGCAATGATTTAGCGGGAATTTGAAGACTGTTGATGAAGGGATAAGGGAGCGAACACCGGGGAGTGGATTTTGCAGGAACCACGAGGGTTTGGGAAGTTATGGGTAGGAGTTTTTGTTGGGTCTTTGTACATCTAACGTGGTGGGTTATAGTGAAGAATCAGGTTAGCTTTTATATATTTTTTCTGTATGTTATAGGTTAACGGTGAACAGCTAGCTGAATGTCTTTTTATCTATTGTAGCAACCCCTGAAGAAGAACCAATATAGGTTCGAAATGCATTGGGTAAAATATGAGCTGACTCGGATGTACGTTTCATTTCTGGATTTCACGAGTTGCTGTAATAAGCCTGGATTGGCAAACAGTAGTTCTTTGAAAAGGTGAAGAATAAAGCTAGAAGTTGAAATGGCGCTGTCTCCTGAGTGATTTCACAAGATTGTTTGACTGTTAAGATTTCGTACAAACATTGGTTTACATGGATGAACAAGTTTAAAAATGGTTCTAAGGAGTTTAAAAATGGGGAAAGTTTCACCCACGACGCAGTGCGACAGATGGCACACGAGAATAGTGGCCTATGTATACTTTCTTTACGAAAAGCTGTGAAGGGGACGGATCACAGCAATCTGCATCGCACGCATAAAAATGACGATAGAATTACGTAGAGAACACAATAAGGGAAGGAGTGCATTCTCTAACTCAGTTTTTTACTTTTAGAAAGTTGGCATTTACTTACTTTAGCCATTTGGTGCCTTCTTCCTGTCCCTGGAATACATGCCTTGTGTGGGTAACAGCTGGTTTCCTGAATTCCCTCTAGACAGTCACACACAAAGGAAGGGTAGGTGTGCCTGAGTGGTCATCTGCATGGAGGTGGGCCATCCTGAGCAGGATGGGAGTGAGGAGCTGACACTTACGCCTGAAAGGCTGTGTCCTGTCCCCACACAAAGGATTGATTACCCCCTGTAGTGTGTCTAGAGCCAGGACAGGAAGGGAGAGACTCTGTTCACTTCAAAACTTTCTTTGAAGTCTCCCCCACTTCAAAGGCACAGCTGGGTATAAGTACTGGACCTCTGGCACTACCAAATCAATACATTTCTGAAACTGTGACCACTCTGACCAGGAAGAAGAGGATCTGCTGTGCTGATCAAGGGCTGTCACTTTGCTGGAACTGCTGTTTTGGTGAACTCTTGCCTTGCTGTGTTACCCTGCTGCTCTCTCTCTCTGCCAGAGTGAGAAGGACTGGACCTGCATCACTTAAACCCAGAGTGACTCCAAGGGCTTGCTGGCTTGCCTCCAGTTGCCTAAGTCTCAGGGACTCAAAATACTTAGAACCCTACTGTTCCAACCATTGGGCTTATCTGCTTGTGAGTCTATCCTGCCAATTGGTGCCACCCCAGTCCTGGACCCTTGGAAGCAGACCTAGGGGTTTGCTCCAGTGGAACCGACACATCCTCTGCTGTGAGAGCAGAATCGATGCATGGCCGCTGTTGCGGGAACCGGACCAGCGCATCGTTCTCAAAACTGCCGAATCGCACTCGGAACCACCACTTCTGAACCGACGCATCGCCACCACTGCATGGAGAAGATCGACACATCACCTCTACAGCGTGGAGAAACCCGGTGCATCGCATTCAGAACCAACGCACTTCGGAACCGATGCTTCGATAACGGAACTGAGGCATTGCCGCAGTTGCGTGGAGAAATTCGGCGAAACACCTCAACTGCTTGGGTATCACCGACGCATCTCGCTGTTGATACCAGGATCAAGGTACTTTCGATCCGGGGCCTGTGTGGATTCTGTATCCATCTCATGCTCCATCGCGGTCAGTCTGAACTCTTGACTTTGTCCCGGTCCAGCGCCACCAATTAACTGTGCGCTACTTGCTTCTAAGCGCTATATTTTGCATTTAATCTTTAAAAATTCATATCTCGACTCTCACTGTCGTTTTGGTCTTGATTTATTTATTAAATCATAATCTATTTTTCTAACCTGCTCTGGAGTCTTTTTGTGGTGTTTTCACTATGTGGTTGCATGAAGTGTTGCACAAATACTTTACACATTGCTTCTTAAGTTAAGCCTAACTCTTCTGCGCCAGGCTACCAGAGGGTGAGCAAAGCAAAACCAAAGGGGATGATGGACGGAGTGTTGACATTACAAGCACTCACCCCCAGTCAACTGATCTGGGTTTAATCCATCATCATTCTTTAGCTCACTCCGCCACCCCAGTTCAGACATGGCCATATGCAAATCAGTCTGACCCTGTGCCTCATGGGAACAGTCCAGCCCGAACTGCCAAGCCATGTCTTCCCTGGACCGGAAACAAGCATCCTGGGACCGGTTTCGGGCTCACAGCCCTCATCAGCCAGGCTATCTTGAATCCAGTGGCAAAGTGAGCAAGGGACCCACGTCTGGGCATACCCTGCCAACTTAAGGCGAACAAAGCAAAACCAAAGGGGATGATGGACGGAGTGTTGACATTACAAGCACTCACCCCCAGTCAACTGATCTGGGTTTAATCCATCATCATTCTTTAGCTCACTCCGCCACCCCAGTTCAGACATGGCCATATGCAAATCAGTCTGACCCTGTGCCTCATGGGAACAGTCCAGCCCGAACTGCCAAGCCATGTCTTCCCTGGACCGGAAACAAGCATCCTGGGACCGGTTTTGGGCTCACAACCCTCATCAGCCAGGCTATCTTGAATCCAGTGGCAAAGTGAGCAAGGGACCCACGTCTGGGCATACCCTGCCAACTTAGGGCGAACAAAGCAAAACCAAAGGGGATGATGGACGGAGTGTTGACATTACAAGTACTCACCCTCAGTCAACTGATCTGGGTTTAATCCATCATCATTCTTTAGCTCACTCCGCCACCCCAGTTCAGACATGGCCATATGCAAATCAGTCTGACCCTGTGCCTCATGGGAACAGTCCAGCCCGAACTGCCAAGCCATGTCTTCCCTGGACCAGAAACAAGCATCCTGGGACCGGTTTCGGGCTCACAGCCCTCATCAGCCAGGCTATCTTGAATCCAGTGGCAAAGTGAGCAAGGGACCCACGTCTGGGCATACCCTGCCAACTTAGGGCGAACAAAGCAAAACCAAAGGGGATGATGGACGGAGTGTTGACATTACAAGCACTCACCCCCAGTCAACTGATCTGGGTTTAATCCATCATCATTCTTTAGCTCACTCCGCCACCCCAGTTCAGACATGGCCATATGCAAATCAGTCTGACCCTGTGCCTCATGGGAACAGTCCAGCCCGTACTGCCAAGCCATGTCTTCCCTGGACCGGAAACAAGCATCCTGGGACCGGTTTCGGGCTCACAGCCCTCATCAGCCAGGCTATCTTGAATCCAGTGGCAAAGTGAGAAAGGGACCCACGTCTGGGCATACCCTGCCAACTTAGGGCGAACAAAGCAAAACGAAAGGGGATGATGGACGGAGTGTTGACATTACAAGCACTCACCCTCAGTCAACTGATCTGGGTTTAATCCATCATCATTCTTTAGCTCACTCCGCCACCCCAGTTCAGACATGGCCATATGCAAATCAGTCTGACCCTGTGCCTCATGGGAACAGTCCAGCCCGAACTGCCAAGCCATGTTTTCCCTAGATCGGAAACAAGCATCCTGGGACCGGTTTCGGGCTCGCAGCCCTCATCAGCCAGGCTATCTTGAATCCAGTGGCAAAGTGAGCAAGGGACCCACGTCTGGGCATACCCTGCCAACTTAGGGCGAACAAAGCAAAACCAAAGGGGATGATGGACGGAGTGTTGACTGGGGGTGAGTGCTTGCAATGTTCAACACTTCGTCCATCATCCCCTTTGGTTTTGCATTCCAGGGAAGACATGGCTTGGCAGTTCGGGCTGGACTGTTCCCATGAGGCACAGGGTCAGACTGATTTGCATATGGCCATGTCTGAACTGGGGTGGCGGAGTGAGCTAAAGAATGATGATGGATTAAACCCAGATCAGTTGACTGGGGGTGAATGCTTGCAATGTTCAACACTCCGTCCATCATCCCCTTTGGTTTTGCATTGTGCGCCCTAAGTTGGCAGGGTATGCCCAGACGTGGGTCTCTTGCTCACTTTGCCACTGGATTCAAGATAGCCTGGCTGATGAGGGCTGTGAGCCCGAAACTGCTCCCAGGATGCTTGTTTCCGGTCCAGGGAAGACATGGTTTGGCAGTTCGGGCTGGACTGTTCCCATGAGGCACAGGGTCAGACTGATTTGCATATGGCCATGTCTGAACTGGGGTGGCGGAGTGAGCTAAAGAATGATGATGGATTAAACCCAGATCAGTTGACTGGGGGTGAGTGCTTGCAATGTTCAACACTCCGTCCATCATCCCCTTTGGTTTTGCATTGTTCGCCCTAAGTTGGCAGGGTATGCCCAGACGTGGGTCCCTTGCTCACTTTGCCACTGGATTCAAGATAGCCTGGCTGATGAGGGCTGTGAGCCCGAAACCGGTCCCAGGATGCTTGTTTCCGGTCCAGGGAAGACATGGCTTGGCAGTTCGGGCTGGACTGTTCCCATGAGGCACAGGGTCAGACTGATTTGCATATGGCCATGTCTGAACTGGGGTGGCGGAGTGAGCTAAAGAATGATGATGGATTAAACCCAGATCAGTTGACTGGGGGTGAGTGCTTGCAATGTTCAACACTCCATCCATCATCCCCTTTGGTTTTGCATTTACCAGAGGGTGAGCACAGGATAATATAGGTTGTGTTGTGACCTACCCTGACTAGCATTGTGGTTCTTGCTTGGAGAGGGTGCATACGAGGGCCAACCAGAAACCCCAATTTCTAAAAACAGCCCATTGGAATCGACGCAGAGTGACGCCACATAGCTTCATCGGAACCGCCAATGGACATCGTGAAGCCTCACAAAGCAACACTGCGCAGACCGCACACCAAGGACATAAGGTACAATCCTCAGCGAGCCAAACTTAGTCCTGTGCTAGGCCGGGCGCTCCACCAAGGTTGGCCTGTACTTGTGACTTTGTCCCAGTCCAGCGCAACTAGATACCCTCAGTTGTTACTTTGTGCCTTTTGGTGCTACTTTGATCTAAAATCTTTAAACGGCATATCTCCTTTTCTACTGATTGGATTTTTGTCTTTTTGTTTCAAACAACTGCTTTAGTGCCAAGCTACCAGAGGGTTAAGCACAGGTTAATTTAGTGATTTTTGTGGTTCACCCTGACAAGGATTGTGGCTGGTGCTTGACAAGGGCTCAGACCCCTCTCGACCAACAACCCAACTCTCACAACTTTTAGCAACCCAGACAACTGTTATGAATTATTTTAAGAGAGTGCGCAGTTAACAGAAACTTTGTTAGATGATTGTATTGATCTGTGCAGCAGTGTCAGACCTGCCACTATCACTTTACTGTTGTGGGCATTGACAGAAATGGTTTTCGCCATGCTTCGCTAGACAGTCTCTGATAAAGATAATCCTTTCGAGTTCTGAGCAAAGTGTTGTTCATCAAATATGGGATGGCAGTTGACAAGTTTATTCTTGTTTGTAGTAATAATACACATGCAGAATGATGGCAGAAAAATGTCACAACACTTGGTTGTCAGAATATTATATACAGTAATACCGTAGAACACTAATATTTTGTTGTAAATATCATTTACAAAAATATCATCCACTTAGGTGAAGGTTTTCTATTATTAATGCCTATACATCTGTACAGAATATTTTGACATGAAGTTTATGTCGGATGATATTCTGACCAATATTCTGGCACCACACAACGAAATTCATTACATTTGCATCATTTCATATCCAATGTAGCACCCACTCACTTTTGCCTATATTTAAGTGGCAGGGTATGCCCAGACTTGGGTCCCTTGCACACTTTGACACTGGATTCAAGCTAGCCTGGCTGATGAGGGGTGTTACCCCGAAACCGGTCCCAGGAAGCTTGTTTCTGGTCCAGGGAAGACCTGGCTTGGCAGTTCGGTCTGGACTGTTCCCATGAGGCACAGGGTCAAGACTGATTTGCATATGGCTGGGTCTGAACTGGGGTGGCGAAGTGAGCTAAAGAACGATGATGGATTCAACCCAGATCTGTGACTGGGGTGAATGTCTGTAAAGTTTCAGCGCTCCGTCCATCATCTCCTTGTGTTTGCTCAGAATATTATATACAGTAATACCGTATAACACTAATATTTTGTCCTAAATATCATTTACAAAAATATCATTCAATTAGGTGAAGGTTTTCTATTATTAACGCTGGTGAGACAATACATCTGTACAGTCGCGGCCAGCATTATTCGCGGGTGGGGCGCAGGTGAGGGGGCAGGCGGGGGGCGAGGGGGTTGGTTTAATTCTAAATAATAAAAAAAAAGTTAACTTACCTTCGCCGGCCCAGCCCGGTCCCGCGTTGTCTCTGCTTCTCTGCTCCACACAGGAAGCAGGCAGCCTCCCTCCCCTCCCCTAAGCCAATCACAACGCTGCAATGGCAGCGCTGTGATTGGTTGGAACGTCGACCACACAGGCGTCTATGGGGAGGCCATTTTCTCCATGTAGGCTGCATGCAGCCTACATGGAGAAAAGGGAAAGTGTGTATGCCTGGTTTGGTCGGCCCTGGGCCCGACCAAACAGACAGCGCCCTCAGAGTGGGCAAGCCACTCCTACCATGCCCTAGAGCAGGACCACCCACCCGCCCGCCCCAAACCAAACCCTTCTGCTTTCTTGCAGTGCAAGAAGCAGAAACATAAAATGGTATTTATAATACCATTTTATGTTTCTGCTTCTCGCACTGCGAGAGCAGTGAGGCGATGCTCCCCGCCTACATGGAGGAGCCGCCCTGCATCTGTAGTGAATATTTTGACATGAAGTTTATGTCAGATGGCATTCTGACCGATATTCTGGCATCACACAACGAAATTCATTACATTGGCATCTTTTCATAGCCACAGTATGCACCCACTCACTTTTGCCAACATTTAATTGGTATGATATTGTCCAACTCTAACTGCGGCCTTTATTTTTTTTTTTTTAATTATGGTGATTTGGTATCCAACATAGTGATATAAGAAACATTTTCATCCCATCTTTCACAAAACGTTGTCTTCTCCCCTTTCTCATGATATTAGAGTTCAATTTGAAGAAAGATTCTTCCTTCGGCCAAACACTCTTCTCGCCTTCCCTGAGCAAATAATCTAGTTCCTGTTTTGTGCCTCAGCTAGAGCTGCACCCTGCATATGTCAAAGTAAGACTAGTCATTCGTGAAATGCTCCAAGTCCAGAGAGCGAGGCAACCTAAGTGTGTCTGTCAAATGCCTGCCATCTCCCTATCTCCATCAGCCGCTCATCAAGTCAAACATCTTTTATTCGCACACAACCTGATGCTCTCTTAAGGAACTAGTATGACAGCACTAGAAAGTTTTACCTCTTTCTCACGGCTGTGCCGGTCGCATCCTCAGAGCAAGAAAAAAAAAAATTTAGGAAGGGAAAACATGGACTGGCTGTACCACTGTAGACAATATGGTGCCAGTGTGAGATTTAACTGAGTAGTATTCAGTTGCTCATGTTCTTCTTTTGAATAATATTTTGTGCTTCCAGTTGGTGTCGCGAAACAAGTGCTTCTGTCCTACATGTAATTAAATAATGTGACTTTTGATCTTGATGGATAAGGGTTAATGAAGTATATTCTTCCTTATGGGACATTTGTATATTCTCAAGAGCACCTTGCCTTAAATGTCCTCGTGACCTGACAGAGAGGTAAGTTGTTAATTTCGTGAAAAGGATAGCTGAAGACAAAACACTGATATCCACCGATAACAAAAGGAGTTACTCTTGAGGAAGAGTGCGGCAGCAAATATATTCTTTTTTTTAAGTTACCGTTCCACAATGCCACAAATGCCCATCTTGGAGCAGTAAATAAAATAGTAAATGCTGATGAGCAGTGAGCTTTGGGTGTAATTGGGGGCAAAAACAGAGGAGCCGATTTAGGATGGGATATTTTAAAAACGAATAAAAAAGCAGAGGAGGGATGGGGAAGAAATGTAGGAGATTGGGGATGGAATGTGAGTGGGAAGCAGCACACGGAAAAGAGAGCACGAAAACATGAGCTCCCATGGAGTGCTAAAATAAAAATAAAAAAGACACTCTTCAACGAAGCTGTGGAAGGGCACAACTCTTCCAATCAGAACAATGTGTGAGCAAAATGCTCCAGGGTAGGAGAAACACAAGGCTAGGTAGAAAACCTATCAAACCAGGAGCAGAAAAGTGAGATACACAAAAGCAAGTCAATCATGAGGAAGGGGCCAACCTGAAGTCCACTCCATGTATATTGGCAAAAATAGGTCTGTTTGTTGCCCAAGACCTGAAAAGGAACTTGCACTTTTCCCAAAATATTACTGATGTGATATGATGACATGTATTTCTGGAGATATACAACTATCAGCCCCATGTCACAAAGACAAACATTTAAACTGAGACAAGGGTAAGAAGTAGTCTTCAGTTTCCAAGGTTCAGCCCTGCCTGCTACCCATCTGATTCTAAATCAGGTGGTGGTGGCATAGATTCCACTAAAGCTATCATTTGCCCCTTTGCCCTTCTCTCCATGAAAGGCCTCCCAATTAATAATACTTTTTTAAACATGTTTGTTTATCACATTTTCATCAACACACATACATTGGAACCATGCACATAACGGGTCACATTATAATTGCAGTGTGTTACACAGATGATCTGGTCACGTATGATTGAACACGAAAAGCAATTACAAATGTAAACTCAAACTCTCTGATCACTTGCCCAGATATACGTGGGGTGGATGGGGGGCCAGGGACTCAGCGAAGAGTATAAAGGGGGCCGGGGAAAGATCCTCAGTGGGGAGGGGCACTAGAGTCAGCTGGGAGGCGGGCCCCCCTCCTAGTCGCCTCCCACCTGGAAGCGGGAGGAGGGTGCCCCAACAGATGTGGCCCCAGTGGTGGGGGTGTATTGATCCTCCTTTACTCCCAATATATGGAGAATTGGCCCCCTTAGGGGCTTCAGTCGATCCCATTCCAAGATCTTAGTGTCGTGGGAGGATTTGCGTGATGGAGAAGCCTGAGGCATTCTATATGTATGAATCACCTCTGCCCGCCTGCGGTCCTCTAGTTTGTATGCAGGTCTGGACAGGGAGTCCAGCCATGAGCCGCTGCGTTATTGAGAGAGAGGAGAGGGGGTCTGGACTCCCCCGACGAGGAGACTGCTGGGGCAAATGAGCGGGGATCCATCAGCCGGGAGAGGCGAGTCTACACGCTCTGGGTTATACTGCGAAGACGTAGGCCTCCAGCGTCTTCTCTATACAAGGCTGTAGCTTCGGCTTCTCCCCACGGAATAAATGTACACTGCCAAAGCCCCGGGTCCGGCGGGGTTGGCGGTTTTCAGCGCATTGAATCATCTTTTTAGCCAGAATAAGAGATAAGTCTAAGAACCACACTGCCACCCTGTTTTGCGTGTATATGCCCCAAGAATGCCCACCGCCCATGAAGTAATGACCACTATTCCCATAACTCATTCCAATGGGGGACAGTACAGTGCTCCAGTACACCCTTAGCTGGGGGTAATCCCATATCATATGTCTCAGTCTGCTCCTGGCATGGCGCATCTAGCACAGATATCTGATGCTACCGGGAATAACAGGCCAGTCATTTAAGGGAAGATATGCCCTGTGAAAGCTGTAAAAGTAATCAATTTCCAGCGGGCCTTGTGGGAAACCCTCCTCAGGTGTGCTAGGTCTTTTCCTATTCTCTATCATGAAGTGACCTGCAAAAGGTGTCTCCCATCTATCACGAAGAGGTTGCAGTGAAGCCTGTGTGTGTGTAATAAGAGCCTTAGTGTGCTAATCAGTATACGTCCAGTACCCATAGTGTGTAAAGTTTGTATGAGTTGGTGGGTGACCCGCTCGGTCTCATGAGACACCCAGATGTCCCCAATGGCTCCCCTCAAGGAGACATAGAGGAGAAATTGGCCTTCGGGAAGTGCATGCTGCTAGGTCAACATTTCGAATGTCATTACCTGTCCATCACTGATAAAGATCTCCTCGCTTGTTAACCCAGCCTCCTCCCAAATGTGGATTTGTCTCACTTGAGAGGTGGCCTCTTCAAGTTGGGAATCCAAGCAAAGGGACCGCCGGGGCATATGTGGGAAGGTGTCTGATGAGATGAATCACTTTTGTCATGAAGGAGAGTCCAACCCTCAGGAGAGAAGAATCTCAAATTGGTCGGACAGTGGGGTGTAGGAGGCGAAGGAGAACCGCCCGGGACAGTGGCGGGCCAGGTAAACCCATGTCCTTCAAGAACTGGCCTGCCACCCAATGGGAGAGACACTACAATTGGGATGCCATATAGTAGTATTCAAAGTTAGGGGCCCCAAGACCATCTTGATCCGAGCAGAGTTGGACCTTATGCAGGGCATCTCGCCTGCGGGAGTTGTGCCAACAGAGTTCCCCTAATTGGATGGGCAGCTCTCGAAAAAAGGATCAGGGGCGAATCACTGGAAAATTTGCAAAATAATAAAGTAGGAGAGGAAGTATCAACATTTTGGCAATACGACCCGCCACAGATAGAGGGAGAGATTTCCAGAATGCCAGATGGGACCTGATCGAGACAACCGCTGCCAATAGGCTACTGTCAAAGAGATCCGAGGTCGCATGAAATATACGGATGCCCAGGTAGAGGAGAGAGGATGGTTGCCAATGAACAATGCCCCGCCCAGTTCGACGATCTGCGGTGGCACCCCAGCAAGCAAAGGGAACAGACAGGATTTCCCACAGCTGATTATAAGTTCTGATACCCGGCTGAACTCTGAAAGGAGGGAGGCTATTGGAATGAGTTCTGGTGTGACGTCCCTCAAGCAAAGTAGGACGTCATCTGCAAAGCGTGAAATTGTGTGTGTAACATCTGATAAGGGGATATCCCAGGCCACACTAGCCACCTGTGCCCCGGCTGCTAACGGCTCCATCACCAGGGTAAATAGGAGAGGCAAGAGAGGGCACCCCTGCCTGGTTCCCCTCCCAACCTGATTAGAGTTATGTTATGTTATGTTAAGCCGTTTTGTAGAGCGCTCAGCTGCCCCGGCAAAGGGGCGTCCCGGCGCTAAGAGCAATAATAGCAACTGGCTGCAAGAGTCCATTCTAGCAAAAGAGGGGGAACCAAGAGAAATAGGAAATGACAAGGGGGGAGCAGATAGCCTAGTGAGGGAATAGGTGGGTTTTTAGTGGTTTTCGGAAAGCAAAATAGTTGTCCATGTTCCGAATATGACTTGGAAGACCATTCCACAGCTTAGCTGCCACTACGCGGAAAGAGCGCACACCGGCGCGGGCTCTTCTCACACGTGGGATAGATGCCAGCTGTTGATCTGCGGAACGTAACTGACGCGTGGGAATATAGGCAGAGAGTAGGCCAGATAATATCCCAGGGATCGGATATTTCAAAATCTTAAACGCGAAGCAGAGAGACTTGAACTCCACCCGCCTCTCCACTGGCAGCCAGTGTAGCCAACGAATAGTGCTGGAGGTGGAACAGCATCTGGGCATAGCAAGAAGAGTTCTGGCGGCGACGTTTTGGACCCTCTGCAATCTTGCAATCTCGGCCCTATTGGCCCCCAGGTAGAGCACACTAGCATAGTCCAATCTTGACAGCACAGATGCCTGCACAATCGTCTGCCGGATAGAGGGGTCAAAGAAGCCCAAAATGGGCCTGAGGCTGCGCAGAATACCAAAACAAGTCGCCGCTACCCTCTTTGTTTGATCTCGGAAACTAAGCGCCGAGTCCACCCAGACGCCAAGATTTTTCACCACCTGTTTGGGAGTGGGGGCCGGTCCCAGGGTGGTGGGCCACCAGTGTCCGCTCCAAAGCTCAGCATCTTTTCCCTACCAGCAGGACCTCGGTCTTGCTGGCGTTGAGCTGGAGACAGTTGGCGGTCATCCACCCTGCAACCTCCGCCAACCCACTTCGAAACTTAGCTGCATCGTTTAGACAATCATTGGAGAGCGCGATGACTAATTGAGTGTCGTCAGCATAAGACACTATAGTCAGCCCACTCCTCTTAGCTATTACAGCTAAGGGCTGGACGTACAGGTTAAAGAGCGTAGGGCTTAGAGCAGAGCCCTGTGGAACGCCCTGTTTAACGGAATGCACCTTAGAAGAAAATGGGGGCTGACACCTGAAAGGACCTGTCCGAAAGGAAGGAGGTGAGCCACGCCAAAGCGGGGCCCACAATACCAGCATCCTTCAACCTCTGGATCAGGATCTGGTGGGAGACCGTATCAAATGCGGCACTGAGATCCAGTAGGATCAGTGCCGAAGTACGTGGTTTTGCATTGTTCGCCCTTAGTTGGCAGGGTATGCCCAGACGTGGGTCCCTTGCTCACTTTGCCACTGGATTCAAGATAGCCTGGCTGATGAGGGCTGTGAGCCCGAAACCGGTCCCAGGATGCTTGTTTCCGGTCCAGGGAAGACATGGCTTGGCAGTTCGGGCTGGACTGTTCCCATGAGGCACAGGGTCAGACTGATTTGCATATGGCCATGTCTGAACTGGGGTGGCGGAGTGAGCTAAAGAATGATGATGGATTAAACCCAGATCAGTTGACTGGGGGTGAGTGCTTGCAATGTTCAACACTCCATCCATCATCCCCTTTGGTTTTGCATTTACCAGAGGGTGAGCGCAGGATAATATAGGTTGTGTTGTGACCTACCCTGACTAGCATTGTGGTTCTTGCTTGGAGAGGGTGCATACGAGGGCCAACCAGAAACCCCAATTTCTAAAAACAGCCCATTGGAATCGACGCAGAGTGACGCCACATAGCTTCATCGGAACCGCCAATGGACAACGTGAAGCCTCACAAAGCAACACTGCGCAGACCGCACACCAAGGACATAAGGTACAATCCTCAGCGAGCCAAACTTAGTCCTGTGCTAGGCCGGCGCTCCACCAAGGTTGGCCTGTACTTGTGACTTTGTCCCAGTCCAGCGCAACTAGATACCCTCAGTTGTTACTTTGTGCCTTTTGGTGCTACTTTGATCTAAAATCTTTAAACTGCATATCTCCTTTTCTACTGATTGGATTTTTGTCTTTTTGTTTCAAACAACTGCTTTAGTGCCAAGTTACCAGAGGGTTAAGCACAGGTTAATTTAGTGATTTTTGTGGTTCACCCTGACAAGGATTGTGGCTGGTGCTTGACAAGGGCTCACACCCATCTCGACCAACAACCCAACTCTCACAACTTTTAGCAACCCAGACAACTGTTATGAATTATTTTAAGAGAGTGCGCAGTTAACAGAAACTTTGTTAGATGATTGTATTGATCTGTGCAGCAGTGTCAGACCTGCCACTATCACTTTACTGTTGTGGGCATTGACAGAAATGGTTTTCGCCATGCTTCGCTAGACAGTCTCTGATAAAGATAATCCTTTCGAGTTCTGAGCAAAGTGTTGTTCATCAAATATGGGATGGCAGTTGACAAGTTTATTCTTGTTTGTAGTAATAATACACATGCAGAATGATGGCAGAAAAATGTCACAACACTTGGGGGCCGATTCCGATTCGGGCCGGAAATCTCTCCGACCGAGCCGGACCCGGAGAGATTTCCGACCGAATCGGACTCGTGCAGTCCGACCGAACGAGTACGATGCGCACGTATGCCATCGGACTCGAAGTCGGTCGGACTCCCATTGAAGTCAATGGGAGCCTGTCGTACAACGCGTACGCGGGCTCCCATTGACTCAATGGGTGCGATGCGGACAAGTGCGCTCCTACAGCGTGTACGTGGCGAAGTGATTCGCGCCAGTACACGCACAGGTAGGGGACCCATGGGTCCCCCTGTGTGCGACTCGCGCGGCCACGCGTACAGGGGGGTCCGACACGGACCCCCAAATTACGGCTCCGACAGCTCTTTCGAGCCGGAGTGCGCGGCTCGGTCGGACTGCTCGCGGCGCGCATCGTACTTACCCGGCCGGGGAACGTCTCCATTGCGCGGTGCGAGTCGAGTCCGAGCGAGTCGGTCGGTGCGGTTAGACCCGGGAACGAGTCGGTCGGAGCGGTCGGGACGCCCGGACGAAGTCGGTCGGGCGAATACGCATCGTACTCGCCGCCCGGACGCGCATACGAATCGGTCGGGAAATAGGGCTCCGAATCGGATCCGGTTAAGCCGAATCCGATTTGGAGCCCTACCGGCCGAGATCGGAATCGGCCCCTTGGTTGTCAGAATATTATATACAGTAATACCGTAGAACACTAATATTTTGTTGTAAATATCATTTACAAAAAATATCATCCACTTAGGTGAAGGTTTTCTATTATTAATGCCTATACATCTGTACAGAATATTTTGACATGAAGTTTATGTCGGATGATATTCTGACCAATATTCTGGCACCACACAACGAAATTCATTACATTTGCATCATTTCATATCCAATGTAGCACCCACTCACTTTTGCCTATATTTAAGTGGCAGGGTATGCCCAGACTTGGGTCCCTTGCACACTTTGACACTGGATTCAAGCTAGCCTGGCTGATGAGGGGTGTTACCCCGAAAGCGGTCCCAGGAAGCTTGTTTCTGGTCCAGGGAAGACCTGGCTTGGCCGTTCGGGCTGGACTGTTCCCATGAGGCACAGGGTCAGACTGATTTGCATATGGCCATGTCTGAACTGGGGTGGCGGAGTGAGCTAAAGAATGATGATGGATTAAACCCAGATCAGTTGACTGGGGGTGAGTGCTTGCAATGTTCAACACTCCATCCATCATCCCCTTTGGTTTTGCATTTACCAGAGGGTGAGCACAGGATAATATAGGTTGTGTAGTGACCTACCCTGACTAGCATTGTGGTTCTTGCTTGGAGAGGGTGCATACGAGGGCCAACCAGAAACCCCAATTTCTAAAAACAGCCCATTGGAATCGACGCAGAGTGACGCCACATAGCTTCATCGAACCGCCAATGGACATCGTGAAGCCTCACAAAGCAACACTGCGCAGACCGCACACCAAGGACATAAGGTACAATCCTCAGCGAGCCAAACTTAGTCCTGTGCTAGGCCGGCGCTCCACCAAGGTTGGCCTGTACTTGTGACTTTGTCCCAGTCCAGCGCAACTAGATACCCTCAGTTGTTACTTTGTGCCTTTTGGTGCTACTTTGATCTAAAATCTTTAAACTGCATATCTCCTTTTCTACTGATTGGATTTTTGTCTTTTTGTTTCAAACAACTGCTTTAGTGCCAAGCTACCAGAGGGTTAAGCACAGGTTAATTTAGTGATTTTTGTGGTTCACTCTGACAAGGATTGTGGCTGGTGCTTGACAAGGGCTCACACCCCTCTCGACCAACAACCCAACTCTCACAACTTTTAGCAACCCAGACAACTGTTATGAATTATTTTAAGAGAGTGCGCAGTTAACAGAAACTTTGTTAGATGATTGTATTGATCTGTGCAGCAGTGTCAGACCTGCCACTATCACTTTACTGTTGTGGGCATTGACAGAAATGGTTTTCGCCATGCTCGCTAGACAGTCTCTGATAAAGATAATCCTTTCGAAGTTCTGAGCAAAGTGTTGTTCATCAAATATGGGATGGCAGTTGACAAGTTTATTCTTGCTTGTAGTAATAATACACATGCAGAATGATGGCAGAAAAATGTCACAACACTTGGTTGTCAGAATATTATATACAGTAATACCGTAGAACACTAATATTTTGTTGTAAATATCATTTACAAAAATATCATCCACTTAGGTGAAGGTTTTCTATTATTAATGCCTATACATCTGTACAGAATATTTTGACATGAAGTTTATGTCGGATGATATTCTGACCAATATTCTGGCACCACACAACGAAATTCATTACATTTGCATCATTTCATATCCAATGTAGCACCCACTCACTTTTGCCTATATTTAAGTGGCAGGGTATGCCCAGACTTGGGTCCCTTGCACACTTTGACACTGGATTCAAGCTAGCCTGGCTGATGAGGGGTGTTACCCCGAAACCGGTCCCAGGAAGCTTGTTTCTGGTCCAGGGAAGACCTGGCTTGGCAGTTCGGTCTGGACTGTTCCCATGAGGCACAGGGTCAAGACTGATTTGCATATGGCTGGGTCTGAACTGGGGTGATGAAGTGAGCTAAAGAACGATGATGGATTCAACCCAGATCTGTGACTGGGGTGAATGTCTGTAAAGTTTCAGCGCTCCGTCCATCATCTCCTTGTGTTTGCTCAGAATATTATATACAGTAATACCGTATAACACTAATATTTTGTCCTAAATATCATTTACAAAAATATCATTCAATTAGGTGAAGGTTTTCTATTATTAACGCTGGTGAGACAATACATCTGTACAGTCGCGGCCAGCATTATTCGCGGGTGGGGCGCAGGTGAGGGGGCAGGCGGGGGGCGAGGGGGTTGGTTTAATTCTAAATAATAAAAAAAAAGTTAACTTACCTTCGCCGGCCCGGCCCGGTCCCGCGTTGTCTCTGCTCCACACAGGAAGCAGGCAGCCTCCCTCCCCTCCCCTAAGCCAATCACAACGCTGCAATGGCAGCGCTGTGATTGGTTGGGACGTCGACCACACAGGCGTCTATGGGGAGGCCATTTTCTCCATGTAGGCTGCATGCAGCCTACATGGAGAAAAGGGAAAGTGTGTATGCCTGGTTTGGTCGGCCCTGGGGCCGACCAAACAGACAGCGCCCTCAGAGTGGGCAAGCCACTCCTACCATGCCCTAGAGCAGGACCACCCACCCGCCCGCCCCAAACCAAACCCTTCTGCTTTCTTGCAGTGCAAGAAGCAGAAACATAAAATGGTATTTATAATACCATTTTATGTTTCTGCTTCTCGCACTGCGAGAAAGCAGTGGGGCGATGCTCCCCCGCCCACATGGAGGAGCCGCCCCTGCATCTGTAGTGAATATTTTGACATGAAGTTTATGTCAGATGGCATTCTGACCGATATTCTGGCATCACACAACGAAATTCATTACATTGGCATCTTTTCATAGCCACAGTATGCACCCACTCACTTTTGCCAACATTTAATTGGTATGATATTGTCCAACTCTAACTGCGGCCTTTATTTTTTTTTTTAATTATGGTGATTTGGTATCCAACATAGTGATATAAGAAACATTTTCATCCCATCTTTCACAAAACGTTGTCTTCTCCCTTTCTCATGATATTAGAGTTCAATTTGAAGAAAGATTCTTCCTTCGGCCAAACACTCTTCTCGCCTTCCCTGAGCAAATAATCTAGTTCCTGTTTTGTGCCTCAGCTAGAGCTGCACCCTGCATATGTCAAAGTAAGACTAGTCATTCGTGAAATGCTCCAAGTCCAGAGAGCGAGGCAACCTAAGTGTGTCTGTCAAATGCCTGCCATCTCCCTATCTCCATCAGCCGCTCATCAAGTCAAACATCTTTTTATTCGCACACAACCTGATGCTCTCTTAAGGAACTAGTATGACAGCACTAGAAAGTTTTACCTCTTTCTCACGGCTGTGCCGGTCGCATCCTCAGAGCAAGAAAAAAAAAAATTTAGGAAGGGAAAACATGGACTGGCAGTACCACTGTAGACAATATGGTGCCAGTGTGAGATTTAACTGAGTAGTATTCAGTTGCTCATGTTCTTCTTTTGAACAATATTTTGTGCTTCCAGTTGGTGTCGCGAAACAAGTGCTTCTGTCCTACATGTAATTAAATAATGTGACTTTTGATCTTGATGGATAAGGGTTAATGAAGTATATTCTTCCTTATGGGACATTTGTATATTCTCAAGAGCACCTTGCCTTAAATGTCCTCGTGACCTGACAGAGAGGTAAGTTGTTAATTTCGTGAAAAGGATAGCTGAAGACAAAACACTGATATCCACCGATAACAAAAGGAGTTACTCTTGAGGAAGAGTGCGGCAGCAAATATATTCTTTTTTAAGTTACCGTTCCACAATGCCACAAATGCCCATCTTGGAGCAGTAAATAAAATAGTAAATGCTGATGAGCAGTGAGCTTTGGGTGTAATTGGGGGCAAAAACAGAGGAGCCGATTTAGGATGGGATATTTTAAAAACGAATAAAAAGCAGAGGAGGGATGGGGAAGAAATGTAGGAGATTGGGGATGGAATGTGAGTGGGAAGCAGCACACGGAAAGAGAGCACGAAAACATGAGCTCCCATGGAGTGCTAAAATAAAAATAAAAAGACACTCTTCAACGAAGCTGTGGAAGGGCACAACTCTTCCAATCAGAACAATGTGTGAGCAAAATGCTCCAGGGTAGGAGAAACACAAGGCTAGGTAGAAAACCTATCAAACCAGGAGCAGAAAAGTGAGATACACAAAAGCAAGTCAATCATGAGGAAGGGGCCAACCTGAAGTCCACTCCATGTATATTGGCAAAAATAGGTCTGTTTGTTGCCCAAGACCTGAAAAGGAACTTGCACTTTTCCCAAAATATTACTGATGTGATATGATGACATGTATTTCTGGAGATATACAACTATCAGCCCCATGTCACAAAGACAAACATTTAAACTGAGACAAGGGTAAGAAGTAGTCTTCAGTTTCCAAGGTTCAGCCCTGCCTGCTACCCATCTGATTCTAAATCAGGTGGTGGTGGCATAGATTCCACTAAAGCTATCATTTGCCCCTTTGCCCTGCTCTCCATGAAAGGCCTCCCAATTAATAATACTTTTTTAAACATGTTTGTTTATCACATTTTCATCAACACACATACATTGGAACCATGCACATAACGGGTCACATTATAATTGCAGTGTGTTACACAGATGATCTGGTCACGTATGATTGAACACGAAAAGCAATTACAAATGTAAACTCAAACTCTCTGATCACTTGCCCAGATATACGTGGGGTGGATGGGGGGCCAGGGACTCAGCGAAGAGTATAAAGGGGGCCGGGGAAAGATCCTCAGTGGGGAGGGGCACTAGAGTCAGCTGGGAGGCGGGCCCCCCTCCTAGTCGCCTCCCACCTGGAAGCGGGAGGAGGGTGCCCCAACAGATGTGGCCCCAGTGGTGGGGGTGTATTGATCCTCCTTTACTCCCAATATATGGAGAATTGGCCCCCTTAGGGGGCTTCAGTCGATCCCATTCCAAGATCTTAGTGTCGTGGGAGGATTTGCGTGATGGAGAAGCCTGAGGCATTCTATATGTATGAATCACCTCTGCCCGCCTGCGGTCCTCTAGTTTGTATGCAGGTCTGGACAGGGAGTCCAGCCATGAGCCGCTGCGTTATTGAGAGAGAGGAGAGGGGGTCTGGACTCCCCCGACGAGGAGACTGCTGGGGCAAATGAGCGGGGATCCATCAGCCCGGAGAGGCGAGTCTACACGCTCTGGGTTATACTGCGAAGACGTAGGCCTACAGCGTCTTCTCTATACAAGGCTGTAGCTTCGGCTTCTCCCCACGGAATAAATGTACACTGCCAAAGCCCCGGGTCCGGCGGGGTTGGCGGTTTTCAGCGCATTGAATCATCTTTTTAGCCAGAATAAGAGATAAGTCTAAGAACCACACTGCCACCCTGTTTTGCGTGTATATGCCCCAAGAATGCCCACCGCCCATGAAGTAATGACCACTATTCCCATAACTCATTCCAATGGGGGACAGTACAGTGCTCCAGTACACCCTTAGCTGGGGGTAATCCCATATCATATGTCTCAGTCTGCTCCTGGCATGGCGCATCTAGCACAGATATCTGATGCTACCGGGAATAACAGGCCAGTCATTTAAGGGAAGATATGCCCTGTGAAAGCTGTAAAAGTAATCAATTTCCAGCGGGCCTTGTGGGAAACCCTCCTCAGGTGTGCTAGGTCTTTTCCTATTCTCTATCATGAAGTGACCTGCAAAAGGTGTCTCCCATCTATCACGAAGAGGTTGCAGTGAAGCCTGTGTGTGTGTAATAAGAGCCTTAGTGTGCTAATCAGTATACGTCCAGTACCCATAGTGTGTAAAGTTTGTATGAGTTGGTGGGTGACCCGTTCGGTCTCATGAGACACCCAGATGTCCCCAATGGCTCCCCTCAAGGAGACATAGAGGAGAAATTGGCCTTCGGGAAGTGCATGCTGCTAGGTCAACATTTCGAATGTCATTACCTGTCCATCACTGATAAAGATCTCCCTCGCTTGTTAACCCAGCCTCCTCCCAAATGTGGATTTGTCTACTTGAGAGGTGGCCTCTTCAAGTTGGGAATCCAAGCAAAGGGACCGCCGGGGCATATGTGGGAAGGTGTCTGATGAGATGAATCACTTTTGTCATGAAGGAGAGTCCAACCCTCAGGAGAGAAGAATCTCAAATTGGTCGGACAGTGGGGTGTAGGAGGCGAAGGAGAACCGCCCGGGACAGTGGCGGGCCAGGTAAACCCATGTCCTTCAAGAACTGGCCTGCCACCCAATGGGAGAGACACTACAATTGGGATGCCATATAGTAGTATTCAAAGTTAGGGGCCCCAAGACCATCTTGATCCGAGCAGAGTTGGACCTTATGCAGGGCATCTCGTCTGCGGGAGTTGTGCCAACAGAGTTCCCCTAATTGGATGGGCAGCTCTCGAAAAAAGGATCAGGGGCGAATCACTGGAAAATTTGCAAAATAATAAAGTAGGAGAGGAAGTATCAACATTTTGGCAATACGACCCGCCACAGATAGAGGGAGAGATTTCCAGAATGCCAGATGGGACCTGATCGAGACAACCGCTGCCAATAGGCTACTGTCAAAGAGATCCGAGGTCGCATGAAATATACGGATGCCCAGGTAGTGGAGAGAGGATGGTTGCCAATGAACAATGCCCCGCCCCGTTCGACGATCTGCGGTGGCACCCCAGCAAGCAAAGGGAACAGACAGGATTTCCCACAGCTGATTATAAGTCCTGATACCCGGCTGAACTCTGAAAGGAGGGAGGCTATTGGAATGAGTTCTGGTGTGACGTCCCTCAAGCAAAGTAGGACGTCATCTGCAAAGCGTGAAATTGTGTGTGTAACAACTGATAAGGGGATATCCCAGGCCACACTAGCCACCTGTGCCCCGGCTGCTAACGGCTCCATCACCAGGGTAGATAGGAGAGGCAAGAGAGGCACCCCTGCCTGGTTCCCTCCCAACCTGATTAGAGTTATGTTATGTTATGTTAAGCCGTTTTGTAGAGCGCTCAGCTGCCCCGGCAAAAGGGCGTCCAAGCGCTAAGAGCAATAATAGCAACTGGCTGCAAGAGTCCATTCTAGCAAAGAGGGGAACCAAGAGAAATAGGAAATGACAAGGGGGGAGCAGATAGCCTAGTGAGGGAATAGGTGGGTTTTTAGTGCTTTTCGGAAAGCAAAATAGTTGTCCATGTTCCGAATATGATTTGGAAGACCATTCCACAGCTTAGCTGCCACTACGCGGAAAGAGCGCACACCGGCGTGGGCTCTTCTCACACGTGGGATAGATGCCAGCTGTTGATCTGCGGAACGTAACTGACGTGTGGGAATATAGGCAGAGAGTAGGCCAGATAATATCCCAGGGATCGGATATTTCAAAATCTTAAACGCAAGCAGAGGACTTGAACTCCACCCGCCTCTCCACTGGCAGCCAGTGTAGCCAACGAATAGTGCTGGAGGTGGAACAGCATCTGGGCGTAGCAAGAAGAGTTCTGGCGGCGACGTTTTGGACCCTCTGCAATCTTGCAATCTCGGCCCTATTGGCCCCAGGTAGAGCACACTGGCATAGTCCAATCTTGACAGCACAGATGCCTGCACAATCGTCTGCCGGATAGAGGGGTCAAAGAAGCCCAAAATGGGCCTGAGGCTGCGCAGAATACCAAAACAAGTCGCTGCTACCCTCTTTGTTTGATCTCGGAAACTAAGCGCCGAGTCCACCCAGACGCCAAGATTTTTCACCACCTGTTTGGGAGTGGGGGCCGGTCCCAGGGTGGTGGGCCACCAGTGTCCGCTCCAAAGCTCAGCATCTTTTCCTACCAGCAGGACCTCGGTCTTGCTGGCGTTGAGCTGGAGACAGTTGGCGGTCATCCACCCTGCAACCTCCTCCAACCCACTTCGAAACTTAGCTGCATCGTTTAGACAATCATTGGAGAGCGCGATGACTAATTGAGTGTCGTCAGCATAAGACACTATAGTCAGCCCACTCCTCTTAGCTATTACAGCTAAGGGCTGGACGTACAGGTTAAAGAGCGTAGGGCTTAGAGCAGAGCCCTGTGGAACGCCCTGTTTAACGGAATGCACCTTAGAAGAAAATGGGGGGCTGGCACCTGAAAGGACCTGTCCGAAAGGAAGGAGGTGAGCCACGCCAAAGAGGGGCCCACAATACCAGCATCCTTCAACCTCTGGATCAGGATCTGGTGGGAGACAGTATCAAATGCGGCACTGAGATCCAGTAGGATCAGTGCCGAAGTACGTCCCTCATCCAGAGCCTCTCTCAGGTGTTCGGTCACAGCTAGCAATGCGGTCTCTGTACTAAGACCCGGACGAAAGCCACACTGGGAGGAGTCCAGTATGCAATTCTGCTCCAGATAGCCTGAGACAATGGTGTTAACATAGGCTTCAGATATTTTAGAAGTCCAGGGAAGCAGGGAGATGGGGCGATAGTTCTCAGGTTTTGTCGGATCTAAAGTAGGCTTCTTTAATAGCGGCCTTACCGCGGCTTGCTTCCATGTCCTCGGAACTGTGGCCGTGGCCAGGGATAGGTTAATGACCTGGCCCAGAGGTGTAAGAAGCACAGGTAAGAGTTTTATTAGATGTTCAAGCTTCATAGGTCAGTTGGAGAACCCGATTTAACCTTCCTGCAGAGTATGCTAAGAGCTTCTCCAGAGATAGGTGGAAACGTAGCCAATATATGGGCAGGGGGAACAGGGTCCTCAGAATCAAAGCCATTGGCTCTCTGGGGGAAGGTTTTGTAGATATTATCCACCTTTGTTATAAAGAAGGTGGCAAGGTCCTCACATTGTACATTAGATTTAACGGCGGATGCCGCAGGCGTCCCGCGTGTTTGAGATTTTTAATAATGGCGAAGATCTTTTTGGAGGGATTCTGGCTGTTTCCGATCTCCTCAGAAAAATAGGTGGCACGTGCCTTCTGAACAGCCCTATGATAATTCTTAATGGCTGCCTGATAGTGACCTATCCGGATAGAGTCAAAGTCTCTCCTCCACTCCCGTTCCAGTCGTTTGCACGATTTGCGGATAGTGGCTAAGTTGTTATTATACCATGGATTAGCCTGATAGACACCCCTGAAAGCAAGTCTGTGTAGTGGGGACGTATATAGAAGGCGATCAACCGGGTAATATAAGGTCCAAAACCAAATCGGGCCAGGACTGCGAGTAAATAATCCCAATCCAGGGAGTCAAATGCTTTATGAATATTAATTATCAGCGAGGCAGCATGAGGCCACCTGTTATATATCACTTCCATTATCTGATATAGTCGGCGAATACACATAGAGGTATAACTTCCCATGTTAAAACCAGTTAGATCCTTATGGACCAGTTACAGCAACAACTGTTGCACTCTTTGGGCTAGTATGGTGCTTAAAATGTTATCATCCAAGTTCAGTATTGCAATGGGGCAGTATGAGACAATGTCAAGAGGGTCCTTCCCCGGTTTTACCATCAACACCATGGAGGCTTCCCGTATGGTAGCAGGGAGGGTCCTCATGGAGAGTGCCGACTCATAGAGCTGGAGTAGTTTGTGTGTTTGGAAAACCAAATATAATTTAGCCTGCAGGCCGTCGGTCCCCGGTGATTTGCCGGTGGACAAAGCTGTAATTGCGGACTTCAGCTCCTGGACCGTGAGAGGAATGCATCAAGGTCTTCTCTCTCCATGGGAGAGAGTCTGGGGAGGAGTATCAGCTCTAGGAACCCGTGAAGGGCGGAAGAAGAAATCTCTGGTGGGTGTGTGGGGGCGTGGGGAGTACTACAGAGGTTTGCATAATAGGTGATAAAGGCATTGTGTATGGCCTGTTGGAAGTAAAGAAGTCTGCCATCCAGATCTCGGATCTTAGTCACTGGTGATTGTTTAGTATACCTGTTGGCTAGCCAGGCCAAGAGTCTGCCTGAATAATCCCCTTCGAAGTGAGTCCTGGCTAGATATGTGGCATAATCTAGTCAACAGATTCGTTCTCTGGAGTGGGCCAGGGAGGGAAGGAGTCGAGGGTCCGTGCCCTCATTGTGCTCGCAGGAGTCCTGTATTTTACTACCTATAGTAGTGTGAAAAGGTTGGTCCTCGTGGGCTGAGGGTTATAGTCACCAAGTGGGCATCGGGGAAGGAGTCCTTCCTTTCTGCAGACCCAGCAATAAATGGTTATAGTTGAATAGTTCCCTACCTAGATAGTCAGGGGAGGAGACAGCAAGACTAATAGAGTGAGAGCAAATGGCACGGTCCAACCGCGCGTACACCTTGTGTACAGTAGTACAATCTGACGTCCGGATTATGGTGTCTCCAGTTATCTGTCATGTACCATTGTAGTAGCCAAAGCTGCACGCTCCTAGCATTGGCCATCATGGGGGCTCCGGGGAGTGGCAGGTGTGAGCAATTTAGGGTGGGAATTAGAACAAGTTGAAATCTCCCCCCAGTACCCACAGGATATGTGCCACTTAGCTAAGCTAAAGGATAGTCGCTGGAGGAATTTAAGTTGTTCCGTGTACGGGGCGTGTATGCAACCAGTGATGGGGTTGCCATTCAAATGAGCCTCCAGGAGGACAAATCTACCCTCCGAATCCTCTCCGTCTGAAGAATCTTGATGGGGTGCCAGCTCTCACCCAGATAAGTGCGCCCCTAGAATAAGCACAGTGATTAGTGGCGTAACCTTGGCCCCTCCATCTTTTCTGTAGTGTGACCCCCTCGACTTGAGTGATATGTGACTCCTGCAGGAGTGCTATGTGTATCCCCTTTCACTTGAGTAATGTGTGAATTTGATAGCGCTTGGTCGGGGTTTGTATTCCCCGAATGTTCCAAGATAAGATGTTATACATCCAAATGGTCACAGTTTCCACGGGACATCCCCCACCCTCTGTTCCAATGGAGGGGCATGCACGACATTGGTCAGGGGAAAGTTAGTTTTATTTTTTTTAAAGTGCACTCGAAACTTGAAGAAATATTCAAACTTTTCTACAAATAGGCAACTAATGCAAATAACAAACAGGTTGCTATAAATATCTCCTTTCTTCTTGTCAATGTATAGCTACATAAACACAGCAGAAGAAAGAAAAGCAACATATCATTTTTTTTAAATAAGTTATTATAGTTGAGTTCTGATGTAATTTCTTTAAAATCTGCGACTTGGTGCATCTCAAGTCACTGATTTTTTTTTGTTTAAATATCTTTATTGGTATTTTCAGATTTTAACATGACTGTCATCACGTTTATGTACAAAATGTCCAAGTGCATATAACATAAATGCAGAACACATATATAAGATAATATTACACATTGCACCAGTTTGTTGTTGTTACTAACGTACTATTCACGAATGCAGAGATTTACATCTTATGTGAGTATGTGTTCTAGGGTCCCTGTGTGCCATTGCTCACAGTTTTACTACATCATGGTTTAGAAATTATAATAATTTCTATTCACATCTTACATATGACACATCTGACCCGAGTTATAATGACAGGGTCTTATTTATAAATGTCATGAACATACAAAATCTGCCCTTCGGGTCCGATCATCACTTCACTGTGGAAGAAAAGGAATTAAATGATGACAGAATATAAAAAGAGATCACGAAGAATACCAATAAGACTTGTTTTCTAAAACCATACCAACTAAACTGAAACTTATAATATAAAAATAAAATTTGCCATCTATTGAATACATACAAAATCAGTCCTACATGGCTGGGTACGAGGGTGCATTATCGGATCATTTCCACATACTAGCGCATCCAGTCGAAAATTGAAGCAGTGCGCATAACTAAGTATAGTTACCAACCAGCAAAGGGGACCTCTATGTCTAGAAGAACAGATGGGGTGCGTGTGCCTACCCACAGTGGACCAGGGGGTGCGATAAATGTCTATTCTGTGCATTCTGAAGCGTGTCTTCTCCACTCAGCTAAGTAGTGAAGCACTAGCGTATCTGTCACGGATCAGCAGTTAGGGCATTATCTGCGTCTATTGTGTTGCCGGTTCGTAGTGCAGTGAGTAATGCGTCCCAACCTTGCGCAATAGGATATTTGCGGAGCCCCGCTGTCTCCTCTCTGCGCAGTGCCGTACTTTCCGCTTAAGCCCATATTAGAAATGAACGCTTCCAGCTAATTATCTCTGGAGGATCCGTGTTTTTCCATTTCTTGGTTATTAGACGTTTTGCAGTAATCAGACCTAAATCTCGGAATCTCGAGGTAACCTTGTTTTTTTTAGATCTAGCATGGAGCCCTAGAAGGCAAACTTCCCATGACAATGGCAGTGTCGTGTCTGTGCATAAAGCTAGGACCGTGACTATCTCTTGCCAATAATGTTGAAGGGATGCGCAAGCCCACAGCATATGAAGCAGATCTGCATCTGGATGTTGACAGCGCGGACATGCAGAGGTGGCGGTACGGAAATATCTGTTTATCATGTCAGGCAAGAGGTATGCCCTTTGTATGATGTATGTTTGTATGAGCTTGAATCTAGAGTTTCTAGGTATGTTCCTAGCACCCGCTAGTATGGCGTCCCATTCCTTATCAGTCCAAGGCCGGCCTCTATCTGTCTCCCATCTAACTCGGAGACGTTGCATCGGCTTCAACGTATGTGCAAGCAGCGCCTCTACCAGCCAATGCACCAAATGTGATCCCACCCCCATTACATGCAGATATTGTAATACTAGATGTGTTTGTGGCTCAGTTGTTAGATCCCCCCAAGCAGCTGACAAAGCCCTCAGAAGGGAGGTGTGTAGAAGGAATTGACCAGCCGGTAACTCAGCCTCTTCGACCAGTGTCTCAAATGTTAGTAATGCACCATCTCTATAGAGGTCGCCCAAAGTGTTGAGTTCCGCCGCATGCCAGGTCGCCAAGGCTGTCTCCGATGTACCCAGTCTACCCCTTGGCGTCCCCATCAGTGGTAAAATCGGGGCGTATGGAAGTGTCGTGCGAGTAAGATATAAACACCTTTTGTAACATTTATGAGCCAATCTAAATGTAATTGCGGTGGTCGTGGGAGTTTGGCAACGGGATGGAACAGATGGCAGATTTGAGAGTGGGTCCAAGGCTGTTGCATGGTTGCTGTGTCTTCCAGACACCTACCGTCCAGCCACTTCGTCGCCCATTGGAGCTGGGCAGCTAAATAATACAGTTCCATATTGGGGACGGCAAGTCCACCCTGGCTAGTGGGAGCATACATCTTCCACAAAGCAACTCGCGGTCTCCCCTTGTTCCATATTAAGTCCAGGAATAACCGTTCCAGCTCTCGGAAGATCCTAGGTTGGACATAAAGTGGGAGGTTTGAGAAATAATAGAGCAATTTGGGAAGCACAATCATTTTCAGCAGGGTGATACGGCTCATGACGTTCAGTGGAAGCGTTTTCCAAAATTGCGTTTGAGCACGTTTGGCCGAGATTGCTCTCAACAGATTGCCCTCTAGTAAGTCGTCGGGCGATCGGTACACAAAAATGCCAAGATATCTGAAGGTGGTGGGATACCACGTGAGGAGCGAGCCATTCAGGAATACATCTTCCTCTATGGTGTCGGTATTAAATGAATAGATCCCTGACTTAGCCCAATTGACCCGGAGCCCTGACTTTTCCTCAAAGGTTTTGAGTATATCTGCAATGGACGTCGGGATTACAGTAACATCCCGGAGATATAACAACAAGTCGTCTGCATATTGGGAAACGGAGTGTAGCCCATCCCCCAGCCGTATACCCCACTCTTCGCCATCTCTCCGGAGCAGCACTGCCAAAGGCTCCATAGCTAGGGAAAACAGCAGCGGAGACAATGGGCAGCCCTGACGTGTCCCACGCCTCACTCTAATACAGTCCGAGATTAACTTACCGGTGCGAACCCGGACAGTGGGTCGTTGATACAATAAACAAATCATATTTAAATAATGTTCCCCCAGTTCGTATTTGCCCAACACAGCTGCCAGATAAGGCCAGTCCAAAGAATCGAAGGCCTTCTCTAAGTCCAGTACCAGGCAGCCCGATCGGGGCCAACTATGCGTTGCATACTGTTGTACTCTAAAAAACCTTCGTATATTAAGAGAAGTGCACCATCTATAGTCACTGATTATAAAGAAATTAGAGACAGATCTTTATACAGGGATTGCAGAATCCATGTATTGTGCACAATTAAATACTGCAGAAAATGAGCAGTTGTATGATGCTTATCCCAACATTTTGAGTGAATTTTCCAAAATTCACAAAGAATTCAAAGTGTGCTCCTAGGAAGCCACAACATTCAAAGATTCCAAGGAGTAGTCGTATGTGTAGGTTATTATGCATATGGAAATTTACATGTGCACATTTTAAAACACAGAAATGTTACACTACAGTGTATTTCAACTGAACATTTTTTTGTTTCTCCTTGAGAAAAATATTTTCCCCATTCAGAAATTCTTTCTTCAAGCCCATTCTGTTTTAAGGTCTTCCCTCCCCACTCCCACAATGAACGCTGATTTACTTCATTCCTCGACATGAGCAAATTTCCAACTCATTTCAGGATGAGAAGCTACTGTTGTATTCCTCTTAGGGTGTCCGTATATAGGTTTTCCTGTATCATGTCCTTATATAGGCACAATTCGCCCTGCCCTTATATAGGCATAAAATCCCAGTCCTTCTTTAGGCATTAAACCGTGCACTCCAAATACAGGCATGGTCTCCGACATCCGTCCACCCTAACGTCACAACGAGTTCTTGAAGAACAGACCCTTAGGCTTCGGGAGTTTCCCTAGCACAGGACTATTAATTTCTTCAAGGCCTCATCTATTATGCATGAACCGTTATACCTTAGGGGTTCATTCATGACGTCTTCCGCTGTCCGATTCATGTCAATGCTAACATTCTGAGGTACCCCTCAGGTATAAATATACCTTCCCTCGCCCTTGTAAATCAGAGGAGACCTCGACTTCAGAGGAGCCTGTATCCCGGCCTGACGCACTGAGAAGACGATGTCATCCCTGCACGCAGAGAGTCCAGCTTCCAGTGATCTGACTTCCCTTGCGGGGTGTTGGAGTTCGAGTCTGGCAAGAGATTCCCACCTCTCTCATTCTTAAGGTATGGAGCTGACTAGAACCTAGAGGGACTCTTGGCATACTTGGCATACTAGACATACTAGGCGTAACATACTCTTAGTATACCATAGTAAGGAATACTTCACCTACTTCATACCTCTCCCTACACCTAGGTTAGGTTAGGTACACTGGGGTAGAACTAGCTTAGAGACGCATCGTATGAGTACTCGCATTTTTAGCTCATGTTATTTATGTATGTGAATATACGCTAAAAGATAATGCTAACGCAGTATTATTTATTTCTACTGCTTACGCTGTACATTATTTATCTTGCATACTGTCTTGTGATCGTAACAGCACATATTACTTACACGAGAAACAAGACTGTTCAATAAACCTTTTATTGAAACGCCCGTCTATTCTTTCTGTGTAACTTTGAGGAAAACTAAGCATGCACGATTGAGCTGAGTGAAACGGTTATCTATTGTTTCACGACTCTGGGACACGTTCTGATTCTAAAGGGAAACAAAGTGGTCATGTTTTGCGGCTGCCAGAAACTACTCCCTTCTTGTTATCCAAGGAGTTTCTAGTGGCCTCTGAGCTAGCTGGCACAAGTAATTAAGTTTAATATACTCGATAGGGACATACCGACCTTAGTCCTATGTCAAGCCTATAGGGTATATTATTCCAATGCGCAGAGCCTATTAGGGAAATAGGAGCTACACTACACTACTATCAATTTGTGAATATCCACAATATTTAGAGTCTGTGGATTATCACAGCCCCTTTCACAGGGGCCAGAGTCGGAATGCCCTCCACCTGCTCCTCTGGGCACATTTTCTCACATGGAAATTCTGAAAAATAGGTGAACATTTTTCTGTGGTAAATCCCATTTAGGAGTACAAATTTACACCATAACACATAGAAAGGAATCATCATCTGCTCAATCTGCGCACCTAATGGAAACAGAGATGTGCAAATACCTTTGTGGATCATGTCACGTCAAACTGTCCAACTTTCACAAGTGCACCCTGAAGGACCACTGCTTAGGTGGCCACTTATGTATCAAAAGAGATTTCCATTTATTCCACAAAAGATTTTGGGATGAACAAACTCGGATTATAATTATGCTTAAATTAATCCATAAAAAATGTTTGGGAATTAGTTTGCATATTGACACCAAAGTGTTTTCTTTGGCATCAGTTTGTTAGACTATAGTCTGTTATTTTTTCAACTTAGGTACTTATAGAGCCAATGTGCTATGGCAACAAAAACTGTGCTGCGCCCTCTTCAGTTTTTGGAAAGTATCCAATGTGCGGGGTCATTTCACAAAATAGATAAAGCAGTGACAATTGAAAGGAAGGGTTTTTTCCCCTCCACAGTATCTTATATGCACAGCCATGTCCTGAGCTGTCACTTCGCCTGGGACAACAAAGTCCTTGCACTAGCCCTGTTCAGGAGGAAGGTATAGAATATGTTGAATAGATAGTTTACGTAATTGCGGGCCTTCAAAATGTTGTTCATGATTTCATTGTTTCTAGAAAATATTGTCAAAGAGAGAATAAAACTCACCAACGGATCAAACAGGTCTGTTGAGAAAGCCCCCCACCTTACTGCAAGTGACAAACCAGCATAGGTGAACCTCTGCTCCCAACTTCCGCCTCCACCCCCCGAACAAAGCAAAACCAAGTGCCCTCCCCTATGTGCAGAGAACAATCGTACTACATTTGTTGCTCTTCCCTGATAACAGGCAGAATCCACTACGAATGATGTTTAAATTGATATGTGTATTTATGAAGGGAGTGCACACTAACAAGAGCATAGTTAACACTTGTCCTAAGTTTCTTGGTAATTTCAATGCAGTGGTAACAAACAGTACTTTAAAAACATAGAGTTGCCGGAGTTTAGACCGTTAGAGGTCAAACTATTAATGGGGGATCTAGGTACACATAAAAGTACACAAATATACAAAACTTTGGTCACGAATAGTTCCACAGCATTGCCGGCCCCACGGATGGCCTTGCAAGGGGATACTGGTGACCTACACGAAGAGGACTGGACCAAGGCCTTGGTGCCTCCCCAGGGTGCCGCTATTTCCTATTTCCTCTGGTCTTTGGTTGATCCAATTAAAATATTTACACCGGGCATACTATACACAGCACCATTTGCGGCGGATGGGAGTCATTGCTTCTTCCCTGTATTTTTGATGTGGAGTGGCAGAAGGAACTTTTCTACACACGGTGTGGAGTTGTGCGTCATTGGACCACTTTTGGCAAGGGCTGACCTCTTGCAGAGGTTCTCTCTTGGGAGATCCCATTTGACCCTATATTGATCCTTATGCATAGTACAGAGGGGATTGGAGGGAACCGGTATGAGAGACATCTATTATTCCTGGGACTTACCCGAGCTAAGAGGGACATTGCAAAAATGCGGACGGCAGCTACGCCACCTGTGGGAGTGTGGAAGCAATGGATCACTGTATGGGGCTGGAGATTGCTGCAGCTCACATTGACAATGAAATACAATCCTATGCGGGTGCGCCTTGAAGATGTGAATTGGGAACCATTAAGGTGCCTGATTGGGGGTATTGTTAGGGATGGGTGGGGCTCTGGGGGCAATCTGCGAATGTCTGTGCCTGTTTTTGCATCACTGTTATCAACAAACTTTTGTCAATTATAGTCTTACTTATGTTTGTGTGCCGCTTAGGCCTATATGTGTTACTAAACTGCAATAAAATTTGTTGTGAAAAAAAAACATAACCAAGGGACATGAATGTATTTATTTTGGCACCAATATAAAGTACAAACATACAGTTGAGATTAGTTTCTATCATCTTTTTAAGGAAAGTTAAAAAGTGGAATTATTATAGAAGTGCTGGGTGTAGTGTAACTTAAGGCTGTTGATCAAGAATTCAGATCATGTCAAAACAATCTAGGAGAAATGGAGATGACATCAGCCACATAACTGAGGTGCTGGATTCTGGCCAGGTTGTGCATGCCATCTCTGGGTAGGGTTTTACATCTTTCTAGGAACTGGGTTGACTAATGGAGTTCACAGTCAATAGAAGCAACTAACAACCATGTTTATTATAGACTTCAACAATCCCTCTAGGCAAATGAGAGAAGTAAAAAAAAACTTTAATGGTGATTGACAGGATAAACTGGTTTCAAGTATCTATGAACCTTTTCACAGAAAAGGGGAAAAAAATCCTCTGCACTCAGCCTTCAAGGTTTGTGTACTTATTCACTGATTCCCATCACTGTAGTGGAGGTGACCTGGTGAATACAGACAGACTGTTCTGACAAGTCTCACAGCCATACTTCTGAATAACCACGTGCATGATCGCCTTATAAAAAATGAAAATTGATGTGAGACTTGAGCCCCAGGCTCAGAAAAGCCCAACCACCTGCTCAAACACTATTGGGGGTGGGGGGGCAGACAACGCTTCCACCGAAACTCCCCAGCCTCTGCACCTCCAAAGGTCCTCCCTGCACCTTGCCCACCACTTTCTGGTCGGCACTGCCCCCCTCAGATACTTATCACTTGCCACTAACAAACACTGTACTATAAATTATATTTGTCTTGTTTATATCTGATTGCTATGCTTCTACACCCGCTTTTTGGACAGCATTCAGAAAGTGTACTGGAGGAAGTTTGCACTGTGTAAAACAAATAAATAAAATAAAATATACCATGAGCAGCTGCTCTCAGTGGCACAATAGTTTCCCGCTGGTGCTGCTACTCTTTTTTTTAACTGCAAGTAGCTACACACTTTGTGCAGCTACCAGTAGTAAAAAACATTTTAAAAAAAGAAATCCAAAGATTTGAGCCATCAGGCTTTACTATTTTGCACATCCATTCTTCAGAACAAAGAAGCCCCGGTGAGGCAAATTTCTATTTGCTCCAGAAGGTCTTTGTCCTGGCTTTTGCACTGGACCCTACATAACACACTTGGGGCCAGATGTACGACCGTTTTTAACGGTCGCAAATGTAGAATTTGGCCGTTTGCGACCGCTCAACCAGCTTTTAGCATGTACTAACCCTATTTTGCAAGTGAGTAACCTATTACCGCCTCGCAAAATAGAGTTTGTGAGTCGCTATTAGGAAGGGGCGTTCCCCAGCGCCTTGAGACCCTCACGGGTGAGTAGCGCGCCTAACACTCCCCTGATTGATTGAAGGGTGCCCCTTCCGAATAGCGAGTCGCAATGGCATGTACGATTGTTTTGCGACCGGAATGCAGTCGCAAAACAATCGCAGTTTACCGCCTACTTCAAGTTTGTGGTAAGCCAGTCGCAACTGGGAAGAGGTCCTTCCCCTTTGTGACTGCCAGCAAAAACATTTTTTTAAAGCGGGCAGTGGTCGTGGTCCTACTCTTCAAAAATGAAACAGAAACGTTTCAGTTTTAGGTCTCGCCTGAGCCAGCGCATGCGCTGCTCTGGCGAGACATTTAGTGTGTGGGCTTTAAAAAGCCGACCACAGCTTTTTGGCTGGCATAGAGCGTGCGGTTACGCGCACAATGACGAGCGGAGGCGCCATCTGGCTTTCCTCTCTCGTCATGGTGCGCACACATCGCACACCACTCGCCAGCCTGCTTCCACTTTTGCCGTCGCGCGCGCTTTTTTTTTTTTTTTTTTTTACTTTACGGTGAGCTGACGGGACCTGCATGTGCATCTGGTAACAATTATCCCAGGTCAACCTGTGCCATTTCTACTTTTTTTTCGAATTTTATCTTGCGCACGATCACTTTCACGGCAGCGCGGCCGTGTCGCTCTGACGAGTAATACATTTATTACGCACCACTCGTGTGCTTTTGCGCGCAGCCGCCATCTGCCTCCCTTCCAGCGCGATCACTAAGGTGCGCGCACCACTCGCGTGCTTTTTTTAAATTTCCTTTTGCTGCTTAGCGCGCGCGCGTGCACTCCCCCCACCCCTCCCACTTGTTTACTTCTTGCTCCCTTGCCTTCTCTTACACTTCCTCCTTGCCACTCTCCAATCCTACCTTCCTCCCCCAAGTCCGTACCAGCAACTCTCTGTGTCCCTGCCTTCTTCTCCCGTGCTAGCTCTGTCTGCTTCCTAGGTGCCCCAGCCTTTCTCTCATGGCTGCCCCTCCCTCATCTCTACTCCTACCACCCTCCATGGTACTTGCTTCTCATTTTACCCACTTCGTTATTCTTGATACCCTGCCTTTCTCTTATGCTCCCTCTTTGCTGTCCTAGTTGCGACGATGCCCCGCCTCTCTCGTCATGCACCCTCTCTGGTACCTTCCGTGCCCAAAGCCTTATTGCCTTCTTCTCTCAATACTGCTTCCGACTGCACTGCATCAAACTGTACTATACTGTGATTTTTATGTCTCTGCCTTCCGTGATCGTTCAGTCTCCCTACCACCCCTCCACGCTCCTGCCTTCCGGAATCAGCCTCCCTCCCTCCTGATGTAGGGGCCGTGGGTGGTGGGTGCGGCACTAGAATCGGGGATTTCCGCAGGTCTCCCGGCCTGTGGCGTGTTTTTGTTGTGGGCTTTTTTTTTAGGGGGCGCTCTGCTGACTGCCAGGGCGGGCTGCTCCCAGCTGCCATTTGCACACAGCAGGGGCTGCCTCTCGCCATCAGGTCTGAAGTTATCACGTATTCCGGCCCCAAAGACCCCTCCCCCTTTGAGCCAAGCCATTTGCTTTTTAATTAGTCAGAAGGACCTTCCATTTTCGCCCCGTTTCCAGGTTTATATTTCAATGGGATCACACAGATCCCTTTTACAGGGAGAACAGTAGGTGTGCTCCCACCCCCAGCAGTCGGAGCGCATCTTTCAAAATTTAAAAGTTATGTATTTAATGCGTTTTTTGGTGTTTGGGTCGGGAGGAGGCTGTAATTGTGTGACAGTTCTTACATCCCAACAAGCGTTTTTATTGGGATGGGGACTCTGTCGTGCGCCATTCAAAATCTGCACATGGTGTTGGGTTTCAGATCCCAACAAAGATTTCTGCGCGTAAACATTTCTTTGTTTAGCGACTTCTCAAACTTTGCTACACTTTATCATAGAACAGTTACGTTTGCTTGTTCCTAAAACGCCGGGTCGAGGGCATTTGATAGGCTACAAAGTTTGGTATTGGTGGGGTGGAAGGAGGGAAGGGAAGTCGGTTGGAAACGAGATTTTTGACAACAGGTTTCCATGACAGTCTGGCCTCGTGCCGGAGGCTGAGCAGAGGCTGGGGCTCCTCCTACCACGACCCGCTACTTCAGAATTTCAGCACAGCCTTACATTATTTCTCCCTTACATTTTCCCTTATTTTGTGATATGCTTAATTGCTTGGTTATTTCAGTTATTACCTACCGGCAAACATTGTTCCATGCAGTATTTTTGGGGCGGTGAAGGGGTGCTTTCACTGAAAGTTAATTACTCGAGGTGGAGCCATTTAGGTTGTTTCTTTACCTTTCACGTACTCGATTTACTCTTCCCGGTGATAAGTACTTGCGTCGGTCTCCCAAGGCTATACTTATTTTCTGAAACCGCAGGTTGCCCATCATTTTATCCTGATTGTGTTTAAAGGTAGCTCTGATGATGTCACCGCCAGTGACAACATGGCGCCTACAAGTGATTTCATCACCCTTGCCGACCTTTTGACACTGCCCTACTGCGTGCATTGCTTCTTGAATTTGATCTGATTGTCTGTTTTGCATCCTTGAACGGTTACTGTGTAACTGTTGGTGGTTGTTTTTATGGACAAGGCCCAAACGTTTTATGTTAATACTTAACATGTAAACCCATTTTTAAATGCTTTGTATTTACCACTACTTATTTTTTGTATTGTACTGCCACCACACTGGAGCAACTGAGCGATGTTTATCTGCTGGCACAGGAGTAGTACCCTTTTCTCGTGTTTAACGTTTAATGATCATGAGGCAGCAATATTTGTTGCACAATAAATCCCATACCACTATTACTTTGTAAGCAGAAATGGTCACTTTTATTACGACAGGTATGTAACATAACTTTCCATAAATGCAAAACATTGTAAATAACTCAACCTCACTAATACATCGATCACACCTGCTTCTTGCCCTCTTTCTTCCCCATTTCTCTCCCACTGAGATCCACTCATCCCTTTTCCCCCCATCATACTAACAAACTCCACGCCCACTCATTCCTTCACCCATTCTTTGTCCTCGGTGTTGTACGTGTAGCACAGGTGATGTTGTTGCACCAAGGATATTGTGCTGCAAAACTAAATACTTATAAGGTCCCAGAAGCGAGACCTATTGGCTATGCCAATGCTTGTTCTTTTTGAAATGCATTCCGATTCCCTTTAAGGAAAACGGGCTGCAGTTAAAAAAAAAAGTTACTTTATTTAAAAGCAAACACAGACATGGTGGTCTGCTGTCCCCAGCAGGCCACCATGCCTGTGTTATTGCCCATTCCCAATGGGTCGCATATTGCGAGCCTGCCTCATGAATACTGATGAGGCAGGTCATTTGTGATCCCATTGGGAATCGCTAATGTGTTTCATTTTGCAAATCGCAAAATGTAATGGTCATGCATCTGGCCCTAGGTGAGCAGATTGGATGAACATCTTCCTGGAACTGTTGTCTTTCTGGCTTTGAGCATGAATCATTCAATTCCCAACTCATTTACCAGATTCCCCGCAGGAGACTCCTGCAGCAGCGCAGGGAGGCACCCACCCTTCAGGAGGGCCCCATTCAGCCCAAGGTCTGTGAACATCTGTGAGATATGGGAGACTGAGGGGGCCCGCCCCACATTCTGCAGGGTCCCCATCAATCTGTGTTACGCCAGGGCGGGACGGAGTAATCGCAGACTTCTGCAGCAGTGACATCGCCTCTAAACATGATCTGTCTGACACATTTTGTGACCCTTGCAAGTTATGGTACCGGCAATGATAAACTGCACGCTCTGCTGTGAAAAGCTAAGTACTTTCCCAGTACATTGATGCTAGCAAGCATTGTTTCGAGGTAAGTCGTGATATAGTCAAAACTACAACATTTATAGATCCAAGGTCGCCAACATTTTCATTTACACGTTTATAACTGGGACAAAAACATCAGACATGCTTTAAATTTACTATATATGCTATAATCGGAAGGCAGAATAAAGCTCTCAATTTGGAATCCTCGGCCTAAATTACTGTACATGCGATTATGTTCCCAGACACATGCTAATATACAGTAACAGCTAGAATTGCCCCACCCTCCGAAAAAGCAACACTCTGTCAATTTGGCTCTAACATTTTTTCGCCACATCGCCTATTTCCCAACTTTCTTAAACACTGAGGGGCATATTAGCAAGGGCTCTATCGCCGCTTTAGCGGCACTTTTTGCCGCTAAAGCGGCGATATTCTTATCGCCCTATCAGCAAACTGTCTCTAACAGCAGTTAGAGACAGTTTTCGGGCATTAGCGCCCGTGTTTTTACCGCTTTGCATGTCAGCGATATTTATCGCTAATGACATGCAAAGTGGGCGTTCCCGACGAACAAACCTGGGAAACACCCGCTAACAGGCCTATCGCCTATTAGCAAGGTGGCCATGGCCCCAGTTAGCGACATGAAAAGTCGCGCTAACCGGGGTCATCGCTCATTTATTTAACACCTGCAATTAGCAGGTGTTAGCCATATCTAACATGGGGGTGGATTATGCTGATACGACCACAGGGTCGTATCAGCAAGGTTATGCCGTTTTCCATGAAACATCGCTGGAAAACCAGCGATGTTTCATGGAAAACACCGCTATGGCTGGAATAATTATCGCCATAGCGCTAAATGTCGCTAATACAGCGTTAGCATGGCAAATTATTCCGACGATAGCCGGCGATAAAAAAGTGCTCGCTAAACACGCTTTGCGATGTTTAGCGCACTTTTTAGATAATATGCCCCTGACTTTCTGAACTTTTCGACCTAATCGTTATCTATAAAGCCTGACAGTCTCGGTTTCTCTTACCCACCCACTGGTACTCCCTCAACCCGCACCTACAAGCCTGCCAGCTAGCCTGCCTCCTCTCCAGTGTTCCCTCCATTATTATTATTACTACCCCTTTTTAACAACATAACGGAACTTAAATATCAATAACACTTTTGTTCGGATGATGTCACTGCTTACACGCCTCCTGTAACAATTCTATCAATAGTTGCACCCACCTGCTCCATTCTACCTCCGTACTTACTCTTGTGGAAATGGGGAGGGGGGGGATGTGACTTATAAGCAACCCACAAGAGAATATCTCGCTTTAGCGTGCACACATTCTATGCTCACCCTCTGAGTCAGTGCATCATGTACCCAGCACATCATGCTGTGCCTTTTCACTAAGGGGCACATGCATCAAGGTAGGCTTTTGCGATTCCTTAATTGCGATTATTAAGGAATCGCAATTAAGGAATCGCAAAAGCCTATGCATGTAGGAATCGCTATAAAAATAGCGATTCCTAAACATTCCTTAATTGCGACTCGCAAATTGCGACTCGCAATTAAGGAATGCCGTCCCATTCATTCCTATGGGCCTACAGGCCCATAGGAATGAATTGGAGATTGCATGCGCAATTTGCGAGTACCAGTAGGTACTCGCAAATTGCTCATGCAATTTCAAGGGTGCAAGGGTGTCAAAATGACACCCTGTTGCACCCCTGAAATTGCGATGTGCACCCATGTTAGTGCACACACATGCCCCAAGGGCATGTGTGTGTGTAACCTAAAACTTTAAAAATGCATTTTAGTGCATTTTTCAAAGTTTTTGCAAATTACAGACAAGTTTGATTTGTCTGTAATTTGCGGTCCCAAATAGCAAAATCGCTATTTGAAAGTGCTTCTAGCATTGCATTTAAGGAATCGCAAATTGCGATTCCTTAAATGCAATCGCAATTTAGGAATTCGCAAATAATTGCGAAGTCTTAAATTGCGCATAGGAAACACTTTCATGCATCTCCAAAGGCCAATTTGCGATCGCAAACGGCCGATTTTTGCGAATCGCACCGTTTGCGATCGCAAAAACCTTTGATGCATGTGCCCCTTAGACCCTTACTCCCCCCACAAAGAGATGTCCCTTACCCACTCTTGAGGGCTCTTCTGGACTGGGCAACAGCCACACTAACTGTTGCTTCATTACAGAGGCTAGATAAAGCTGCGCACATATACCTGCTTGTGCACAGGCTCACACAATACACATGCACGCCCACACACGTGGGGACATTGGCACATACAGACATTTAATCATACACGCTCACACCATGCCCCACAGCAAAAGTAGGCTTAAACTTGTGTCTGTTCTGGCTCTGGATCCTAGGCAGCTCTTGCACCAGGTGCCACATTTCCACTCTGGCTTCTGCGTACCGTGACAATGCGGAGCCTACCACATAACTAATTACCGTGGGGCTTAGTCTTGGTCATTTTGCAGGCCATAGGCTAGCAGTTAAATCCTGTGTTGGTGAGGCTGGAACTCTGCCATTGGATTGGCTGGCTATCACACCAAGTGCTGACTCCAGAAAAGAAATCTGCACAAGGTGAAACCACTCAGGTCTGGATCCTCTCAATGATACAATGAGCCGGGCTTGTATCCATGCACTCACTTGCGCTCGAGAGCTAGCACTGGTGACTCAGAAAAGAGACAATTTAGCAAAAAGCCTTCTATGAAATATCACAAAAACATACACATACATTTCATTTGTAAGCTACAGTCAGCTACAAAATGGAGCTTTTGGTTACCAAGCCACTAAGGTTTTATTAGAGCTTGTATCATGTAGCATAATTCTTGTAGCTTGGAAATTGTCTCAATTTCTTCCTAAGCCACAGAGGTTTTTGTTATCCCTAAAGTTTAGAAATGTTCTTGTTATATTAAAGCAAGGCTATAAAAATGTGTATAATATTGATGTATCTTAAAAGAAGACTCTGATCAGGCCGTTGTAATTAACTCCAATTCATTAAGCTTCCATTTCAAATTGGTACACCGTATTAGGTGTTTCTATATTGTGTGAGTATAAGAAATGGGAAGGCCACAAGAAAGTCATTGTTGGGAGCTCTGCTGAGAACATGTTGCCATCTTGCCTACTGTGGCTTACATATAACTGTAGATACAGTAAAAAAACACATTGTTTTTATGGAGAGGTCAATTATAAAATGTTAGAAATTAATTTCTACAAGAAATACCATGTGCCAGATTCAAAGGCAAATTTCAATCTCCTTGCAAATTTAATTAAGCCTTCTTATTCAGTAAAGGGTTTCTGCCCAAGAACTGGTTTGTATATATCAGAGTATTTGGAATTTGGAAACAGACATAATAATAATAACAACAAAACAATAATGATAATATTAATAATAAATAATAAAAAAAGAAAGGAAGAAGCAAACAAAGAAAATAATGCAAATCTTCTATTGACTGTAGACTTTTCCTCTATGCTCTGTCTCATCATTAAAAGTTGCTTGCTATCATAGTAAAGGAAAGCATCTGGAATTGGATGGTCTGCAATCCAAAATCATTTTCTTAGTATCATTGTGACGTACTTTAGTAATGTTTCCTCCTAATGTGCAAATGTAACCAAACTTTCATTTTGAGCCACCCCTCCAAGTTTCTGACAAATCAGTGTTGTCCCATTAAGGTGTATCCTTATAAAGGTATATCTTTACTTGCTTCCGATATGTGAGGAAAGTAATCTGATACAGTGGCTTGGGATGAAACCCAAAAGTTTGAAATCGGTCTGGGGTGGCTTGTGTTTCCCTACCTTACCTGTTAGATCAGGCTGAATTAGAACTATTTGGGCAGATTCAAGTCTTATTTGTATTTGGCAGGCTTCTCTCTAGAGTGGCATACTGGGGGATTCTGGGGGTAAAAGATGGTCTGAAATGTGGTCCTGAGCAAGCGCACATAGCTGGTATTAATTCAAGCATTCTTCCGTCACCTTGTTGTTAGTTACAGTTTAAGGCATAAGTGCAACAGGTACATTTGGATATATGTCTCATGACTATGTCACAGGACTCAAGCTACACCACACTGATGAGACCTATTCTGGTTGAAACCAGTTTATGGATTATTGTGTTTCCCTGTGAGGAGGGCCTGAACTGCCAGTATGTGTTGGACATTTCTTACCGGAGCAGGACCGTGACTGATTTGCATTTGGCAGGTCTCGCTCTAGAGTGCCATTGTGGGTGAAAAACAATAGTCTAGAACGCGGGCCGTCTGATCATGAAAGGCTGAGATTAATTCTTTCCATCACCTACTTTGTTGTTATAGTGAAATCCTCACTGTCAAGTCACCAAAATGTTAGGGGTAGTGGAAATGATTTATTAACAAATTAGAGGACTATGGGCTATATTTATCCAGGTCCAGCATACATGCCCAAAAGTGATACGAAGCAGAACGGTATGCAGTTCCTAGTGAACACTATAGGTTGACGTATGGTTAGTGTGTAGTGAGTAACACACTAAGAGCAGGAGAAAATTAGTTTTGGGTGGACCACTTCCTTCTGTTTTAACCTCACTTCTACACTCACTACATCTACACTCACTAGGGCCCTCACACGCACGGCACCGTACGGCAAAAGGAAATAAAGATCTCCGCCAAAAGGCCCCGTTAAGGGCGCCGATCGGGAATTGCAGCGCCGACCCGATAAGGAGCAGACCCGATGATGAAGCAAGACACCCCACTGATGGGGGGTGTGTGAGGGTCTCTTTTCCGAAAGGAGGACATTTTCTCCTGCTCTTAGTGGGTTACTCACTACACACTAACCATACGTCAACCTATAGTGTTCACTAGGAACTGCATACCGTTCTGCTTCGTAGTGGAAATGATATCACATGTCCTTAGATCCCTGGATGACTCACAAGATTAGCCCTTTGTCCCACACCGACCCTCTCAAGTCCCTATGGTTTGCTGTGAGAGGAAGGGGTAAGAGTAAGGAATGGAAACTACAATAAGTGCTCTGATATCAACAGTAGGAAGGGCAGTAGTAGGGGTGAAAAGGACACCAAATGGCAAGCCTGAGTTTGAAGTTGCTGCCGCTAATTGGCATCCATCCTTGTAACTATTGTTGAAAATACCGCAAATAACATATTGGTTTCTCTCACAGGCCCATCTAGCTATGGCTGCCAAGGCCATTCTTGGTTCCAAGACTGAAACATACTTTTTGTTGGATATAGCTAAATGAAATATTAAAAACTGCAAGTATGGCAGAATTTTGCCCCAAGGGAATTTTCAGGTATCTCCAAATGAGAATTTATTGCTACAGGCTATCAGTGCTATCACTAATTGATATCAAAGCACTGACAACTGATCATAACTCGTTACATGCAAGGCTTTAATGACTTGAACGCTGAGATGCCAATACTATAATCCAATTCTTATTACCGGCATGATAAATCCTTGCTTAACCTCCAAGGAACTGAGGGCTAGATGTAAAAAGCTTTTTTTCGTTCGCAAATGGCCCGATTCCCAGAATAGGGCCTTTTGCGAACGAAAAAAGCAATTTTTCAATGTACAAAGGCCCAATTTGCGATTCGGTAACCTATTAAAGAATCGCAAATTGGGTTTGCGATTCGGTATTAGGAAGGGGCGTGTTTAGGGCGTCCTTCCTAATACTGAATCGCAGTGGTATGTGTGAATGTTTTGCAACCGAAATGCGGTCGCAGAACATTTACATTTCACCACCTACTTCAAGTTAGTGGTAACCCATTCGCAAATGGGAAGGGGTCCCTAAGGAACCCCTTCCCTTTGTGAATGTTTATAAAAACATTTTTAAGAGCAGGCAGTAGTCCCATGGACCACTCCTACTCTTAAAAAGTGAAAAGGAAACTTCTCATTTTTCTTTTTGAAACGCATCCCGTTTTCCTTTAAGGAAAATAAGCTGCATTTAAAAAAAAGAATTGCTTTATTGAAAAGCAATCACAGACATGGCGGTCTGCTGACCCCAGCAGGCCACAATCGCTGTGATTTTTGCGATTCCCAATGGGTCGCAAACCGAGACCTACCTCATGAATATTAATGTGTCAGGCCTATTTGAGACCCACTGGGAATCGCAAAATGTGTCAAAGACACATTTGTACATTGGTGTTTGAGATTACCAAAGAGCGAATCGCAAAAATTCGCTATTTCGTATTCGCAAACCATTCCCAACGTGCATCTGGCCCTAAAAGAGTTTGGGAAGATCGTTCTTACTTTCGCCATCTGAGAGACTAAGGGGCATATCTACAAGGGCTGGCGATAATTATCGCTCAGCGCTCTTAGCGTGAGGATAATTATCGCCGGCCAACTCTGAATTTTATCGCGGAGATAGCGTGCTATCAGCAACGCTTATCTCCAAAGCAATAAAATTCAGAGCGCAAGCTGCCAACTGTGCGATTATCGCTGGAAATCCAGCGATAATCGCACAACTTTTGGCGATAGCTTGCTGATAGGGCAAGACATACTTAGCCATGATATCCACCTTCCATAGGATATCATGGCTAAGTCAGTCTTGAAGCAGGCGTTAGGAAAGTAGCGATAACTGAGGTTATCGCTACTTTTCTTGTCGCTATGCTTCTTTGCCTGAGGCTTGATAATAGGAGAAATGTCGCTTAGCGACATTTCTCCCGTTATCCTGGGGAGGAACGCCCACTTTGCATCTCATTAGAGATGCAGAGCTGGGCGATAAGGGAAAGGGCGATGTAGCATGGATTCACGCGTTAGCGTGTCCCAGCTAATAGGGCGATAAAATTATCGCCTCTTTTCGTCCGAAAACGGACGCTAAAGAGGTGATAATTTTATCGCCAGCCCTTGTAGATATGCCCCTAAATAACGTCAACCACTTTCGGAATTTAGCCAAAACTTTTAATTTCTGATTTATCTTCTCCTGGGGAACTCTGAGTGCTTGGATTCCCGTTTTGTGTTTGTGTCATGCTTTATAATAGCTATCGATGATATTGATTGAACAGAGTGTTAATGAAATGTATTGCAAAGCATCTTTTCAGATACTACTTAAAGATTATGGGCCCTTCATGTGTTTACAATTAATATTAATCAAAAGTAGATTTTATCAAGTAACCTGATAATATGCTTTGCGCGCTAAATGAATTAACATCTCATTACACTGTAAAAGATGTTTTTAAATGAACAAATAATGCTTGCCTAGTAAGAGCATTTTGCATCTAAAACGATTTCACAATTTGCAGAACTGTATTTTTCTGCACTTTATCACACTATGCCCAAAACCAGGCCTGACTGTGCCTGACTCCATCCTGAAATCTGATAAGATGTTTTGCTATGATGTTGCTCTTGATGGCCTTCAGAGGAAGCTTTTCTTTCAGAATGTCACTGCCCAAAGTCCTCCCTACCTGATTCAGTGGGAGTATTCATTGTATGAGTCTGTCATTGTTTTGCTTGGAACTAGGTTTGTACTGGTACATCCAATGGCATTAGGTTAAGGGGAGACTATTATTTATTTAAGGAATGCTATGGGGATGGTGTTATGTACTGTTGCATTTTATTCTTAATTGTGATTCCCTAAGCCTATGCAACATTCTTGCTCACCCTATACTGACACTTTGGTTTTTGCTGTATATTTTCCTTTAAACGAAGGCTCAAATTGAGGGTGAGCCAGAGTTTTTCTCTCAATCTTCAGGAGCAGATCTATATTCTCAATTGATTGGATAGTTTTTATGTCAGACCTTTCTGCATCTGATTGAATCTTTTGCTAATTCCCCATTTGCCAATAAACGAATAACTAACTATATTTTACCTTCGGTAATGCTATCTGAGCTTTAATAAACCTTTATAGTTTTATCTTTATTGGACTGGAGAAGGCTTATTTAATGGACTATGCTACTTGTTTTATTGACTATTTTGGTCCTGTTAGGGGCTCATTACCTCATATGTACTTGAGTCTAAAACCGCAGCCGATCATGTGAGGACGCATTATCTCATATCTGATCAGAGATTCAAAGGTAGGGTCAAAAACATCTTTGATAAAAAAAAATGAAGACAATATACAGTCTAGCAAATCAGGCTGTACTGTTCCTTCTGTGGTGAGGCGAGGATTGGTTTGCAATATGGTTGATCCTTCCCTGTAATGGTATAGTGAGTAAAACGATTGACTTGAATGCTATCCAGAGCAATGCCTGTTCTTATGATTATCTTGTGTATTCCATCCACCACATTTTTTGGTCTTCTTGGTGAGTCAATCTGAGTGACAGGAAAAGGAACAGACATGTGTCTCAATAAGGCCAGAGGCTCAAAGGAGACATGGCTTCTCAGGTTCTAGTGGACTGATCCTTTCAGGTAGAGCCGAGTCTGATTTTCTTATGAGAGGTCCATCTCTTTATTGGTATAGTAATCCCCAAAAATATTTCCTAGAGTAATCACTGTAGTTTAATTAATTCAAGCATTCCCACAATTGTAAATGTAATATGTCTCTGTAAATTAAAGTGGCACAGGAATGTCCAGATGTGGATCTCTTTGCTCACTGTGGAAAAAGGATTCAAACTGCACCTCACCAATGAGAGCGAATGAGGTTGACACCTACCTGGGGTTGCTTGTGTTCCTTTTCTATGGGGACAATGATTTGCCTTGTGTGCTGGACTGCTATGTTTGTGGTGAAGTCATTACCGGTTTGTATGTGGTTGGTCTCTCTCTGCAGTTGCACAGTGAGAAAAGGCACAACCGAATTCTCTGTGGAATGCCGCTGATATATTTAACTTAAGCATTCAATTCATTACATTTTTGTTCCTCACCCTGAGTCACTCGTAGTGATAGTATACTTAGACGCAGGTCCCATAGACGGCGGTGCGTTAGGGACTCCTGTTGCACCTCACTAAAGAGTCCTGATAAAACAGGCATTGTTTGTGACCCCATTCTGAAGAGAGGCAGCACACTGATCAAACAATTAATGGAATGAAATACTCCACAGAAAAATAGTACTGAGTGTGAGCGATTCTAACATTCCGGTCATCACCAGGATCTTTTTATTCGTACGCCATTAGGCTAACTACATGAAAAGCTTCTTTATGACATCCTGGTACTAGGAAAGTAAGTGTGCGGCCTGACACCCTTATGCTCACACATCACACAGCATCAAAGCCATTTAGTCGGTAAAACACTGTCTCCTCATTAGCTCATTCCTGCACCAACATGCATTTTAGTAAAACTCATAATGAGTCAGCTTAAATACATAACTACATTGTATCAAAGTTGTTAAAAGTGGTTAGTAATACCGCTTGGAACAACAATCATCTCGGACTGTGCACTGGATCACCGTTAACCCCAGAGGAATTAAATAAACATCCAAGTCCTTTGCCACGTGCCTCTATGCACGTAGAACACTACAAAAAACCAGACGTAGATTTGATGCATTCTATTTTTCAAACTAGCCAATACAAATCATTATTAAACAATACACAGAAAACAACTTTCTTCTCTTACCAAATAAAAATTACACCAGACAACCTTGACTTCAGGAAAATCGAAGAAACAAATAGAAAGGGTGCCCAGACTCCAAAGGCACTACAGTGTTATTCAAATGGGAGATGTTTGCTATACAAATGGTGAAAACATAACATTTATTTCATAGGTAAAAGCTCCACTGTTATCCTTGATATTTGTTGGCATGCAAAAAATGTTAAAAACATCACAGGACTGATTATGTGGGGCTCGCTATATTCCGATCCATGGGCCAGATGTACGACCATTTGATTTTGCGAGTCTCTAATTGCGATTTTTGCGCCCCGCAATTAGAGACTCACAAAATCAAATGTACTAATGTGTCTGCGACACATTTAGTGAATTCCAAATGGGTTGCAAATAGACCTGCCTCATCAATATTAATGAGGCCGGTTGCAATTTGGGACCCACTGGGAATGGCTACAATCACAGGGATCGTGGACTGCTGGGGTCTGCTGTTGCTGTTTAAATAAAGCAACATTTTTTTTATAATGCATCCCATTTTCCTTTAAGGAAAATGGGCTGCATTACAAAACAAGCATTTGCAATGCAATAGGTCTCGCATTATTGATAATTTGAGGTATTGGCGTTGCAAATAATAATGCAACGCCAATAGCTCATACTTTCAGTAATGAGAGACCTAGTGCATTGCAAATGCTTGCGTAGTGAGCCAGGAACCAGCATTGTATGTCTCAGTGCAGTACCGCAAGCTGCTCCTAGAGGTCCCTAGTGAGCAAGGCACCAGCACTGCATGTCTAGGTGCAGTAACCCAAGCTGCTCCTAGAGGTCCAAGGCACCAGCACTGCATGTCTTGGTGCAGTACCGCAAGCTGCTCCTAGAGGTCTATAGTGAGCAAGGCACCAGCACTGCATGTCTAGGTGCAGTACCGCAAACTGCTCCTAGAGGTCTCTATTGAGCAAGGCACCAGCACTGCATGCCTAGGTGCTGTACCGCAAGCTGCTCCTAGAGGTACCTAGTTAGCAAGGCACCAGCACAGCATGTCTCGGAGCAGTACCACAAGCTGCTCCTAGAGGCCCCTAGTGAGCAAAGCACCAGCACTGCATGTCTCGGTGGAGTACCGCAAACTACTCCTAGAGGTCCCTAGTGAGGAAGGCTCCAGCACTGCATGTCTAGGTGCAGTACTGCAAGCTGCTCCTAGAGGACCCTAGTGAGCAAGGCACCAGCACTGTATGTCTACAAAGTTGGAGTTATTGGCATTGTAAATGGCAATGTTTTTTACCTAGTCATGTTGCAGGGTTCAGTACCATATGTGGCCAAAAGAGGACCTCTTTTGGTCACATATGGTACTGCGCCCTGCAGAAGAAATGGTAAATCCACCCTACCCATAATGCATTGCATGCAAGACAGTACTACGAGTACATTCAAATAGCTATGTCCATATATACAAATAGTAGCTTTGAAATGTGACAAAAGATTTTACATTAATTTCGGATTAGGTTGTACTCTGTGTGAAGCTGATGAAGGGAAATGTATAGACGGTCTCATATAAATGTGAGATGTTCTAGTGAGTGAAGTAACCACTGCCAGCCTAGCTTAGGACCAACTGTGTGTCCTGCCTGAAGCATTTTAAGAAAATAGTGCCTTGAGGTTGTAATTAAAATCTAGGGAGTAACAACACATGTAACAGGGGGTGTTCTCATGGGAGGTTACAAGAGACAAGGCGGTACTAAGGAGGGACTACTAAGCCTACTGACCAATGAAAAGCCACCATTTACAAAGGACAGGAGCCAATTAAAAAGATGGGTGAAAAGTCGGCGGAGCTTTATGCCCATATCCTGAATACAGCAAGTCTCGAAGAGACGGCGCAAGCGCTGCCTAGGCGAGACCTAAAAATAAAAATTAAAAGTTTTCTTTTAATTTTTTAAGAGCAGGCAGACCTTCTCTTAAAAAATGTTTTCACCCACATTCACAAAGGGGAAGGGGTCCCCTGGGGACCACTTCCCGTTTGTGAATGGGTTACCGCCTCCCTTGCGAGTTGATAAATTATGAATGTTTTGCAACCGCATTTTGGTCACAAAACATTCATACATGCCCGTACTATTTGGTATTAGGAAGGGACGCCCTAAACACGCCCATTCCTAATACTGAATCGCAAAATCTGATTTGGTAACAAGTTACTGAGTCACATTTTGCCATTTATACATGACAAAAGGCATTTTACTGGTTGCAAACGACCAGATTGGCCGTTTGTGAACGGTAAAATACTTCGTACATCTGGCCCTATGCGTAAAACCCTGTTTGTGCATGGGTCCAAATTACGATAATTAACGGATGTGTTAAATACCTCAAGGTTTGTTACATTTCGGCAGCTCAAACCTGATGAAATTTAACAGGGGAAATGTGCATGGTGTTTAAAATACAATGAGGATTTTGTTGTGTTACATTCCAAAATCTACATGTTATTCCCTGATAACTTGTAATAGGTGCTATTTATCGCACCCGATAAATAACGAACCTCAGCATATCGGTATTTACCAGGTGTAATAAATAGCACCTTTACTTGTAATCAGGCCCCACTAGTCTTAGAACTTGGGGCCAGATATGTTATTGGCCAGACTGTGCTTCCACAGTATCTGAGACGTGGTCTAATCAAATTTTCCCTCTGTTCCATTTTATCAACGCACAGTGCAGAGAGTCTGGTAACAAGGAATTGGCATCACAAAAAATTAAAACATTTCCTTTCACATTGTACGGACTGGGAAATGGCCTTCAACAGTTCCTTTTTCCTTGCAATTCCCATGGAATCACAGTGTTGACATTCTGAGATGCAATATCAATGCAATATCAGTTTAACAAATTGCATTTTGTTTTTTCTTCCTCGCAAAACCTGATACTTTGTACATTACAATCTTTTGAACAGTCAAGAGCATTTATTTCATTCGGTCAGTTATGTGTTACTTTCTATCACAACACCGCCTTAGTTGAATATGCTTTTGTTAAAACGTTTGACTTGATTTTTTTATCATGTATTTCAAATAATGCAAGTAGACTAGCCCCTTTTGACTGAAGAAAAATTAAATAAAAGCAAAGAGTAAAATTAAAGCTATTGGAGCAATTTTGGGGAATTTTGAATATCAATACACACAGCAGACTCGCATGAGGGAGGTTTTCCTAAAGTGACTAAGGGCCTCATTTAGTATTTGGCAGAGTGGGAACTCTCACTTATATTGGCAGAGCTCCCTCCCCACCGAACCTGGGGTTCCCCCGCCTCATTCAAAGTTGAGGCAATTGCTAGTTTTCTATTGGAGGAGCCTCATCTGGTTTTACCGTCGGATCCCTTAAACTGACAGCAAACCCTGCTACATGGCCTCTAGGTCACAGTGGTCGTAGTCGCACCCTATTTAAATCAGTGGAAAATCAGTTGCAAAAGCCCCGCCCTGTGACCGGTACTGACCCTGCTCAGGCCAATCATGTGAGGCACTGCAAACCTGGATAGAGACAAATTGTGGCCTGGATGGAGAGAATTCCATGCGTGTCAGGGCTGTGTGTTTTTTTTTGTTTTTCTGAAACAAGCTCCAGCTATGGCAGTTTGTTTCAGAAAAACAACAAAAAAAGGTATCAGAACGGCCAAAACATGCATGGAAACTGGTCAATATTCCTATGTGCCTTCAATGCATCTGTTGCAACAGCGACACACTGAAGGCACAAGACAGGCGGGGATCTGTAAATATGGCCGGCGAGACCACGCCTACCCCATACATCAATAATATCAACTTGAAAAGCAGGTTAGTAGCGAAAAGAAGCTGACATTCTTTGGTTACTAAGGCGAGGGGGTACATTGGGCGTTGCTAGACATTACCTCCTTGTACGTCTTCCTCAACATCAGAGTTTCGCAGTGAGCTCCAGCTCCACACCAGAACCCTCCAAAGCAATTTTACGTTCCATTCCTCCCATCCCTCCCCAACATGGCCGAACACCATCACCCTTGACCCAGTACAAGAGGAGGCACGATCCACACCACTTCCTGTATAACTACCAAGCCCCGAAAGCAACCACATAATAGCAGACAGGGAGGGAGGGAAGGGAACTCATGTGGCGAGGAAGACAATACTCGAAGTAATGAAGATTACCGGTAAGTAACCGGGGCATGAATAGTGTCTTTGATCATGTCATGACTGTGTAACAGGACAATATAATACAGCTTTAAGCACCGCCTAATCATGTCATATATCATAGTTACCAGCTCTCATATGGACACGAAACGAAAAGTCAAGTTAGATTAAATCACTTACTTTTATATAGTACTTCATGTGACAGTTTTTCCATTCCTATGCACAGTAAATAACGGGTGGCAGAGTTAACCAGTTTAATGGAACTCGATGTACCAACCTTGAAAGGGAGGATGGCTGAGCTGCCCTGGCTGGGAATAAAATTGAAACCATGCAGATCACATCGGATGCCAGCAGCGAGCAATTAACTCAACGAGCCACCTTGCAGCAGATACATACTGATTGGCTAGAAGATAATTTGCAGCATATTTTTAATGAACCCTAAGAAGAAAACTGTGCCTTGATCGCTTGTGGATTTGCGTCATGGAAATCAAGAAATCCTTTTGATTATTTAATTAACCTTATTTCTACACATTTCCAAGACTTTTTCACTCTGCAAGATAGGGATGTTGTAAAAGGGTTACAAAGGTTTTCTTATTTTTCACTGCATTACAAAGGGCTGTAGGTGGAGGCTCAAAAAAGCTGCTGGACACCGCAGGCCGAGTGGAGTGAAACGCATTGGTTTCTGAGTGGAAAATTACCTCATAAAGAGACAATAAAAACAGTCCTGGCCAAAACTACGCAGTTAACATTCCATCTCTTGGCTTCCTATGGTTTTTCTTCCTCAAGATTTTTGAGCTGCCTTTAACGTGAAGCATTTATAAATAAATATGGCATTGTCTGCAAAAGAACTTGCCCGGGATTTTAAGGACTCCAACATTTCCATGTTTTATGGCTAGTCTTTGATCACACCACATTCCAGACAAACAAGTGCCAACATATTTCAATCTTCAAAGACAGCAGCACGAATAAAAGTATAAATTAACAAACCAAAACTCATATATCTCTTAACAAAACTTTTTTCAATGTAATCATAAGACACAAATGACAACACATTGCTGGTGAAGCTCCAACTTAGGGGCCGATTCCGATCTCGGTCGGAGGCGCACCTAACACCATTCGGTCGGGAAAAAAGCCATGCGAATGCCTGTTTCCCGACCGATCTGCACATTAATCCGAACGAACAAGTACGATGCGCACAACAGCACAGATTCCGACCCAGTCGTACTCACCCAATCCAGGTCCTGTTCCCCGACCGAGCCGGATCCGGAAACGCAGAATCGAGTCGCACGGAAGCCAAAATGCAGCCCGGTCCGGCCGGACTAGTACGATGCGCTTCCCGTACACGCCGAACCCGTCGCTACGCACGGCACGTCAAAGCATCCGGGAGAGGCGCACATAAGCTCCGATTCGCGCCACAACACGATCCACGGCTACGAGACGAACACGCCAGCGACGAGGACGAGGCGAAGCAACCAGAAAGACGAACGAGACGAACCAACCATGAATCCCATCGTTCCGATCCTACCAATATTCTACATCTACTACCGGAACAGGCACGGACGCCTACGGCGCAGAAGGTAAGCCAGACACCAACCACAAAAACAAACTACACGTACCCGACATATCACACACACACAGAGGGATGCAGAAATTACTTACACCACCAACAGCAGCACCATAGGGGCGGGATGGCCATCACCAATGCCACATATACACATAGGGGCCCGGATGCCTGTCACTACTACCACCCTTACCCAGGGGGTGCCAGATGCCTACCACTACTACCATCTCTACCCAGGGGGTGCCAGATGCCTACCACTACTACCACCCTTACCCAGGGGTGCCAGATGCCTACCACTACTACCATCTCTACCCAGGGGTGTCAGATGCCTACCACCACTACCATCTCTGCCCAGGGGTGCCAGATGCCTACCACTACTACCACCTCTACCCAGGGGGCTGGATGCCTGTCACTACTACCATCTCTACCCAGGGGTGCCAGATGCCTACCACTACTACCACCTCTACCCATGGGGGCTGGATGCCTGTCACTACTACCACCCTTACCCAGGGGGTGCCAGATGCCTACCACTACTACCACCCTTACCCAGGGGTGCCAGATGCCTACCACTACTACCACCCTTACCCAGGGGGTGCCAGATGCCTACCACTACTACCACCTCTACCCAGGGGGTGCCAGATGCCTACCACTACTACCACCCTTACCCAGGGGGTGCCAGATGCCTACCACTACTACCATCTCTACCCAGGGGGTGTCATATGCCTACCACTACTACCACCTCTACCCAGGGGGTGCCAGATGCCTACCACTACTACCACCTCTACCCAGGGGGTGCCAGATTCCTACCACTACTACCATCTCTACCCAGGGGGTGCCAGATGCCTACCACTACTACCACCCTTACCCAGGGGGTGCCAGATGCCTACCACTACTACTACCCTTACCCAGGGGGTGCCAGATGCCTACCACTACTACCACCCCTACCCAGGGGTGCCAGATGCCTACCACTACAACCACCTCTACCCAGGGGTGCCAGATGCCTACCACTACTACCATCTCTACCCAAGGGTGCCAGATGCCTACCACTACTACCACCTCTACCCAGGGGTGCCAGATGCCTACCACTACTACCACCTCTACCCATGGGGGCTGGATGCCTGTCACTACTACCATCTCTACCCAGGGGTGCCAGATGCCTACCACTACTACCACCTCTACCCATGGGGGCTGGATGCCTGTCACTACTACCACCCTTACCCAGGGGTGCCAGATGCCTACCACTACTACCACCCTTACCCAGGGGTGCCAGATGCCTACTACTACTACCACCTCTACCCAGGGGGTGCCAGATGCCTACCACTACTACCACCCTTACCCAGGGGGTGCCAGATGCCTACACTACCATCTCTACCCACAGGGTGTCAGATGCCTACCACTACTACCACCTCTACCCAGGGGGTGCCAGATGCCTACCACTACTACCACCTCTACCCAGGGGGTGCCAGATGCCTACCACTACTACCATCTCTACCCAGGGGTGCCAGATGCCTACCACTACTACCACCCTTACCCAGGGGTGCCAGATGCCTACCACTACTACCATCTCTACCCAGGGGTGTCAGATGCCTACCACTACTACCATCTCTACCCAGGGGTGCCAGATGCCTACCACTACTACCACCCTTACCCAGGGGGTGCCAGATGTCTACCACTAATACCATCTCTACCCAAGGGGTGTCAGATGCCTACCACTACTACCACCTCTACCCAGGGGGTGCCAGATGCCTACCACTACTACCATCTCTACCCAGGGGTGCCAGATGCCTACCACTACTACCACCCTTACCCAGGGGTGCCAGATGCCTACCACTACTACCATCTCTACCCAGGGGTGCCAGATGCCTACCACTACTACCATCTCTACCCAGGGGTGCCAGATGCCTACCACTACTACCACCTCTACCCAGGGGGCTGGATGCCTGTCACTACTACCATCTCTACCCAGGGGTGTCAGATGCCTACCACTACTACCATCTCTACCCAGGGGGTGCCAGATGCCTACCACTACTACCACCCTTACCCAGGGGCTGCCAGATGCCTACCACTACTACCACCTCTACCCAGGGGGTGCCAGATGCCTACCACTACTACCACACTTACCCAGGGGGTGCCAGATGCCTACCACTACTACCATCTCTACCCAGGGGGTGTCAGATGCCTACCACTACTACCACCTCTACCCAGGGGGTGCCAGATGCCTACCACTACTACCACCTCTACCCAGGGGGTGCCAGATGCCTACAAATACTACCATCTCTACCCAGGGGTGCCAGATGCCTACCACTACTACCACCCTCACCTAGGGGTGCCAGATGCCTACCACTACTACCACCCCTACCCAGGGGGTGCCAGATGCCTACCACTACTACCACCCTTACCCAGGGGTGCCAGATGCCTACCACTACTACCACCTCTTCCCAGGGGTGCCAGATGCCTACCACTACTACCATCTCTACCCAGGGGGTGCCAGATGCCTACCACTACTACCACCTCTACCCAGGGGCGCCAGATGCCTACCACTACTACCACCTCTACCCAGGGGGGGCTGGATGCCTGGCACTACTACCATCTCTACCAAGGGGGTGCCAGATGCCTACCACTACTACCACCCTTACCCAGGGGGTGCCAGATGCCTACCACTACTACCACCTCTTCCCAGGGGGTGCCAGATGCCTACCACTACTACCATCTCTACCCAGGGGGTGCCAGATGCCTACTACTACTACCACCTCTACCCAGGGGTGCCAGATGCCTACCACTACTACCACCTCTACCCATGGGGAGCTGGATGCCTGTCACTACTACCACCCTTACCCAGGGGGTGCCAGATGCCTACCACTACTACCACCCTTACCCAGGGGTGCCAGATGCCTACCACTACTACCACCCTTACCCAGGGGTGCCAGATGCCTAACACTACTACCACCTCTACCCAGGGGGTGCCAGATGCCTACCACTACTACCACCCTTACCCAGGGGTGCCAGATGCCTACCACTACTACCATCTCTACCCAGGGGTGTCAGATGCCTACCACTACTACCACCTCTACCCAGGGGTGCCAGATGCCTACCACTACTACCACCTCTACCCAGGGGTGCCAGATGCCTACCACTACTACCATCTCTACCCAGGGGTGCCAGATGCCTACCACTACTACCACCCTTACCCAGGGGGTGCCAGATGCCTACCACTACTACCATCTCTACCCAGGGGTGTCAGATGCCTACCACTACTACCATCTCTACCCAGGGGTGCCAGATGCCTACCACTACTACCACCCTTACCCAGGGGTGCCAGATGCCTACCACTAATACCATCTCTACCCGGGGTGTCAGATGCCCACCACTACTACCACCTCTACCCAGGGGGTGCCAGATGCCTACCACTACTACCATCTCTACCCAGGGGTGCCAGATGCCTACCACTACTACCACCTTTACCCAGGGGTGCCAGATGCCTACCACTACTGCCATCTCTACCCATGGGGTTCCAGATGCCTACCACTACTACCATCTCTACCCAGGGGTGCCAGATGCCTACCACTACTACCACCTCTACCCAGGGGGGCTGGATGCCTGTCACAACTGCCATCTCTACCCAGGGGTGTCAGATGCCTACCACTACTACCATCTCTACCCAGGGGTGCCAGATGCCTACCACTACTACCACCCTTACCCAGGGGGTGCCAGATGCCTACCACTACTACCACCCTTACCCAGGGGTGCCAGATGCCTACCACTACTACCATCTCTACCCAGGGGGTGCCAGATGCCTACCACTACTACCACCTCTACCCAGGGGGTGCCAGATGCCTACAAATACTACCATCTCTACCCAGGGGGTGCCAGATGCCTACCACTACTACCACCCTTACCCAGGGGGTGCCAGATGCCTACCACTACTACCACCCTTACCCAGGGGGTGCCAGATGCCTACCACTACTACCACCCTTACCCAGGGGGTGCCAGATGCCTACCACTACTACCACCTCTTCCCAGGGGGTGCCAGATGCCTACCACTACTACCATCTCTACCCAGGGGGTGCCAGATGCCTACCACTACTACCACCTCTACCCAGGGGGCGCCAGATGCCTACCACTACTACCACCTCTACCCAGGGGGGGCTGGATGCCTGGCACTACTACCATCTCTACCAAGGGGTGCCAGATGCCTACCACTACTACCACCCTTACCCAGGGGTGCCAGATGCCTACCACTACTACCACCTCTTCCCAGGGGGTGCCAGATGCCTACCACTACTACCATCTCTACCCAGGGGGTGCCAGATGCCTACCACTACTACCACCTCTACCCAGGGGTGCCAGATGCCTACCACTACTACCACCTCTACCCATGGGGGCTGGATGCCTGTCACTACTACCACCCTTACCCAGGGGTGCCAGATGCCTACCACTACTACCACCCTTACCCAGGGGGTGCCAGATGCCTACCACTACTACCACCTCTACCCAGGGGTGCCAGATGCCTACCACTACTACCACCTCTACCCAGGGGGTGCCAGATGCCTACCACTACTACCACCCTTACCCAGGGGGTGCCAGATGCCTACCACTACTACCATCTCTACCCAGGGGGTGTCAGATGCCTACCACTACTACCACCTCTACCCAGGGGTGCCAGATGCCTACCACTACTACCACCTCTACCCAGGGGGTGCCAGATGCCTACCACTACTACCATCTCTACCCAGGGGTGCCAGATGCCTACCACTACTACCACCCTTACCCAGGGGGTGCCAGATGCCTACCACTACTACCATCTCTACCCAGGGGGTGTCAGATGCCTACCACTACTACCATCTCTACTCAGGGGTGCCAGATGCCTACCACTACTACCACCCCTACCCAGGGGTGCCAGATGCCTACCACTAATACCATCTCTACCCGGGGGTGTCAGATGCCTACCACTACTACCACCTCTACCCAGGGGGTGCCAGATGCCTACCACTACTACCATCTCTACCCAGGGGGTGCCAGATGCCTACCACTACTACCACCTTTACCCAGGGGGTGCCAGATGCCTACCACTACTGCCATCTCTACCCATGGGGTTCCAGATGCCTACCACTACTACCATCTCTACCCAGGGGGTGCCAGATGCCTACCACTACTACCACCTCTACCCAGGGGGGGCTGGATGCCTGTCACAACTGCCATCTCTACCCAGGGGGTGTCAGATGCCTACCACTACTACCATCTCTACCCAGGGGGTGCCAGATGCCTACCACTACTACCACCCTTACCCAGGGGGTGCCAGATGCCTACCACTACTACCACCCTTACCCAGGGGGTGCCAGATGCCTACCACTACTACCATCTCTACCCAGGGGGTGCCAGATGCCTACCACTACTACCACCTCTACCCAGGGGGTGCCAGATGCCTGTCACTACTACCACCTCTACCCAGGGGGTGCTGGATGCCTGTCACTACTACCACCTCTACCCATGTGGTGCCAGATGCCTACCACTACTACCACCCCTACCCATGGGGGGCTGGATGCCTACCACCAACAACACCCCCACTCACAGGATGGCTAATACATGACACCACAAGCACACACCAACATAAAGAATGCAACATAAAGACATCCCCCCCAACACCATGACAAGCGTGTGTAGACTGTGTCAAATGCCTACAACACTGAACATGACTTTGAACCTACAATGTGACCACCTATCACATGTGCCACACATAAATGTGTGTGGCCCCCACAATGCAAGCAGGCCATGACCATTGTGGCAATGGGGTCCAAAACCCCATCATCACAGTGACCAAAATGTAAGTGTGGGGCCCATAGCTGAAGCACATCTTGAACATTGTGGCAATGGGGTCCAAACCCCCATCATCACAGTGACCATAATGTAAGTGTGGGGTCCATAGCTGAAGCACATCTTGAACATTGTGGCAATGGGGTCCAAACCCCCATCATCACAGTGACCAAAATGTAAATGTGGGGCCCATAGCTGAAGCACATCTTGAACATTGTGGCAATGGGGTCTAAACCCCCATCATCACAGTGACCATAATGTAAGTGTGGGGTCCATAGCTGAAGCACATCTTGAATATTGTGGCAATGGGGTCCAAACCCCCATCATCACAGTGACCATAATGTAAGTGTGGGGTCCATAGCTGAAGCACATCTTGAACATTGTGGCAATGGGGTCCAAACCCCCATCATCACAGTGACCAAAATGTAAGTGTGGGGCCCATAGCTGAAGCACATCTTGAACATTGTGGCAATGGGGACCAAACCCCCATCATCACAGTGACCATAATGTAAGTGTGGGGCCCATAGCTGAAGCACATTTTGAACATTGTGGCAATGGGGTCCAAACCCCCATCATCACAGTGACCAAAATGTAAGTGTTGACAAAGAAAAAGCTGCAACTGCCAAACTGCATGGATGATTCCTGGTCACAGAACAACAAACACATCAGTGGCAAAGTAGTGCTTGTGTCCCATAGCAACATAGATTGGGGAGGCAAACAGTGCAGTGCAAATAAGACATACCTTTGGCCATGTGCAGACAAACATCACCCATGGGGGCTGACACTGTCAACATTCATCAATGACACAATGACAGAAGTGACCATCAGAATGCAGACCCACATATTTGCACCAATGGGCACACAAATGCAGATACCCTGTGGAGTCTGTAGATGTGAGGTGAACAGATACCATACCATGGCAGCAATGGGACACACAAACAGTGATCATTGTGCTGACTGATGACCTAGGAGTCCCAGGGACAGCAGGGGAAACACACCAAACAACATACAGCCAATGGCACACTAAAGATATGCCAATGCAGTGGTGCAGATGCACAAACACAAACAGGCAGACCCACACTGCACATCAAACACAACAGGTGAGGGGGGGGGGTACCAGTGTCCCCAGGCAACCACACAACACATGAGGAGGCCTGAATACCAATTACACAGATGTGCATACAGTGCCACACAAAGCCAACTCATGGATCCAAATCCCCTATGTGGGCAATCAGGCATTGTCAGATGAGAGGGAGCACAAATCACACATGTCACACAAGCATGTAGGAACAGCAACTGACACAGCAAGACACAGAGACACCACAGCACTACCCCCAGGGCACCCACAATGTGTTGACCCTGGGCTGCATTACAATCCCACTCTGATGACAAAGCTAGATGTCGTTCACACTGTGAACCACAGTCATGTGTCCTGAGCAACAAACTACCATCACACCTACACAAGCACAAATCAATCAGCACGGCCAGTAAGCCAAGGGCAACATGGAGGCAGGGGACTAGCCGGGCAACAACTCTCATCTGCACACACTCAACACCACACACCTCGACCTCCAACAATGTGCAGCAGTGAAGCTCACATGCACTGGTGACATTGCACATGCACCCATGACAATCCCAGGGGGGTGGTGGGAACCAAGGTGCAGAAACACATCACACATGGCCACTCAACAAGACTCCTGAATGTCTGACACACTGCACACTACGCTGTACATGGACATGACGGCAATACCACACAAACCAATGGGATCCCTGCCACAGTCACACACCAATGAAGAAGCCAAGGTCACCCACAAAGAACACACATAGACAACTACCAACATTGCAGCCCTGACCCTGAGGAGTGCCAGCAGTCACACACACAACGTGTCACAACCAATGACAGCTAACACAAACCGGAAATCACATGACAGGTGTAAACAACAAGTGCCAAGGGGAATCCTGACTGTGACCCATCAGCGTCTGCCCACAAACTCAGCCCTGACAGCAAACACACCTATGGGTGACACCCTGATGACCAGTAATGTGCCATGCACCCACATCACAGAGAACCCAGGGAGAAGACTTTGGGGGAACATAGGTCAACTCAGCAAGCATCACAAACAGGAACATCACTAGGGATCCCAGCATGCACAGCAACATGGAAGTGAACACACAGACATGCTCATACAACACACACCTTGGGCGCAGGCGATGTCACAGGAGTACACACTGCCATGAGGGGACTCCACTCCTGTGTGAGGAAAGCTGTGCCATATGTCGCATCAGTAGGGCTCCATCATGTCAGCAGAACACTTGGTCACACAGTCAACAATTAGCACCAAATGAAGGCTCCCGTCACATCAGCCTGGTCATGGGAGTGTCAACGAAATCATCAGCACAGATCCAACACACATGTATAGCAAGTCGCACTGACAACACAGATGAGTCCTTCCCCATTGATGCCCAAACCTGCATGTCCAGTGGAGATGGCCACACGGTCAGGGAACTAGACTAATTGAACAATGGCAAGCACAACAGATGTGCAGGGGTGGAAGCCACAGATGTGACATTGCAAATGTAAGTAGGAAATCCCATTGCCAAATATTGAAAACATGACACCCTCAGATGCTGCTAAGGATGACATGGATACACCACAGGATAGGACACAGTCCCCCTGGACCACATGGGTTCCGGCACAGTAACACTTCATTTTCATGAGACCAAATATCACCATCACTGCAGCAAGGGCATGGTTAGCATCATCAACATCATGTACATCAGAAGCAAAAGCACTAGAGAACAGAAAGTTGCTTTATTCAGCATATGTGTGTTTGAAACTTGAAGTCATTTAAAAAATAAACAAAGGCCAATGGCCAGTCCATCATGAAAGTCAAAACAGGGTGACAGTGGCAGATGTCACCCTACGCATGCCTGCACTGATAAAAACCAGGGACAATCCCCTAGGAGGGGCATACGGGGGGCAGGCCAGGCACCGCAGGGACAGGATCAGGGCTCACCAGGAGGAGGCAGGGAAGGGGTGGTGGTTGCTGGAGAGCCACTGACAACTGCAGTGGAGGTGTCTGACATGGTGTGTGCCGGCACAACTGGGGGGCATGACTCAGATGGTGTGGGTGCCGGCACGACTGCAGTGGACCGTGCAGATGGAGTGGACAGGTTCGCCACTGCAGTGCCCAAGTCAGACAGGGTGGTAGTGGACTCCACTGCAGTGCCTACCTCCAGGGGAGGAGAATGGGGATCAGGTAAGGTGGGCAGGACAGAGGGGGAGGACACCCTCACCACACCAGTGGCACAGACAAGCGCAGCGGGGGTTGTGGGGCCGGAAGAGCAAGTGGCAGGGGGAGAAGGCCTGATCCTTTTGGGGATGGTGTATCTGTGGGTGGGGGAACCTGGGGCAGGGTGTGGTGGGGGCACCTGTGGAGTGGGGGCCTGAGGGATGGAGGAAGGAGACTTGGTGCCTGAGCTGCAGGGCGGCGGCGGCGGGGTCTTGCTCTTCCGGGTCCGGGGGGACTTGCAGGTGGAGGCGTCAGTCGGTCTGCGCCTGGGGGAGGGTGTCCGGGGGCGAGGGGCACTCCGCTCCGTGTGGGTGGGCTTCCTCTTCCCCCTGAATGCTGTATCAGCTGGATCGGAGGGGAAGAGGCCGAGGTCACTGAGGAAGAGCCGCTGTGTCTTTGGGGTTGCAGGTGAGGCAAGGGAGGGGGCTTTGGAGGGAGAGGCAACTGAGGACTGCGCAGTGCTCGTGGATGCATGTGCGTGTGCCTGGGCCCCATCCCCTGTGAGTGTGGTGTCAGTCCCCTGACTGTGCGTGCGTGTGCGTCTTGTTTGTGGCGTGTGTGTCTGTGTGCTGCACGTGTCTGTGCTGGTGTGTGCCTGTGCCGGTGTGTGTGTGCTTGGGACAGGTAAGGTGCTGGGGAGTGTGGATGGGGCAGAGGCAGGAGGGGTGAGGGACTGTCGGAGGAGGGACACTGCTGCCGTCAGGGAGGAGTCCATGGACCTATTGCCCCTCTGTAGGGCAGACATGCCCGATGAGATGCCCTCCATGAACGACACCAGCTGAGTCAACAGAGTGGTGTGTGCATGGAGGACACTCAGCATCGCTGTCTGCCCTACATGGAGCTGGCGAAGGAGGTACACAGACTCCTCACTCAGGGCAGCAGGGGACACAGGGGCAGGGGTGCGGTGCCTGGCCCAAAGGAGACACGCTCCCGAACATGGGAGCCTCCACGGACCTCGGGAATGGGAGCCGATGGGAGGGCGATGGTGGTGGTGGTGGTGGCGGGGACAGCAACACTAGCTGGGGTGTGGTGGCTGCTGACACCCACCTCCATAAGGGAGTCATCCTCCGAGCTGCTGTGGTCCTCAGCTGAGGTGGATGGTGCTGAGGACTCCTCGGTGTGGCTCCCCTCGCCCTCCGTGCCACTGGGTCCCTGCGACCACTCCTCGGCTGCTGACCCAGTCTGGCTCTGCAGCTCCTCCTGGTCCATGGAGCTGTCCCCTCCTGTGGCCGTGGATGTATCTGCAATCAATAGGGAAACAGACAGACATCAGTCACCTGCACCGAACGCACACACCACAGTAAGTACAGCACATTACAGAGCAAGCCCTGGCATCCTTAGTTGAACATTGCTAAAAGTGCCCAAACAGAACAGGAGAAGCCAATTGTCAGTCTGATGGTCAACCATGGCACTCACATCCCACCTGGCCTTGCACCCATCTGTCTGGTGTCTGTTGGATGGCAATACCCCAGTGTGGACACATGCACCACCTACACAGTAGTTGGACAGTGCAGAGAACACGGTGAAGCGTGTGAACATGCACACATCACAACTCTTGCCACTGAGTCAGTACAGGTGTCCGGATGAAAGGGATGCCCAGAGTCAAATAGGAAATGCATGTGATGCATACCAGCGACAGACACCATGATGCACCCATGTCCTGATAGCCATTGCCACAATGGTGTGCATGTAGCACATGTCACTCCCCTGCAGGATCACTCATAGGAAGTCACATCACATGGCACAGGCATGCCTGCTAAGTCATACATCACTGTCTCCAGTCACATGGGCAGGGCAGCCAGACAACAACACTCTGCACTGTGTCACAATAGTAGGAACAAGTGCACATGTACATCCCCCACACACCACATCATCTGAACACTTATCTGTCCAGGTCATACCGATTGGACATATGGGAGACCTGTAACACTACCCTCTGAACCTGAGCACCTCACAATCTGCTGTGAATGGGAAACAGCTGCCTGAACTTCACATTCGCATACCCCAGTCTGCACGGTCAGGTGATCAAACACCTATGTGTCACACAAGTATTGTCTCCTATGGTCACATCTCCGGTGGCATGCTGAGCCCCAACCGAGAAACACCCCAGCAGACCTGACAATGAAGCCACAGCACACTGACACAGAGGCAGACACCTGAGGGGACAAATCACTGAGCACAACGTGTCAGCTGATACACGGGAGTGGGAGTACAGAGTGTATTGTATGGCCTGGAGTAGGCATGACTGTCCTGCCCCACATGAATGAGGGATGAGCCCTGGACAGTAGGCAGCTGGCTAAGTATGTGTGACACACGTAATATACACACTCCTGGGGCCCAAACATTGTTCCCACCCGCAGCATGGGTGTGTGCCAGATACCCCAGGCACATGTGGTGGATCAGCTCTGCAATTGGACCACATATCAAAGTAACACGCAGATTACATGTCAGAACACAGCCATTGTGTAAGCAATGGACCCACCCATGATGCCCACCACAGAGTTAGGAAAACAGATGCTGTCCCCCACCTTGAGTCAAGCAAACTGCAAGGACACAGTACCCAAGTGACACAATTCCCTGACTGTAAGGGCCACACCAGGGTATCAGATGAGGAGTGGGCAGTGCACAATAGAGGGACATGGGTCCTGGACCACATGACTGATGTACTGTGGAAGTTTAACCAGGCCAGAGGAGGGCACATAGCATGGCAGACATAGTTCACAATGCAGTCATGGACTCACCCCCTCCTTGCTGCTCTCTGGCCTTCAGCTGCCCATCCAGATCAGGGAAGACCACCGCCAGGATCCTGAGCATGTGGGGGGTCAGGGTCTGGTGTCCGCCCCTCCTGCGAGGAGGCGACAGCTTCAGCTGGACCCGTGCGATCCTCCGGGTCCAGCCCCGAAGGTCCTGCCACCTCTTCTGGCAGTTGCCGATCCGGCGCTTGTAGACCCCCACGGATCTCACTGCCCGGACGATGGTCAGCCATATCTGCTGCTTCTGGTGGGCATCAACCTGTGAGGATGACAAAGTGAGAATGCCATTACTACACATGCAACATATCCGTGCATTACACAGTTGTATATACATGTCTCAATCACAGGGGCACATGATGTACACAGGCAGTGCAACGATGGCCATGGACAGTATGCCAGCAGTTACTACATAGTATCATTGCCTGGGAAGTAAAACCTTGTTTAAATGCACTGTCACTGCACTATACCTGTCCAGTGCATGTAACTACACACTATGGGGGGTGACAACTACTCAGTGAACCTGCTAGCCAGTGGCGTGCAGGGTGTTAGCCTTGCTAGTCAGACAACATGCACATTTAGAAAGGCAGTGGACAGAACACTCACCTGCTCCCCTGCTTTCCCATACAGCTTGCTGTACTGTGGAAGGAGGCTGTCCAGCAGGGCCTGGTTCTCCTCAGTGCTGAAGGCTGGGGCTCTCTCCACAGTACGTGTCATTGCAGGGTCCAGAGGGTGCAGATACAGCAGCAGTGTAGTGGCAGATGTCGTCCTGGAGCATGTAGTGAGGGCAAGTGAGCTCTCAGGGGAACAGCCAGCATTATATGTGTGCTGCAGAGGCAGATACTGTCCCATGTGTACAAAGTGATAGGTCCAAGTCGTTTGCATCTTCTGAATCTGGCCAATCCATGGAATTGCACCACCTACACACGCCCCCAGCATCCTTCAAAAGTTCAACTTCATGACACCCATGAATTTGCAACATTGTTGTGGGTGACCAACTGAATTTACAGCATCAGACTCGTTCAAAATTTGAAAACGCGTCCGTTGCCAGGCCAGGCCAGGCAATGGGTGCGCACCGATCGGTCCATTGCTGTTCAACGCGTACCTAGGATACAACGCGTACCCGCACACATTGAATGCAATGGGCCGGCCGGGCACACCGATCGGTCCATTGCTGTTCAACGCGTACCCAGGATACAACGGGTACCCGCACACATTGAATGCAATGGGCCGGCCGGGCACACCGATCGGTCCATTGCTGTTCAACGCTTACCTAGGATACAACGCGTACCCGCACACATTGAATGCAATGGCCAATGTGTGCGCACCGATCGGTCCATTGCTGTCCAACGCGTATTGCGAATACAACGCGTAGCCAGCACACATTGAATGCAATGGCCAATGTGTGCGCACCAATCGGTCCATTGCTGTCCAACGCGTATTGCGAATACAACGCGTACCAGCACACATTGAATGCAATGGCCAGTAGTGTGCGCACCGATCGGTCCATTGCTGTCCAACGCGTATTGCGAATACAACGCGTACCAGCACACATTGAATGCAATGGCCAATGTGTGCGCACCGATCGGTCCATTGCTGTCCAACGCGTATTGCGAATACAACGCGTACCAGCACACATTGAATGCAATGGCCAATGTGTGCGCACCGATCGGTCCATTGCTGTCCAACGCGTATTGCGAATACAACGCGTACCAGCACACATTGAATGCAATGGCCAATGTGTGCGCACCGATCGGTCCATTGCTGTCCAACGCGTATTGCGAATACAACGCGTACCAGCACACATTGAATGCAATGGCCAATGTGTGCGCACCGATCGGTCCATTGCTGTCCAACGCGTATTGCGAATACAACGCGTACCAGCACACATTGGATGCAATGGCCAATGTGTGCGCACCGATCGGTCCATTGCTGTCCAACGCGTCCCTGTACAAGTCACTGGCATATGTCACCATGCCTGTCACAGGTGAACATATGCCAGCCACATATACTTCCCAGGGAGTGAGGGGCACACCTACAACACCACAGCCTGTCCAAACTGTATCCTACGGCATGTAAGGCTGCATTACCTATTCCGTGTATGGGGGTGAACATGTTGTTCTGTGGGTGTCACTTGGGGGCAGCCACCCCCAGGCTGTGCACGTGTTCATGGGGACAGAATCCTTGGTGTTTCGTGTACATGACCACTGTGATGTGCAACTGTTCATATCTGAGCATGTGGCATGGTCACATTTCACGGTGGTGTATGTGTATGTCATGTCACATACCCCCTGAGTCCCATGTGGGACGGTATGTTTAACCCAGGGTGACCCATTGGCACAATAGTGATGGTCCTCCACAGTCTGTGTGCATGTTGTGTTTACAATGTCTCTGATTTCATGTGCACAATGGGAGGCAGTCTCCACATCCACGTTGTTTGTGCATGGACTTTGATGTTGTGCGTGTGTGTGTCACAGACGTCCATGTCTGTCCTGCCGAGGCAACAGGGACCACTACCTGTGGGGGTCATGGTTGTTTTGCTGTGGTGTATACATGATACACCATGTCATGCCAGTGTCCATGTGGCAATACAGGGTCCCTGGGAATCTACCTGTCGTTGAGCTGTGATGCCTGGGGCACATCTGTCCTCACATGTCACTGTGGGGTGTGTTTGTAACGTGGCAGCAGGAGATGGGAACTGGGACACGGCCTCATGATATCCAATGGCACAACCTGGGACTTATTGATGCCACTTGTTGAACTGTGATGTTAGATGTTGGCCATGTATGTGCCATACATATCCGTACAGAACTGCACACATCATGTACTTGTGCCTCATAATGATGTATCATGTGATATTGAGTGTGTTCAATGCCACATATGTGGGGTGACTGACAATCTTGCTTTCTTCACCTATGCACTGCAGGGCACCAGCTGTCCTTAGACCATTCCCTCACCTGGCAACGATGGTGGAACGTGACAGCATCCGACGGTACCGCTTCACCAGGCAGCTGATTGAGGATTTGGCAGTGCGCTTGGCACCACATTTGCAACCTGGCCGGCCGTACCCTACAGCGCTGACCCCCAAGGTGAAGGTGATGGCAGCCCTACACTTCTTTGCCACCGGTACCTTTCAACACACTGTGGCGACTGCTGGTGGGATGTCACAGACCATGTTCAGCCGTGTGCTCCGCGATGTTTTGGAGGCTATGTTGATATACCTGAACCAGTACATCTATTTCCCTAGACTCCAACAACTCACTGGCGTGAAGAGTGACTTCTATGCCCTGGGGAGGATGCCGCATGTCATTGGCTCCATTGATGGGACACATGTGGCTTTGGTACCACCACAGGCCCAAGAGCAGGCATACAGGAACCGCAAACACTACCACTCGGTCAATGCACTGGTGGTCTGTCTTGCAGATATGAGCATCTCACACGTGTGTGCCCGTTTCCCTGGTTCTGCACACGATGCCTACGTGATGAGGAGTAGTCGCATCCCGAGGATGATGTCACAGATGCGGAACCAGCGTGCCTGGCTTGTTGGTGTGTACTGACTTTGTACCATTGTGTGTGTTCTGCAATGTAGTGTTCCACCCTCTTTTCCAACTCAGCTAATGTGCAATTGTCTGTCTGTAGGTGACTCGGGATACCCCAACATGCCGTGGTTGCTGACGCCCCTTAGGAACCCTGTGACACCAGCCCAGATGCGCTACAATGAGGCACATGGTCGGACCAGGAGAGTGATTGAGCGGACATTTGGTCTCCTGAAGAGCCGCTTCCGCTGCCTCGACAAGACAGGAGGGTCCCTCCCATATGCCCCAGCAAAGGTGTGCAAGATTGTCATCGTCTGCTGCATGCTACACAACCTGGCAGTGCGGAAGGAGTTGCCTCTCATCCTGGATGACGATGACCAACGTCCGCCACCTGTGGAGGATCCTGGCCTGGACCACGATGCCAGTGATGATGATGATGATGATGGTGATGTCCGCACACAGCTCATCACCAACTTCTTCAGCTGAATGTGAGTATCCAGAGATGTCATGTCAATGATGTGAGTTTGCATGATATGTGTTGGTGGTGCTCTGGTGCTGTTTGAGTGTGTCCATGGGCTACATGACTGTATGCGTGTAGCGATGTGTCCTTACAGGTAGTCTGTACTCCCCAACAGTGTTGACATGCTAACTTGGTTCTGGGTGGGTATCTTGTGACATGTATTGGGCATGAGTATTGCAGTTCTGTCCTGTTCTTCAGTGCTTTTGACTGTGTGTCATTTCTGTCCTTCACAGGGTACTTTCTGAGTCGTTTGGTCAACTGTGATCCCCGACACCGTGATTCGACTTCCAGGGTGGTAGCTGTCGTGTCCCTACAGGTGATGTGCGCCACACCCATGGACTTCCTTCCTTCTACACTTGTTGACTGTGTGCCCGCTGCCAGGTGGGATTACCTTGCATCTGTGGTGGTTACAACATGTTGCAAATGTGTAATAAACCTGTGCTTCACTTTGTGATGTGCGTTGTCTGTGGTCACACATCTGACTGACATTTGCTTACTGCACCAGTGGGCTAGTTAACACAGACTGTGAATAGGTGTTGGGTCTGTGCAATGCAACGTATTTCCTGGCAACATCAGTGTAGGCGATGAGTCAGATGGCCCTGGTGTGTATGTGTTGTGTAGCCCTGGTGGTGTGTCTCCCTCATATGTGTGACGTCGCCATGACTCACATGCCGGTGTTGTACTTGCTGTAGCAGTTAGCATGCACAGTGTCATTTCCCAGATCATCATCGCCACTTCAGAGACAACGTTGGAATCACAACAGAGGCAAGTATGGTGTATTAGTGAGTTTATTGACATACATGTGTGAGTATAGTGCACAGGATGGTGGGTGCTGTACATTGTGATTGTAATCCAAAGTTCCTAGATGATTTGGAAGTCCTGGTAGCAGAAATGTCCAGAGTAAAGTCCACAGTCATCTGAGACATTGGTCCAACTTGAGCTCCCCATGTCATGTGGGAGAGTTGTGTTGCATTCGACAGGGTGAACAGTTTGGGCACAAAGGTGATTTTCCAGAACAGGTGTTGGCTTCCTGGGGGTTGTGCATGGCCATCAGCCTCTCAGTTGTCCTTCCTCGGACGACCCCTCTTCTTTGGGGGGGACCCTCAAGTGCAGGCTGCTGCGGTGCAGGGGACTCTCCGCCAGAGTCATCCTGCCTCCCTGTGGCAGTTGCAGTTGTTTCAGCACCAGATGTTGTGGGCACACAGGGAGGTGTTGACTGGTTGCTGCTCATCTGGCGGAGGCATTGTAATATGTCCCTATGCACCGCCGTCATCTCTTGCAGTGTGTCCCACTTGGACTCCACGCGGGACATGTGTGAGTCCAAGCGGGCATGATGGGCAGCCTGCTGCTGTTTAATGTCCCTGAGGAGCCCCACTACCTGGCTGAACTCTCCGGTGCTGGACTGGTACGCATCGGCTATGCGTGCCAGTTGTGGGTCATCATGCAGTCCAGACCCCTCTGCGAGCAGCGACCTATGTCTCCCACCCCTCCCACCACCCCTGGCGACACGTGCAGTACCTGAGGTGGCACGCACAGGTGACCCTGGGCCACCTTGGGGGTTGTTGGTGGTGTTGGTGTCCATGGCCCCACGTTGGTCCAGGGTCCCTGTGCTGGTGGTGGTGGTGCTCCTTGGTCTGTCCATGTCGGCAGGGGTGGTATGTGTGTTGACAGTCGTTGGAGGGGTGGGTGCAGGGGTGCAGCTGGTGGTCCTGCTGGTGCTGCATGATGACTTGCTCCGGAGGTGCCAGGTGGGTCTTCTTCATCCGAGGAGGGCAGAGGCTGTTCCACACCAGTGAGCTCCGTATCCTCTTGAGCCTGGGACGGGGACTCCTCAGCGTCTGCTGCTGTGTCCCCATCATCACCTGTTTTTGGGAGACACACACAATGTATGTTATGTTTCTGCAGGCATCAATGGTTGACACACCTGACAGTTGTGACTGTGCCTCTGGATGCGGGCCTGTACATTGCATTGTCCTAAGTTGTCACAGTCAGGGGTTGATATTGGTGTAGCACATTGTCCTGCATTATTTGGGCATTTCTATGTGAATGTTGGGGTGTGTACATGGTCTGCATTGGTTGTATTTGGTTGACATCCGGCCCTCCTTCCCACCCAGCCAGATATTCCACCATGGAACGTGCTTCCATTGCAGGGAGTGCAAGTTGTCTTTCAGGATGTCAGTCAGTGGTGTCCTGCTGTTGGTTGGTGCACAGTTGCCAGCAGGGCCTTGTGCTCCCCACAGCAGTAGCCAGTGTCAGCCATCTTGTCAGTTGTTTTCCACTCCCTGTGATGTGCGCATGGTTCAGGGTGGTGTTGATGGGACAGTTGTGGGGGTGACCAATATCTGTGACTACCACTCCCATCATGCTATTGCCTCCACCCCACTTCCCAGCATGCCCATACTTACTTGCTTTTGGGTGGACTTCACTGTGTGTGAGTGTGAGAGCAATGGCAAGATGGCTGACAGTGGTGTCCTGCTGTTGGTTGGTGGCCAGTTCCCAGCATGGCCTTGTGCTCCCCACAACAGAGCACCAGTGTCAGACATCTTTGATGGGGCTTTCCACTCTCTGTGGGGTGTGCATGCTTGAGTGTGAGCTTGCTGGGCCATGTGGGTGAGGGATGTTGAGCTGTGACTACCACTCCCATCATGCTATTGCCTCCACCCCCTTCCCAGCATGCCCATGCTTCCTTCCCTTTGACTCTGCTTCCCTGTGGGGTTGTGTGCCTGTGCTGACAAGATGGCTGACAGTGTTATCCTGGGGTTAGTTCTGCTACAGGTCCCATGTGTGTCCCTGTGCTTCACACAGCATGACCCAGGGTTGTGGTTCTTTGTGGGATATTTGATTGGAGTGTGAGGCAATGCATTCTCCCAGGTGAGTTGTGTGGAGTTTGTGTTAGAGGGGTGTGTGGGTGGAGCTGCTGGTGACTATGGTCTGTGCTGTGAGTCCTCCTTCCCACCCAGCCAGATATCCCACCATGGAACGTGCTTCCATTGCAGGGAGTGCAAGTTGTCTTTCAGGATGTCAGTCAGTGGTGTCCTGCTGTTGGTTGGTGCACAGTTGCCAGCAGGGCCTTGTGCTCCCCACAGCAGTAGCCAGTGTCAGCCATCTTGTCAGTTGTTTTCCACTCCCTGTGATGTGCGCATGGTTCAGGGTGGTGTTGATGGGACAGTTGTGGGGGTGACCAATATCTGTGACTACCACTCCCATCATGCTATTGCCTCCACCCCACTTCCCAGCATGCCCATACTTACTTGCTTTTGGGTGGACTTCACTGTGTGTGAGTGTGAGTGCAATGGCAAGATGGCTGGCAGTGGTGTCCTGCTGTTAGTTGGTGGACAGTTCCCAGCATGGCCTTGTGCTCCCCACAACAGAGCACCAGTGTCAGACATCTTTGATGGGGCTTTCCACTCTCTGTGGGGTGTGCATGCTTGAGTGTGAGCTTGCTGGGCCATGTGGGTGGGGGATGTTGAGCTGTGACTACCACTCCCATCATGCTATTGCCTCCACCCCACTTCCCAGCATGCCCATACTTACTTGCTTTTGGGTGGACTTCACTGTGTGTGAGTGTGAGTGCAATGGCAAGATGGCTGGCAGTGGTGTCCTGCTGTTAGTTGGTGGACAGTTCCCAGCATGGCCTTGTGCTCCCCACAACAAAGCACCAGTGTCAGACATCTTTGATGGGGCTTTCCACTCTCTGTGGGGTGTGCATGCTTGAGTGTGAGCTTGCTGGGCCATGTGGGTGGGGGATGTTGAGCTGTGACTACCACTCCCATCATGCTATTGCCTCCACCCCACTTCCCAGCATGCCCATACTTACTTGCTTTTGGGTGGACTTCACTGTGTGTGAGTGTGAGAGCAATGGCAAGATGGCTGACAGTGGTGTCCTGCTGTTGGTTGGTGGCCAGTTCCCAGCATGGCCTTGTGCTCCCCACAACAGAGCACCAGTGTCAGACATCTTTGATGGGGCTTTCCACTCTCTGTGGTGTGTGCATGCTTGGGTGTGAGCTTGCTGGGCCATGTGGGTGAGGGATGTTGAGCTGTGACTACCACTCCCATCATGCTATTGCCTCCACCCCCTTCCCAGCATGCCCATGCTTCCTTCCCTTTGACTCTGCTTCCCTGTGGGGTTGTGTGCCTGTGCTGACAAGATGGCTGACAGTGTTATCCTGGGGTTAGTTCTGCTACAGGTCCCATGTGTGTCCCTGTGCTTCACACAGCATGACCCAGGGTTGTGGTTCTTTGTGGGATATTTGATTGGAGTGTGAGGCAATGCATTCTCCCAGGTGAGTTGTGTGGAGTTTGTGTTAGGGGGTGTGTGGGTGGAGCTGCTGGTGACTATGGTCTGTGCTGTGAGTCCTCCTTCCCACCCAGCCAGATATCCCACCATGGAACGTGCTTCCATTGCAGGGAGTGCAAGTTGTCTTTCAGGATGTCAGTCAGTGGTGTCCTGCTGTTGGTTGGTGCACAGTTGCCAGCAGGGCCTTGTGCTCCCCACAGCAGTAGCCAGTGTCAGCCATCTTGTCAGTTGTTTTCCACTCCCTGTGATGTGAGCATGGTTCATGGTGGTGTTGATGTGCGCATTGTGAGGGTGGGCAATATCTGTGACTACGACTCCCATGATGCTATTGGCTACACTGACTTGCCCAGCATACACAGAATTCCTTTCTTTCAGTGGGCTTCACTGTGTGGTGGTGTTGTAGTGGTGGCTACATGTCTGGATGTGTTTGTTAGTTGTATTTGTGCCACTGCCTAGCTGTAGTTGTAGTTGTGTTTGTACATGTGATGAGACAGTTACATGTCACTATGAGATGGCATGTGTTGTGTTTATCTGACTGACATACACATTTTGGGATGATTCTGTTCTGGTTGCTGTGTATTTGCTAAGGGTGCATGGTTTGACTCTCCCCTTGACAGTGATGTGTGTGTATTGTCGCACAATATTGTGTACATTTGTTGTGTACTCACCAGGCTCTGGGATGTTTTCTAGTCCATATACGCTCACTGGTGGTAGGATGGCCCGCACCTTCTCCTCCCAGGGCCTGAGGTATACTGGCTTGGCAGGAGGGCCACTGCCGGTGTGTTGGCTCACGAGGTAGTCCTTCTTCAACAGCTCCCTGACCCTCCTGCGCACGTCATACCACCTGTTCTGGATGTCTATCTTTGTGCGCAAACATGGTGATTGTGCGTTCACCCTGTCGACGATCCTCTCCCACATCTTGGTTTTCTGCGCCATGGGTGTCTGTTGGACCAGTGTACCAAACAGCTGTGGCTCTACCCTGAGGATCTCATCTACCAGGACTTCCAATTCACTATCTAGGAACTTATGATTCTTCTTTGGGGGCATGGTGATGGGTGGTGATGGTGAGTGATGTGTGTGTTGGTGTGCAGGTGAAGGTGTGTGAGTGTGTGTTTTGCTGGGTGTATGTGAGGTTGCTATTTGTTGAGATGCTGATGGTGTGTGGCTTGTGTGATGGATGAGCTGTGGGTGTATGGTTGCTGTCTGTTGAGTGCTGGCAGGTAATTTGAATTTGCAAAGGATCATGGTAGGGATTTGTGTCCTTTATATGGGTGGAGTTGTGGGTGTGTCTTTGTTCCCTGCCCCCCCCGGTATTTATTGGCTTTGTAATTGCTTGTTTGGCCTTTTTTGTGTATTTTCCCTTTGTACTTTTCGTGCATGTAGGAGACGTTCTTGTGACCGAGTCTGACCCTGCAGTTGTCTCGTACGAGCTTCTCCGATTCGTTCACGCTGTGTTTGTGCTGTTTTCTATGCTGCGTACGCGTCGGTCACGGTGTTTTGGGTTGCTTCGGCTCGCAGTTTTGTATGCGTGTCGGTCGTACGGCTTGTCCTCCGTGCGACTCGGTCGTGTTTTCCACGCGTTGCATCGTACTTGGCGGGTAGGAGTTCGCGGGTACGTTTCGTTCGGGATTGTTCCGGGTGCGTGTCGGTCGGTTAGATTCGCGTGTTTTTCCGGCCGGATTGCTGTTTTCCGCGCGGCTCGGTCGTTCGGCTTGTGTTCCGTATGAGTCGGTCGGGTATAGCACGCTTCTCATCGTACTTTGCGGGTCGGGCTGCACCGGTACGTGTTGGTCGGAATTAATTCCGGCTCCGAGTCGGTCGGTACGTTTTCCGGCCGGAATCGGAATCGACCCCATAGTAGAAGACTGCTTTCTATTCATGCCCGATAGATTGAATTGATTTGTTTTTCTAGCTTTCTGAAAGTAAAAAAAATCAACATACTCATATCAACGAAGTTCAAATTAAGATGTCTGTAGTAAGACAGTTCTTACATAGCGTGAACTTTACCCAAAAACAGTGTCCGCCATTCTTTGAGCTATCAGAAGAGAAATAAAGGGCAACTAGAAATGAAGTGATTGTACTAGGGTTTGCCAGACAGTGTTATTTTTAAAATTATGCTTATTTGTTTTTTTTCATGATGGCTTTAAAAGTGAGAGCACTTGCTTTATAGTGAAATGAGTTTCAAGGGGCACTATGGGGCGTTCCAAAACTTGTCACTTCTGAATTAAACTTGTTTTTTTCGTAGTGCACTCTGTTCACACAAAACTCGGAAACACCTTGGTGAACGTTTAGCAAATTATATGGCACTGCAGGCTATCTGTCATTTCGCTGCTTGACTTGATCTGGTGAGTTATGAGTATCTAATGTGCAAGTACCAGTCATGCATTTGAAATTGTTCGGGACAGTGAAGAGACCACTGACACTCCAACGTTAGATGTCTTCAGGTCGTATCTATAGTTCCCGATATCAACGAAAGGCTTCATGTCCAAGATGCTCAATACAAAATAATTCATTAGATCGTCACATATTCACAGGAATTTGCTCAAAGATTTTGAAATTATGACTTTTTAAAATGTTGGTGTGCAAAGAGTGAAAGTGTAGGACATGAAAATAAATAAATAGATATTGATCATATAGTTCTTTTGAAGTGATTCCAGGTTAGAATGAAATATGCTTTCCATTCCCCCATTTGCTACTCCTTGTTTCCTTACCATAGTGGTTACACAGTATTATTCTTTCTTTTGTTATATTAAGAGCACAGCCAACAATGGTTTTGTTTTGACCCCTTTTACATGCAAACCTGGGGCTTTTTAAGGATTACATTCCTATCCAATTTTTTACTCTTGGGGTTGTAAGCAATGGAAGGCGTTCTCTCATTTCTTGGAAGGTGTTTTGTATGTTACGTGCTGCTTCAGAGGTAGTGAACTACAGGCCTCTGTGTGCATCAGGTCTATAATGTAAGGCAGATCCAAGTAGATTAACAGATGGCCAGTGCTATAGCAAGGAAGAACAGGCAATTTAGAATTATATATATATTCTTCAATACCCGTTGCGTCTATCACCCCAGGGAGACGTCAGGACACAGAATTCTTGTGCGACTGTTTTATTTTATTATTCCGTGTCCACCATGAGGCGTTTCGGCCAAGCGTGGCCTTGATCACACACACACACGCGCACGCACGAACACACACACACACATATAAATAACTATTGGTGAAATGAGTGACAGGATACTGGATGCCAGTGTACTGAGAGCTGGCAGCATACGTAGAGATAACAGAAGCACCAGGAAGGTGTTGTCAGGTTTGGCCTGTTGTTGAGATCTGTATTGATATAACCACAACACCATATCAGAGTTTACATTAGAAGATAGCACAACAGCGCATAAAGGTTGGCACATAACAATCATGGAAGGATGGTTCTGATATTTTAATCTGCTGACATTTTACTACTATCTGCTGGCATTTGTTTTATCTACGTGTTATTAGCCTCTCCTCATTTTGAGGTGCATTTTGAAACTGAATTTGTGTTTTTTTAAACTTTTTACTATTACAACAAAATAGGCTACCCTGGTATCCTTAAAGATGCTTGGGCATTCAATTAGTACAAAGAAACATTACTCCAAAGGGAACAAATTGTGATTATAACTTACTAATTGAATATGTCAAAGAACAAATACATCAAATGAAATAGGGGTAATCCAAAGTATAGAATAGACAATACGATTTTTCCCATGATCAAAAGTGCTTTTTTATATCTGTATTGTTTGTTCATTGGCAATAAGGAAATAGACACAAATATATAAGGGAATATATCACAATACATACTATAGACAAAACATTAGCAGACTGAACATATGCTGTACCAAACGTATGCCATATTAAGCAGAAAAACAATAAGCCAAATATGAACATTATAAAAATATGAAACAGCCCAAGACATTTCATGTTTCAGTCCCCTCTTAATTACTTTATCTGACCATCATCAGGGTAGAGGCGGTCTCCTAGTTTTTCTACTCCTTCTAACTGAAAAACAAAATAAGGCAAAATATATACATATTACAAAACCTCTATTGTAATCTTTTGGCAACACTGCGTGTCTAATAAAGCTGCACTAGTCTAATATAAATTATGCATGTCTTCTGGGGGAAGAAAAGAATTCCTTAACTGAAGATTATCCAATATGTAAAGATGCATAATATGTCATATTAACCTCAATTCAACCACAAAAGCAAAAAACACCCACCATACTTGAATCTCTGCCAAAGGTCCACAGTGTTCAAGTAATCTATAATTAATCGGATGCAGTTAAAGTACACCTGAAAGCAGGTGCGACCCGTGCAGGTAAGTGCGGTGGGGCAGGATCCGACAGACGACCATGAGGGAAAATGAAAAAAATAATTAATTTTCCCTCGTTGTCGTCTGTCGAAATCCCCCTGCACCCGGCCCCACCGCCCGAGCGCTCTTACCTGCACGGGCCGCTGCTGCCTGAAAGCTAATAAGTAAATGGCAGGAGTGTTATACCTAGCCATCAGCTACTGCAATCCAATCATATCTCTAAGACACTCTCCAACCTATCGATTAGGTTTAGATTGATTAGAATAAAACACTGCATCAATACAAAAAATCTTTATTTCTGCATGACAAGTGAACGGCCATGTATATTACTCTAGCCCTTTACTCAGAATAATTTTACTCAAAGTAACTACAGCACGAAAAAGCAGTAGCTATTGCAATCAATCATTAAGGGTTCTTTTGAAAGAAGCTAAAAAAAATGTATTTACTCATATCTAAATGTAGTACACAGTAACAACCTCCTCCTACTGGAATAGAACAATAAATAACAACCATACAAAAATAACGTAAGGTGAAATCCACAAACACATTCCAACTATACTGAAAACACCACACTTTCAGATAAAAAAAATAACACATAAAAGATAAAAACTGCCATTAAAAATGTAATGCATACTCGTACACAGCATGCTATCAATTACAAGAATTAAACTACAGTGGTAACAAGCAATTTAGGCAGAAAGGACACAGTGCAACATACCGGTGAAAGGTAAAGCACCCACAAACTAGACCATCTATTGTCAGGACAAAGCAAAATTGCTAAACTGCAACAGACTTTAAAAAAAAAAAGAGTCAAATAGGCAAACCTCAGCCATCCTTTCACTCACTCCGAATATTACTGGGAAATTCCACCTACCCTCTTAATATGGCAGCCCTTCAATGTCTGTTCTGTGCATGGATATAGAAACAAATGATTCCCCATAATTTGTGAATAATTCATTCAGGTCTCTAAACATGGCTATTGATAAGCTCAACTGAAAAACGCACAAAATTAGACTCAACCATCATTATAAGGAATAGAATATTGGCTGATGTGCAATGCCATCAATACTTTCATCATAGTGGCCTGGTTTAGGAAACAAATGGTTCTTGACAACTAGCTCGGAACTACATTAATTCCTTAAAAATCACTGTCATTAATGATAGGCTTGGTATACTGTTTTGAAATTAATACTTTCCAGTGGCTGATACATGAATCATTCACAAAACAGAGAAAGCAATTTTGCATTTTGAGGAATCACATGGTGCCAGCCCCATATATACATATGATGTGTGCACGGTCACAAAGTTATTAAAGGTCTAATAAGTATTCAAGGCAGCAGGAGACATAACCAGAATAATTTAGCACTCAAGAATAAATGCATTCAAAGCAAAGTAATGTCTAAAGAAGACAAAAGCTGAAAAAATTGTTTTTGCGTTCTGTTATAAAAAAAAATGTGCTTGCTTACAACCAGCATAATAATACATGTTCAATCAATGTTGAACATGTGTTACTATGGTGGTTGGGTGCCAGCACATTATCTAAAAGTTAAATTTCTTTTCATTTATCCAGTCTTCTGATAAGGCCATCTCGGTCAAATATCTATTTTTTGTCTAATATCATTAGGGGCATCTCCTTGTAGTGGGACATAATACTCAGTGTAACCCAGTTGTTTACTAATCTCTGTATTGTATTTATTCAAATAATTTACAACAATTCCCTTCAACTTTATTGACATGCTCAGTTACAATATCAGATGTATTTTCTAATGTTTTAAGTGCTTTCAGTTAATTTCTTATCCAATTTGGTTTTATGTATGTTGTTACTCATTCATCCAGTTGAGCCACAACTACAATTTCAAAGATATTTATTTAGCTATTGTTTCACAGCATACTGAGGGCACACTTAAGTGCAAACCACAGAGGGTGTGTCCAAGATACAGTGGGCAGATAAGATGCGCAGAAAAATACTGCAAAACTTCAAAATTCTTCTCAATTTATTACTTCTAAAGCTTTACTTCTAAATATATTATTTGAAGTAGCCAAAAATTCCACACTAATACAAAAATCAAAAATTGTGAAAAACAGCATAAGGAAATCAGGCAAACAAAAACAACAGGGAAAAAGAGAGGAAGGAAGAGGGAAAAGTGGAGAAAAATAAGAAAAAAATACCTACCCAAACAAGACACAGGAAACAGTGTTAAAATGAAATAAAAGAATGGACGACATAAAAAGATACAGAGGTTTACCTCATATGTACAAATGCAAGTATACATGAGAAATATAATGGGTGAAAGAAAAGAGAACAAGATAGGAGATCAACAGGGAGAAAACTCAAATGAGCCTATTCACAAATTGCATTTTGTAGTTTGTTAGCAGTACTGCAACACCACCACTAATGTGCTACAAAATGCTATTCACAAACCTACATGCAGAAGTCTATGCCTCTGCTATTTTTTATGTGCATAGATCTCTGCCCCACCTACGGAGATCCCACCACACCTAGGTATACATTTTAGTAGTAAATATTTGAGGGACATGGTAGTGGCTGGAAAATGGGAAATTCTTAATACTTAATGAGAATGGTTAAGGCAGGAAAAAGGAGTGGTTTAGGGAGGGTAAACGAAGAGTTTGGTATGGACATACACTCTCCCACAAAAGAGTAAGCCAATTGCTATTCACAACCTGCAATTGTCTAGTTACTACAGCCAAAAAGGTATCAAAACAATCATAAAAGTATTTATTAAGATTAGGCACATTTTTCTCTACTGCAACTCTGGCGCACTTTTGACTGCCATGCACTAACACACACCTTTGTGGCATAGCGCAAGGGTGTGTGCTTTCTCTAAAGCATAGACTTGTACTATAAGGGGACTCTTCCAGTACATAAACTAAATTTAAATACTTTTCTCTCTTTGTAGTGTGCTGTACAGTGCAGCACACATGCAAAGTTGGAAAAATAAGGAAAAACAAAAAATACTTCTCCTTGTTATGCCTGCCTAGAGTAGGTGTACGGTTTTGGTGCAAATCTCTGTCTATGAATGTTAGAGGGCAGAGATTTGTATCAAAACCCATGGGTGGTGGCATGAGGCACAGGGTCAAGACTGATTTGCATATGGCCAGGTCTAAACTGGGGTGGCATGGTGAGTAAAAGAATGATGGATTTAACACAGATCTCTTGACTGGGGGTGAATGTTTTGATTTGTTCTGCATTCCGTCCATCAATTGTGTGTCTTTTGCTTCCTCGCCCTAAGTGCGCCGGGTATGCCCAGACGTGGGTCCCTTGCTCACTTTGCCACTGGATTCATGCTAGCCTGGCTGATGAGGGGTGTTACCCCGAAACCAGTCCCAGGATGCTTGTTTCCGGAGCAGGGAAGACCTTGCTTGGCAGCTCGGGCTGGACTGTTCCCATGAGGCACAGGGTCAAGACTGATTTGCATATAGCTGGGTCTGAACTTAGGTGGCGAAGTGAGCTAAAGAACGATGATGGATTCAACCCAGATCTGTGACTGGGGGTGAGTGTCTGAAAAGTTTCAGCGCTCCGTCCATCATCTCCTTGTGTTTGCTTTGTTCGCCCTAGGTTGGCAGGGTATGCCCAGACGTGGGTCCCTTGCTCACTTTGCCACTGGATTCAAGCTAGCCTGGCTGATGAGGGGTGTTATCCTGAAACCTGTCACAGGAGGCTTGTTGCCGGATCAGGGAAGACCTGGCTTGGCAGTTCGGGCTGCACTGTTCCCATGAGGCACAGGGTCAAGACTGATTTGCATATAGCTGGGTCTGAACTGAGGTGGCGAAGTGAGCTAAAGAACAATGATGGATTAAACCCAGATCTGTGACTGGGGTTGATTGTCTGAAAGGTTTCAGCGCTCTGTCCATCATCTCCTCGTGTTTGCTTTGTTCGCCCTAGGTTGGCAGGGTATGCCCAGACGTGGGTACCTTGCTCACTTTGCCACTGGATTCAAGCTAGCCTGGCTGATGAGGGGTGTTACCCGAAACCGGTCCCAGGATGCTTGTTTCCGGTCCAGGGAAGACCTGGCTTGGCAGTTCGGGCTGGACTGTTCCCATGAGGCACAGGGTCAAGACTGATTTGCATATAGCTGGGTCTGAACTGAGGTGGCGAAGTGAGCTAAAGAACGATGATGGATTCAACCCAGATGTGTGACTGGGGATGAGTATCTGAAAAGTTTCAGCGCTCCGTCCATCATCTCTTTGTGTTTGCTAAGTATTAGTCTCCAGCACTTTCAAAGCATATCCGAATCCTAGTATAACTGGTATCTAAAACAGACATTTGTCTATGTTGTGTTGTTATATTAATAATCAGTTATTTTGGAATTTCAGCTATGTCAATTATTGTGGTATGATCATGGTTAAGGTCATGTGGCATCACTTTCTGGGAAGAGACTGGTGTCATATGATGCCTCCTCCTATAATATCATTAAGGTGAACAGATGTGTGTCGTCACTTTCGCTTACTCCTGACTTTTTGGTGAATCGACTTCCATGGAGGCAGCAGGAAGGCAAACACCAGGAAAAAAGCACACCTGAAGACTACGAAGAACAAGCATTTGCAATGCAATAGGTCTCGCATTTACCCAAATTTGACCTATTGGCATTGTAAATGACAATGCCTTTTATTTATGTTTCGGTTTTTAAAACATAAATAAAAGGCATTGTCATTTACAATGCCAGTAACTTAAAACTTGCGTAAATGCTGAGACCTATTGCATTGCAAATGCTTGTTTCAAGTAATACAGACAGCGCTTAGTCTCATGAAGCGATCTCATTGTCATGTGGCACTTTATAGAAATACATAAACACCCTGGTGCCTGAAAACATCTCCCAATCGTGCCTGTGTAAGCAACCTGTCTGGAGTTGTGAGGGCATGAAGCGCTACCTGTGTCCCATGTTGAAGCATTTTTCCCACTCTGCCTGTGTGCATTGCATTCTGAGATCAGCAGAACGGCGCCCACTCAACCCTTTGGTAGTATAAACAGGTTAACTTTAGCTTCTATGGAAATAGCTAATCTTCTCCTTATATCCACACAGTGCATCGTAATTTAGGACTTGTATTGTTTGGAAGTAAGTTTCCTGTTGTACTCTCGACTTGCAAGGCGGTGGACAACTCTGTGCTTGGAGGCTATCGCTCTGAGCACAGCCATTTTTTAATGTCTCCATGCTGTCAGTATTTGAGAAAAAACTTGACGCTCGCAGGGGGAATCTGTTGTCCTTACCCCCAAGATGACACTTTGGTGAGCTACTGCCTTGTACTGGGGCCTACTCACCAATAAAAAACACAGGAAACTCAGAGTACAACTTAAAAAGCTGTGGAAATTGTGGTTGGCGAGAAGTAAAAGAAAGCATGGCGCTTGTGGAACGGGCGCTGCGCTGATAGTTTGAATGTTTACAGTGTGAGGGGAGGGGACTGCGTGAGCCATTGTTGACTGTGCGCCCGTGTTAAAGTGAAACTGGGTGCCGCGCAGAAACCTAAAGCGCGGCGCCCAGGAGAGGGAGGGGGCGGACGCCATTGTTGACTGTGTGCCCGTGCAATTAATCTAAAAGGGTGCATTTTCGGAGGTCTGCACGTAATTTAAATAAAAAAATAATGTTTTTGTGCTGAGTGAACAATCACAGAAACGCGCGAGTGCGCTATGTAAAAAATAAAGCTTGTTCTGAAAGAAAAAAAGGACGGGGAGTGAGAGTGTTAAAAAGATAATGATCGGGCACTGCTGTGTCCCCATTGTAACAGTGAAAGCAAGCATTGCGCGCTGCAAATAAATAAAAAAAGTGGCCGCTGTTACTTAAGCTGGCGTCCCACCACTGCTCTTTAGATAAAGTGAGCAAAGAGTTCTCAGAAGGGCTAATGTAAGCTAAACAATAAGGACATGGTAAAAGGTCCAGCCCTGATGGGAGGTTACAAATGCAGATAAGGCGTTACTAAGGAGGAACCAACAAGCCTGTTAACGAATCAGAAGCAACCATTTAGAAACAACACCAACAGGAGCCAATTGAAAAGTTGGGCGGAGAATGGGCGGAGCTTCAAGTCCATACCCAAGTACCCCATGCCTCGCAGCAGAGCATGCGCAGCCCAGGCTCGACCTAAAAAGGCAGTGAACATAGAGATGGTGATATCGTTGACAGGAAACAGATTTAGAAGTGAGCAGTGATGACTGCATAAGTGGAGGTGGAGCAATCAATAGCAACAAACACAGTGAAATCGGAATAAAATTACCTAAATATCGTCTGACAAAATGATGATGTCCTAAATATTGTTTACAAAAATATCGCTCCTCTAGAGTTCATAGTAGAAAATCTAAGCCAATGAAGCAACATTTTTGTAAAAGATATTTTGCCACAATATTATGTCACATGACATTTATGTTAACATTTACCTGACAAACAACCGAAACCAACAACAAGTGAAAGATGTTGAGAAACATCACCCTGTATTGAGGCATGAGGAAGGCAAGCAAAAGAACAAAGGAGGACATATTGACAGCGAGAAACGGAGAACTACGATAAATAGAAAAAATGAGAGAGGAGAATATACATGGAGGAATGGAGGTAGAGCAAAGCGGGGAAGAGAGATCAAAACAATAAAGAAAGAACACACAGAGAAATTGAGAGTGCAAAGAAGCAATAATGTGAGCAATCAAGCATAGAATGAGCTAGCAAACAAAGCCAACCAAGTATTTGTCAGACAAGCAGAAATGCAATTGTATGACAAGATCAATTGCTCTGTTTGTTAGAGCAATTATTGTATACATTTCCTTTTCCAGTTCAAAAACGTCCATATGTTTCTATGGCTGAAGAAGAATTTGATTTAATTTGTTTTGTGACTGATGATAATAGCTGAACAACAAACATTGTTAGTTGCTAATGAGCATACTGAAACAAAGTCACTGTATACTTTCTGAAACGTACAGCAGACATTTCTCCTCTAGTCTAGGCTCACTTGAAATGCAAATAGTCATCACCTAGCCTGATTTTCACATGTGGGTTTTACCACCACTGTCAATGTCATTCATGAATGTTAGGAGCCTAAAAAAGTGGGCCAATGATCAGTTCACTTTCTGACAATTTCAGCAGTAATATATAAGGATGTCTTTATTACGTTTATATAGAGCAAATCCAGCTATAAAGCAACAGAACACTGTACAAAAGTGGTATTAACAATAGAAAATATAGAATACAAAGGGGAAGGATAAGAAGAGAAGGGTATTTAACCCTTTTGCTGCTAGGCCTTTTCACCCCCAGTGCTAAGCCTTTTTTTGGCTATTTGGGGTAGTTCGCACTTAGGCCCCTGTAACTTTTTGTCCACCTAAGATATACACGCCAAATTTGCATCCTTTTCTTCCAACATCCTGAGGATTTAAAAGGTATCCAGGGTTTGTGGATTCCCCTGGAAGGGACCCAGAAATTAGACAAAGTAAAGCAACATTTTGTTTTTTTGGGGAAAAATGGGGAAAAATTGCTGCAGAAGAAAGCGTCTTTTTTCCCTTGCAAATGGTATCAATAAAGGGGTTGTGGTGCTGAAATCACCATCTTCCCAGCTTTCAGAGACAGGCAGACTTTTGTCAGAAAACCAACATTTTCTACACAGTTTTGGCATTTTACTGGGACATAGCCTATTTTTACTATTTTTGTAATTCAACCTCCTTCCAGTTAGTGGTAGAAATGGGTGTGAAAGCAATAATGGATCCCGGAAAGCTATACATTTCAGAAAAGTAGATAAAATTCTAAACTTAGCAAGGGTCATTTGTGTACTGTAGATCCTTAAAGGTTTTCCTATAGAAACTAACAGTTGAAATAAAAAAATATTGAAATTGAGTTGAAAAAAACAGCCATTTGTGCCAACGTTTTCAACTGTAACTTCTTCTACCTATGGCAGATTTTTTAAAGCAATATACAGTTACGTCCGCTGGACCCTTCTGGTTATGGTGATATATAGGACTTGTAGGTTCACCAAGAACCCGAGGTACCCAGAGCCAATAACTGAGCTGCGCCTTGCAATGGTCTTTCATTGTGTATATAGCAATTCATTTAGTAAAATATGAAGAGTGAAAAATAGGTATCAAGAACACCTATGTATTTCCGAAATGGCAAAAAAATATAGAGTTTGGGAGCAGTATTTATTTGCATATCTCCAAAATTGTGGTTACCCATACTAGCATGTGAATTAGAAGACATTTTTCAAAGTGATTTTTTTTTACACATTGTCTTACATTTGGAAGGCAGAAATGCAGTCAATAGGTAATAACAGTTGTTCTACAATTCTGTGTTCCCTTAAATCTCCTGATAAAAATGGTACCTCACTTGTGTGAGTAGGCCTAGTGCCTGCGACAGGAAATGGTCTGAAACACAACATGGACATATCAACTTTTTCTAGTGAAAACTGACCCTATTTCGCAATGTGTCTAGCTGTGGATTTTGCACCCTAGCTCTGCCGGCACCTGGGGAAACCTAGCAAACATGTACATTTTTTAAAACTAGACATCCTGGGGAATCCAGGATGGGGTGACTTGTGTGGCTCTCACCAGGTTCTGATACCAAGAATCCCTTGCAAACCTTAAACTTTGTAAAAACAAAGCATATTTTCCTCACATTTCAGTGAAAGAATGTTCTGGAATCTATGGGGAGCCATAAACGTCCACCAACAGAGCATTCCCCCAAGTCTCCTGATAAAAATGGTACCTCACTTGTGTGGGCAGGTTTAGTGCCCGCGACAGGAAACGGCCCAAAACGCAACTTGGGCACATCACATTTTTCCAGTGAAAACGGACCCTTTTTCGCAATGTGCCTAGCTGTGGATTTTGGACCCTCACTCAGCCGGCACCTAGAGAAACCTAGCAAACCTGTACATTTTTTAAACCTAGACACCCAAGGGAATCCAGGATGGGGTGACTTGTGTGGTTCTCACCAGGTTCTGTTACCCAGAATCCCTTGCTAACCTCAAACTTTGTAAAAAAAACACATTTTTCTCACTTTTCTGTGATGGAAAGTTCTGTAATCTGTGGGGAGCCTCAAACTTCCACCCACAGAGCATTACCCCAAGTCTCCAGATAAAAATGGTACCCCACTTGTGTGAGTAGGCCTAGTGCCCGCGACAGGAAACAGCCCAAAACGCAACTTGGGCACATGACATTTTTCCAGTGAAAACTGACCCTTTTTTCGCAATGTGCCTAGCTGTGGATTTTGGACCCTCGCTCCGCCGGCACCTAGGGAAACTAGCAAACCTGTACATTTTTTAAAACTAGACACCCAGAGGAATCCAGGATGGGGTGACTTGTGTGGCTATCACCAGGTTCTGTTACCCAAAATCCCTTGCAAATCTCAAACTTTGTCAAAAAATACACATTTTCCTCACTTTTCTATAATGGATAGTTCTGGACTCTGTGGGGAGCCACAAACTTCTACCCATCGCATATTCCTTCAAGTCCTCCGATAAAAATGGTACCTCACTTGTGTGGGTAGGCCTAGTGCCAGTGACAGGAAAAGGCACAAAACGCAAAGTGGGCACATCACATTTTTCCAGTGAAAAAAACCAGACCCTTTTTTCCAATGTGCCTAGCTGTGGATTTTGCACCCTTGCTCAGCCGGCACCTAGGGAAACCTAGCAAACCTATACATTTTTTAAAACTAGACACCCAGGGGAATCCAGGATGTGGTCAGTTGTATGGCTCTCACAAGGGTCTGTTACCCAGAATCCCTTGCAAACCTCAAACTATGTAAAAAAAACAAATTTTCCTCACTTTCTTCTGATGGAAAATTCTGGTATCTGTGGGGAGCCACAAACTTCCACCCACCCAGTATTCCCCCAAGTCTCCCGATAAAAATGGTACCTCACTTGTGTGGGTAGGCCTAGTGCCCGTGACAGGAAACGGCCCAAAGCGCAACGTGGGAAATCACATTTTTCCAGTGAAAACTAACCCTTTTTAGGTCTCGCCTACGCAGCGCGCATGCGCTGCTTCATAGGCAAAAAGACCTTTTAGAATCGCCTCGGCTTTTCAGCCAAAAACGTGCACACGTTCCATTGCCTTCAATGGCAACGCGTGCACGTTTGGCGATTCACTTGCGGGAGCGAGCAGCTGGCGCCATATGGTAGCAATTATCGCGCCTTGCTGCTCGCTCCCGCAAGGGAATCGCGCAGGCCCCCTCCTTTCTCCCCTTGCTGCCGCGCGAGGCGTGCGCGCGCGCTTGTGCTTGTTAACAAATGCCGGCGTTACTGGCTGCTCCGCTATTGGTCTGCATTCCAAAACACTGCAAATTACGTCATGGATGTATATTTCTTTATCAGACGTCCCGTTATCAACCCTTTTCTAAATAAAGCCGACAGTCGAGTGTACGAAATGAGTCCTGTGGTAGCGGCACCTTTTTAAAAGCATAGTACAGTTGCTGACCTAGATGAGTGCCCAGGATACACAGGAGCAGACACATGAACAGAAATGGGAAAGCAAACACACACTACAGCCTCTCTACAGAAATAGGCAAGAGACAAGGAAATGTACGACAACATTGAGATGCCATAATACTGTAGAGGCTCTTTAGGAAACAACCCTGGCGCGTGCACTACTAGGAGTAGCACACTGATATGTCCACATAAACCAACAGAAACTCAGAGACACAATGCACACATACACGCACACATGCACACGCAGATGCAAAACAGATGAACACTCCCAGGCAAAAAAATATACAAAGACATGAAAGAGAGGCACAGACCTAGACACAGACAGAACTACACACAAGCCTTCACACACACAGACATACACTTCAGTTGGCACAAAGGAATGAAAACAATGACTGAGTCGGAAACAGCGCGGTCGTTGTTGTTTGAAAATTAACACTGACAGGTAAGCCAATAACAGCCACATAAGTAGCGTGGCATTGATGGAAATGGGCAGCCCCTCACAAGAAGGGGGTGAGCAGCTATGGGCAGTGCACAGGCAGCGCGCTCTCCTCACTGGAGTCAATTGGCCATGACAATTTCATCAATCCATTCTCGATACCAGGTCATGCGGGAGTACACCGCAGGCAAGGTGGAAGCACAGTTAGGACTCGTCCATGACGACAGACCAACCAAGTACCAGGCGCCATATCTCTCACAGACCAGAGGGCCTCCAAAGTCACCCTGCAAACAAGAGGGCATGAGAAGGTCAGAGGACGTGTAAATGTAAATGTAAATCCAGTATTTGTAAAGCGCGAACAGCTACCCGAAGGCATCCCGGCGCTGGGGGCCGTCGGGAAGATTAAGCAAGCTATTGCCCAGAGTCACATGGTGCTGGGCTGACCTGCCGCAGGTGCCAGGGATCGAACCGTGAGCCCCAGATTCCAGCGTCAGTCGCCCTGGCCGTGGCGCCACACCTCTTCGTGCACTCGGACTGCAGTAGAAATACCCTCATTCATCATGTATGTTCTGATTTTGTGACTAAATGTGCTTTTGCACATAAACGTGATTTTTTGCACCTGCTCATGTTGAACAAATGGTAATTTTACACCTTAATGTGATATTTCAACTAAATGGCTTTTTACCTTCTAGTTTTAATCCCTGCCAATGTTGTACCAATGATGTTTTTACACTATAAAGTGATTTTAAACAAAAATGCAGTTTTGCTCCTGCATCTGATACCACTCTATTGCACCAAAGGTGAATTTCCTCTTACCTGTGTTTGTGAACTGTAAAAGTGATATTGAACCTAAATATGGCCTTTCTTCTAATTACTTTTTGTACAGTTAAAAGTCCCTCCATTGAACCGTGGTGAGTTTACACATTAAAATAATTTTGCACCTAAATGCACATTTGCATGTAAAAGTATTTCCACATTCCTGTTTTCTTCCTAAATGTATTTTCAAACTCCTGCTCGTGTTAAACTAAGGGGCTTATTTACAAGCCCTTACGCCACTTTGCGTCACATTTCCCATGTTAAAAATGACGCAAAAGTGGTGCAAGGGCCTTGTAAATCTGCCCCTAAGTGTGTGCTTATGACCGCAAACATAGGCATGCCCACAAGTGTTATGTCTCTGCACAGCCTGTCTTTCTGTGTGCGCCGTTTTTATCCCCAGAGCACAATTCAATCACTACTGATTCGAGGGACCTAATATTATCCAACTTCGGAGGTACAGGAGTAAGCCTACGTTAACATATTTTTCCCCTTTCAAAGATTTCCCATATCAGCCTTTCAGTATAAACTTTTGTGAGCTCCGGGTGCAGGTATCACTGGAAAAATAGTCAGGCCTAGGAAGTATATTGCTTTCCATCTGACTCCCAGTAGGTTCTGGTGGCTCAGTAAACTATTACATCTGCTCCAAGAATCTGTTATTAACTTCATGGTCTCAGGTTTGAATTCCAGCAGCCTTCATCACTCCAAAGTTAATGAAATGAGAACCGCTGAGTTTGGCGAGTGAAGGTAAGTCCGTCAGTATGGCAGAGTACTTTGCTCCCATCATACCAATGGTCCTCTGTCCGCCAAATTTCGATTTGTCTGCTAACCTTACGAACAACTCTGAACATTGGCAGAAACTACAGTAGCAGCGGTTCCTGTTAGTGTTGTCAAAGTTTGACGGACAGGTCTGTCAAACATGACGGCAGCAAGTCAAACTTTTAAATTTTTTACTTTTACCAAAAACTAATTCCCAAAGTGAGAGTAAGTTTTTGAAAAAAGTCAAACTAATGGTCCCCACACAATGAGAGTGGCCTCACATGGTGTGGGGGCCATTCATTTTTTAGGTCTCGGCCTGCACCAGCGCTTGCGCTGGTCTGGCCGAGAGTTTTAGTAAGCGGGTTTTGGAAGTGCAAACCCACTGGCTTTCGGCTGGTGACCAGCTTGCGTTCACGATAGCGTGCACGCGCAGCTGCCATCTGGGTTTCCTATCTCTTCCTCATTTCCTCGTCATGGCTCATTAACTCTCTGGACTCTGATGTTTCAATCGCAGCAGCAGCTCACATTACCAACTGACGGCCCTGGACTACAGTCACATGAAAAACAACAGCGATTAGCATTGAAATGCAAGCTTTTTTTTGTCTAGTTAGAAATATTGCTTCGGTGGGTTGATTTCACCTTATATCGCTATTTGTTTTATATTGGGAGTCACAGCCGCATGCAAAAACAACAGTTGATGGACAGAATGCAGAACAATGTCATACATTCACCCCAGTACAGAGATCTGGGCCTAAATCCACCGTTTTTTTGCTCACCATGCCATTCCAGTTTGGACCCAGCCATATGCAAATCAGTCTTGACCCTGTGCCTCATGGGAACAGTCCAGCCCGAACTGCCAAGCCAGGTCCTCCCTGGACTGGAAACAAGCATCCTAGGACCGGTTTCGAGGTTTCACCCCTCTTCAGCCAGGATAGCTTGATTCCAGTGGCATGGAGAGCACGGGACCCACGTCTGGGCATACCCGTCCCACTCGGGGTGACAAATGCAAAAACAACAGTTGATGGACAGAATGCAGAACAATGTCATACATTCACCCCAGTACAGAGATCTGGGCCTAAATCCACCGTTTTTTGCTCACCATGCCATTCCAGTTTGGACCCAGCCATATGCAAATCAGTCTTGACCCTGTGCCTCATGGGAATAGTCCAGCCCGAACTGCCAAGCCAGGTCCTCCCTGGACTGGAAACAAGCATCCTAGGACCGGTTTCGGGTTTCACCCCTCTTCAGCCAGGATAGCTTGATTCCAGTGGCATGGAGAACACGGGACCCACGTCTGGGCATACCCGTCCCACTCGGGGTGACAAATGCAAAAACAACAGTTGATGGACAGAATGCAGAACAATGTCATACATTCACCCCAGTACAGAGATCTGGGCCTAAATCCACCGTTTTTGCTCACCATGCCATTCCAGTTTGGACCCAGCCATATGCAAATCAGTCTTGACCCTGTGCCTCATGGGAACAGTCCAGCCCGAACTGCCAAGCCAGGTCCTCCCTGGACTGGAAACAAGCATCCTAGGACCGGTTTCGGGGTTTCACCCTCTTCAGCCAGGATAGCTTGATTCCAGTGGCATGGAGAACACGGGACCCACGTCTGGGCATACCCGTCCCACTCGGGGTGACAAATGCAAAAACAACAGTTGATGGACAGAATGCAGAACAATGTCATACATTCACCCCAGTACAGAGATCTGGGCCTAAATCCACCGTTTTTTGCTCACCATGCCATTCCAGTTTGGACCCAGCCATATGCAAATCAGTCTTGACCCTGTGCCTCATGGGAACAGTCCAGCCGAACTGCCAAGCCAGGTCCTCCCTGGACTGAAACAAGCATCCTAGGACCGGTTTCGGGGTTTCACCCCTCTTCAGCCAGGATAGCTTGATTCCAGTGGCATGGAGAAACACGGGACCACGTCTGGGCATACCCGTCCCACTCGGGGTGACAAATGCAAAAACAACAGTTGATGGACAGAATGCAGAACAATGTCATACATTCACCCCAGTACAGAGATCTGGGCCTAAATCCACCGTTTTTTGCTCACCATGCCATTCCAGTTTGGACCCAACCATATGCAAATCAGTCTTGACCCTGTGCCTCATGGGAACAGTCCAGCCCGAACTGCCAAGCCAGGTCTTCCCTGGACTGGAAACAAGCATCCTAGGACCGGTTTCGGGGTTTCACCCCTCTTCAGCCAGGATAGCTTGATTCCAGTGGCATGGAGAGCACCCTGGCTGATGAAGGATGAAAGCCTGAAACCGGTCCTAGGATGCTTGATTCCGGTCCAGGGAAGACATGGCTTGGCAGTTCGGTCTGGACTGTTCCCATGAGGCACAGGGTCAAGACTGATTTGCATATGGCCAAGTCTGAACTGGGGTGGCGTGGTGAAGCAAAATAACGATGGATTAAACCCAGATCTGTGACTGGGGGTGAATGTTTGCCAATGTGCAGCATTCCGTCCATCATCTTGTGTGTTTTGCATTTCGCCCTAAGTGGGACGGGTATGCCCAGATGTGGGTCCCGTGCTCACTACGCCACTGGAGTCAAGCTATCCTGGCTGATGAAGGCTGAAAGCCTGAAACCGGTCCTAGGATGCTTGATTCCGGTCCAGGAAGACATGGCTTGGCAGTTCGGTCTGGACTGTTCCCATGAGGCACAGGGTCAAGACTGATTTGCATATGGCCAAGTCTGAACTGGGGTGGCGTGGTGAAGCAAAATAACGATGGATTAAACCCAGATCTGTGACTGGGGGTGAATGTTTGCCAATGTGCAGCATTCCGTCCATCATCTTGTGTGTTTTGTCACAGCCTAATTACCAGTATTTTTGTCTCACTCTGTTTTTTTTTTTAAATATTTATTCACGCAAAGCACAAAGCTATATTTAAGGTTACTTTTTCCGCGTCACTTCTTCACTCTTTAAACTCCACACACCCCACTCTTATTGTCTCTCTCCTTCTCTCTCTCTCCCCTCTCTAATTCTCTCTCTACTTAATTAACTCTTCCCTCTCTATCTTTTTTAGCCTTTCATTCTCTCTCACCCCTTTATCTGTTTCTCTTTCAAACTCCTTCATTCACTCTCTCTCCCCTTCTTTCTTCTCTCTCTCTATCCCGCTCCACTTTTTATTCTATGTACACCCTTTCTCTCTCTTTCTCTCTCACCACCCTCTCTAATTGGGCATTATATCTTCACTCTATCTCTCACTCTGCAACACTACAGCATCATTCATTAATACCACAGCATCACTCAGCGCAACCACAGCATCAATCAGAGCCAGCACAGCATCAATCAGAGCCAGCACAGCATCACTCAGCACCAACACAACATCTCTCAACGCCATCACAGCATCACTCAACGCCATCACAGCATCACTCAGTGCAATCACAGCATCACTCAGTGCAATCACAGCATCACTCAGTGCAACCACAGCATTACTCAGCACAACCACAGCATCACTTAGCGCCACAAAAGCACACAAAAGCATCACTCAGCGCCACCACAGCATTACTCAGCAGCACCACAACATCACTCAGCACCACCATAGCTTCACTCAGCGACACCACATCATCACTCAGGGCCAACACTGCATCACTCAGCACCACCACAGGATGACTCAGCACCACCACAGGATGACTCAGCACCACCACAGCATCGCTCAGCACCACCACAGCATCGCTCAGCACCACCACAGCATCGCTCAGCACCACCACAGCATCACTCAGCACCACCACAGCATCACTCAGCACTACCACAGCATCACTCAGCGCCACCACAGCATCACTCAGCGCCACCACAACATCACTCAGGGCCACCACAGCATCACTCAGGGCCACCACAGCATCACTCAGGGCCACCACAGCATCACTCAGGGCCACCACAGCATCACTCAGGGTCACCACAGCATCACTCAGGGCCACCACAGCATCACTCAGCGCCACCACAGCATCGCTCAGCGCCGCCACAGCATCGCTCAGCACCACCACAGCATTGCTCAGCACCGCCACTGCATCGCTCAGCACCACCACAGCATCGCTCACTGCTACCACAGCATCACTCAGGGCCACCACAGCATCACTCAGCGCTACCACAGCATCACTCAGCGTCACCACAGCATCACTCAGCATCACTACAGCTTCACTCAGTGCCACCACAGCATCACTCAGCGCCACCACAGCCTCACTCAGCGCCACCACAGCATCACTCAGCGCCACCACAGCATCACTCAGCACTGCCACAGCATCACTCAGCGCTGACACAGCATCACTCAATGCCGCCACAGCATCACTCAGCGCCGCCACAGTATCACTCAGCGCCGCCACAGCATCACTCAGCGCCGCCACAGCATCACTCAGCGCCGCCACAGCATCACTCAGCGCCGCCACAGCATCACTCAGCGCCGCCACAGCATCACTCAGCACCGCCACAGCATCACTCAGCACCACCACAGCATCACTCAGGGCCACCACAGCATTGCTCAGCACCACCACAGCATCGCTCATCACAACCACGGCATCATTCAGCAAGACCACAGCATCACTCAGGGCCACCACAGCATCACTCAGGGCCACCACAGCATCACTCAGGGCCACCACAGCATCACTCAGGGCCACCATCACTCAGCGCCACCACATCATCGCTCAGCGCCGCCACAGCATCGCTCAGCACCACCACAGCATCGCTCAGCACCACCACAGCATCGCTCACTGCCACCACAGCATCACTCAGGGCCACCACAGCATCACTCAGCGCCACCACAGCATCACTCAGCGTTACTACAGCATCACTCAGCGTCACCACAGCATCACTCAGCGCCACCACAGCATCACTCAGCGCCACCACAGCATCACTCAGCGCCACCACAGCATCACTGAGCACCGCCACAGAATCACTCAGCGCCGCCACCGCATCACTCAGCGCCACCACAGCATCACTCCGCGCCGCCACAGCATCACTCAGCGCCGCCACAGCATCACTCAGCGCCGCCACAGCATCACTCAGCGCCGCCACAGCATCACTCAGCGCCGCCACAGCATCACTCAGGGCCACAACAGCATCGCTCAGCACCACCACAGCATCGCTCATCACAACCACGGCATCGCTCAGCACCACCACAGCATCATTCAGCACCACCACAGCATCACTCAGGGCCACCACAGCATCACTCAGGGCCACCACAGCATCACTCAGCGCCAAGACAATATCACTCAGCACCACCACAGAATCACTCAGCGCCAAGACAATATCACTCAGCACCACCACAGCATCACTCAGCACCACAGCAGTATCACTCAACAAGACCTGAGTATCATTCAGCATCACCTCAGCATCGTCTCCGCAACAGTCACCACCACCACCACTACCACCTCAGCATCACTCAGCACCACCTCAGCCTGCTCTCGGAATCTAGCATCTGTTGATTCTCCCCTAGCGTCTGGCCGCTGCTAGTGTTATAATACAGGTACTAGTTCCCAACCTTCACCCTCCGATTGTTTATGCCCTCTCAAAAAAAAGCTTTAACAAACAACCATTGCAATAGGCAGAAACAAGTTGCCAGCATTGCAAGAACAAAAGAAAACTGAGGAAATTTTTTATTGTAAATACTTTTTTTAATATGGTCGTTCAGTTTTACATAATGCCTTCTTGGTCATATATAAAGTAACAAAAATGCTTCTGACACTTTTTTATTATAACTTTTCAGCATGCTGCACAGCAGCCACACTTCTCTACAGCACAGCTTGAAGACATTGGCAAAGTCAATAGCTCTGGCTAAACACTTATAAGGCCCCAAAGGCGAGACCTATTGGCTATGCCAATGCTTGTTTAGCAATGTGCCTAGCTGTGGATTTTTGATCCTCACTCAGCCGGCACCTAGGGAAACCTAGCAAACCTGTAAATTTTTTAAAACTAGACACCCAGGGGATTCCAGTATGGGGTGACTTGTGTGGCTCTCACCAGGTTATGTTACCCAGAATCCCTTGCAAACCTCAAGCTTTATAAAAAAACAACATTTTCCTCACTTTACTGTGATGGAAAGTTCTGGAATCTGTGGGGAGCCACAAACTTCCACCCACACAGCATTCCCCCAAGTCTCCCGATAAAAATGGTACCTCACTTGTGTGGGTAGGCCTAGTGCCGGCAACAGGAAACACCCCAAAACTTCCTGCGGAGACTTCAAAATTATCGATCGAAAAACTACCTGGTTTTGCGAGGGAGTCACCTGCGTTTTTGGTCCCGGGCTCAGCGACTTTCTAGGGAAACCTACCAAACCCAAACATTTCTGAAAACTAGACACCTAGGGGAGTCCAGGGATGTGCAGCTTGCGTGGATCTCCCAACATTTTCCTACCCAGAATCCCCTGCAAACCTCAAATTTAGCTAAAAAAATCATGTTTTCCTCAATTTTCTGTGTGGGAAAGTTGTAGGATCACCGGGCCGCCTTAAATTTCCGAAACAAATGGTACCTCACTTGTGTGGGTAGGCCTAGTGCTCGCGACAGGAAATGGGCCAAAACATACTGTGGAGACTTCAAAATTATCAATTGCAAAACTACCTGGTTGTGCAAGGGAGTCACCTGTGTTTTTGGTCCCGGGCTCGGTGGCCATCTAGGGAAACCTACCAAACCCAGACATTTCTAAAGTCCTACATTATGTTGGAAATATAACGGGACAAACCTTGCCCTATACGCCACTAGTGGCGTTACTGGGAATCAACCCCCGACATACCACCGAAGTTGAGGAAACTGCCGGCCATACTGTTACTGATGGCTAAGAGACAGGTGGCCCTTCACTGGGGAGCTGCTCACCCCCCGAGGGTGACGGAATGGGTTCGGGATGTGGCCTATTGTAGGACCCAGCTGGCGGAATACTGGGAGCTAATGCCGGTGCGTTCGCGCCCTAGAGATATATGGGGTCCATTTGCGAGCTGGTTGAGCTTTGCAGACATAGACGACACCTAGCACAAACACATAACAGCGCTGAACGCTCCGAACTGAACTGGGCAGCACGGGGCAACTTTTGATCACGATGTACACAGGACGACCATGCCTGTACACTACTATATGTTTTGTTGTGACTAGATGCATAAATGAGCTGATGACGAACTCCATTTTAGACTTTACAATGCTCTACGACGCCGAAAGAGGTGCACCATTGATATGTCACATACGCTGTAACTTCCCAAATGCTTTCTGATAGATCTGTGTGTAACGCATCATTGCTTAAGAAATGTTACTGCTTGTCATCTTGTTTCAAAATGCCAATAAAAAGAAATTTAAAAAAAATAAAAAACCCAGACATTTCTGAAAACTAGACACCACTGGGAGTTCAGGGAGGTGTGGCTTGCATGGATCTCCCATCATTTTCCTACCCAGAATCCCCTGCAAACCTCAAATTTAGTTTTTAAAAATCACATTTTCTTCAGTCTCCCGACAAAAATGATACCTTACTTCTGTTAATGGGCCAAGTGCCTATGAAATGGAAGGGCCAAAAACATGTAGAGATTGAGGGGGGGCCAAAGCGGGTCCAAAAGGACAGTTTGTTTTTACGTTTTTAGGCTGACGCTACTTTGGGCACCCACACAAGTGAGGTAACATTTTTCTCGGGAGACCAAGGGGAACGCTGGGTGGTAGGAAATATGTGCCTGCGCAGTGATCCTACAACTTACCCACACAGAAATGTGAGGAAAATGTGACTTTGTAAGTAAATTTGAGTTTTGTGGAGGATTCTGAGTAAGAAAATGCTGGGGGATACATGCAAGCCACACCGCCAGCCAAGAGTCAGTAAACACACACCACCATCCTCGCACACCACCAACCAAGCGCCATCCACGCACTCTGCCAGCCAAGCACCATCCACGCACACTGCCAGCCAAACGCCATCCATGCACACCGCTAGTCAAGCGACATCCACGTACACCACCAGCCAAGCGCCATCCATGCACACAGTCAGCCAAGCACTATCCACACACACCGCCAGCAAAGTGCCACCCACGCACTCCACCAGCCAAGCGCCATCCCTGCACACCGCCAGCCAAGCACCATCCATGCACAACATCAGCCAAGTGCCAGTCCACGTACACCGACAGCCAAGCGCCACTCCATGCACACCACCAGGCAAGCGCCAATCTACACACACCATCATCAAGCGCGAGTCCACACACACCATTAGCCAAGTGCAAGTCCACACACACCGCCAGCAAAATGCCAGCCAAAGGTCGGTACACGCAGACCATCAGCCAAACTCCAGTTCACACACGCACAAACTCTCCCTTTTTTCTAGTGGTTTTCTGCCCCCGCTTGTGGGCAGATGAAACTAAAAATATCACTGAAACAGCCAAAATGTGTGCCTAAAAAAATGGGGAGCTACCCTTGCCTATGGGGCTTCTCCCTGACATGCCCATAAACATATCCCAGGTGCCTAGTGGGCTTTCTACCCCCGCCGGGGGCAGATAAGGGGCTATTGCCCCGATCTGCCTTCCTGGGGGGGGCATAAAGACTTTTTTGGGGGTGGGGGCATTAGCATGCCCATTCCGGGCAGCCCCCACCCCTGCGTATAAAAAACAACATGATCCCTGGTGCCTAGTGGGCTTTCTGCCCCCCCGGGGGGGCAGATCAGGGGCTATTTCCCCCATCTGCCTCCTAGGGGGGGCAGAAAGACTATGGAATTTTTGGGCTGGTGCCTAGTGTGTTTTCTGCCCCCGGGTGGGGCAGATCGGGGGCTATTGCCCTCCTCTGCCTCCCAGGGGGAGAAACACTGTGGAATTTTTTTGGGGGGCATTGGCATGCCCATTTTGGGCAGCCCCCACCCCTATACACATAAAATAAAAAAAATCCCTGGTGCCTAGTGTGCTTTCTGCCCCCCCCGGGGGGGGGGACAGATCGGGGGCTTTTGCCCCATCTGCCTCCTGGGGGAGGGGGGGGGTAGAAAGACTGAATTCCGAGCAAACGTTGGGGGGAGCAAAAGCCCTTGCCCAAAAGCCCTTTCTGATAGATCTGTGTGTAACGCATCATTGCTTAAGAAATGTTACTGCTTGTCATCCCCCCTCCCCCCTCCCTGGTGCCTAGTGGGTGGATCCCTGCTTGGGGATCGCCCTCCTGAGGCGATCCCCAAGCAGGGATCCACTAGGGAGATTCTCCCCTTTCCAATGATACCTCTCCTGTCTGCCTCGGTGCTCAGGGGGCTGAGATAGCCACCTGAGCACCGAGGCAGTGAAACTGAAACTGAGTTTCAGTTTCTCTGAAATGACGTGAGCGCGACGTGCGCGATGATCATCATTTCAGGGAAACAATCAGAACACCCTCTGGAGCTAGGGGAAGCTCTTCCTCAGCTCCCGAGGGTGTTTTGATTGAAAGGAAATCCCTCTGGGGCCCGCACCAGAGGGATTTCCTGTGCCATGTGCGAGGACGGTCGGCGTCCGATGCACAGAGCGGGTTAAGGGAATACAGGAGAGCAGGAGCCTGTGAGGAGTAATCAGCAACTTCACTGTCTGCTAGCCAGCGGCCTTGGCCATGCTCAAAAATTCTCACAGAGTTCCCGCTGGAGGCAGGAGGCAGCTGGTCTTCCATACCATGAGTCTGCGGAAAAGGACCTGAGGTTCAGTAGCTGGCCTAACTTTTTGGCCTAAAAAGCCCTGATCTTTGGGAAGGTAAGCTTGTACATCTGTCTGCCCTCCCCTGCTTTGCCCCCTAATACCAATGTATATTCTGAGGTTTCCTTACCTTTGCCACACAATACCTACTTTGTGTCACAGTGAAGGTACCCCTCTTTCCCTGGTGTCATGTTTATTATGGCTATTTGGAGTGCTTGTATCTATTTTCTCAAAACTCCGTATTGTTTATTCTCTGTCAAAGATATAGTAATTCTTCCCTTAGGAGCGAGACCATTATGGGACTGTGCATTCTATTGACCGAATTCTATTTTTGAATATCCCTGAGATTAATGGCTCAACATCATATCTTCTTGTCATATGTTTAGATTACGAATTTAAGACCATACGCAGTAAAGACGTGTGTTAGGCAACATGTTCCAAGTCTTATACGACAACACCTTTTTTAACATCTATCTTCTTACTAATCCCTTCTTACCTGTTCAACTTGCCTCCCTGGTGGCACTGTTATCTGTTTGCTATCTCAGATACTATCCGTATGTTATCTTTGCATCATGTGGGTGATACATATGTATTGAATGCTTAAATGTGAATGGGTATATATATATGCACTAATATTTGACTAATATCAAATAGTTAGACATTATCATGGATATATTATGCACGTTGGTACTTAGCTGGTTGCAAAATAATGAAAGATGATTAGAATTCTGTTCCAACAAAATGTACTAACTGTTATTACTTTGATGTTTTTTTCTCTTTTCTTGTTTTGTTTATTTGTGTGTCGGAGATTGTGACAAGGGCCCCAGTCACTGAGAGGGACCTGACGGAAGTCACTTTGCGGGCTGCGTGAAGTGCAGCGGTGGCGGCGTAGAGGCAGACTCTGCTGGGCACTCCAGCATTAGTGCAGCGGCTTACCTGGCGGGAGTGGCTCCACGCATGATGGTTGCCTGGAGAGGCCCACGCCGAGAGACGTGAGACAGAGGTGCAGAAACTACAGTGAAGCGTGTCCTACATGGACGGTACAGGTGGGATCGCACTAGGCGAGGGCCCGAAGATCTGCTCTCGACCGCAGCGAGGTGAGGATGGACACGCATCCAGTGGGCGGGGCACAGTGCCCCAGAATGGAGGGTGCATACAGAGGAGATCAGGCCCCCCTTCCCCCTGGTCAGCATATTCTGCCAACAGAAATGTCACAAGAGGATTGATGCTCCCCCCTGTTCAACTGACCTTCTGGGGACAGGCCATGGGATTCTTGCCCCCCATGGCATCGCACACCGGAGACCTGCTCCTGACTGAAGTACAGTGGGAACTGCACTCAAGTGGGTAAGCTTCCACCCCCCCAGTCAGCAAAAGCCGTTAGAGGAGCGAAAATCAGGGGCTTGGCGCTCCCTCCGTGGTGCTAAGAGCCCAGAGTGCTACGACCCAGCAGAGCCCCGTGAGGTTACTGCCCCCTTCTGTGCAGGTGGGCCTGCTCAGTTATCTGCACTGCGCTGTAAGCTGTGGGCATTGGCTGCAGAGTGAAGTCTTCCCAGATGGCGGGTGCGGCAGGAGGGGGAGACACGTTGCAGAAGCACTGTTCCGCTCTCACCTAACACTTGTCGCTTTACGGAGGGCACGATGGTGAAGCCAAAAACCCTCCTCTGCAAACTGGGGACTACCCAGGTGCTTCCATCACGCAGGTGCGGGGATGCGGGCCCCTGGGCTATCTTGAAGCCACTCTTGGCAAACACTCTGGCCAATTTGATTAGATCATTGCAGGCCGTCCTAGACACTAAAACCACACTTGAGGCCAAAATAAATGCTGTATCCCTGGATGTGAACCTGTTGCGCACAGATCACCGGGCTCTGGTGAACCAAGTGGACGACACTGAACCAGCAATAACCACGATGCGCTCCATGCTGCAAGAACTCCAATCCCAACTGAAAGACATGGACACCACGGTAGCCTTACTTCAGGGGAAGGCAGAAGACGCGGAAGGTAGGTCATGGCACAACAGTGTCCGCCCTCTGGGCTTTCCGGAGCAATCTGAGGGGCTGAGCATGGAACTCTTCCTAGAAAATTGGCTGATGACCACTGTGCTACCCAGAAAGGTACCTAAGTTCTTCTCCGTGGAAAGGGTGAATCGCATGCCAGGGCGACCGCCGCCATCTGGGGCTCAGCCGAACCTGCTAAACCTTTAGGGACAGAAATTTGATACTACATTTGTTCCGGACAAAGGGTCCCTGGTAATTTGAGGGGAGTATTATCACTGCCTACCCGGACTTCAATGCGGAGGCGCAGTGACTCCGCAATTCATACACGTGGCTGAAGCAACACCTGAGGTCAGGGCGGACTGGCCGTAGAGAGCACCGGCCGTAGAGAGCATTTTCCCGATGGGCTGAAAGGGTGGGGGCCAGCTTTGGACCGGTGTGGGCCATTTTTGTTACAGGGGGCCAGTATTGCAGAGTACTGCAAAATCAGCCCCCTGCAACAAAAGCGCAGCAGCAGTGTTTTCCACCAGCAAAGGGGGGGGCGGTACAATGTAATTGCCAGGGCTGATTTGCAGTCCCAATCCGGCCCTTCTCGCCTGAACTATGGACTCCTCTACCCAGCTAAGCTCAAGGTGATAGCAGGTAAATTGATGCATTTTTTCCTGACCCCTTGAGGAAGGGTGGCCTAGCTACACGATAAAGGAATGGCGTCCTCGACGGCCACTGTCCGGACTGATGGGGAGTGGCTGACACAACAGCCACGGTGCAGCCATCGTCAGGGCCACATGTCCACCCCTCCAGCGACTAGATGACCTGGGAGCGGGCTAAAGTGGTTGTGGAGGTTCTACAGTGGAGTCAAAATTAGTTTGCAGCCCTGCAGTCGGACTGTGCTTCGACCTCCAGCTTGGACACTAATGACACTGGTGCCTCAGCTGCGGATGATGTGACACGAGTTCCGGAGCGGACACCTAGACTGGTGGGTAATTTACCTAGATGTGCTGAGTGTAGTCCTGTCTGTGTGCTGCTGCACAATGAAGTGACAGTTGGGGGGATGAGGGAGGGACTTTTTGTATTTCCATGGAGACACGCGTGGAGGTCCCATTCACCCACTTATCTATTTAGGGCCTATGTGACTATCTGTCACACTGCTGGAACAACCATGCTCCCATCTTCACCGCTATGGCATGATTTATCTTTTAGGTTTACATGTTGATGTTCCTTCAATGGGGTATTGTTATGACTGGGTGCCAGGTAGGTGCCCAGCCGGGGGGTGGAGAAGTGATAACTTGTGTCACTTGGTGGTTCGATTACTACACAGTTGGAGACACTTACACAATGCTGCTCAGGTTAGGCCACCATCCCTAGGGTACACAAACATGTGGTGGGCTTTGGGCAGATGTCTTGCCGGGCTGGGAAGGGTATTCCTTGTGAGCTCTGGCCCATGTCACCTGCTACAAAACACGATGGCTACATCCATGCGCACCATGATTTCACAATATAACCTACTGACAAGGAATGTGAGGAGTATGGCCACCATGTTCACTCTAATTCTAAACGCCGGCGAAACCATGTAGCCTTCCTCCAGGAGACACATTTAATGCAGGTTGAGCTACTAAAACTCTATGGCAAATGGATTGGGCAAGTGTATGGCATATGCGTCGGAGGTCCTGATCTGGATAGCCCAGAGGGTGCTGTTTGTGTCAGACTCCCAAAAGGTGGACCCAGATGGTAGATATGTAGTGGTGGAGGGTAGTATGGATGGGGTCCCACTTATGCTGACTGCCATTTATGCTCCCAGTGCTAATCACTCAGCATTCCTACACTGACTGACCCCCCGGCTCTTGTCCGGGATCCATAAGTTCCCACCACATGGGGCGGGGATTTCAATTGTGCCCTAGTTGTCACCAAGGACCAATCGGTTCCCTCATTGGGTGGAGCTGTGTTATGCACACTGATGTAACACTTCAGGCACTGGATGGATACTAGGAGGGTATATGACATGTGGTGCTTGCAACACCCTGATGCCCGGGAGTTCTCGTTTTACTCCCCGGATCATGACCCATATACTAGATTAGACCTCTTCCTGTGCAGTGAACCAATGAGCATACGGGTGCTGAGGACAGAATATTTGGCACACAACTTATCCAACCATTGCCCCTTACAGATGATGGTCCACTGGGTGAAAGTCCGTCCCAGAATACCGACCTGGAGCGTCCAGATCGAGGCCCTCCAGGATATGCACTTTAGGGCAGACCTGGCAACGTGCATTTCCCAATATTTTGAACAGAACGCAGGCACTGTCTCCTCAAGGGCAATGGAGTGGGATGCTGATCAGGTGGTTGTGCGTGGGCATTGCATAGCTGCCACGTGGGGGGGGCGGCAGACATTGCAGAGGGAACTGCTAACCACTGACCAGACTCTACAGCAACTGGAGATTGAAACCCCTCACCAAGTTGACAAAGTGGGCCAACTGAGTCAATTGCAAAAAAGACCACAGAGATCTGGAGGCACGCTTGGCAAAGATCAACTAGAGACATCACCTTTCCTAGGTACATAGGAGGGGAACCGGGCGGGAAGACTGTTGGCGTGGCTGGTGCATGGTGAGCAGTCACACTTCCCAGTAGGGGTGATTTGAAGAGACGGCCAGGTATTTAATGCGTAGGCGGATATTAATACAGCCTTTGTGGACTATTAGCGTATCCTCTACGCAGAGGTTGCTTGCCCCACTGCGGACTGTCCACAGGACTACCTGGGTGGTCTTTGGCCCGCCTGAACCTGATTAGGAGGGCAGAACTAGATGAAACCCTCCAACTTGAGGAAATTTGTATAGCCATCTCCCAAACAGCCTGTAATAAAACCACGGGTACGGACGGCTTTCCTACAGAATACTATTCTGCCTTTGGTGCAACGCTCTCTCGGAAGCTCTTGGAGGTCTATGCAGAGGCTAGAGGCTAAAAGCTGCTCCCAGATAAGCTTTGCAAAGCACTGATAGTGGTTCTCACTAAACCGGGCCGAGACCCCCCTTGATGTGTGCTCCTATAAACCGCTATCGCTATTGAACCTTGATTATAAGATTGTGGGGAAGGTGCTCTCTAATAGACTACAACCCATGATTCACATATTAGTACACACCAATCAAAATGGATTTATTACTGAATGCAATACTTTTCTAAACATCCCCCGGTTACTCATCTTGATGAGTGCAGTCGACGATGACACGGGCGAGTACTTGGTGGCATCACTTGACATAGAAAAGGCATTCAACACCTTGGGATGGCAGAATCTGCATGCAACACTAAGGGAGAAGGGCATAGGCCAGGACATCTCATCTGGATATGCACCCTGTATGGGTGCCTGGTTGAGAGAGTTAAGCCCGGGCAACTGATCTCTGACAGATCCCCCGTAGAGAGGGGCACCAGGCAGGGGAGCCCTCTGTCCCCCTGTTCTTTGCCCTTGCTATAGAGCCTCTAGCTTATAGGTTCCGTTGGCGGGCTCCCATGAGTGGTGGCACATGGTGGATGTCATATTGTCTCCTTGTATGTAGACGATGCCCTTATCTACCTGTGCGAAGCTAGCGCTATGCTCCTAGCTCTAATGCCAACCCTAGATGAATTTGGGACCATGTGAATTGGACTAAGTCCTGTCTGCTTCCCCTACATCTGATGCCAGACCACAACAGGGGGGCTAGACCAAAGTCCAGGCTTGAGTGGCGTCATGATACCTTCAAGTATCTGGGTATTCAGGTGTACCATTCAGACAGAGACTTGCTGGAGGTAAACTTACATAAAGCGGTGGAGTCGATTTGCAGGTCTCTACAGCTGTAGAGGTCACTTCCCCTGTCCCCTCTGGGCTGGGTGGCAATAACCAAGATGCAGATTTTACCCAGACTTCTCAATTTTTTTGCCGCCTTAACGCTTACGCTCCCAGCATGTTTCTTTAGAGGCCTCCATGGACTCTTGACAGAGGTCATGTGGGACGGTGGGCAGACACCGGGTGGTCCTTTCTAAGGCGCAATGGCCACTAAGCGAGGGGGGCCTGGTGCCCCCAACTATGAGCTATACTACGCGGCAGCTCAACTAAAGTGGCCGCTGAACTGGTTGGGGATGGCACCCTGCGTGGAACGCTTAGATTTACGACAACTACTTAATGGGGAGCATATATATACTTGGCTGTCCAACCCCGCTGTCCACCTACTACATGAGACTCGATGGGCAACTTATATGCGGAGGGTGTGTTGCGGTCGTTTCAAGACACAAGGGACACCTACCATATATTAGAGGGACACATATGCCTTGTGATCATCATGCAATAGAGACGGGGCCAAGCAGAGCCCCCCACAGCACACCCGTTACACACTGCCCTTTCCTGTGGAAACGCATGTAAAATTAAAATGATTTTGTATGCTGCCCTGTTGTACACAAGTCACAAACCGGACACTAAGTGCAGAGATGACTGGGAGGGAGACCTCCAGTCGCAAGTCACTGACAAACAGTGGGCCCAAGCCCTACAACACATGAAGAAAGTCTCACGCAATCCCCAATTCCATTACACGCAATTCAACTACTTACACCAAACATATCTTACACCACTGCACATAAAACGTCAGTTCCCGGAGTCATCCTCCGAGTGCCTTAGCTGTAGAACGGAAGACACAGGTTTCTTTCACATGGTATGGGAATGTCCAGGGGCACACCGCGCCTGGATGGAGGTCACAGGCGCCAACTCTGGCCTAGTGGAGCATATCCTTGTGGATACGCCAGAATCCTGTCTACTCAGCACCAGATCCCAAGGCCAAAGGGGACAAATACCTGCACAGGTTTATTGACCTCGCCTTTGTCCTCTTCAAGCAGCAGATAGCAATGGCCTGGAAATTCCAGGCGCTCCGACACGCGATGCTGGCTCCGCTCTCTGTTGACATGGCCAAGGGCTGAGTCTTACGTTCTCATTGTGGCTCATACACAGGGAGGGATGGGTGCCGAACTGACAGTAAGGGATGTGTACATTAGGAACCTGGAGTCCAAAATTGACATGAGGGCACCTTGAATGTGTATGCTTCCACTCCTCCACACAGCTAATATTATCTCACTTGACAGGGATCCTCACGGCCGATGGGGGGAGGGGTAACCACATGGCTTCCCATGACTCCCCAAATTAGTTTTTGATGCTAATACAAAACTGGGAGCGGGTTGCATGGCAGTGAGGGGCACACCAGTATATCCTAACCACGCGTCATCTGCCCCTGGGGTACGCCCCCCAGGGAGCAGGCTGCAGGCAACAGGATCCTGATCTCGTGCAATGTGGTGATGGACATCGAGTGGGGAGGTGCTATAGCTGGCATCCTTCCTTTGACTTGTGGGTCCCCTTAAAACAATCCAGTCATGCTTCAGGCACTATACATGGGGGCGAGGATGCTCCTTATGGCGGGAGGAAAAAAACAGATGACATGATATTGTGACCTGGGCAGTGGGCAATCGTATGACTTCATTTGTTACTACTCCCACTTGTATGTTTTCTGTCATCGGGCCAACACCTGATACTGTTTTTGTCAGGGTTTCTTTTTTTGTGCTATAAAACTCAATAAAGATATGTGGGAAAAAAAATACCCTTCACCTACCCTTGACTTTCCTTGTGCGCCTATTTTGCCTTGATTCATATGGTCCTTATTGACCAGGAAAATAAGTCTGCATAGGTGTAAAAGCAAAATTTGTCTCGTACACTATAGTTTTAGCCTTAAGCCAAAGAAGACTGTAAGAAAACTGTGCTCTGGAAAACTAATAGCACAAAGAACATGCAAAAAACAAAATCAAATCTGCTAAGGAATAAGTTAAAACATGTTGGAACATTAAAAGGTTTGGCCCCTATGCAGACCTTTTTGTAAAAAATTGAGAAGGATCCGCTGCAGTGGCACCTATAAATCAAGAGAACAGTGTATTAGCCAACAAGGAAGCTCCTAAAAAGAAACTGTTAAATGATGGTGTACCTCAGTCTGCTCATTCATTGCACGTACTATCAGAGCACGGAACAAAGGATTCCCTCCTTTGAACTTCTCTGGTCAACATAGCCTATAGTTCAACTAACGACCAGTGGCGGCTCCTCCGCTAAAGCGGAGGAACACCGCCGCACTGCATTTTTTGCAGTGGAAAAAGGAAAAATAAAATGATAATAACACTACATTATTATCATTTTATTTTCCCTTTGTCATGCAGCTTTGTGGGCAGGGCTTGGCTGTTGTGACAGCCAGCAAGGGGAGGAATGGTGGGCACTTAAGTGAACATGACGGTTTGGCCGGCCCTCTTGGGCCGGCCAAACTGTCCTGCGCACTTTGCATGTTCCCCACCAGGCTGCATTACGCAGCCTGGTAAGGAACATGCACAGGCTCCCTGTCCCCGTCTGAGCGCCGATTCACAGTGCTCAGACCAATCACAACGCTGTATTGCAGCGCTGTGATTGGCTCAGGGAAGCGTGTGTGCCCGGGTGCTTCCTGCTTCAGAGGAGGAGGCGAGGCGATGGTCCGGCAGCAAGGTAAGTCACAATTTAATTTATTTTTCAATCCCCGCCCCACCCTAGCTACTCAGTGACAGCCGCCACTGCTAACGACGTACAGAAAGGTTAGCAATACCGGCATAACAGTCATTTACGGATTACACTCCACCAGATATAAATATGGAGTGTTTCGAGGACCATAAAACCAAGGTTGATGGGCCATTTCCTCAATCCCACGTTTCAGAAAACCTCAAAATAGGCTCTCAATCTCTTTAGTAGTACACCTAGCTAAATTACACCAATGCCTCTCGAGCACTCTCCCTCCCTGGAACTAGTTTGTCAAGCTTCATGTAACCTTCCAGTTGAATATGTTCAGGTACTGGTGATCTCTTTTTACCCACCTAGGAGCGGATCCACGGACCGCCAGACTCACGGGGCGCAGTGGTGACGGTATTCCAACTACCCCATTATGACCAAGGCGATCGGGCCACCCTGGGACCACTGCAACCGTCAGGGATCAGAGATTCCTGGTGCGGTGGTACTGAGGCCGCAATATGCTTGGCAGGGCCACTACAGCCCCGCCAAGCATATTGCGAGTTTCCTCACCACCACACTTTTCGTGGCGGTGTGGCGGTAAGGAAACAAAGGGGGCCCTACAGGGCCCCCCGCCTCACACCATGTGGATGCACACAGGGGAGCACAACATGTGACCCCCTGCGTGCATGCACACCAGGACCTAGACGGCATGGACTGCAGCAGTCCATGCCATGCAGGTACTGCCTTGACGTTCCTATTGCAGTGCCTGTTTCATAGGCACCATCCTGGGAACGCCAAAGAACCGCCCGCCAGACAGGAAAACATTCCTGATCTGGTGGGCGGTTTGTACATGGGTTTGGCGGTGCGGGAGCGGGGCGGTCCTGCTCCTGCACTTCTAAACTCATAATGAGGCCCTCACATCAGTTCAGTTTCTCACATGAATCCAATTGAGCCCAATGTATTAAAATCATCGGGTATTCAACCTTCTCCTCTGCTATTTATAGGTTATTGTTGGTAGATCCTCATGGATCTAAGAATAATCAGTTAGCGAAAACACTGTTTTCGAATTTAACTCAGATAATTGCTTTGGAAGATTGTGCATTGGTAGTTAAAGTAGGGGACTGAATGCAAAGGTATCTAATAATGCAATGCAGGAATATTAATATATTGAAAAAACAGAAGCATTCAATATCCTGAGTCCATACTTTCCAGTCGCTAATAAAGTGGATACTAGAGGGCAAATGCTTCATGAATTTTTGGGAATAATTATTGCATGTTTGTCAATGGGAGAATGAATAATGATATTCCAGCTCAGCATACATATAACTGCAATTCATGTTTGTCCATACTTGACTATGTAATTTCATCCGATGTGACCTTTGGTTTGCTGTCTAATCTCATGTTCATTGATAATTCTTTGAGTGGCCATAATATTCTATTATTTTATGTGGATTTATTGGTAGATGAATCCACTCCTTGGAACCAAGAAATCGTTTGTGTTTCTATGAATAAATTTAATGGGCGTACTTATTGGGATGCGGGTAGAGTGGAGGCCGAAAGTATCATTCTCAGCAAGGCCATAGAAGAAACATCGCGCTCACCCGAAAATCCACTAGCAAAGTTTGAGTACTGGATGCAGGAAATTGTGAGAGAGAAAACCAAATTGTCAAGAATTATTTTTTCCCAAGCTTATAGCCCTGCAAATATCTCCCTCATTCAAGTGCAAATTAATTAGAGAAATTACAAAAGATATTAATTGCCTAGTTAGGTGCCAATTTTTATTCTACTCCTTTGAAAGAGGAAACATAATTAATTATTTAAGGAAAAAAATAAATAGACAAAGAGCAATAATTAAACAATGGCAGGTCGATTCGAAATGAATTGCTCTCAGAGAGGCTGCCGTGTCGAAGAACATAAGGCGGTTTTGGATTGCAGAAGCTTGTGGTTCCAGAAAAGAGGCCTTATCAGCCCCTATTAGTGATGCAATTACGATACAATATATAAACGAGCTATATGCAGTCAACACGGAGGCTTCAGTGGAACTAATATCCACTTGGGTTTTCCAGGCTGATTCCTTAAATGATTACGGCCAGCCATCGGCAACACTAATTAAACGTTTCATATTAAAATCAAGATCTTCAAGTGCAATGGGCAATGACAAAATTGCAATATCAGTCTTAAAAACAGATACCTCTCTTAGGTCCATGTTTTTAGCCCCCATATTTAAGTATTGTTATGAGCAAGGTGTTATCCCCCTCATCTTGGAGAGGGAGTAGAATGGTTCCCCTTTCTAAAAAGGGAGGTAGATCTCTCTACTTTACAATTATAGACAAATAACACTTTTGGATGCAGTGGGAAAGAACTTTGCTGAAAGTATTTTAGAGCACTTACAAGGGTGGGTGTCATATAAGGGAATTGTGACAATTGAACAAGGGGATTCAAGGCTAACTGTGCTACTTGAAATAATATTGCAATAGTTCAGGCAATTACTGAAAAGTATGTAGGGGCAAGAGGTCAATTAGTCTATGTGGAGTTTATTGACTTTCCCACCGCATTTGACCGTGTTAATAAGCTTACCTCTGGAAGAAGCTTATTGCCCTGGGAATTACTCAACCACTACTGCATTTAATTGTGGTCATTTACTCCTCTACTTGATGCCATGTACTTCTTCAGGGAAACCAGAGCCTCTCATCTAAAATACCAACAAATATTAGCTAAAACAAGGTTGCTTGCTGCCCCCCCCCCCATTAGTTCTCTAACTTTACTATAGGCACTCACATCAATTAGGGTTGATGCACCGAAGGTAAGCGGTCAAGAATTGTCCTGTATCCTGCATGCGGATGACATCGTAATTTTTGTTTTGACCCCAAAAGGCCTACAAAAGAGGCTGGATCGCCTCAAGGTTTATGCAGAAAACCATTTCTTGAAAATTAATACACTCAAATGCAAAATATTAGTTTTCAAAGGCTAACACCAATTGAAAAAGTTGAATTACTCATGGTATTTGGGAAAGAAAAAATTGGATGTGGTCAAAACATTTGTATACTTAGAGAAAATATTTAACTCAAACCTATATGAAAAGGATCATGTATGTCACTTAGGGCCATATGTATGAAGCCAATTTGCGATTGCAAACGCCGAAATTCGCAGAATTTTGGCATTTGCGATCGCAAATTAGCAGTGTGCAATGTATCACACTGAAACCCCCTTGCAAAATAAGGAATCGCAAATTTTGCGATTCGCTATTTTGCGATTGCATTTAAGGAATCGCTAATTGCGATTCCTTAAATGCAAAGTAAGAAGCACAAAAAAAGTGCAATTTGGGCTTAAGGAATCGCAAATTACCACCAACTTCAAGTTGGTGGTAACTTGCGATTTCACTTAAAAATGCACTTTGTTGCATTTTTTTAAGTGCCATGTGGCGCACATACATGCCCTTAGGGCATGTATGTGTGCCACATGTGCACACATGCACATTTCAGGGGTGCAACAGGGTGAGCTTTTGACACCCTGGCACCCTTGAAATTGCATTCTCAATTTGCGATTCTCTAATTGCTAATCGCAAATTGAGAATGTCTTCCCATTCATTCCTATGGGCCTCTAGGCCCATAGGAATGAATGGGGAGGTATTCCTTAATTGCGAATCGCAATTAAGGAATATGAAGGATTCGCAAAATTTAGTGCAAATCCTACATACATAGCATTTTGCGATTCTCAAATAGCGATTCGCAAAAAATCGCTATTTGAGAATCGCAAAAGGGCATTTTGATACATATGGCCCATAGTCACTAAAACTTTGAGACAAGCAAATGGTCTGAAATTGTTTTATAACACCCATGAAATTTGTCCTCTTTACTTCTACAGTACCATTTGAAAATTCCCCCAAGCATTTTATATGCAATGGAGCAAGTGGATGTAGATAGATGGTCCTTTATGGACTCCATTGAGGGAAACATTCTACGTAGATTGTGGAACCTGAATACCCTAGCAGCAACGAATGCAATTCGCCTTGAAATGGGTTTAACCAGCACTTATGTGCTGGGTTTGGCAGCAGTCCTTCGTTGGGGACTTCATTCGATACATTTTGAGGAGAATTCCCTGAGGAAACTATTGTGGAGAGATATCTTTATTTTACAGAGATCGGCTAGTATCTTTCACACAAATGTGTTTGTTGCCTTAAACTTATTTAAGCTACAACTAGAGGCATTTGTTTCAATGTCTGCATTAGAGCTGACATTTTTTCTTCAATACTCTTACTCCGCTCTTAGTATGGAGATAGATTTGCACCTTGCCTAGTGAAGGGTAAATGTGAAATGATCCGTTCCTCCTGCAGGGTAAAATGTTTGCAACCGTATCTGAAATTGAACTTGGACCAATGAGTTTGTTGACTAATTCTCCTTATAAGATTTAATGTGTTGCCACAAGGAATATTACTGGTGCATTGGAAAACCTTAGCAGGAAAGAGTGACTATGCAATGTTTGCACTGAGGGGATTCAAGATTTTGATCATGTTGTTTTGTGCGTCCAGCTTTACAGTTTGTTTGTTTAAAGTATTTAAAGCCTCTTTTTGTTCAATATGGTATTTTTATTGAAGATAAAGCTCCTGTATTTTAAGCAATACACAAAATAAAATTGTTTTTAAAAATTTGAATTTTTTACAAGTTTTTTTAATTTGTATTGACGTTTGTACGCATGTCTAATCTGTGAACAATTATATAGGATTTGACTTAAATGGATGATGAATTTGCCAAGTGCAAATTGCCTGAATGTATAGTTGTTGTCCCAGAATTGGGACTAAGAGAATATAATCCGTTGAAGTAAAAGGAACACAGGAGGAGGATGGTGAGCAAGCGTTATGGTAATGTCTTGGTTACCACAGGAAAGGGAAGGAGAGGACCTGGGCAACAGTAGCCTAGAGGTAGGGGCTGTGAGAGGTAGAGATTAACTATAGTGGGCTCCTCTGGAAGCAGCAAATGGAAGGAAATTCACAATCTGCATTCAGAAAGAGTTCCAGGCCCACAGTGCATAGCAAAAAAAGGCGTAACACCTTGCCTTATCGTACCTTTGTGTCTTATGTACTCTCTAGCATTAAGCCTGGTCATATTATAGTTGTGAGTGTTGCTCGGTCCTAGTTGCCAGGTCTTGGGACCATCCTGAAGACAGCAGAGTGGGTCTTGAATGTGGTGTTGGCTAGCAATGGCAGCCAATTGACTTCTCTGACTATTGGCATGATTTCATCCTATTGCCAAAGGCCTTGCCTTGCCTGGGGTAGAGGTGCCAGGTGTGTCTCAGGGATGCCACCCAGGATGGCATTTCCTACATCAAAACAAGCAGGACCAAAGCTTGAATGGCACATCTGAAGTCTGGTCCTGGTAAAAAGGCCAATATTTAGCATTCAGCTACAACTTTGCTTCAAAATGGCTGTGTTGTTTTCCCGTCCTGAAATTTACAGTGAAGATTCGAAAAAAAATACAATGATGGCCACGCAGTGGGGCCAAATATGGAAATGGGAGAATCTTTCCCCTGGCTTAGGTGTAGGTTCTTCAGAGGATACCCAGATTCAGAGAAGAAATTGATTGTGCCCATATATTTTAATTGGTCTTCAAGTTATGTGTCCTAGTGGGGAAGTAGAGGCAAGCATCATGAACAAAACGCCTTTCGAAAACGAATGAAAAAAGCAATAGATACATGAAAATAAAAGGAGATGAGACAAATGATAAAACTTGAAGGAAACAAACAGAACATTCTTTATAGAAAGGAAAGAGAAGACATACTGAGTCTAACTGCAGTCAAGAAAAGAGCCAGACATTTAAAAAAAATGTACTTAGTTGAACAGAGACTTGGGAAAGATGTTAAGTAAATGAACAGATCTTTTAATGTTTACACGTTTGTTTTAATGTTTCAATTAGCGCACAGCTTGCTGTAATTTGTTAGGTTGCGCACGCCTCTTTTGCCAGCTTGTCGAAAAAGCTAGCGAGGAATAAGGCGCAAGCTGGCCACCTTATAAAATTACCTGCCTAAAAGAGGAATTCTGCTATGCCACAACATGTAAACAGGAAAGGCTCTCGCACATAAAAAACAAACTGTGGGTGGAGTGGGTGACAGCGTGACTCGTTATCCTCAATGACGACATGAAAAGAATGATAATTATCAGAAACGAATTTCTCTACTCTAGCAGTCACTAAATTAAATAAACAAGCATCCGTCTCCTGAACACATTCGGGCGCGTGCTTCCCACGCGCAGCTGTCACTTCCATGAGCGTTCGAAGGCTCCATCTGGCCCTGACACAAAGTATACCTCATCCGACCATCCGGCAGAACGACGCATCCTACACAGGATGTGAAAGCACCACGCAAACTACTGTCGAGTTAAAAAGGTCGCGCGCGCATTAGCATCCAACTGCGAAGGCATCAAACGGAGAAGCGCCTCTTGGCTGTGGGCACTCACGGTAGCAATTAGCCTATCCTCCTTGCGTGATGCAGTAGAAAGCATCAGTGGACTGGTAGCCTGTGGAATATGTGGATTTGAGGCATATTGAAAAAGGGAAGATAAGATTATGGTACACCATTCAGGAACCTGCCACATGAGCTGTAAACATTGTTTCTCGCCCTCCCTGTCTGCATATTTGAAGGAAGGCAGGTGGAGAACAATCTGTTAAGCAGAACATAGATTTCTGCAGCGTGGGGATAGATCAACAGAAAATAGATGGCTAGGTTGTGTCAGTTAAATAATTTGAAACACACAAAAAGTGATGGGAGGCTGTTTGCAATATTCTAACCTCTGACGATAGCTCGGGGTAGCACTCCAACCCATCGTTCTTCTTCTCACCATGCCACTCAGTTCGGACCCAGCCATGTGCAAATCAGTGTTGGTCCTGCTCCTCATGGGAACAGTCCACCCCGAACTGCCAGGCCAGGTCCTCGCTGAACCAGAACACAAGCAACACAGGACCAGTTTCGCCCTAGTTATGGGCTTATCAGCCGGGTACAGCTTGGTTCCAGTAACAGTGAGCATGGGACCCACGTTTGGGCATACCCATGCCAGTTAGGGTGGTACATGAAACACACAAAAGGTGATGGGGAGGCTGCTTGCAACAAGTCTAACCACTGGCAATAGCTCAGGGTAGTACTCCAACCCATTGTTCTTTTGCTCACCATGCCACCTCAATTTGGACCCAGGCGTATGCTAATCAGTCTTGACCCTGCTCCTCATGGGAACAGTCCAGCCCAAACTGCTAAGCTAGGTCCTCCCTGAACCAGAACACAAGCAACCCAGGACCGGTTTTGCCCCAGTTTTGGGCTCATCAGCTGGGTACAGCTTGGTTCCATTGACAGTGTGAGCATGGGACCCACCTCTGGGCATACCAATGCCACTTAGGGCAGTACATGAAACACACAAAATGTGATGGAAGGCTGCTTGCATTAAGTCTAATCATTGGCAAGAGCTCAGGGTAACACTTCAACCCATCGTTCTTTTGCTCACCTTTCCACCTCAGTTTGGACCCAGTCATAAGCAAATCAGTCTTGACCCTGCTCTTCATGGAAACAGTCCAGCCCGAACTGCCAAGTCATGTCCTCCCTAAATCGGAACACAAGCAACACAGGATCGTTTTCACCCTAGTTATGGGCTCATCAGCAGGGTACAGCTTGGTTCCATTGACAATGTGAGCACAGGACCCACGTTTGGGTATACCTATGCCACTTAGGGCGGTACATGAAACACACAAAAGGTGCTGGGAGGCTGCTTGCAATAGGTCTAACCACTGGCCATCGCTCGGGGTAGCTCTCCAACCCATCGTTCTTTTGCTCATTATGCCACCTCAGTTTGGACCCAGCCATATGCAAATCAGTCGTGACATGGGAACAGTCCAACCCGAACTGCAAAGCCAGGCCCTCCCTGAACTAGTCTAATACACAAGGCTAGGGGTCCTGGATGGGAACCCTAGATGGGTAGCGAGGTCCTCAAAAAGAGAGGATGGAAGGGATACGTCCTCCCTGTCGTGGTTTAAAAAAAAACACAAGAAGAATCCCATCGGGAACCGGAGTGGTTCCTGTGGAAGAGAAAAAGGCTAAGGGATGGTTAGTACGCCAGGTAGCAGCGCACCCGCTATTGCGGGTGGGAAGGAAGAGGGATCCTTTTTTTTATAATTAACCCTGACTCCCGATGATGAAGCATGTCACTATTATAGTGAGTGAGGGTTATATTTTTAAAAAGGATCCCTCTTCCTTCCCACCCGCAATAGCGGGTGCGCTGCCACCTGGCATACTAATCCTTCCTGAACTAGAACACAAGCAACCCAGGACCGGTTTCGTCTTAGTTATGGGCTCATCAGCCGGGTACATCTTGCTTAAAGTGACACAGTGAGCACAGGACTCACATCTGGGCATATCCATGCCACTAAGAGCGGTACATGAAACACACAAAAGGTGATGGGAGGCTGCTTGCAATATGTCTAACCATTGGCAACAGCTTGGGGTAGCACTCCAACCCATCGTTCTTTTACTCATCATGCCACCTCAGTTTGGGGACCGGACCCCCAGGCTAAGTAGAACCTCCCCCCGCATCCCCTGTTGCGGGCTGGACTGTTGCTGATTGCCGCTGGATGCAGAGAGGTGAAGGGTCCCAGGACAAATGGGACGCACTGCTGAAGAGTTTGAAGCGCATGAACTATGCCACACGACACCAGGTAATCGGAACTGGCCTGGAGGTGGGTGGGAATCCTGGAGGGAGTCCCCCGTGCAAACGGAGTGCTGCTTTGGAGGTCAGAGGACTGTGTCTTGCCCTGCCCTGTAGACTGGTGGCCGCAGAGGCCAGGAGAACACGGGTGACGCTGGAGCCTGGGACCTCCCTCTTGATACATGTGATGTGGAGGCGCCCCCAGAGTCCAACTTGGGGGGTGACAGAGGACATACCTCCAGCTGAGAAGGCAAAGATTGCTGCCTCCCCCTTTGACTGCCCTGAGCAGATTGTGACTGTAACCCCAGCAAGGTCTACTGGCTGAAGAACTAGAGGACCGAAGCCTACTGACTTCGGGAGTGGGTCTGGACCAGTGAGGGCATGTTTATACAAAGCACCTTCTCCGGGGTATCTGCCCAGAGAGCATGAAATGGGCAAGCCCAGGGTGAGAGACACTGGCATGCCCCCTGTCTCATAGGGATTGCCCGCAGCTAACGGCTCACAATCTGGAAGCGGTATGGAACATGTGCCCCCTGCCCTACAGCTGGGTCTCAACAAGATACTAGCTGCGATTGCAGACTCAAAAGCTATTCTCCTGATGCAGATCAGCAGTGTCTCGGAGGACTTAGGCCTATTGTGGGCAGACCACTGCAAGTTAACGGACAGGGTCAAGGAGACGGAGGTGGTTGTTGAAGAGCTGGGGTCAGCCCAACAGTCCCTGCGTCTGCAGGTGACTGGCCTTACCAAAGAAGATAAAAATCCTGGAGAGCAGGGCAGAGGACGCAACAACATGTGGATTGTGGGTCTGCCTGAGGGAATAGAGGGGACCGATATGATTGTGTATCTGGAAAGTTGGATGAGGACCTATGTGGCTCCACCAGAACTTACCCTCTTCTTTACCCTTGATCGTGTGCATCAGTTTCCTGCAAGGTCCCCTGCGCCGGGCCAGCCTCCGTGTCCCATGGTGGCCATGCTACTACACCATTGAGATTGCAATATCCTACTACAGAAAGCTCGTCCTAATGATCCTTTTTGAGCGGATAACCCAGTGGTGACCTTGTTCCCTGACTTCACTGTGGCTGTGCAGGCAAAAAGAGTGTCTTTCTTAGAGGTTAAACGTGAGCTGTGGGGCGCAGGTCTCACTTATTCCCTCCTGCTTCCCTGCTAGGTTGCGGGTCATGCTCGATGGGGCTATACATTTCTTCCTGAACCCTGCTGACGCCTGGGAGTGACTGGACAAATATCAAGCGGAGGGTAGGATCAGCAGTGTGCCAGAACGACATCCTCTCCTGCGGCAGCATCCGCGGAGAAGACACTGAGATCGGTCTACTGCGAGCCATGTGCGGGGTCCCATGAGGACCCAGGCGGAGCAGGACAGCGTGGCGGCCCTGTTGGCGGCCACAGGGCTTGCCTGTGAGCCCAACTCAGACTCAGATACAGTAACTCACTCAGATAAACACTCTGTGGATTCTACCTCGGATGACACATCGCTGGCCAAGCAGAGTATGCCGCTTGTGGCACCACAGATGGCGGATGGCCTGCTCTGAATCTATCACTGTGGGTGTGTTGTGGGGACCCTTATGGCACACGACTTTCAGGAATTGCAGAGTGACTGTGGAGGGGTCCACCGGGTTGTAGGCCGTGCCCATCTGGTACTCCTGTGTTATTAATATTAATATTGTAATTGTTCTCTTTGCTGTGTGGCTGGTGATCCTCAAGGGGGGTTATCTAGCCTTCTGTCACTGATCGAGCTGCCTGGGGGGAGGACCTGTGAAGGGCTATAGGCGGCCGTGTTTGCTCCCATCATCCTATGGTGACAGTGTGAGTGGTAAGGCTGACTGGATGTGGGCATGCTGGATGGGAGCAGTTGCTAGTGTTGTTTGTGTGGCTTGCTCACCCACACACACACCCATATCCACAGATTAGTGGATTAGTCTTGTGCTACAAATTTTTATTTTCGTCATGCCTACGTTTTGGGCAGTTGGGCGTTGCCAAACCTGTTGTAATTTTCAACAAGGCCGCGCACAAGTCTCCATTTTAGTTACACGTTTAAACTTTACATCTTTTTCTAAACGGGGACTTTTTACATGCCTTGCACTTAAACAATAACATACTTAGAAATTATTCCGCTTGCAGCACTTTTCTATCATGTCGTTCGTTCACTCTGTCTAAGGCTTAGGAACACTGAAAGTGATGCCCTTGCATTTGGTTGTCCAGCTGGAGACAGTTCTGAGTCGCAATCCAAACAATCACATCAGCGCTGCACCTCTGACACAGTGTGATTGGAACAGTGATTTTAATATATAAAACACCTCCGAGCTGATATCAGCAGAGGAGCACTACTGCAGATCATCCTGGAACCCTGTGCCTGTGACTGAGATGCAGCCCTGCTGACTCTAATCCCCATTCTGTAAAGGGTAGTAGCCTGCTCTACACCAGATCGGCTTCCTGATACATCATACACAGGTATGGGGGTGTTGGGTTGACCCTAGAGATCTGGCAGAGGGTACTCCCACTATGCTCTTGATAGTGTAGTTAGCATTAGGTAGGAGTATAAGTATAAATATAATCATAATCACACTGTAACAATATAATGGTTGAACTGTTTATCTTTTTCACCATTCTTGTAATGCTGATTACAATGCTTTGTTTCAACCTACTAATAATTGCAGCTCACGCTTTTTAGACAAGAATACAATTATTTCAATAAATGTTTGAAAAGCCAATCTGTATCATTCTTGTGTCTCCCTTGGGCATGCCTGGGTAACAACGAAAGGGTAGATCTGTAGCCACGATTTCCTTAGGGCATAAAGTGGTCCTGTTCTGAGGATGCAAATACCATCTGGTACCCTGGAAGGTTAGGGGCTCAGATGGCGCACTGTGAGCTAGCCAGGAAATATGACAACATACTCTGATGACATGTGTGGACCATATTCTGACGGTTATGTTGTCTGGATACCCAGTCCTACTTGATTCATAGGAACAATATGATAGACCGCTCTGGGGTTGGGGGTTTATATGCCTGTTCTGTGGGTTCCAGGGTTGTGTGTACGCCTTCCCAATGATGTGGAGGAGTCAGGAGAGGGAGGAGGGGGCACGGGTGGGGGGGCTTAAACTGATTTATCCCACATGCCTAGGACCACGACATATGAGGAGTTGAAATTATTGACTTGGAATATTAGGGGCATGGGAACTGCGGCAGATGACACAAACTATACAAGTTCCTCAAATGTAAAGCTATACACATAGCTCTTTTGCAAGAGACACATCTTACCACTGTGGAAGAACAGCACCTCCAGAGGCTCTGGAGGGGTCAGATGTATGCCACAGCGTATTCAGAGTATTCCAGAGGTGCTTTGATTTGGGTGGAGGTGCGCGTTGCAGGTCCGCGTACACAGGGACGGTAGGTATGTTCTAGTGAACTGGAGGCTAGATGGTATGCCTCTGATACTTGGATGTGTAAGTTCCTACACAAGACCAACTATTGGTTCTGATACGCATGTCGGCACAGCTGGGTTCTTTCCATGGCAAGGAAAGAACTAGATCCTAGGTGGGGACTTTAATTGTGTAGCTGACACCACCTTAGATCAATCCACTCCACCGCTCCCAGGGGCACCGGCCCATAGGGTTGCAAAGGGGTTTTGGGACTGTATTGCCAGTTTGGGATTTGAGGACGTTCGGAGGACTCAACATATGGGGAAAGAGATTACTCCTTTTACTCAAGCCTTTTCACCCTTCATGTTCGCCGGGACAAGGACCTCTGCTCAGCTCCCCTTTGTCAATATATTTATCACACTGAGTTGCTTGGCCGCATTATTTCAGAACATAGTCCGCTGCTGCTGCGTATCCGGTTGGGTACATCCAGGCCAGCGATCCCCATGTGGTGTCTCTGTCCTTTTGCAGGGATTCTGCACATACACAGAACTATGCACAGGAAAATGGGACCTTGGTGTATAGGGGCTATGCCTTCCTACTGCCTTAATACCCATGAGCCCAGGACCGACTAGCTATAGTGTCTCACTCGCTCTCCTACCCAAACACGGAGAAGCAAATGATTCGACAACCCAGAACACAACACTCCCTGATCTCTCAGGAATCGTGGTGACAAGAAACACCTTTTCGCTCAACCTCTCACACCTGTCCACAATAAGATCTGACCAAGACACGATTATAGTTTAAAATGTTTATTTTAACTAACGTGCTCTAACATGCAGTATACGTGCCACAACAAGCAGAAGAATGCATAACAGAAATACAATTAGCATCGCAGCCAGTCCATACATTATGAAGGGAGATGTCATATTATAAAGACAATGGAGAAAGGACTTTAGTGCCTAACCTCCCTCTCCTTGGATAGAGTTTGTATTATTATATAATAGAAGATCTCTGGGTTTTGTCAGCAGACCCCATACCTTAGAACATAGGTGGTATTTCTACATCGAAGGTGGCTATTGTTCTTCTCCCTGGAAAGGTCCCTCTCCAAGTGTGTTTCAGCTAAAACCCGTACCCCCGTAATATCAAAGCACGAGTCTCCAGCCGCAGCTGGAGTGGTATGTTTTGTCTAGGTGCTAGGGCCTGACCAGAACAGAATAACAAGGGGCATTGTTTATCGACCTTGCTCGCAACGTTAAGACTAAACTCCAGGAACAGGCAGAGAACGAACACAGCAGACAGATCTCATGTGAAAGGCATAAACAGAGTTTTGCAAAAATAAAGTTATGTAGTAACATGCGCAAAAGCAGCATCATGGCTACACCAGCCATGCTAACTTAGTGATGTGAACAATGTCCCTATCGGCCACGTGACAGTACCAGTGCCTTGGAGGATGACACATCTACCGGGAGGGCCTCAGGAGGACATCTTCGACTGCCTTTTAGTGTGCTAGGCCTTTAAAATGGTCATCCACGGACACTGCATGTGGCGCCCAGCTCTGTAGTAGAGCTGGACGGCCCCACTTCACCCCAAGAAATCAAGGAAGCCATTAGCGACATGGCACGGGGAAAGACGGGGCTGGATGGTCTTCCGGTGGAATTTTGCTCTGCATTTGCTGGGTTGCTGGCCCCGCAACCAGCTGACATGTATAAAAAGCGCTAAATAAGAAGGACTTGCTGGTCACTATCAGGGATGCGATGGTCACCCCCTTCCGAAGCCAACCATGCAAAGGTGCCCCCTACAGCATTTCGTACACTGTTCATGTTAAACATGGATCTTAAAATCTTAAGTAAGATACTGGCCAAGTACCTTCGTTCCCCACATGCAAGCATGGGTTCATCCTGACCAGTGTGGGTTTATCCCACAGCATAACACCTACCTTAACCTACTTTGCTTTTATTCTGTACTGTTTGCTCTCAAGGGTGGGTGGGGCTAGGGCGGGCCTGATGGCTGTGGCCCTAGAAAAGGCTTTCAACACCGTCAGCTAGGCCTATCTGGAAGCAGTCATGCATCAAATGCAGTTAGGGGCCTCATGGGCAAGGGTGAGGCGGTCTCTTGTATACCAACCCTACAGCTCAGTCCAGACAGGCCAGATTGTGTCAAACTCCTACAAAGTATGGTGAGGTACCAGGCAGGGGTGCCCGCTGTTCCCACTCTTGTTTGCCATTGCTATCGAGCCACAAGCAGAACTGTGTAGGCTGCGGGGGAGGGGTAAGGGTATCCAGGTGGATGGCACTGAACACATGATATCGTTGTATGCCAACGACCTTCTGCTGTACATGTCCAATGTGACCTGCTCATAATACAGCTTCTGCACGAATTTGGTGAGTTCTACGGATTACGGGTGACATTGGTGAGGACCTGCGTCTTCCCACTCTTACCCAGTTTGAACTGACCAGAGACCTTCCCGTCAGACCTAAGCAGAGCCCCCTCCACGTTTCGGTATCTGGGTATCCGAATTCATCACACCCTAGAGGATATGCGAGAAGGCAACATGGGAGCGGTTATTTGCTCCTTGAAGGGCTGTGTAGTCTTTTGTCGCTAGCTCCGTTTCCTTATCATGGCGCGAATAGCTCTAGCTTAGATGGTTATGCTACCCCGGCTGAGTTATTACTCTACCAATCTTCTGGTTTGGCTCCCTGCTTCGTGGTTCAAATGCCTAGACTCCGAATTAAGAGAGCTTATTTGGAACAGGGGCAGCACCCTATCCCAGTAGGTGGATTGGGGGTGCCAGATTTTGAACTTTACTACCTGGCAGCCCAGCTGCAGTGGATCACTGGATGGTGTAAACCGGGACGAGCTGGGACCTGTGGGGACTGTGCCCAATCAAGGAACACTTCTAGTCCACCTGCTGGGGCGTACGACTAGGAGGGGGAGGGAAGGCGTGCTTTTAGAGACGGCCCTCAGATGCTGGAGGCACCTCATATGGCGCTCAACTGGATCTGCTCCTTCCTCACAGGGAGAACCCAAAGAGTCAGACTGACACCTTTCACATCCATAGCCAAGAAACTTGAATGCGGAGTTCCCCAGGGTTCATCCCTCAGCACGACCCCGTTCAACGTGTACATGGCTCCACTTGTCAACATCATTGGATCTCAAGGCATCACCATCATCTCCTACGCAGACAACAGCCAACTAATCCTCTCCCTGATGGACAGTATACCCAGCAGCAGAACCAACTTCACCAACTGCATGACCCTGGTAGTGGGATGGATGAGAACAACTGCTTGAAACTAAATTCCAACAAGTCTTAAGTACTGGCCTTTAGAGACAAGAGCGCCCAGTGGGAAGCCACCTGGTGATCGACAGTACGGAGACTCACGTCAACACCCTCACCACACCAGAAATCTGGAGACCATCCTGGATGACAACACAATGAGCTCCGCTTGCTTCCACATCCTATGAATGCTATGAAGAAATGCCTTCCACAGAACATCAGATGAACTGTCATGCAAACGTTCATCACATGCCAACTCGGCTATGGTAGCTTGCTGTATGCCAGAATTTCCAAGAAACTTCAGAACAGACTCCAGACCATCCAGAACGCTGCCGCAAGACACATACTAAACTTCCTCACTGCACCCACATCTCACTTCACCTCAGGGAGCTCCACTGGCTCCCCAATCACAAACGCAGCTAATTCAAGCTCCTCACGCACACTTACAAAGCCCTACACAAAACGGACCCTCAATAGCCGCATACACTTTCACAACCCATCAAGACACCTATGCGCAGCCTCACTCTCATACACCCCCATATTCACAAAAGCAGAGCAGGAAGTTGCTTGTTCTCTTATAACGCACCTGAAACATGGAACAAACTCCAACAACACATCAGAACCTCCTCCTCGCTACTTAAGTTTTGCAAGAAGCTGAAGACCTGGCTCTTCGAATAATTTCGGGGAACCACACATCTACACACCTGCTCAAGTGCCTGGCTACCTTTGTGGGTGATTAGTGTGCTCTACAAATCAACATAAAACAACATAAAATAATCTGGCTCCCTCTTCAATCACATCTGGAATCCCCCAAGGTTACATTCTCTCTTTCCAATATCTATATGGAACCACTGAGAATTTCGATGGGGATTACTGGGGTATCGATACACCAATACACTGATGCTGCTCAACTTAACTTAAAAGTCTCACACCACAAGATAAACACATTTGAAAACCTGCCAACTGAAACTCTACTATTGCTTGTCCTCTAACTTCATTTAACTTCTTGAGAATTCAATGTCATGCACTAGCAACACAATGTCAAAGTCTACAAAGGTTTCTTGTCAACACTGAAGTTAGCTGCATTCACACCTTCTCTAGCACTAGAAATAAAATCAGTGGATTATCAAGTACGACGTAAACATGCCATCTCATCTCTAGCATACTGTACAATAATCCAGCATGGTCTTCACTCGCTCAAAAAAATGAAAAACCCCACTTCACCCAACGGATTCCAGCCTTACGGTACACACACTCATCAACTTTTGTGTTAACTAAGAAAATGGCACCCTAATGGGAGTAACAACATTTTTCTAGAACCGCCTCACAGCTATTCTCCATTCTGCAGCCCATCTTCCATCAGGCAAAAACAATTCAACCAGATCTCCCTCATTTTTAAAGAACTACACTGGCTTCCCCTTAATGGGAGAATCAAATTCAAAATGGCATGCCTTATAATTAAAGCTCTTTGTCTAATACATTACGTATACCTTCACTGCTCCCTGAAAATCTCAACAGCAGCAAAGAAACGTAGAGATTTTAGACTAAAATTTTAAAGCGTTATGCAGCAGCAAAATAGTTTTTTTCCGATGTAGCCCCTCCTCTGTGCAACTCGCTGCCTGTAGAGCTAAGATATAAGGACCTACTTCAGTTAAAAAAAAATTAAAAGCCTAACTTTTGTATATTATTTTGACAAGTATCTCTTTGATGATATACATCTCGCTTCCTTTTCCATTGTTTTTCACCTTCATCCCTACCACAATCCAATACTCCTTTCAAATCTCCAAACTCCTCTCCCATCCACTTTTATCCATTCCTCCTCACCCCACTCCCTCCTCTTTCTCCGTACTCCTACCTTTCCTTCCCTTATCCGCTACCTTACACTTTCATCTATCATTCTCTCTTTTGCACCATCCTCTATCTGTCCCCTCCCATGACATTTTCTTTCTGCTAAAATACAGATGTTTTTTTCCTCCTTTCAGTTATTATATGCTTCTCTAGTTTCTACTGTGGAAAGTCCATCTTTTTAGTTGTTCTTTATACTGTGCAGTAATATCTTCCTGGTTGCGATGAAATTCACGAAAATGAAAATAAATAAATACATACATAAATAAATAAATATTTTATATCCTGTAAAGTAGCCATCTCGGGGAAGCCATGAGGGGTTCACTCTTGCTGGCTCAACAAGGTTTCGCTAGAAAAATCTGCTAGGAATCAACACAATCTGGCACATTCACGGAAATAGGTGGTTTCTTTGCAAATCACGGTGCACACAGGCAACTTTGAGTGCTATAAGCGCCCTAAAATGAACACTCTGAGCAATTTAGGGAATGGTTCATTTATTTTCCTTGCTCCAGGAATTCTAATAACAGAATACTGTTGCCATATGTAACTCCCCAGGCAAATATTTGTAGAAGCATTGATGTATGAATATGCATAACAACTTGAATGCCTTCCTACCCACAATACATGGCCGTATTCATAATAATTGCCCTAGTCTGATCGGATATGAGGTATTGGATTTTCCAGAAAACGGCAGAAGCGCTGACACATTTTAGAAATCATATAGTAAATCTTCATCAGTGACACCCATTATTCAATCACTTACGGGCCTGAGCCGCTATATAAAAAAAAAACTTTGACCGACATATAGTATCCAGTGATTTAATATTTTACTCAAAACAAAATCTTCCCGAGTGTGGTAAATCAACACTCTTGAGTATCTTAAGGGGATCAAAGCCCATTGCAGTGGTGAAGACGATACTGTCTCTAAGCACTCGGTAGGTATTGACCTCAACTAGAACATGCATGATCTATCCGAGTCAAGATGGCGACCTGATAGTAAACAAAAGATTTCTACTGTTTCCATAGCCAGTAGGATGTCCCTCACGAGGCTCAAATCAACATCATATTTAGGTTTTTGTCTAGCAAGGTGACTTGAATGTTTGGGACGCTGGAAATGGAAGAACATCTACCTTGAATATTTTGAAGCAGGCCGGAGAAAGATATATATGAAAATGACTTAATGCAGCTCCCCATGAAATGGACAATATATTCAGACATAGTTTGGGAACACAGGCGTTTAAACATACATCAGTTTCTGAGAACATTATTAATGGGTTTATTAGATGCGGAGATCAGAACACATATGATGAATAAGCAAAGTGAGAATATCCACCAAGGAAATGTAGGAAGCTATTAAAAGCTTAAAAGCAGGAGGTAAGTCACAGTGTGATACAAAATGAAGTTTACACTCTATTCAATATTTTGTTAAAAATGTTGTTAAAAACAATATGGACGTTTTTATTGAAGGAGCTCACGCTAAAGTATTTTCCAAGCCATTCCATAACATCTGTCCCACCCAAAAAACGGTACGATTTAACTCATTGTGCTTCTGATAGATAAACCACCAAGTTAGGAGTGTTGAAGGAAATCTTTGTGCCCATCCATGGGGAAAAATGTGCCTTTACCAGCATATTTGTTCCACATACTCTGGCTAAATCATCACAATAACTTATTTTGAAGCAGTGCTTCATATAAGACTTGTGTTGTTTCTACGAACTATCATGTCACACTATTACCTAATTCAAAGACTCCCTTTAATGACCTATACAGCCTGGCAGCTGCGTTGGCCTTGCATGTAATCACAGCAGATGTCAGCCACGAGTGTTAATTTGGTGAACCATCTTGCCAGCAAAGAGGAGGTATTATAAAATAATGTCTACTGTACCTCAATGTTAGGTATGCAGGGATATTTTAATATGAAACATTTCTTTCATTTTATTTAGACTTTCATTAAATGATTTGCCCTCGTCTGAGAACAACACAGCAACAAAAATCGTCAAGGTTAATAAATACAACATCAATACAATTCATGGCAAAGCAAAATGTGCAGCATCAATACAAAGATAAACTTTTTTAAAAGTTGAAAAGACTACAACAGATTTTGAAACAAACACTCAGGAGGTTTCACTATAACTGAAAAGCTCACACCGCTCAGAGGCTCCTGGCTCCTTGAGCTCCAGCCAGGGGGAGCAGGGAATATTCACTTTAATGCTGTTGGAAACTTTCAAATGATGAAAATAAAGGAGTGACCTTTTAGCACACCCTCTTCTTGGAGTCATGTCTCTTGTGAGCTTCCCTGTGGTATGAGCGTTTCAGTTACAGTCAACTCTTCTCTGAAAGTGTGTTTCAAAGTTCCAGTACCCACCACACACTGGCACCACACACTGAACGTTATTGTCCAGCGCCCAATTTGGGAGCAGCAAAGTATTGGCAAAATGATGAGTATAGCAGATTTTTGCATGAATGGGGTTCGGTGAAAAAGACAGGACCTCACGTGAAGAAATTACATTGTATTTTAAAAACGAGTGAAAACATTTCTCTGCTGTGATTTTAAAGCCTTACGGATAATTAATTATTCCAAGAATACGATTCTGAATGCCATTTGTGTAGAGGGGACAGATTTGTTCTGATGGAGCGAATGCCTGTTCATGCCCCCAACTTCGCTTTTTATAGGGATACCAACTTTATGTCTATAGAGCTCAAATATTTTAACAACGGATGGACATGTAAGGCTCAGAACCCTAGATCCATTCAAAGGCAGTCTTCCTTCTCCAAACATATGTGTGATCTCTATTGAATATGTATAGTTTTGGTCCTCCTCCTGGAGATGATGAGATGAGGTTCCAGAATGGGCCATTTGATTTTGAGGGACATCTCAAGAATCCAATATTTTAACCGAACACTGACTTGAGAAGGCTGGAGCTGTAGAGTTCAAGCATGTGTTAGAGGAATGTGCTGCAACAGATAACACCTCTTGAGTATAAATTTAACAACTATTAATAGATGCGGTGTTCTGACATAGAAAACCATTTTTGTCTCAATATTTTCAATGGTGACAAAAATCTGATCCAACTTGTGAATCTCTTAGTTAGCCTCCACTTTTTAATTTTCTACTTTTTGATTTCCCTGTTATCCTTCTGCTTCGGTTGATCCGAGATTTTCGCCAAACAGTCACTGTAAATAGGACATACATGGGGTTCTCCAGAGGCTATTCGACAGTTGGTTCTGACTTGACATCATGTTTTGTGCCACGGGTGGAAGATCCTGTAAGGATGTTTAAATCGAGCGATAGTACCATGAAATGGACTCAGAATTTAATGTCTTCTCCAACAATTTATGAACGCAGGGAAGACCGAGATTATGTTGTTTGGAGATGCACCATTGCTGTGGTCACCAGATTGGTGGCCGACGGATCTAGGCAATCCTCCGGAGCCCAAGACTGTAGTCAAGAACCTTGGCATACGCCTAGACCAGGATCTGACTATGAAAGAGCACACTGCAACCACCGCTGGCTCCTGCTTTCATGTACTTGGCTTACTACGGCGAGTCTTCCCCTTCCTCCCGATGTCCACACGGAAAACTCTCATCCAGGCATTGGTACTAAGCCGCCTGGACTACTGCAACGCTCTTATGGTCCCAGCTAATGAGGCCTCGCTGAGCAGACTACAGGCGGTCCAAAACACTGCGGCACGCCTCGTCACGAATGCCCCCTCTAGAACTGCCTCCCTTCCCCTCCTACAACAACTTCACTGACTCCCGGTGGGAAAACGAATCAAATTTAAAATCTGTTGTATTGTACACAAGGCCTTGAACGGCAAAGGCCCCAGCTATCTGGCAAAAAAATTCAACCACTACATACCTTCCAGGTCACTCCGCTCGGGATCCAAATCTCTGCTTCTCGTACCGCGGTTCAAGAAATCGCGACTGGGTGGGAAAGCTTTCTTTCACCTAGCCCCTCTTCTGAAACCAACTTCCTATCCATCTGCGGCAATGCTCTGATCACCTCCAATTCAGAAGGCTCCTTAAAACTGCACTATTTTAACATGTCCCTCCTCACGGTCTACCGCAGCACCTCCACAGCACGGAGATACCCCTTCGGGGGAGATTCAGGCGCTTTATAAATAAATAAATAAAATAAATAAATGAAGAAATTCGATAGATTCAAGTATTTGCTAGAGAACCTTAAAGGCTTCTGAGAGTTGGACGTAATCACCTGGAAGATTGAGCCCTCTAAACATAAATCAGGAGTAACTCAGAGATCGTGCTCTTTTGATTGGTTATTGCTCGGCGTGCTATTGTACAGCTCTAAAGTACCTTTGTTAGTATTTATTATTATATTCAGGGAGGATAGAGGCAACAGAACTCACAGTTCATTTGGGTGATAAACAAAAGAATTAGTGTTGATTCTAACCCTTCACATTTACCTCGTAAGCAGACGTAGTTTACCCACCGCTCTGCCAGTTCAAAACACCTTTTTTTATTAACTCAAAAGCCTCTGTGCACTCTGATCTGGGTACAATGTCCTGGGCTAAAGCAAAGGAGGGGCTGCTATACTTGAAATTTCTTTGAAAGGTTGAGTCTTTGAGAAAAATTAAGGGATTGATGGGAGCTCCTCGAGGGATATGATATGCAACGATTTCTTGCTCGAGGCCTTGGCTCTTATCCGTGCCACTGTTCTTTTTGATAGGATCCTCCAAGAATTAATTTTTTTACTGCCATTGTTAGATGTTTCTGACACCCTGGTTCCCAAAAGAATGATTACTAAATATATTGTCCCGGTACAAAGAACCTCCAAAGGTTCTAATCCAAGGCGTGGCAGGCTCTTCTCTTGTCCACTGCTGAATAAAACTGGTGTAATAGTGGGAAGGAATCCTACAGGCCAGTAAACCAGGAACCAACTAGGAAACAAGAGCAGGTAGTAGGGCACCATCTGGACAGCTCTATTGGCTCTTGACTTCCAGTACTGCAGGCTAGGGTGAGCCATCAGCAGTGTATGATGGCACTTGGTGCTACTTAACATAGAAATGACAAGTCAGAAAGGTTTACCAAATGGACGCACACTGTGCGATCCATCGTCCTTGAGGTGTCCCAGAGGGTTTAGAATTAGTCAAGAGGGGTCATGGTGATACGCAGGACAAATGTTTTAAATGTTTTTCATTGTTTTTAGAGTTTAAAAATGTACAGTCACAACACTTCAATGGAATTCTCTACCGGCTGACTCACACCAACACCTCACCTCTACGCCACCTGCTCCTGAAAAACACTTCAGGCAGGTGCAGAGAGAGCGAGCTGGGTTGACGGATGTGCACCGCTGCCAGGGTCGGACAGGCCTATAGGGCAATCAGGCGTGCCCGATAGGCTGGTCCGACAGATCAGTATAGGGGCCGATTTTTTTGCAGTTTGTAGGCCTGTTTTTGGCCAGATGGGTCGGTTTTTACTGTTGATTTCCTTGATATTACCCCAAATATTGCCTGCAGCAAACACACATGCATGCATTCTCCCATAACTTGGAAAATTTCCCGTCGCGTGTCTTTACAAGTGCATTCATTTATAAACGCGGGCCACTTAAATAGCTATCTAGGTGGGTAACGGGCGCACTTATATTTCGGTGCCTGGACCTATTTTTTCTCCCAGTCTGACCGTGACGCAGCTCAACTGGATTCATGCAGATGGGACGAAGCCGCACAGCGCGCCGCCTCACCGTACAGATCCATCCGGGCTCTCAGCACCTTAACGCCCCTACAAACCTTTTTAGGTCTCGCCTAGCGACGCAGCGCATGCGCTGCTCGCCTTGGCGAGATCTATTGTTGTGGGTTTTGCTTCTGAAGGGGGACAGGAGTTGTGCACTTGCCCGGACAGCCGATGTGCACGCTCACGGCGTCTCTTTTCTGGCGAACTCAGCTTGCGCCCGGACAGCAGATGTGCACTTGCCCGGACAGCCGATGTGCACGCTCACGGCGTCTCTTCTCTGGTGATCTCAGCTTGTGCCCGGACAGCAGATGTGCACGCTCACGGCGTCTCGCGCGCTCCCACCGTGCTTTCACTTTCGTGTGCTCAATGCCCCCGCTGCACTCGTGACACAGAGTGCTGCCTGTGTAACCAACGACGCGAGGACTTCAAGGTCGCAGTGGCACAACGAGGCTGCAGTGGGTGGCTCTGGTTGCCAGCTCTTCTCCAAGCCATTCCTGCAGGGCAAGAGCTGCTCCCATGAAGCTTAATGCTGCTCACAGGGTAGAGCCGCTCGCACAATTTTTATAATGACTGACGCCCCACACACTCGCGGGACGCCAGCTTTGTCAATGGAGGAGCAGCACCATCCCTGTTGCTGCTCGGGGTGCTGCTTGCCGCCAACCTCGCACTATAACTTTTAAATATGCTCTCTTCCAGCTGCACGGATGCCGCGCTTCATGGTTCCTGAAGCGGGCTCTGTTGCGGGCGCTTCTTCCGTGTGCCACCATTGTTCCCTCTCCCATGCATGGCTTCCAGCATGCGCTCTGCTTGGCCATTTCTGGGCCGTGAAACATTATGGCTGTAACACGCTGTTCACGCTGGCTGGCCCTGCGGTAATTAACTGTGCCAGTCCTGCCTTCTGCTGACTGTAGACGTGCCGTGACATTTACCGAGTAAGTCCATAAACATGCCCGATGTCCCCGACCTTCTGACCTGCAAGCAGTCCTGCTTTCTTTTTAAAACCATCGAAAGACAGAAAGGCTCCCCCACGAGGACCAAGCGTTAGGAATCCATGAAATCAGTTGGTTGCCCTTCCCAGACCGCAGGCGCACTTTCGGATACTTCCAACACGCCAGGAAATTCACAAAGTGCTGGGGTGCGCATGCGAGGGGAGGGGTTCAGCAGCACTGGGTGCTGTATTTGAAAACAACCTGGAAGCAGATCGACAGAGGTAGGAGCTGAGGTACGGCGCAGAGGCTGCCAATCCTTCAGGTGAGATGGAAATAGCTTGGCAACCCGGCTTTAATACCCCCATTTAGTTATTGCGATTTGTCCATTCTCAGCCGCTGCTCAATACATTCTGGCATTTGACATGTTTTGTGTAATCAAAAATTGTCCTCTCCCTAAATTCTAGCCATCACCACACTTTATAAATCACACGCTTTCATACTCTACCGGCAGACACTTTCCAGTTCACATTAACATCCGCTCTCGTATGCAGGGCTTTAAGTGGAACGAAAAAAACTGGGGATGGGGGGGTCTCTAAAACAGCTGTGGCAAACTTGCCTACGGGACGTGGCCTGCACAATTAGGGGAAGGGCCTAATTTGAACTCTACGCTGTAAACAAAAAAACTTGTGCTGGTTTATATGGCCTCTAATATTGCTCCATGTGGGATAGCTGAGGCCTAAAACATAGGGTACACTGACTTGGGTTCACTAATAAAATTGTCATCATAGCGCGGTAAGAATGTTTTGTCAGTGCATTTTAAAAACACTCTTTAATAATTGTCTCTCGAAACAGTGACATAATGTGATGCCCTAAAGTAAAACGCTACTCCGTGTTTAGGAAACACACTTTTTTTTAATTTTGAAGAAACTTTATCGAATCAAAACATGTTTGTAGCACAATTTACATTCAAAGCCTGACCGCATCTGGCAATGACTACACATCGTCTCTGTAGGACACAAATCTATGCAGGCATATGTGGATTTGTTTTCGCTAATATCAGATTAACATGCATTTGCAATGCAATACGTCTCGCATTTACAAGAGTTTGAGCTATTGGCATTATAAATGACAATGCCTTTTATTTATGTGTTTTGAAAACCTGAAAGCAGTGCTTAAACACCACTTTGTACTTATAGTTGTTGCTTATGAGAAGCAAGGCTGCCAGTAACTGCGCATCTTTTACTGCCAGCTTTGCTTCTCGTAAGCTAAGACTATAAGTACAAAGTGCATGTGTACGCACCGCTTGCACGGATTCAAAACACACAAATAAAAGGCATTGTTATTTACAACGCCAATAGTTCAAACTCTCGCAAATGCGAGACCTATTGCATTGCAAATGCTTATTAGAAAGCTGTTGGGGGGGACACATGGTTTATCGCGGACTCTTAGCGGGTCCGACGTGAGAATCGAGCGGAGGATAATGAAAGCACGAGCCAAGAATACAGGCTAGACCAGGGGCACGAGCCCGCCCTGCGCATGCTCACGCAGAGCATCAACAGCAGCGATGAGGTACGTCCATTGGTTCAGTGCTGTCAAATGTCTTTTACAACATTCAAGATAGAACAATGTTGAACATTTTGTCTGCAATTATTTCAATAAATTAACACAGATAAATTAAATGAAAATGTGCAAGTAATATTTCTCCTGTCCATCTCTGGGCAGCACGAACGAAATAAGGGTGTGGGATATGGTAAATTCACAAAAACATGCACAGGAAAACCCAAGTACATGCTACAAAAATACTTTGATATGATGCGAATGGATGAGCTTTTTAAACATTCGGGGGCCTCTGTCTTTGAAGCAAATATAATACATGGAAAATAAAGCATGAGATCGCAGCCTCATCTCTTCCCGACAATAAAAGAAAAGAGTCAATGCAACTGTGAGAAAGTAATCACTGCAACACAGAACCCTGTCATAATGCCAAGGAGAAATATTCATCAGTAGTAGTAGGAAACGGTGTGACCAGTAGAATCACTGAATGCACGTCAAATGTAAGTGCATCAGGAGATCTAATAACATAAATCCATGTATAGGAGAACCAACAGCAGTTTTAAATGCTGTAACTGGAGCAATGTATGTCGCCGTTGCAATACCAGTGAAAACGTTCGAGGACCCAATGGATAAAGCGAGGCTGCTGCTGACCTTGCATGACCTCCCAGGATTCTTCTCATTTAAGCATCAGTATACTTAATGTGGTTTCAGTGGCCCTCAATGAAGTTTTTAATTTAATTGTATTAGATGAATGTCATCATCAACATCTTTATTTCAGATTCATAAAAGAAACCCATGAAAGAGCAATGACCCTTTTACTCATCCCAAGCCTCCTCCTACTGCTTTGAGCACCAAAAGAAAAAAAGAAAAATTCTAAATCCTTCCCTCTTCAATCCCTCCACTATCCTTTTCAATCCAAATAACAGACTAACATGTCCACCACTCAAATTAATTTCATTTCCCTATACTAATTCACCACTAATCCTTTATGAGTTCCGGAGTAGCGTGCTACTCGCCGAAAAAGCGCTTTGACGCCGCGTTAGGGGTAGTAAGCGCTATATAAATGCAATTACAATACAATACAATACAATACACAAGGCAGATTACCAAACAGACAACATAGTGTAAAACACAATGACAAAACAAGAACGGAGATTAAAAATCAAGCCAGTTCATCACAGTAATTAACATGGTACAAACATCCATAATCTTATCCTAATGGCATGCATAGAATATAGATCACAGCCAATTCATCACAAAATAAATCATGAAATGTCCATTATTTGTCTCATCTTAACGGTCCCTTTTATAAAAAGTACAATAAAAAGATGTATATTCATTATGTAACATCTGTAAAAACAGACGAGCAGGGCGTCTTGCTTAAAACCTGTGTGGTGTGCACATGTACCAGAGGTGCGGCCTATGTTCCTCAGCAGCTCCTATGCAAGCCTGCTCAGACTGCAGTGCTGCTCTTGGGCCAGGGCTGCTCGTATGCCACTATATACCTGTGCCAGTGGGGCTTCTGTATATGCTTGGGATGCTGCTCTGTGCCAGCATATGTGTGTACTTGTGTACTGTGATGTGCATGGGCTGCTCACGGGTAAATGGTCCTTTGCAGGTCTTCTCAATGCCAATGTGAATCATATGCTAGTTCCTGCTCATCTACTTGAACACTCGGGCACCAGTGTCAATGTTTGTGCCAGTTGCTGCGGGTGTGATAAGGGAGCTCATGTGCCTGAGCTAGCTGCTCATGAGCCAGGCCTGCTCTGTGGCCTTTGGCTGCTCTAGTTCCACTGCTTCTCTGCTTTATAGCTAGATGTGCTCTATATAAAACTCATACGTACGTACATACATACATACATACTTCATAAGCTTATCAAGGCTGCTCACAAGTCTCCCCTGCTCAGGAGGACCTAGGCGGCTTAACTAGCCGCTATTACTCATGTACTGGTGCTGCTTAAGTTCTATGGGTTGTTCATTTACTACACCTACTCAAAGACACCAGTAATGCTTGAGTGCCAGGCGTGCTAATGTGCCTATGGGAATTAATTAATTAACTTTGTTGTTCTGCCTATTTTTCAAAACAAAATATATTTTGCTGACTCTTGTCCCTTCTTTACCATCTTTTGCATGAAAGTGGGCAGTAGCACATACAACAGTGACGTGACATGCCTTGCGCTCAGTCTACTTACTGTTCTTCTGTGCTAGGCCATGGGTGCACAGATGTGCTGAATTTCCGTTTACACAATTTTGTGTGTAAGTGTGAGAGTGTCTGTGTATGTGCACTGTTTGAACTGTACGGAGCACAAACGTTCAATGAAATGCTAAGAACCTCTATCGTAGATTTACTCCTACTATTAACTTTCTATTTTGAGATGAACACTTAGAAAAGGAAGAATGGAAATTTCCACACATCACAGATTTCCATGTGTACTCTTGCAGCCCTTTATTTTGCCCTGCGAAATATATGGAAGTTGGACCATTCCCAGCAGTAAAAATGTGCATTACCACAAATAACAGATTATCTATTTTTACCTCCAGCAGGAACTTTTTTTTACAGGTGGGACACCATTTCACCTATACATCACCAAATATAGGGGCATATTACCAAGCCCCTATCGCCACCACAACGTCACTTTTTGTGACGTTGTGGTGGCGATAGGGTCAGTGCCCTATTACCAAGGCAGCGTTAAACCACATAACGTGGCTAAAAGCCACGTTAAGTGGCTTAACGCTACCTTGGTAATAGTGCCCCTTTCCCGCTAAACTTAGCGTGAAAGGGGCGTGCAGTGGGTGTTGCGGTGGGCGTTCCACCGCAACACCCATTCACTTCGCCGCTGCCACCTATCAAGAGAGGCGATAATAGGTGGCAGCGCCGGAACTTAAGACCAGGAAAATCCTGGTCTTATAGGTAGCGATACTGAGGAGAAATGCTTCATTTCTCCTCGTTTTTGCTTTTTCTATGTGTGCTGCCTTGTGCAGAACACATGGAAAAAGCAAAATGCCAAGGTATGTTTATGTACAGGAAGGTGTCCCTTCCTGTACGGAAGGTGTCCCTTCCTGTACATAAACAAACCTTTTTTTAAATGCCATTTTGTAACTTACATGTGTGCTGCATGAAGCAGCACACATATGGTGCAGCCATGCGTTTCCGAAGTGGCGATGAGAGGCGTTAAGCCAAGGAGGCTAACGCCTCTCACCGCCACTTCCTAGATAATATGCCCCATAATTTGGATTTTTACATGTGTTTTGTGGGGCATGAATAATGTTTGTGAATACCAAGAACTATCGGACTTTATGTCTGCACAGGGAAGTTTGCATTGCTACATCCTCGCTCCTCGCATTTGAACACATCAATTCACATCTCTAACACTACGCATGCTACAAAAGAAAATGTGTCATGCACGTGGATTTTTTCCCAGTAAGAATTAGACCTTTGGGTTGGAAAAATATACAAACCCTGATTCTAGGATGCAGGGATTGCAAAACAGATTTTCACAAAAATAAAAGGAAATGCCCAGTCCTGCCAAGTGTCACACATCAGGCGTGACGCTAACGCATTTCAGTGTGGTGTTCCGCATCACCGCACTGAAATGCATTGTCACGCATTTGCCCACTCGCTACTGACACGCTGAAAGTTGGCTAAATAACTCCAAGGTGCTGCTAGCGCGCTGCCTGGCTGTGGTGTGGTGCCTCTGACCTGTGTGCGCCGCGGAGGAGGGGGGGAGGGGGGGCGCTGCTCTCCGCTCCCCGCTGCACACTCCAGGGACAGTAATTGACATCAGATGCTGCTGAGCCTGTATGTGCCCGAAATAATTATGCTTCATTGTGGCGCTTGGTGCTTTAGCTACAATGTTGCAAAATTGTGCAGTTCTGCAAAGTGCTGGAGCTCGATTCCCGCCTGGCGCTGATCACATTGACGGAGTCAGTCAGTGAGTCATGTCGAGACTCACCCTGCTGTGCTGCCCAAAGCGCAGAGCGGCCGGCTCTGAGAGGTAAGTCAGTATCGCCTCACTGTTTGCAACACATTCCTGTCCTGGAACGGAGTGTTTTTGAGGCTTTATTCCCAGAAGTGTATCCTCTGTTTGTGTCGGAGAGAAGCCTCTGGGTCGGAGCTCAGAGATAGTGGATTAGAGTGTGTGCAGCACGGGCGTAACATAGGCCCCCGCAGCCCCCGCAGTGCGGGGGCCCCTAGCTCCAGGGGGCCCTCAGCACAGTACCTTACAGTGCCACCCGACACCTACCTGATGAACGAGCACATGGATCAGACAGCATGAGGACCAAAGCAGCTGTCTGTGTGGTTCCTGTGCTGCAGCCCTCGGGAGTCTACAGTCTGTGTTTGTTGAACGCAGCCTTTCACTAGTGGATGCGGCCCGTTAAACTGCTTCCCGTCCTGACATAATAATTAATATGCGCAATATAACAACTCCGAAATTCGCTGACCGTAGCATACCAAAATACTAGATTCCTACAAAGAAAAAAAAACGGGACACCTGCACTTTTTTCTAATTAACACTGCTGCTGGGCAGAAATGGTTGGAACGAAGAGGAACAAAGCTATATATTCAACAACCCAAATCGAAACAAGGTTGGTACGAAGATGTCTTTCTATAACTTAATTCTGTGTCCCACATGGAACACAACCACTTCCTCAGCATGAGGACTTTGCAGAGCGTCTTGTGGGTTTAACTAGCGCTTGACCTGGAATTCAGGCCCATTAATATATTGGATGTGTGGGTGGTGGGGGCAGAAGTTATGTGCAGGAGGTAAACTTCTGTCTCTAATCCTTTAAATTAAGGCTAGTAGCGCACGGGCATGATGATCAGCTGCCCCGTTTCAAGCAGGCACGCTTTCAGGCAGTGATGCCTGATAATAATGTTCCAAGCAGGTTTACGCGAAGTTATAAAGGGATTTTTCGGAGCCTTTGTGTAGGTCTCTTGAAAACCTCACATCTTCGCAAGAATTGCAAACATTTGCACATTGGTATTTCTGCTAGAAAGACTTTTCCAACAATTTATGTGGCGCATTTCCATAACGCTAACAAATCGATCTGTCTAAGATAAGCATTACAGGAAAGGTTGGGCCTCATGTTCATGCCATGTTTGCATGATGTGTGAGCAGTCTCTCTTATAGTGGGATAAGTTGTGCTCAAAGCTCGCCACCCCCACCTCAAAAACTTTATTGAGGAAGCTTGTGAAAAGCAATGCATTCCGGGTCTGACTGAGACCTGCGTGAGACAGCAGAGCTCCAGCCCAGCATTTGTTTTTGTGGTTTCCCTCGGTTTGTGAAGGGGCTTCTCAGCACAGTATGATCAGTTCATGCTGAGGGAGGCACATAGTTCTGTTTAAGTCCACCCATGAAAGATCTATCCTGTTTTTTTGGGGGGAGGGGGCGTTATGGAACATGAAGACTCGTTTGCAGGCATTATGGTCTTTCGCATCCTGTTTGGTATAGCCGGGTCCCAGTGCATTTCTATTGCTGGTGCTTTGCAGTAGTTTTAAGACGATCTTAGTTTCTCGTTGCTTAAGCGGTCGTAATTTCTGACATTTATATGTTTCCCTCTTTTTCATTGCTGGATTTTGCTTGCGAATAGGTGTCACTCATAGTCGTTGAATGTCACTCATAATTACACTGAAATTATGAAAATGTCACACATTAGCAATCTGAAACCTTGGCAGCTATGAATGCCTCATGTGCAATATACCCTAATCATTTACAGAAAATCATTATCTTGAATTCATCAATACACACAACGTATGCTAAACAACACAATTAAAAAATCAGCAATAATTTCAGAGAAAAGTAAACTATCCGAGCACAACAAACCACGAGATAAGGGACACTCCAGGGTCATTGGGAGGACATCATTCCTCTTGGGACCAGTACTTTAAATATCTGGAAACGTATTTACTGCAACACTTTAACTTCTAGTCCAGACCTGTGCACTAATTATTATGACTTTTGTATATCTTATTTCGCTATTGCCCTGAGAAGTCCTAGGGTCTGTCATCGGTCTGAAGAAACATGTGTTGGTGGAGTGTTTTTCTGAAAACTGGCTGGAATTAATGTACTAATTTGAAATAAAGGAATCCTAGAAGAACCTGAATCTTTGCAAGCCTCTTTCTACTAAAGACCTATTTTACTATGAGACTGATACACAAGTACATGGTTGGACACTTTCTAGAACTCTCTGTTCCAAGTTGGAGGCCAAATTGGTTCTCCGTCTCAGCACCAGCTGTTATACTTTGGTTGAGAGAATATATTATTATATATAGAATTATAATATGGGAACGTGCTTTGGTGTGGACCCCTTATCCTCTAGTCTGCCCAAAGATATTTCAATTCTACCCTATTACAGACCAAATTTCCCTTGCATAAAATGCACACGCCATCAGCAATAACAAGTATTAATTGCTATCATGTTGTTAGCAAAGAATAGTATAGAGTGATTAGTGGACTTCTGTAAAGATAAATAAATATTACACAGGAATTCCATAAATTGCTAGGAATATGAACCAATTTATACACAGTGAACTGGAGTCCACTGCATGCTGGGTAGTGAAAAAGAAGAAACCGTATATTTTTCCCTGTATTTGGAAACAGAAGACCCTTTGCTTTCTAGATGCTCAGTCCTGGTGCAGTCTCAAAAGAGACAATATGGGACCATGAGTACTGAACAGTTTGAAAAACTAATTACACGTTTTGAAAACACATATGAGCAGCTCGCAAGAGATATCCACAGAGGCCACCTAACAGGGTACCAACGATGAAGGAAGGACAAGTGATTCAATTTGGAGGGCAAGGAAAAATAACCTTAAAAAAGACTTTCAGACGGATATGAGACACTGAGGGCCCAATTCACAAAGCAACTTTGCATTTGTAGTTCGAACTTACACATGCAAATGGCATGGTTTATGAGTGCTTTTGTAGGCACAACATAAGAATGTATACTTAAAAATGTCCCACAATATATTATTGGAGCTTGGTGTAATACTATAAGGACCCTACATTTACATGAATTGGCTGCCCGTGGATTTTACAGGACAGCGGTACCCTGAAAAGTTGGTGCACACTCACAAACCTGCAAGTCTGTCTGTATTAACAAACTATTCCTCAGCCTGATCCAACACTGGAAATGGTTTGATATTTACTACTGTCAAGTGCAGGATTAAATATGTTTTAAGCATTAGAATGGGGATCCACTAAAATCTTTGCCTAGAGAAATGTCATTTTCTCTTTGAGAAGAACAGAACTATAAAGTTACCAAGTGTATTTGCATTCATGCAAGACACTCTCACACATGTTAGTATACACAATGTCCCATTTGGCATTTGGGATGCCTTCACATTAGCATATACGGAAATTTTCAAATGTTTTCCAGAAGTACTCCTGCAATACTACCACTGTTGAAGATTTCCAGGAATAGTTCTGGCAATCTTTCAGAATTCCAGAAATGTATAAGCATACAATCAAAGTTAGATGTACACGTACGATTTTAGATTCTCGAATGTTTTTGTGAATGGAGGCGCCAGAATATTGCAAACATACCCTGTCAGAGTATTAAACATTGTGCAAAAATCCATTAAAAGAACAGAGCGAAAATATCTCTACGCCTCCAGGAGCTGGAAAGATAATGCATAAAAACTGTTAATGTTTAACAGTGCAAGCTACTGGTCTTGGTGCTGAACGAGGCAACCACAACTGAAGAGCAACATTGATGTTCACCGAATATCTAGCTTTTCAAGAATTTCATATCTGTCTCAAGGGCATTAAACACTAGCCTGCCGTTTTGAGTAGTTAGCAAGATGCTTCACACTCATAAAGCAGTGTGAGTGGAATGATCTAAACTGGACACTCCATTTTACATCGTTTATAATTCGGAGCACACTTTAAGTCCAGAGAAATGTTTCACCTAGGCCGAAATCATCAAAGATGAACGCAAAGAATCAATTAGACCAATTTTATTATATGAGCGTAATAATAAGTATAATTATTCCTTTTTTTTGTTTACTCTTTTTATGTAATTTTCAATTCATCTGCAGAAGAATAGGTTTAGCAGAAAATGTGTCACGGAACAGGGAACACCGATTTATGGTATGGGCAAGAGACATTTTCTACTCAAACCAGTTTCCGCTACTACCTCATGTGACTTTTGTACGCACTATGTCCCCTCCTACAGTTTTCACCCAGAGAACCCATGAACTGCACTTCAGGAGATAAATGCATAATTTACAGAAAAATTATAGTTATTTCATGCGGAAAAAAATAACATTTTTACCCAGGCTAAACGCAATCCCAGTCAAACAAACACATTTCCCTGTGTTTCTCTGTCATAGGTACAGATACCAAAAGAAAAGTGAAGTGAGGACTAGAAGTCTAGCTTTTTGGTGAATATATGGAATGTGCCTACCATAACTTGCTGCATTTGAAAAGTGAAACAGTCTAAGGGCCTGATTTAGACCTCGGCGGACGGGTTACTACGCCGCAACGGTGATGGATATCCCATCTGCCGAAATATAAATTCCATAGGACATAATGGGATTTATATTTCGGCGGACGGGATATCCGTCACCATTGTGATGGAGTAACCCATCTGCCGAGCTCTGAATCAGGCCCTAAATCTACCATAATATGCTTGCGAACGGTGGTTGCTCTAAGTAATATGGAGTGTACGGGATAAAAATAACTAAATAACTAACGTTTTATGTTTACACTCTTTGGGTTTACTCGAGAATATTGTTTATAATATTAAATATTGGGCATTTAGTAATACAGCTGACCCTAGTGGAACGTTCATTCTAAGGGCCCGATTCTGATCTCGTAAGGAAGGCCTACAAACGGGATTTGTAAAGACCAAATCCGATTCGGAGCCTATCGTTCCGCCCGAATCGTCCCCCGTTCCTAACAAGTAAGTACGATGCGAGTATCCTGTACGCGCCGTGCAAATTGTTTACGAACCCGAACCTGTCCGTCCGACACGTTCGTAGCCGAATAGTGCCGCGCAATGGAGCCGTTTTCCGACCGAGCGAGTACGATGCACGAATCGGACAGCTGTATTGCCTCGGTCTCATCGAGACGAAACGGCTGTCGGATTCAGACTTTAGGGGGTCATAGCAGGCCCCCCTTTACCCGGAGCCCTCCGATTCGGTGACGGGGGGTGCGCATGGGTTCCCCTGATCCAAGCATGCACAGTGTGGCGGGCCACATGGGGTGCCCGCCACAGGGTGTACGCTTTTCCCCGCCCACCCCTTTTTTGCTATGGGAGTCTGTGTACGCGTCTGTACACGGGCTCCCATAAAGTTCAATGGGAGTCCGAACGAGCCGCGTCCGTAAGCATACGGCAGCATCGTACTCGCTCGTTCGGACTCCCGGAGCACGTCTCGCTCGGAAAGCCCTCCAGATCCGAGTCGTATGGAGGGCTTTCCTTACGAGATCGGAATCGGGCCCTTAGTGTATACACTTTATTCCAGTAAAGTGTTGCCAATCTATTTTACAGTATGTGGATAACAAACTCAACACAAAGAAAGCTTTCACCACAGGAGTATCATTTAATATTGGTGTGGCTGAGAAGAAAGAGTGCAGCAGGCATTTTTTTAGAGTTCAATACATTTGGATTTAATTTGCCAATAAAACATCAGGACAAGACACAACATGCACAGCACGGACAAACTTTGGTCTTTTTAAAACACTGTTCAATTTCCATACTAATTATAACTTGTTTTTATACTGCTCTCCTCGATACTGCAAATGTGCTAGCTTTATAGCTGTAAATTTTAGGGGGTTATTTAGAGTTTGCCGGATGCAGGACATCTGCCAAGCATTGTTGGATGCCCTGTCCGTCTTATTTATAGTGTTTATCCAGGTATACAATCCAAATAGGCTCCCCCAATTCTTAAATGATTTTTCGCTTCCTTCAAACTGTAAATTACCTCCTATAATTTTGATGATGCTAGGAATAAATTATGGCACCTATTGAAATGAATACGAAGCACACCTCAATTAATTTAACACACAATGAAAGGAAATAAATATATTCAAATGAATGTTAAAAACTGAAATGAGTGAGACACCCATTTAGTTACTCTGAAATAAACATTACACATGTTGAAATGAATATAGTATGCACTGAGTTGACTATGACATACATGGAAATGACTATGGCTTGCGCTAAACTAAATGGCAGGTACAGATGAGTATGCCCTGCAAAGAGATGCATCTGAGTCTCAATGAAAGTATGTATAATAGAAATTGAAATAAACATCATATATATTGAAGTTAATAATGCAAGCACAGCTGTTTAATATTCCTCAAAGTGCTGTTCATTGCATTGTATTTAATTAATTTAATTGTGTCCTCATGTAATGCAACTGGTGCTATGTAAAGCGCTCTGATACCCGATTCGGGTCAAGTTCGCGCTATATAAAATTCTGTAAAAATATATATATATTTTTTTAAAATTAGCAACCCGTGTTTCACACATTACTGAATAACAAAGTAGTGCCTATTTATATACAACAAATGGAAGCAGTTGAAAGTCACATGCTTTCCAAAACGCAACAGTGCCCCAACTGCATCTTCATAATTTCCTACTTAGGGGCCGATTCCGATCTCGGTCGGAGGCGCACCTAACATCATTCGGTCGGGAAAAAAGCCATGCGAATGCCTGTTTCCCGACCAAACCGCACATTATTCCGAACGAGCAAGTACGATGCGCACAACAGCATAGATTCCGACCCAGTCGTACTCACCCAATCCAGGTCCTGTTCCCCGACCGAGCCGGATCCGTAAACGCAGAATCGAGTCGCACGGAAGCCAAAATGCAGCCCCGTCCGGCCGGACAAGTACGATGCGCTTCCCTTACGCGCCGAACCCGTCGCTACGCACGGCACGTCAAAGCATCCGGGAGAGGCGCACATAAGCTCCGATTCGCGCCACAACACGATCCACGGCTACGAGACGAACACGCCAGCGACGAGGACGAGGCGAAGCAACGAGAAAGACGAACGAGACGAACCAACCATGAATCCCATCGTGCCGATCCTACCAATATTCTACATCTACTACCGGAACAGGCACGGACGCGTACGGAGCAGAAGGTAAGTCAGACACCAACCACAAAAACAAACTACACGTACCCGACATATCACACACACACAGAGGGATGCAGAAATTACTTACACCAGCAACAGCAGCACCATAGGGGCGGGATGGCCATCACCAATGCCACATATACACATAGGGGCCCGGATGCCTACCACTACTACCACCTCTACCCAGGGGGTGCCAGATGCCTACCACTACTACCACCTCTACCCAGGGGGTGCCAGATGCCTACCACTACTACCACCTCTACGCAGGGGGTGCCAGATGCCTACCACTACTACCACCTCTACCCATGGGGGGCTGGATGCCTGTCACTACTACCACCCTCACCCAGGGGGTGCCAGAGGCCTACCACTACTACCACCTCTACCCAGGGGGTGCCAGATGCCTACCACTACTACCACCTCTACCCAGGGGGTGCCAGATGCCTACCACTACTACCACCTCTACCCATGGGGGGCTGGATGCCTGTCACTACTACCACCCTTACCCAGGGGGTGCCAGATGCCTGTCACTACTACCACCCCTACCCAGGGGGTGTCAGATGCCTACCACTACTACCACCTCTACTCATGGGGGCCTGGATGCCTGTCACTACTACCACCCCTACCCAGGGGGTGCCAGATGCCTACCACTACTACCACCTCTACCCAGGGGGTGCCAGATGCCTACCACTACTACCACCTCTACCCATGGGGGGCTGGATGCCTACCACTACTACCACCCTTACCCAGGGGGTGCCAGATGCCTGTCACTACTACCACCCCTACCCAGGGGGTGTCAGATGCCTACTACTACTACCACCTCTACCCATGGGGGGCTGGATGCCTGCCACTACTACCACCCTTACCCAGGGGGTGCCAGATGCCTACCACTACTACCACCTCTACCCAGGGGTGCCAGATGCCTACCACTACTACCACCTCTACCCAGGGGTGCCAGATGCCTACCACTACTACCACCTCTACCCATGGGGGGCTGGATGCCTGTCACTACTACCACCCCTACCCAGGGGTGCCAGATGCCTACCACTACTACCACCTCTACCCAGGGGTGCCAGATGCCTACCACTTCTACCACCTCTACCCATGGGGGGCTGGATGCCTACCACTACTACCACCTCTACCCAGGGGGTGCCAGATGCCTACCACTACTACCACCTCTACCCAGGGGGTGCCAGATGCCTACCACTACTACCACCTCTACCCAGGGGGTGCCAGATGCCTACCACTACTACCACCTCTACCCATGGGGGGCTGGATGCCTGTCACTACTACCACCCCTACCCAGGGGTGCCAGATGCCTACCACTACTACCACCTCTACCCAGGGGGTGCCAGATGCCTACCACTACTACCACCTCTACCCATGGAGGGCTGGATGCCTGTCACTACTACCACCCTTACCCAGGGGTGCCAGATGCCTGTCACTACTACCACCCCTACCCAGGGGGTGTCAGATGCCTACCACTACTACCACCTCTACTCATGGGGGCCTGGATGCCTGTCACTACTACCACCCCTACCCAGGGGTGCCAGATGCCTACCACTACTACCACCTCTACCCAGGGGTGCCAGATGCCTACCACTACTACCACCTCTACCCATGGGGGGCTGGATGCCTACCACTACTACCACCCTTACCCAGGGGTGCCAGATGCCTGTCACTACTACCACCCCTACCCAGGGGTGTCAGATGCCTACTACTACTACCACCTCTACCCATGGGGGCTGGATGCCTGCCACTACTACCACCCTTACCCAGGGGGTGCCAGATGCCTACCACTACTACCACCTCTACCCAGGGGTGCCAGATGCCTACCACTACTACCACCTCTACCCAGGGGGTGCCAGATGCCTACCACTACTACCACCTCTACCCATGGGGGGCTGGATGCCTGTCACTACTACCACCCCTACCCAGGGGTGCCAGATGCCTACCACTACTACCACCTCTACCCAGGGGTGCCAGATGCCTACCACTTCTACCACCTCTACCCATGGGGGGCTGGATGCCTACCACTACTACCACCTCTACCCAGGGGGTGCCAGATGCCTACCACTACTACCACCTCTACCCAGGGGTGCCAGATGCCTACCACTACTACCACCTCTACCCAGGGGTGCCAGATGCCTACCACTACTACCACCTCTACCCATGGGGGCTGGATGCCTGTCACTACTACCACCCCTACCCAGGGGTGCCAGATGCCTACCACTACTACCACCTCTACCCAGGGGGTGCCAGATGCCTACCACTACTACCACCTCTACCCATGGGGGCTGGATGCCTGTCACTACTACCACCCCTACCCAGGGGGTGCCAGATGCCTACCACTACTACCACCTCTACCCATGGGGGCCGGATGCCTACCACTACTACCACCCTTACCCAGGGGTGCCAGATGCCTGTCACTACTACCACCCCTACCCAGGGGGTGCCAGATGCCTACCACTACTACCACCTCTACCCATGGGGTGCCGGATGCCTACCACTACTACCACCCTTACCCAGGGGGTGCCAGATGCCTACCACTACTACTACCACCTCTACCCATGGGGGGCTGGATGCCTACCACTACTACCACCCTTACCCAGGGGGTGCCAGATGCCTACCACTACTACCACCTCTACCCATGGGGGCTGGATGCCTACCACCAACAACACCCCCACTCACAGGATGGCTAATACATGACACAACAAGCACACACCAACATAAAGAATGCAACATAAAGACATCCCCCCCAACACCATGACAAGCGTGTGTAGACTGTCTCAAATGCCTACAACACTGAACATGACTTTGAACATACAATGTGACCCCCTATCACATGTGCCACACATAAATGTGTGTGGCCCCCACAATGCAAGCAGGCCATGACCATTGTGGCAATGGTGTCCAAACCCCCATCATCACAGTGACCAAAATGTAAGTGTGGGGTCCATAGCTGAAGCACATTTTGAACATTGTGGCAATGGTGTCCAAACCCCCATCATCACAGTGACCAAAATGTAAGTGTGGGGTCCATAGCTGAAGCACATTTTGAACATTGTGGCAATGGGGTCCAAACCCCATCATCACAGTGACCAAAATGTAAGTGTGGGGTCCATAGCTGAAGCACATTTTGAACATTGTGGCAATGGGGTCCAAACCCCCATCATCACAGTGACCAAAATGTAAGTTTTGACAAAGAAAAAGCTGCAACTGCCAAACTGCATGGATGATTCCTGGTCACAGAACAACAAACACATCAGTGGCAAAGTAGTGCTTGTGTCCCATAGCAACATAGATTGGGGGAGGCAAACACTGCAGTGCAAATAAGACATACCTTTGGCCATGTGCAGACAAACATCACCCATGGGGGCTGACACTGTCAACATTCATCAATGACACAATGACAGAAGTGACCATCAGAATGCAGACCCACATATTTGCACCAATGGGCACACAAATGCAGATACCCTGTGGAGACTGTAGATGTGAGGTGAACAGATACCATACCATGGCAGCAATGGGACACACAAACAATGATCATTGTGCTGACTGATGACCTAGGAGTCCCAGGGACAGCAGGGGAAACACACCAAACAACATACAGCCAATGGCACACTAAAGATATGCCAATGCAGTGGTGCAGATGCACAAACACAAACAGGCAGACCCACACTGCACATCAAACACAACAGGTGAGGGGGGGTACCAGTGTCCCCAGGCAACCACACAACACATGAGGAGGCCTGAATACCAATTACACAGATGTGCATACAGTGCCACACAAAGGTAACTCATGGATCCAAATCCCCTATGTGGGCAATCAGGCATTGTCAGATGAGAGGGAGCACAAATCACACATGTCACACAAGCATGTAGGAACAGCAACTGACACAGCAAGACACAGAGACACCACAGCACTACCCCCAGGGCCCCCACAATGTGGTGAGCCTGGGCTGCATTACAAACCCACTGTGATGACAAAGCTAGATGTCGTTCACACTGTGAACCACAGTCATGTGTCCTGAGCAACAAACTACCATCACACCTACACAAGCACAAATCAATCAGCACGGCCAGTAAGCCAAGGCCAACATGGAGGCAGGGGTCTAGCCGGGCAACAACTCTCATCTGCACACACTCAACACCACACACCTCGACCTCCAACAATGTGCAGCAGTGAAGCTCACATGCACTGGTGACATTGCACATGCACCCATGACAATCCCAGGGGGGTGGTGGGAACCAAGGTGCAGAAACACATCACACATGGCCACTCAACAAGACTCCTGAATGTCTGACACACTGCACACTACGCTGTACATGGACATGACGGCAATACCACACCAACCAATGGGATCCCAGCCACAGTCACACACCAATGAAGAAGCCAAGGTCACCCACAAAGAACACACATAGACAACTACCAACATTGCAGCCCTGACCCTGAGGAGTGCCAGCAGTCACACACACAACGTGTCACAACCAATGACAGCTAACACAAACCGGAAATCGCATGACAGGTGCAAACAACAAGTGCCAAGGGGAATCCTGACTGTGACCCATCAGCGTCTGCCCACAAACTCAGCCCTGACAGCAAACACACCTATGGGTGACACCCTGATGACCAGTAATGTGCCATGCACCCACATCACAGAGAACCCAGGGAGAAGACTTTGGGGGAACATAGGTCAACTCAGCAAGCATCACAAACAGGAACATCACTAGGGATCCCAGCATGCACAGCAACATGGAAGTGAACACACAGACATGCTCATACAACACACACCTTGGGCGCAGGCGATGTCACAGGAGTACACACTGCCATGAGGGGACTCCACTCCTGTGTGAGGAAAGCTGTGCCATATGTCGCATCAGTAGGGCTCCATCATCATCATCATCATCAGCAGAACACTTGGTCACACAGTCAACAATTAGCACCAAATGAAGGCTCCCGTCACATCAGCCTGGTCATGGGAGTGTCAACGAAATCATCAGCATAGATCCAACACACATGTACAGCAAGTTGCACTGACAACACAGATGAGTCCTTCCCCATTGATGCCCAAACCTGCATGTCCAGTGGAGATGGCCACACGGTCAGGGAAGTAGACTAATTGAACAATGGCAAGCACAACAGATGTGCAGGGGTGGAAGCCACAGATGTGACATTGCTAATGTAAGTAGGAAATCCCATTGCCAAATATTGAAAACATGACACCCTCAGATGCTGCTAAGGATGACATGGATACACCACAGGATAGGACTCAGTCCCCCTGGACCACATGGGTTCCTGCACAGTAACACTACATATTCATGAGACCAAATATCACCATCACTGCAGCAAGGGCATGGTTAGCATCATCAACATCATGTACATCAGAAGCAAAAGCACTAGAGAACAGAAAGTTGCTTTATTCAGCATATGTGGGTTCAAAAGTTGAAGTCATGTAAAAAATAAACAAAGGCCAATGGCCAGTCCATCATGAAAGTCAAAACAGGGTGACAGTGGCAGATGTCACCCTACGCATGCCTGCACTGATGAAAACCAGGGACAATCCCCTCGGGGGGGCAGGCCAGGCACCGCAGGGACAGGATCAGGGCTCACCAGAAGGAGGCAGGGAAGGGGTGGTGGGTGCTGGAGAGCCACTGACAACTGCAGTGGAGGTGTCTGACATGGTGTGTGCAGGTACAACTGGGGGGCATGACTCAGATGGTGTGGGCGCCGGCACGACTGCAGTGGACCGTGCAGATGGAGTGGACAGGTTCGCCACTGCAGTGCCCAAGTCAGACAGGGTGGTAGTGGCCTCCATGCAGTGCCTACCTCCAGGGGAGGAGAATGGGGATCAGGTAAGGTGGGCAGGACAGAGGGGGAGGACACCCTCACCACACCAGTGGCACAGACAAGCGCAGCGGGGGGGTGGGGCCGGAAGAGCAAGTGGCAGGGGGAGAAGGCCTGATCCTTTTGGGGATGGTGTATCTGTGGGTGGGGGAACCTGGGGCAGGGTGTGGTGGGGGCACCTGTGGAGTGGGGGCCTGAGGGATGGAGGAAGGAGACTTGGTGCCTGAGCTGCCGGGCGGCGGCGGGGTCTTGCTCTTCCGGGTCCGGGGGGACTTGCGGGTGGGGGCGTCAGTCGGTCTGCGCCTGGGGGAGGGTGTCCGTGGGCGAGGGGCACTCGGCTCTGTGTGGGTGGGCTTCCTCTTCCCCCTGAATGCTGTATCAGCTGGATCGGAGGGGAAGAGGCCGAGGTCACTGAGGAAGAGCCGCTGTGTCTTTGGGGTTGCAGGTGAGGCAAGGGAGGGGGCTTTGGAGGGAGAGGCAACTGAGGACTGCGCAGTGTTCGTGGATGCGTGTGTGTGTGCCTGGGCCCCATCCCCTGTGAGTGTGGTTTCAGTCCCCTGACTGTGCGTGCGTGTGCGTCTTGTTTGTGGCGTGTGTGTCTGAGTGCTGCTCGTGTCTGTGCTGGTGTGTGCCTGTGCCGGTGTGTGTGTGCTTGGGACAGGTAAGGTGCTGGGGAGTGTGGATGGGGCAGAGGCAGGAGGGGTGAGGGACTGTCGGAGGAGGGACACTGCTGCCGTCAGGGAGGAGTCCATGGACCTATTGCCCCTCTGTAGGGCAGACATGCCCGATGAGATGCCCTCCATGAACGACACCAGCTGAGTCAACAGAGTGGTGTGGGCATGGAGGACACTCAGCATCGTGGTCTGCCCTACATGCAACTGGCGAAGGAGGTACACAGACTCCTCACTCAGGGCAGCAGGGGACACAGGGGCAGGGGGTGCGGTGCCTGGCCCGAAGGAGACACACTCCCGAACATGAGAGCCTCCACGGACCTCGGGAATGGGAGCCGATGGGAGGGCGGTGGTGGTGGTGGTGGTGGCGGGGACAGCAACACTAGCTGGGGTGTGGTGGCTGCTGACACCCGCCTCCATAAGGGAGTCATCCTCCGAGCTGCTGTGGTCCTCAGCTGAGGTGGATGGTGCTGAGGACTCCTCGGTGTGGCTCCCTCGCCCTCCGTGCCACTGGGTCCCTCCGACCACTCCTCGGCTGTTGACCCAGTCTGGCTCTGCGGCTCCTCCTGGTCCATGGAGCTGTCCCCTCCTGTGGCCGTGGATGTATCTGAAATCAATAGGGAAACAGACAGACATCAGTCACCTGCACCGAACGCACACACAACAGTAAGTACAGCACATTACAGAGCAAGCCCTGGCATCCTTAGTTGAACATTGCTAAAAGTGCCCAAACAGAACAGGAGAAGCCAATTGTCAGTCTGATGGTCAACCATGGCACTCACATCCCACCTGGCCTTGCACCCATCTGTCTGGTGTCTGTTGGATGGCAATACCCCAGTGTGGACACATGCACCACCTAGACAGTAGTTGGACAGTGCAGAGAACTCCGGTTAAGCATGTGAACATGCACACATCACAACTCTTGCCACTGAGTCAGTACAGGTGTCCGGATGAAAGGGATGCCCAGAGTCAAATAGGGAATGCATGTGATGCATACCAGCGACAGACACCATGATGCACCCATGTCCTGATAGCCATTGCCACAATGGTGTGCATGTAGCACATGTCACTCCCCTGCAGGATCACTAATAGGAAGTCACATGCCATGGCACAGGCATGCGTGCTAAGTCATACATCACTATCTCCAGTCACATGGGCAGGGCAGCCAGACAACAACACTCTGCACTGTGTCACAATAGTAGGTCATGGGGAATGCAAGTCCTGGAGCTGAACAAGTGCACATGTACATCCCCCACACACCACATCATCTGAACCCTTATCTGTCCAGGTCATACCGATTGGACATATGGGAGACCTGTAACACAACACTCTGAACCTGAGCACCTCACAATCTGCTGTGAATGGGAAACAGCTGCCTGAACTTCACATTCGCATACCCCAGTCTGCACGGTCAGGTGATCAAACACCTATGTGTCACACAAGTATCGTCTCCTATGGTCACATCTCCGGTGGCATGCTGAGCCCCAACCGAGAAACACCCCAGCAGTCCTGACAACGAAGCCACAGCACACTGACACAGAGGCAGACACCTGAGGGGACAAATCACTGAGCACAACGTGTCAGCTGATACACGGGAGTGGGAGTACAGAGTGTATTGTATGGCCTGGAGTAGGCATGACTGTCCTGCCCCACATGAATGAGGGATGAGCCCTGGACAGTAGGCAGCTGGCTAAGTATGTGTGACACACGTAATATACACACTCCTGGGGCCCAAACATTGTTCCCACCCGCAGCATGGGTGTGTGCCAGATACCCCAGGCACATGTGGTGGATCAGCTCAGCAATTGGACCACATATCAAAGTAACACGCAGATTACATGTCAGAACACAGGCATTGTGTAAGCAATGGACCCACCCATGATGCCCACCACAGAGTTAGGGAAACAGATGCTGTCCCCCACCTTGAGTCAAGCAAACTGCAAGGACACAGTACCCAAGTAACACAATTCCCTGACTGTAAGGGCCACACCTGGGTATCAGATGAGGAGTGGGCAGTGCACAATAGAGGGACATGGGTCCTGGACCACATGACTGATGTACTGTGGACGTTTAACCAGGCCAGAGGAGGGCACATAGCATGGCAGACATAGTTCACAATGCAGTCATGGACTCACCCCCTCCTTGCTGCTCTCTGGCCTTCAGCTGCCCATCCAGATCAGGGAAGACCACCGCCAGGATCCTGAGCATGTGGGGGGTCAGGGTCCGGTGTCCGCCCCTCCTGCGAGGAGGCGACCGCTTCAGCTGGACCCGTGCGATACTCCGGGTCCAGCCCCGAAGGTCCTGCCACCTCTTCTGGCAGTTGCGGATCCGGCGCTTGTAGACCCCCATGGTTCCCACTGCCCGGACGATGGTCAGCCATATCTGCTGCTTCTGGTGGGCATCAACCTGTGAGGATGACAAAGTGAGAATGCCATTACTACACATGCAACATATCCGTGCATTACACAGTTGTATATACATGTCTCAATCACAGGGGCACATGATGTACACAGGCAGTGCAACGATGGCCATGGACAGTATGCCAGCAGTTACTACATGGTATCATTGCCTGGGAAGTAAAACCTTGTTTAAATGCACTGTCACTGCACTATACCTGTCCAGTGCATGTAACTACACACTATGGGGGTGACAACTACTCAGTGAACCTGCTAGCCAGTGGCGTGCAGACTGTTAGCCTTGCTAGTCAGACAACATGCACATTTAGGAAGGCAGTGGACAGAACACTCACCTGCTCCCCTGCTTTCCCATACAGCTTGCTGTACTGTGGAAGGAGGCTGTCCAGCAGGGCCTGGTTCTCCTCAGTGCTGAAGGCTGGGGCTCCCTCCACAGTACGTGCCATTGCAGGGTCCAGAGGGTGCAGATACAGCAGCAGTGGTGGTGGCAGATGTCGTCCTGGAGCATGTAGTGCAGGCAAGTGAGCTCTCAGGGGAACAGCCAGCATTATATGTGTGCTGCAGAGGCAGATACTGTCCCATGTGTCCAAAGTGATAGGTCCAAGTCGTTTGCATCTTCTGAATCTGGCCAATCCATGGAATTGCACCACTTACACACGTCCACAGCATCCTTCAAAAGTTCAACTTCATGACACCCATGAATTTGCAACATTGTTGTGGGTGACCAACTGAATTTACGGCATCAGACTCGTTCAAAATTTGAAAACGCGTCCGTTGCCAGGCCAGGCCATAGCCAATGGGTGCGCACCGATCGGTCCATTGCTGTTCAACGCGTACCCAGGATACAACGCGTACCCGCACACATTGAATGCAATGGGCCAGCCAGGCACACCGATCGGTCCATTGCTGTTCAACGCGTACCCAGGATACAACGCGTACTCCGCACACATTGAATGCAATGGGCCGGCCGGGCACACCGATCGGTCCATTGCTGTTCAACGCGTACCCAGGATACAACGCGTACCCGCACACATTGAATGCAATGGGCCGGCCGGGCACACCGATCGGTCCATTGCTGTTCAACGCGTACCTAGGATACAACGCTGTACCACGCACACATTGAATGCAATGGGCCGGCCGGGCACACCAATCGGTCCATTGCTGTCCAACACATATTGCGAATACAACGCGTACCAGCACACATTGAATGCAATGGCCAATGTGTGCACACCGATCGGTCCATTGCTGTCCAATGCGTATTGCGGATACAACGCGTACCAGCACACATTGAATGCAATGGCCAATGTGTGCATACCGATCGGTCCATTGCTGTCCAACGCGTATTGCGAATACAACGCGTACCAGCACACATTGAATGCAATGGCCAATGTGTGCACACCGATCGGTCCATTGCTGTCCAACGCGTATTGCGAATACAACGCCTACCAGCACACATTGAATGCAATGGCCAATGTGTGCACACCAATCGGTCCATTGCTGTCCAACGCGTATTGCGAATACAATGCGTACCAGCACACATCGAATGCAATGGCCAATGTGTGCACACCGATCGGTCCATTGCTGTCCAACGCGTCCCTGTACAAGTCACTGGCATATGTCACCATGCCTGTCACAGGTGAACATATGCCAGCCACATATACTTCCCAGGGAGTGAGGGGCACACCTACAACACCACAGCCTGTCCAAACTGTATCCTAAGGCATGTAAGGCTGCATTACCTATTCCGTGTATGGGGGTGAACATGTTGTTCTGTGGGTGTCACTTGGGGGCAGCCACCCACAGGCTGTGCACGTGTTCATGGGGACAGAAACCTTGGTGTTTCGTGTACATGACCACTGTGATGTGCAACTGTTCATATCTGAGCATGTGGCATGGTCACATTTCACGGTGGTGTATGTGTATGTCATGTCACATACCCCCTGAGTCCCATGTGGGACGGTATGTTTAACCCAGGGTGATCCATTGGCACAATAGTGATGGTCCTCCACAGTCTGTGTGCATGTTGTGTTTACAATGTCTCTGATTTCATGTGCACAATGGGAGACAGTCTCCACATCCACGTTGTTTGTGCATGGACTTTGATGTTGTGCGTGTGTGTGTCACAGACGTCCATGTCTGTCCTGCCGAGGCAACAGGGACCACTACCTGTGGGGGTCATGGTTGTTTTGCTGTGGTGTATACATGATACACCATGTCATGCATGTCCATGTGGCAATACAGGGTCCCTGGGAATCTACCTGTCGTTGAGCTGTGATGCCTGGGGCACATCTGTCCTCACATGTCACTGTGGGGTGTGTTTGTAACGTGGCAGCAGGAGATGGGAACTGTGACACGGCCTCATGTTATTCAATGGCACAACCTGGGACTTATTGATGCCACTTGTTGAACTGTGATGTTAGATGTTGGCCATGTATGTGCCATACATGTCCTTACGGAACTGCACACATCATGTACTTGTGCCTCATAATGATGTATCATGTGATATTGAGTGTGTTCAATGCCACATATGTGGGGTGACTGACAATCTTTCTTTCTTCACCTATGCACTGCAGGGCACCAGCTGTCCATAGACCATTCCCTGACCTGGCAACGATGGTGGAACGTGACAGCATCCGACGGTACCGCTTCACCAGGCAGCTGATTGAGGATTTGGCAGTGCGCTTGGCACCACACTTGCAACCTGGCCGGCCGTACCCTACAGCGCTGACCCCCAAGGTGAAGTTGATGGCAGCCCTACACTTCTTTGCCACCGGTACCTTTCAACACACTGTGGCGACTGCTGGTGGGATGTCACAGACCATGTTCAGCCGTGTGCTCCGCGATGTTTTGGAGGCTATGTTGATATACCTGAACCAGTACATCTATTTCCCTAGACTCCAACAACTCACTGACGTGAAGAGTGACTTCTATGCCCTGGGGAGGATGCCGCATGTCATTGGCTCCATTGATGGGACACATGTGGCTTTGGCACCCCCACAGGCCCAAGAGCAGGCATACAGGAACCGCAAACACTACCACTCGGTCAATGCACTGGTGGTCTGTCTTGCAGATATGAGCATCTCACACGTGTGTGCCCGTTTCCCCGGTTCTGCACACGATGCCTACGTGATGAGGAGTAGTCGCATCCCGAGGATGATGTCACAGATGCGGAACCAGCGTGCCTGGCTTGTTTGTGTGTACTGACTTTGTACCATTGTGTGTGTTCTGCAATGTAGTGTTCCACCCTCTTTTCCAACTCAGCTAATGTGCAATTGTCTGTATGTAGGTGACTCCGGATATCCCAACATGCCGTGGTTGCTGACGCCCCTCAGGAACCCTGTCACACCAGCCCAGATGCGCTACAATGAGGCACATGGTCGGACGAGGAGAGTGATTGAGCGGACATTTGGTCTCCTGAAGAGCCGCTTCCGCTGCCTAGACAAGACAGGAGGGGCCCTCCCATATGCCCCAGCAAAGGTGTGCAAGATTGTCATCGTCTGCTGCATGCTACACAACCTGGCAGTGCGGAAGGAGTTGCCTCTCATCCTGGATGACGATGACCAACATCCGCCACCTGTGGAGGATCCTGGCCTGGACCACGATGCCAGTGATGATGATGATGATGGTGATGGTGATGTCCGCACACAGCTCATCACCAACTTCTTCAGCTGAATGTGAGTATCCAGAGATGTCATGTCAATGATGTGAGTTTGCATGATATGTGTTGGTGGTGCTCTAGTGCTGTTTGAGTGTGTCCATGGGCTACATGACTGTATGCGTGTAGCGATGTGTCCTTACAGGTAGTCTGTACTCCCCAACAGTGTTGACATGCTAACTTGGTTCTGGGTGGGTATCTTGTGACATGTATTGGGCATGAGTATTGCAGTTCTGTCCTGTTCTTCAGTGCTTTTGACTGTGTGTCATTTCTGTCCTTCACAGGGTACTTTCAGAGTCGTTTGGTCAACTGTGATCCCCGACACCGTGATTCGACTTCCAGGGTGGTAGCTGTCGTGTCCCTACAGGTGATGTGCGCCACACCCATGGACTTCCTTCCTTCTACATTTGTTGACTGTGTGCCCGCTGCCAGGTGGGATTACCTTGCATCTGTAGTGGTTACAACATGTTGCAAATGTGTAATAAACATGTGCTTCACTTTGTGATGTGCGTTGTCTGTGGTCACACATTTGACTGACATTTGCTTACTGCACCAGTGGGCTAGTTGACTAAGACTGTGAATAGGTGTTGTGTCTGTGCATTGCACCGTATTTCCTGGCAACATCAGTGTAGGCAATGAGTCAGATGGCCTAGGTGTGTATTTGTTGTGTAGCCCTGGTGGTGTGTCTCCCTCATATGTGTCACGTTGCCATGACTCACATGCCTGTGTTGTACTTGCTGTAGCAGTTAGCATGCACAGTGTAATTTCGCTGGTCATCATCTCCATGACAGAAACCACGTTGGAATCACGACAGAGGCAGGTATGGTGTATTAGTGTGTTTATTGTCATACATGTGTGTGAATAGTGCACAGGATGGTGAGTGCTGTACATTTTGATTGCAATCCAAAATTCCTAGATGAATTGGAAGTCCTGGTAGCAGAAATGTCCTGTATCAAGTCCACAGTCATCTGAGACATTGGTCCAACTTGTACTCCCCATGTCATGTGGGGGAGTTGTGTTGCAGTCAACAGGGTGAACAGTTTGCGCACAAAGGTGATTATCCAGAACAGGTGTTGGCTTCCTGGGGGTTGTGCATGGCCATCAGCCTCTCAGTTGTCCTTCCTCGGACGACCCCTCTTCTTTGGGGGACCCTCAAGTGCAGGCTGCTGCGGTGCAGGGGACTCTCCGCCAGAGTCATCCTGCCTCCCTGTGGCAGTTGCAGTTGTTTCAGTACCAGATGTTGTGGGCACACAGGGAGGTGTTGACTGGTTGCTGCTCATCTGGCGGAGGCATTGTAATATGTCCCTATGCACCGCCGTCATCTCTTGCAGTGTGTCCCACTTGGACTCCACGCGGGACATGTGTGAGTCCAAGCGGGCATGATGGGCAGCCTGCTGCTGTTTAATGTCCCTGAGGAGCCCCACTACCTGGCTGAGCTCTCCGGTGCTGGACTGGTACGCATCGGCTATGCGTGCCAGTTGTGGGTCATCATGCAGTCCAGACCCTCTGCGAGCAGCGACCTATGTCTCCCACCCCTCCCACCACCCCTGGCGACACGTGCAGTACCTGAGGTGGCACGCACAGGTGACCCTGGGCCCCTTGGGGGTTGTTGGTGGTGTTGGTGTCCATGGTCCCACGATGGTCCAGGGTCCCTGTGCTGGTGGTGGTGGTGCTCCTTGGTCTGTCCATGTCGGCAGGGGTGGTATGTGTGTTGACAGTCGTTGGAGGGGTGGGTGCAGGGGGTGCAGCTGGTGGTCCTGCTGGTGCTGCATGATGACTTGCTCCGTAGGTGCCAGGTGGGTCTTCTTCATCCGAGGAGGGCAGAGGCTGTTCCACACCAGTGAGCTCCGTATCCTCTTGAGCCTGGGACGGGGACTCCTCAGCGTCTGCTGCTGTGTCCCCATCATCACCTGTTTTTGGGAGACACACACAATGTATGTTATGTTTCTGCAGGCATCAATGGTTGACACACCTGACAGTTGTGACTGTGCCTCTGGATGCGGGCCTGTACATTGCATTGTCCTAAGTTGTCACAGTCAGGGGTTGATATTGGTGTAGCACATTGTCCTACATTATTTGGGCATTTCTATGTGAATGTTGGGGTGTGTACATGGTCTGCATTGGTTGTATTTTGTTGACATCCGGCCCTCTTTCCCACCCAGCCAGATATTCCACCATGGAACGTGCTTCCATTTCAGGGAGTGCAAGTTGTCTTTCAGGATGTCAGTCAGTGGTGTCCTGCTGTTGGTTGGTGCACAGTTGCCAGCAGGGCCTTGTGCTCCCCACAGCAGTAGCCAGTGTCAGCCATCTTGTCAGTTGTTTTCCACTCCCTGTGATGTGCGCATGGTTCAGGGTGGTGTTGATGGGACAGTTGTGGGGGTGACCAATATCTGTGACTACCACTGCCATCATGCTATTGCCTCCACCCCACTTCCCAGCATGCCCATACTTACTTGCTTTTGGGTGGACTTCACTGTGTGTGAGTGTGAGAGCAATGGCAAGATGGCTGACAGTGGTGTCCTGCTGTTGGTTGGTGGCCAGTTCCCAGCATGGCCTTGTGCTCCCCACAACAGAGCAGCAGTGTCAGACATCTTTGATGGGGCTTTCCACTCTCTGTGGGGTGTGCATGCTTGAGTGTGAGCTTGCTGGGCCATGTGGGTGGGGGATGTTGAGCTGTGACTACCACTCCCATCATGCTATTGCATCCACCCCACTTCCCACCATGCCCATACTTACTTGCTTTTGGGTGGACTTCACTGTGTGTGAGTGTGAGGGCAATGGCAAGATGACTGACAGTGGTGTCCTGCTGTTAGTTGGTGGCCAGTTCCCAGCATGGCCTTGTTCTCCCCACAACAGAGCACCAGTGTCAGACATCTTTGATGGGGCTTTCCACTCTCTGTGGGGTGTGCATGCTTGAGTGTGAGCTTGCTGGGCCATGTGGGTGGGGGATGTTGAGCTGTGACTACCACTCCCATCATGCTATTGCCTCCACCCCCCTTCCCAGCATGCCCATGCTTCCTTCCCTTTGACTCTGCTTCCCTGTGGGTTGTGTGCCTGTGCTGACAAGATGGCTGACAGTGTTATCCTGGGGTTAGTTTTGCTACAAGTCCCATGTGTGTCCCTGTGCTTCACTCAGCATGACCCAGGGTTGTGGTTCTTTGTGGGATATTTGATTGGAGTGTGAGGCAATGCATTCTCCCAGGTGAGTTATGTGGAGTTTGTGTTAGGGGTGTGTGTGAGAAACGCTGCTGGTAACTATGGTCAGGGCTGTGAGTCCTCCTTCCCACCCAGCCAGATATCCCACCATGGAACGTGCTTCCATTGCAGGGAGTGCAAGTTGTCTTTCAGGATGTCAGTCAGTGGTGTCCTGCTGTTGGTTGGTGCACAGTTGCCAGCAGGGCCTTGTGCTCCCCACAGCAGTAGCCAGTATCAGCCATCTTGTCAGTTGTTTTCCACTCCCTGTGATGTGCGCATGGTTCAGGGTGGTGTTGATGGGACAGTTGTGGGGGTGACCAATATCTGTGACAACCACTCCCATCATGCTATTGCCTCCACCCCACTTCCCAGCATGCCCATACTTACTTGCTTTTGGGTGGACTTCACTGTGTGTGAGTGTGAGAGCAATGGCTGACAGTGGTGTCCTGCTGTTGGTTGGTGGCCAGTTCCCAGCATGGCCTTGTGCTCCCCACAACAGAGCAGCAGTGTCAGACATCTTTGATGGGGCTTTCCACTCTCTGTGGGGTGTGCATGCTTGAGTGTGAGCTTGCTGGACCATGTGGGTGGGGGATGTTGAGCTGTGACTACCACTCCCATCATGCTATTGCATCCACCCAACTTCCCACCATGCCCATACTTACTTGCTTTTGGGTGGACTTCACTGTGTGTGAGTGTGAGGGCAATGGCAAGATGACTGACAGTGGTGTCCTGCTGTTAGTTGGTGGCCAGTTCCCAGCATGGCCTTGTGCTCCCCACAACAGAGCACCAGTGTCAGACATCTTTGATGGGGCTTTCCACTCTCTGTGGGGTGTGCATGCTTGAGTGTGAGCTTGCTGGGCCATGTGGGTGGGGGATGTTGAGCTGTGACTACCACTCCCATCATGCTATTGCCTCCACCCCCCTTCCCAGCATGCCCATGCTTCCTTCCCTTTGACTCTGCTTCCCTGTGGGGTTGTGTGCCTGTGCTGACAAGATGGCTGACAGTGTTATCCTGGGGTTAGTTTTGCTACAAGTCCCATGTGTGTCCCTGTGCTTCACTCAGCATGACCCAGGGTTGTGGTTCTTTGTGGGATATTTGATTGGAGTGTGAGGCAATGCATTCTCCCAGGTGAGTTATGTGGAGTTTGTGTTAGGGGTGTGTGTGAGAAACGCTGCTGGTAACTATGGTCAGGGCTGTGAGTCCTCCTTCCCACCCAGCCAGATATCCCACCATGGAACGTGCTTCCATTGCAGGGAGTGCAAGTTGTCTTTCAGGATGTCAGTCAGTGGTGTCCTGCTGTTGGTTGGTGCACAGTTGCCAGCAGGGCCTTGTGCTCCCCACAGCAGTAGCCAGTATCAGCCATCTTGTCAGTTGTTTTCCACTCCCTGTGATGTGCGCATGGTTCAGGGTGGTGTTGATGGGACAGTTGTGGGGGTGACCAATATCTGTGACAACCACTCCCATCATGCTATTGCCTCCACCCCACTTCCCAGCATGCCCATACTTACTTGCTTTTGGGTGGACTTCACTGTGTGTGAGTGTGAGAGCAATGGCAAGATGTCAGTCAGTGGTGTCCTGCTGTTGGTTGGTGCACAGTTGCCAGCAGGACCTTGTGCTCCCCACAGCAGTAGCCAGTGTCAGCCATCTTGTCAGTTGTTTTCCACTCCCTGTGATGTGGGCATGGTTCATGATGGTGTTGATGTGCGCATTGTAAGGGTGGGCAATATCTGTGACTACGACTCCCATGATGCTATTGGCTACACTGACTTGCCCAGCATACACAGAATTCCTTCCTTTCAGTGGGCTTCACTGTGTGGTGGTGTTGTAGTGGTGACTACATTTCTGGATGTGTTTGTTAGTTATATTTGTGCCACTGCCTAGCTGTAGTTGAAGTTGTGTTTGTACATGTGATGACACAGTTACATGTCACTATGAGATGGCATGTGTTGTGTTTATCTGACTGACATACACATTTTGGGATGATTCTGTTCTGGTTGCTGTGTATTTGCTAAGGGTGCATGGTTTGACTCTCCCCTTGACAGTGATGTGTGTGTATTGTCGCACAATATTGCGTACATTTGTTGTGTACTCACCAGGCTCTGGGATGTTTTCTAGTCCATATACGCTCACTGGTGGTAGGATGGCCCGCACCTTCTCCTCCCAGGGCCTGAGGTATACTGGCTTGGCAGGAGGGCCACTGCCGGTGTGTTGGCTCATGAGGTAGTCCTTCTTCAACAGCTCCCTGACCCTCCTGCGCACGTCATACCACCTGTTCTGGATGTCTATCTTTGTGCGCAAACATGGTGATTGTGCGTTCACCCTGTCGACGATCCTCTCCCACATCTTGGTTTTCTGCGACATGGGTGTCTGTTGGACCAGTGTACCAAACAGCTGTGGCTCTACCCTGAGGATCTCATCTACCAGGACTTCCAATTCACTATCTAGGAACTTATGATTCTTCTTTGGGGGCATGGTGATGGGTGGTGATGGTGAGTGATGTGTGTGTTGGTGTGCAGGTGAAGGTGTGTGAGTGTGTGTTTTGCTGGGTGTATGTGAGGTTGGTATTTGTTGGGGTGCTGATGGTGTGTGGCTTGTGCGATGGATGAGCTGTGGGTGTGTGGTTGCTGTCTGTTGAGTGCTGGCAGGTAATTTGAATTTGCAAAGGATCATGGTAGGGATTTGTGTCCTTTATATGGGTGGAGTTGTGGGTGTGTCTTTGTTCCCTGCCCCCCCAGTATTTATTGGCTTTGTAATTGCTTGTTTGGCCTTTTTTGTGTATTTTCCCTTTGTACTTTTTGTGCATGTAGGAGACGTTCTTGTGACCGAGTCGGACCCTGCAGTTGTCTCGTACGAGCTTCTCCGATTCGTTCACGCTGTGTTTGTGCTGTTTTCTATGCTGCGTACGCGTCGGTCGCGGTGTTTTGGGTTGCTTCGGCTCGCAGTTTTCTATGCGTGTCGGTCGTACGGCTTGTCCTCCGTGCGACTCGGTCGTGTTTTCCACGTGTTGCATCGTACTTGGCGGGTAGGAGTTCGCGGGTACGTTTTGTTCTGGATTGTTCCGGGTGCGTGTCGGTTGGTTCGATTCGCGTGTTTTTCCGGCCGGATTGCTGTTTTCCGCGCGGCTCGGTCGTTCGGCTTGTGTTCCGTACGAGTCGGTCAGGTTTTGCACGCTTCTCATCGTACTTTGCGGGTCGGGCTGCACCGGTACGTGTCGGTCGGAATTAATTCCGGCTCCGAGTCGGTCGGTACGTTTTCCGTCCCGAATCGGAATCGACCCCTTATTTGTGAATGTGTGGGAAACAAAGTCAGTTTATGCACAGTTCTTAGACTTGTCCAGAATTGTTCAGAATGTCTTCTGATGACCTCTTTATATCCTAAGTCTGTACTACTAATGATCATGAGAAAGCATATACATCTCATGTTCTTAGACATGTACTGAAACAGGGCCCTATGGACTGACCTTTGCTGACCACCCACTCCATGTACACAAAACCACATTCTGGCCAAAGACCTTTCAGCATCCCAAAAAACAACACTTTAAACTGGAGCAATCTCAGAAAACCCGGGCAAAGGAAGTTTAGAAAAAAAGTAGCGTAGAGTAGAAAAACAGCAGCTAAAGGATAAAAATTCTGTTTTTCATCAACAATGTATATTCCAACAATATGACTGAATAGATTTTGATGGATATTGTTCTTAGCCAGTATTGTCTCAGTTAGTGAGCAGAAGACCAGCTGAAATGTACACTGACAACTTAAAAGGCTTACTGTATTTACAATGCTGGTTAAAACATGAACAGCAAAAAACAAACCAATTAAAGAAAAATAAATTTCAAATGAGAACCAGTAAATTAAACTGCAGAAAGTAAAAGCAATGTCACGATTGTGACTTTACCACAATACGGTGCTCTTGTTCATTTTATATTATCAGCGCTATAAGTGAGCCAGGACCTAAATTAGAGTAAGGGCGGTCTATAAACCTAGCAAATAAACACGATTTAAACAATATTCTACTCTATACTTACAATGCTTGTGGAAATGGATTTACACTGTTCATTATTATCTTTACACAAACATTTCAATCACTTGAGTTCAACAGTCCAAATTCTGAGACTATACTGAAGTGAAATCAGAAAAGTGAAGAATGCCAATTCCTGGGTTCTTGTCTTTATTTTCTGGAAATTAATAGCAAAAGTGGCTGGCCGTGGGGTCAAAAGGACTATCTATCGTATTTTCGCCCTTACTGCACTGTGGTTCTCCCATTCTTTCAGCAAAATAAGTATTGTAAACAATGCTAATCCTGAGATCAAAGTTCACTAAACTATGTCCTCGTTGATAAACCCTAAAACTAGTCCTGTTATGGTCTGTCGGAGAAAATGCCCCTCTGATATGCTGTCGGGCAAATGTAGTGCGATTCATTACTTGAAATAGTTGTGACTTAAACAAATGCTCACATTTTGTTTTTCAAGGATAAGTGTACCTGAATTATTCATATTATTCAAGGATGGCACACGTCTGAAAAGATGTGTTTCCTCACGTGCATAAAACTCAGCATACGTGAGGCATATTATTTAAAACTGCCCCAGCAGGACTTTCTACAAGGCGAAGATAGACTACGGCTTGTTCAAAATTGCACCATTATTGACTTAAACCAAATTACCTGACGATCTGCCGCTCATACCTGCACGCATCTTTGCTGCAGGGATGTCAGCACACCCTAGGAAGGTGGTGGTCTCCCCTCTACCACTCTCACAGGACGTGCTGGTGCTCACCTCGGTCTTTGAGGGGGGAATTTGAGGCTTACCGGGAGGGTGGAAGCAGTCCCTGACTGCATCCACCCTTGTGAGGTGCCCATGACACTCTCAAAGGGTGAATGAAGTGATTGTGGCCAAGCAGCACAGCCTGGCTATGTGCCAGGAAAAGCCTTCTGTAGTTTAGTGCGGCCCTAGGTCTCCCGTCACCTTCTATGCCCACAAGAAAAGCCTAACAGAGGGAGCTACTAGGTAGTGAAGAAATCCCAGATACAAGGAGAAGGGTAAAGAGTCAGAATATCGAGTAGGAAATGTCGACTTGCACTAATATCGAGTGCAAAATATCGAGATACATAAATATCGACTGCAAGAATATCGTGGTCAAGAATATTGAGTTTCAGGTAAGAAATATCGTTTTCTAAAATATTGAAGTAATTAATATCGTTTTGCAAAAATATAGTTGTAAAAAATATCGTTTTTTTAGTTAGTGTTATGTATTTTAGTATGTATTTTAAATGTATGTGCTCTATTTTTTGTCCAAGTATTGCATTTGTTTTTTAATATGTGTTACATTTTTAGAAGTTATTAATTTTATATTAATTCAATTTTGAGTTTTAGTTCCGTAGCGGGTTGTGGGTTTATAGGGGAATATGGTGGGAAGTAATTTAATTATAATAAATTGAATATTAATTTTATTTATTAGTATTTATTTATTTTCGATTTTATACTGTTAATTGTGGGAATTAATTTATAATTAATTAATTAATAATTGGCTGTTAATTTTTATTGATTAGTTAATTGGTAAATATGTTAATTGTGTCATTTTTTTAGGAGCGGGTTGTGGGTTTATAGGGGAATAGGGTGGGAAGTAATTTAATTAGAATTAATTTATTAATATTTTTTTATTAATTAATATGTATGTATTTAATATTTTATATTGTTAATTGTGGGACTTTATTTATTATTAATTATTTATTAATTGGTTGTTAATTATTATTAATTAATTGGTAATTATGTTAATTGTGTTATTTTTTTAGGAGCGGGTTGTGGGCTGATAGGGGAGTAGGGTGGGAAATAATTTAATTTTAATACATTTATTAATATTTTTAATATAATATTTTATTAATTTTATTTTATAGTGTTACTTGTGTGAATTAATATTAATAATTATTTATATTTTGCTTGTTAATTGTTATTAATTAATTATTTAATTAATTGTTAATTAATTATTTTAATTGTGTCATGTTTCTAGAAATTGGTGGTGGCATTTATAGGGGAATATGGTGGGAGGTAATTTATTTATAATTAATTAATTATTTGTTAATTAATGCTAATTAATTAATTAAAATTTAAATATGCCAATTGTGTAATAATTTGGATGTGTGAGATGTGGGGTTTATAGTGGTAAATGGTGGGTAGTAATTTCTTTTTTAATTATTTAATGATTTGTTGTTAATTGATATTAATTTATTAATGTAAAATTAGTTATGGAAATTGTGTACATATTTTTAGGTGTGTGTTTTGGTGTTTATTGGGGTAGAGGGTGGAAAGTAATTTAGTTTAAATTAATGAATAATTACTTGATCATTAATATTCATTTATTAATTGATAAATATTTTTGGTAATTGTTTAGTTTTTATTTTGTTTGGGGATTTAGATTCAATAGCTGTAACGTTTGGTTTGTACATTAATGTTTTACATTTTTAAATGTGATTTATAATTATTAATATTTGTTTAATTGATAATTAATTGTGTTAATTATATAGGTACACTTTTTTGTTTAATTTAGATGTGTGTTGTAAATTGTGTGGTGTTATAGGGTAGGAAAATAAATATTACATTTATGTAATTTTTAATTTTTTGATTAAGATTAATTTCTATTACAAAATATTTATTTGTTTGTAAATTGTTAAATTTAAAAATTAATATTTTTATGTTAATTTTAGATTTTTGCTACATTAAAATATTTTTATATGTTTTGTTAATTTTTATATTTTTATATATGTTTTGTTTTGTTTTTTTAAATTATATTTTGTATTGTAGTTGATATTTTGTTTGTTTTTAAATTTGAATTTTGTTCTGTCGGAATAGTAATTTTTACCCCTCCGCTATCCAACACTTTCCCTACTGTTGCATTCACAGGAGTGGGAATAGTGATTTATACCCCTACGCTATCCAACACTTTCCCTACTGTTGCACTTGCTGGAGTGGGAATAGTAATTTTTACCCCTCTGCTATCCAACACTTTCCCTACTGTTGCACTTGCCGGAGTGGGAACAGTATTTTTCTCTCCTCCGCTATCCAACACTTTCCCTACTGTTGCACTCATTGGAGTGGGAATAGTAAATTAATACCTTCCGCTATCCAACACTTTCTCTACTGTTGCACTCATTGGGGTGGGAATAGTAATTTGTACCCCTCCGCTATCCAACACTTTCCCTACTGTTGCAATCCCTGCAGTGGGAATAGTAATTTTATCCCTTTGCTATCCAACACTTTCCCTATTGTTGCACTCCCTGGAGTGGGAATCGTAATTTTTATCACTCCACTATCCAACACTTTCCCTACTGTTGCACTTGCTGGAGTGGGAAAAGTAAATTATTTCCCTCCGCTATCCAACACTTTATCTACTGTTGCACTCACTGGAGTGGGAATAGTAATTTTTATCCCTCTGCTATCCAACACTTTCCCTACTGATGCACTTGCTGGAGTGGGAATAGTAATTTTTTCCCCTCCGCTATCCAACACTTTCCCGACTGTTGCACTCATTGGAGTGGGAATAGTAAATTATTCCCCTCCGCTATCCAACACTTTCCCTACTGTTGCACTCGCTGGAGTGGAAATAGAAATTTTTTACCCTCCGCTATCCAACACTTTCCTTACTGTTACACTCATTGGAGTGGGAATAGTAAATTATTCCCCTCCGCTATCCAACACTTTCCCTACTGTTGCAATCGCTGGAGTGGGAATAGTAAATTATTCCCCCCAGCTATCCAACACTTTCCCTACTGTTGCACTCGCTGGAGTGGGAATAGTAATTTTTTACCCTCCACTATCCAGCACTTTCCCTACTGTTGCACTAAATGTAGTTTAAAATGTAGGTTTAAAAACGATTACATATTTTTATATTTTAATTTATATTTTAATTTTTTTTAATTTGTATGTTACAGGTGTATGTATATATATATTCACTGAAAAAACCATAGGTTTCAGGGACGTTATAGTTAGTTCGACATTCACTCGTACAAAACCATAGAAATTCACCCGTTATAGTTAGTTGAACTAACTATAACTGGCACTCCGCCTATGCACTGCTGATGATGTCACATATTTACATCATTCATGACATGGTCAGTGACATCACTGATGTCATCACTGATGACATCTCAAATGACATCACTGATGACATCATCCAGTGAATGTGTGTTTCTGTAAAGTTTAAATATGTTTTATATATATGCCAAGGTGTATTGAAGAATGAGTGGGTGTATAAGTGTCTGGATGGAGGATTTAGTAGGTATGTGACTGACTGTTTAAGTGAGTGATTACATGTGTCTTACTGAATGCATGGATTAGTGACTGATACAGACATTCACACATTTTAGTTTGACAGTTGGTGTGTAAGCGGTTGCATGGGTTAGTGAGTAGCTAAATGAGGACATATATGGGTTATTGATTGGTTGTGTGAGTATCTGTATGGGTGACTGGGTGTGTGTGTGAGTGCGTGGGAGGTGTGTGAGTCTGTGCATACATGTTTGAGTGATTGATTCACTGTGTGTACGGGTTCAAGAGTGCATGTGGAAACAGCTGTATGAGTGTCAGTGTGTGTATGGTGTGTTGGTGAGAGAATGGATGTCTCAATGTTACATGTCCAAGTAACTACATATATAAAAGGCTGTGTATGTGAAAGTTGAAGTATATAAATGACTATACATAAGAGTCAGTGATTGTGAGAGTGGCTGCATGGATGAGTGTGTAGTTGTATCAGTGATTGTAGAAAAGAGTAAGTATGGATTTGTTTCTGTTTGAATAACTGAATTGGTGTGTGTATAACTGTATAGGTCAGTAATTGGAAATCTGATAGATTCTTTTCATGACTGACTAAGGGGCCGATTCCGATCTCGGTCGGAGGCGCACCCAATACCATTCGGTCGGGAAAAAAGCCATGCGAAAGCCTGTTTCCCGACCGATCCGTACAGTACACCGAACGAGCAAGTACGATGCGCACAACAGCAAAAATCCGGCCGAGCCGTACTCACCCAAACCAGGTCCTGTTCTCCGACCGAGGCGAATCCGGAAACGCCGAATCGAGTCGCACGGAAGGAAAAATGCAGCCCCGTCCGGCCGGACAAGTACGATGCGCTTTCCGTACGCTCCGAACCCGTCGCTACGCACGGCACGTCAAAGCATCCGGGAGAGGCGCACATAAGCTCCGATTCGCGCCACAACACGATCCACGGCTCCGAGACGAACACGGCACCGACGAGGACGACGCGAGCGACGAGGACGAGGCGAAGCGACGAGGACGACGCCAAGCAACGAGAAGGACGAACGACACGAACCAACCATGAATCCCTTCGTCCCGATCATACCAATATTCTACATTTACTACCGGAACAGGCACGGACGCGTACGGCGCAGAAGGTAAGCCAGACACCAACCACAAAACACATACAACACGTACACGACACATCACACACACACACGGGGATGCTGAATATACTTACACCAGCAACAGCAGCACCATAGGGGCGGGATGCCCATCACCAATGCCACATATGCACACAGGGGCCTGAATGCGCACCACCACCCCTACCCATGGGGGCTGGATGCCTACCACTACTACCACCCTTAGCCAGGGGGGCTGGATGCCTACCACTACTACCACCCTTAGCCAGGGGGCTGGATGCCTACCACTACTACCACCCTCACCCAGGGGGGCTGGATGCCTACCACTACTACCACCCTTAGCCAGGGGGGCTGGATGCCTACCACTACTACCACCCTTAGCCAGGGGGGCTGGATGCCTACCACTACTACCACCCTTAGCCAGGAGGGGCTGGATGCCTACCACTACTACCACCCTTAGCCAGGGGGCTGGATGCCTACCACTACTACCACCCTCACCCAGGGGGCTGGATGCCTACCACCACTACCACCCTCACCCAGGGGGGCAGGATGCCTACCACTACTACCACCCTTAGCCAGGGGGGCTGGATGCCTACCACTACTACCACCCTTAGCCAGGGGGCTGGATGCCTACCACTACTACCACCCTCACCCAGGGGGGCTGGATGCCTACCACTACTACCACCCTTAGCCAGGGGGGCTGGATGCCTACCACTACTACCACCCTTAGCCAGGGGGGCTGGATGCCTACCACTACTACCACCCTCACCCAGGGGGCTGGATGCCTACCACCACTACCACCCTCACCCAGGGGGGCAGGATGCCTACCACTACTACCACCCTTAGCCAGGGGGGCTGGATGCCTACCACTACTACCACCCTTAGCCAGGGGGGCTGGATGCCTACCACTACTAGCACCCTCACCCAGGGGGGCTGGATGCCTACCACCACTACCACCCTCACCCAGGGGGGCAGGATGCCTACCACTACTACCACCCTCACCCAGGGGGGCTGGATGCCTACCACTACTACCACCCTCACCCAGGGGGGCTGGATGCCTACCACTACTACCACCCTTAGCCAGGGGGGCTGGATGCCTACCACTACTACCACCCTTAGCCAGGGGGCTGGATGCCTACCACTACTACCACCCTCACCCAGGGGGGCTGGATGCCTACCACTACTACCACCCTCACCCAGGGGGCAGGATGCCTACCACTACTACCACCCTCACCCAGGGGGCTGGATGCCTACCACTACTACCACCCTTAGCCAGGGGGGCTGGATGCCTACCACTACTACCACCCTTAGCCAGGGGGCTGGATGCCTACCACTACTACCACCCTTAGCCAGGGGGCTGGATGCCTACCACTACTACCACCCTCACCCAGGGGGGCTGGATGCCTACCACCACTACCACCCTCACCCAGGGGGGCAGGATGCCTACCACTACTACCACCCTCACCCAGGGGGCTGGATGCCTACCACTACTACCACCCTTAGCCAGGGGGGCTGGATGCCTACCACTACTACCACCCTTAGCCAGGGGGGCTGGATGCCTACCACTACTACCACCCTCACCCAGGGGGGCTGGATGCCTACCACTACTACCACCCTTAGCCAGGGGGGCTGGATGCCTACCACTACTACCACCCTTAGCCAGGGGGGCTGGATGCCTACCACTACTACCACCCTCACCCAGGGGGGCTGGATGCCTACCACGACTACCACCCTCACCCAGGGGGGCTGGATGCCTACCACTACTACCACCCCCACTCATAGGATGGACAATGCATGACACAACCAGCACACCACAACCTAGGGAATGCAAGATAAAGACATCCCCCACCACCATGACAAGCGTGTGTAGGCTGTGTCAAATGCCTACAACACCGAACATGACTTTGAACATACAATGTGACCCCCTAGCACATGTGCCACACATATATGTGTGTGGCACCCACAATGCAAGCAGCCCATGACCATTGTGGCAATGGGGCCTAAACCCCCATCATCACAGTGACCAAAAGGCAAGTGTGGGGTCCATAGCTGAAGCACATTTTGACCATTGTGGCAATGGGGTCTAAACCCCCATCATCACAGTGACCAAAAGGCAAGTATGGGGTCCATAGCTGAAGCACATTTTGACCATTGTGGCAATGGGGTCTAAACCCCCATCATCACAGTGACCAAAAGGCAAGTGTGGGGTCCATAGCTGAAGCACATTTTGACCATTGTGGCAATGGGGTCTAAACCCCCATCATCACAGTGACCAAAAGGCAAGTGTGGGGTCCATAGCTGAAGCACATTTTGACCATTGTGGCAATGGGGTCTAAACCCCCATCATCACAGTGACCAAAAGGCAAGTGTGGGGTCCATAGCTGAAGCACATTTTGACCATTGTGGCAATGGGGTCTAAACCCCCATCATCACAGTGACCAAAAGGGAAGTGTGGGGTCCATAGCTGAAGCACATTTTGACCATTGTGGCAATGGGGTCTAAACCCCCATCATCACAGTGACCAAAAGGGAAGTGTGGGGTCCATAGCTGAAGCACATTTTGACCATTGTGGCAATGGGGTCTACACCCCCATCATCACAGTGACCAAAAGGTAAGTGTTGACAAAGAAAGAGCTGCAACTGCCAAACTGCATGGATCATTCCTGGTCACAGAACCAAAAACTCATCTGTGGCAAAGTAGTGTATGTGTCCCATTGCAACATAAATTGGGTGAGCCAAATACTGCAGTGCAAATGAGACATTCCTTTGGCCATGTGCAGACAAACAACACCCATGGGGGCTGACACCGTCAACATTCATCAATGACACAATGACAGAAGTGACCATCAGAATGCAGAACCACATATTTGCACCAATGGGCACACAAATGCAGATATCCTGTGGAGACAGCAGATGTGAGGTGAACAGATACCATACCATGGCAGCAATGGGACACACAAACCATGATCACTGTGCTGACCGATGACCTAGGAGTCCCAGGGACAGCAGGGGAAACACACCAAACAACATACAGCCAATGGCACACCCAAGATATGCCAATGCAGTGGTGCAGATGCACAAACACAAACAGGCAGACCAACACTGTCATCATACACAGCAGGTGAGGGGGGTGCCAGTGTCCCCAGGTAACCACACAACACATGAGGAGAGCTGAATACCAATCATACAGATGTGCATACACTGCCACACTAAGGTAACTCATGGATCCAAATCCCCTATGTGGGCAAGCAGGCATTGTCAGATGAGAGGGAGCACAAAACACACATGTCACACAGGCACGTAGGAACAACAACTGACACAGCAAGACACAGACACACCACAGCACCACCCCCAGGGCCCCCAAAATGTGGTGACCCTTGGCTGCATAAAAATCCCACTCTGATGACAAAGCTGAATGTGGTTCACACTGTGAACCACAGTCATGTGTCCTGAGCAACAAACTACCATCACACCGACACAAGCACAAATCAATCAGCATGGCCAGTAAGCCAAGGCCAACATGGAGGCAGGGGTCTAGCTGGGCAACAACTCCCATCTGCACACACTCAAGACCACACCCCTCGACCTCCAACAATGTGCAGCAGTGAAGTACACATGCACTGGTGACATTGCACATGCACCCATGACTATTCCAGGGTGGTGGGTGGGAACCAAGGTGCAGAAACACATCACACATGGCCACTCAACAAGACTCCTGAATGTCTGACACACTGCACACTACGCTGTACATGGACATGACGGCGATACCACACCAACCAATGGGATCCCAGCCACAGTCACACACCAATGAAGAAGCCAAGGTCACCCACAAAGAACACACATAGACAACAACCAACATCGCAGCCCGGACCCTGAGGAGTGCCAGCAGTCACACACACAACGTGTCACAATAACTTAAAGATAACACGAACTGAAAATCACATGACAGGGGCAAACAACAAGTGCCAAGGGGAAACCTGACTGTGACCCATCTGCGTCTGCACACAAACTCAGCCCTGACAGCAAACACACCTATGGGTGACACCCTGATGACCAGTAATGTGCCATGCACCCACATCACAGAGAACACAGGGAGAAGACTTTGGGGAACATAGCTCAAGTCAGCAAGCATCACAAACAGGTACAACACTAGGGATCACAGCATGCGCAGATAAATGGAAGTGAACACACAGACATGCACATACAACACACACCTTGGGCGCAGGCAATGTCACACGTGTACACACTGCCATGAGGGGACTCCACTCCTGTGTGAGGAAAGCTGTGCCATATGTTGCCTCAGTAGGGCCCCATCATGTCAGCTGAGCACTTGGTCACACAATCAACAATTAGCACCAAATGAGGGCTCCCGTCACATCAGCCTGGTCATGGATGTGCCAACGGAATCATCAGCACAGATCCAACACACTTGTATAGCAATGTTGCACTGACTACACGGATGAGTCCTTCCCCATTGATGCCCAAACCTGCATGTCCAGTGGAGATGGCAACACGGTCAGGGAAGTAGACAAATCCAACAATGGCAGGCACAACAGATATGCAGGGGTGGAAGCCACAGATATGAAATTGCTAATGTAAGTAGGAAATCCCATTGCCAAATACTGAACACATGACACCCTCAGATGCTGCTATGGATGACATGGATACACCACATGATAGGACACATTCCCCCTGGACCACATGGGTTCCTGCACAGTAACACTTCATAATCATGAGACCAGATATCACCATCACTGCAGCAAGGGCATGGTTAGCAGCACCAACAACATGTACATCTGAAGCATGAGCACTAGAGAAAAGAAAGTTGCTTTATTCAGCATATGTGTTGAATGAAAACGACGTCCAGAAAAAAGAGCAAAGGCCAATGGCCAGTCCATTGTCAAAGTTCAAACAGGGTGACACTGGCAGATGTCACCCTACGCATGCCTGCACAAAACCAGGGACAATCCACTAGGAGGGGCAACCGGGGGCAGGCCAGGCACCGCAGGGACAGGATCACGGCTCACCAGGGGGAGTCAGGGAAGGGGTGGTGGGTGCTGGAGAGCCACTGACAACTGCAGTGGAGGTGTCTAGCATGTAACTGAACGGGAAGTACATGGTG